>CM052549.1:21587192-21803916 GCA_028533065.1 Trachops cirrhosus
AGGGTTTACAGGAACAAATATAGAGGACACATGGACAAAACTAGGGGTGTTAGAAATGGGAGGGAGGAGGGGAGGGATGTGTGGGTGGGCTGGAATGGGAATAAAGGATAGAAACTGTACTGAATAAACTAAAATAAAAAAAATAAAAAAATTCGACTTATAAAAAACAAATAAAAATTAAAAATTAGTGCTAATAAATAACTGGACATCCAGCTGAAAGATACAAAGCTTAAATTAGTACCTTTGCACTTTCTAGTGGAAATAGAGCAATACTAGTACACTATGGGCTTAATTTTAGTCTAAACTATATAGCCATGGAACATAATTTTTTAAAAAAAGTTATGTTGGCCCTTCATCATTTATCTGACTCTTAGCAATGTTTAGGTGTATTGGCATTGGAAATGCAAAAATGAAACAATCAGTGACATGTCAAGGCACCTGCATGCACATATGCTTATTTTTAAGTCATCTTTATATAAAATGAAAAATAAACTGGAGCTACATAGCTGACTCAAAACCTGATCTGATTTTCCAATCTTACGTACCTATTTAAAATGATTAGAACTGTTCATTTCCATAATTGACATCGCTCTCTCTTCACATTACTGTTTCTGAAATCAGCACATTCCTTAATCTTTGTACTTCCTTTCAATGTTGGATGATTTCCAATTTGAAGTGTTGTTTTTGAACCTAAATAGAATCAGCTCAGAACAGCTCTATGATACATTGAGAAATAAAGGTGTCTTTGGAGAAAGAACTTCAAGTGCAAATTAACTCGAAATAATTTAACCTGAGTGTGGAATAATTTGCAGTCTTTCTTTGGTACAGCTGTGGGAATTGCTTCTGTAGGCCCCATTGGGGGAGTTGCCGGGCTACTCACAATTTTGTCACATCTGTCAGCTGTAGCTAAATGGAAAATATAGTAAAAGGTAACATTACAGAGATTTGGGACATTCCCTCGAGGGTCTTGTCTCCTTGCAGCAGTGAATAAATTATGTGAAAGCTGAAATGCAGTATTGTTGATTTGCCAACTCATGCAATCTGAAAAGAATGAAAAAAAAAAATCACTTCTTGGATTCACTGTTTAAATGCTCTGTAGCCGGAAGCTCCTGTCTGGTAGGGTCGTATTTCCTGATCCTAAAATCAAACCAGTGTTATGTAGGCAGGTGTTTTTTTTTCTGATTTGTCTGTTTTTATGACAATATTTTACAGGGAAATGATCAATCATTACATCATATTTAGATACATATATTCAATTAATTTTTATTTTTGAATAAAAAGGTACATGGATTCAGTCAGACATACGGGAAGACCTACAATGAGAAGTGTCAGAGTTCATCAAAGGCTAATTTAATGATGATGATTATGCATAATAGTGAGAATAGTCAACAGCTTCCAGATCAATGGGGGCCCTGGACAGTTTATAGACCGCCAAACACCGGGTATCGGACACTCAGTCGTTGACTGATAGAAGTCAGTGTGCAGTGCTTATTTACGTACATTTAATTGGTGATATTTTTAGTGGAGGAATTTGATTTCAATTCCTAGGATGGCAACTAAATATAGAAACTAGGTGACCTTCAATCTGATCTTCTCACTATACAGGTTCCTGCGTTTCCTACAGAGAGATCTTCAACTAAGTGGCAGGTTGTTAACAATAGCTTCCCCTCTCTCTTTGAAGAGTTCTTGTGAAGGTTAATGAGGAGATATTTGAAAGAGATTTATTAACTGTAAAGGATCAATAATTATCTTTTGGGGTTCGATTAACAACTGAAGAACAGGAATTGCTCATGCCTCTTTCTTGGGCTTTGTTCATTCAAAAAATATTTACTATATGTTAAATTTATGCAGAATATCATGTAAGATATGCAGTTTTTATCAGTGTAAGTTATCAGTATCCTCAAGGAGTTTGCAGCCCAAATATATGGTATCATATAACAAGCATGGAAAATAAATTGTCGACTGACTTAAGGGAAACGAGAATTCTGTTCGTTCTTCCTAAAGTTATCTGTGAAGACTTCGGGGCATGAGTTGGGCCTTAAACAGTTAATGAACAGTCAACCATCTGAGGAACTGGGGAGGTTATTCCAGGTACAGGGAATGTAATGCAATAATGTTTTGAAGGTTCAAGGCAAAAGATAGGTTCGTCAAGGGCAAATCATACTATTATGTTAAAAACCAGAAGTTACAACATTTATTTGGAGCTCACAGTTTAAAAGAACTAGAAATCTATAGTAAGAAATGTTATCAGAATCCATTGTTAAATCCACAGAGATGGCAATCAGTTCGGCCTTGCCAAATTCAAAGTCATTGAATTCTATGAATCCATTGCCAGTATTTGAAAGGTTAGTATTTCCCACAAAATTCTTATTTCTGGAGATCCTGAACTTCTGATCAAAACTATAGTGGTGGATTTACATTCTTTTATGGCCATAATCAGAACACGACTCGTGGTCCATTATACAGGGTCTGGCACAAATAATACACTTTTTTATTACATAAAAATCTGTTTTTTTTATTTTTTATTTTTATTTGGAAATGTTTATATTGGTACAGTGATACTAAATTTTAAAAGACACTGAATGTCATTACTTTGGATATCATTAGTTGATTATAAAAGAGACATGGAAATTATTTACATGATGAAAGATTTCAGTACTTCAATGGAATGGGCTGTGTCACGTGATGCCATTTCAACAGTGATTTATTTCAGTCTACATACTTTCCAAGAATGTCACCATCTCTAAATAAGAAATAATCCTTGTCATCTAGAACTACTTTGGTTCCTCCATATTCTGGAAGAAGAACTTTATCTCCAACTTTCACGTTAACTGGTTGAATCTCTCCACCTTTTCCTTTGGAACCTCATCCAACAGCTGCTATGGTTGCTTGCGATATTTTTCCTTGAGACTTTTCTGGAAGCATAATGTCTCTTTTGGTTACAGTTTCTGCAGCACACCTTTCAACCAATACAGGGTCAAAGAGGGGCAGAAACCTTCTAAATGCCTGTCCTGCCATGACTCCAGCCACCACAGTTTGTACTCTGCTCTCATGCCATGGTTGCAAAGAGAGACCAGCAGTCAGCCCTTGGGACACATGAACTTGGGAAGAGGCCACTCAGCACACAGGTGCGCTCACCCCCACTACCCACCCCACCCCACGCCAGAGAGGGCGGCTGCAGTGGTAGGTGCCACAATTGGCTGGGAGTGTTCTGTGTAGCCCACTGACAGCATGACCGAGAGGCAGGAAGAAAAGAGGCACTGTCTCTAGGCTTTTCTAGGCCTCCTGCCCAGGTTGAAGTTCTATCCCTTCATCCTCCCTCCAGAAATTACTTACACATGTTTTATTATAAATAATAAGCATGTAATTCTATAACATAACAATATCACACTCAAGCACACCATATGACATTTTAGGAGAAATGTGCAAATTGCTGTCCGTCTAGTGCGAGACATTCACGTGCCCTACCAACCACACTCAATGGCATTATTTCTGCAGGACCCTGTAGATAGGACGTGAGCTCTCTACATCGCTTCCTTGCTGGCTCTCTTCAGGTATGTATGTTACTTACCTAGTGCCTATAGGTATATGAGTTTGTAAACCCTAATCTATAATACTCCAGAAGTCCATTTCACATTCATAATACTTTTTACTTTCTTCACTTTGAACACTATCAAGAATTTCTCTTCTCAGGCAGTACTTTCACATGTCAGAGCATTTCTAGAAGTTCTTCCTTATTCCAAATTGAAATCTACTGTATCTTTGAGTTGTTTGTCTTACATATGCTTAATGGAGTCACATTAGAAGTCTAATCATTTCTTCTGTGATAAATCTTCACAACAATACATTATCTCCTGGCAATTTCACCCTTATTTATGGATTTAATTAGCACCCATGCTGCCCACTATTATTTCCAACTGCCTACTGAACATGTCTAGGTCTTTGTCCCACACGGTAATTCAAGCACGACATGTCTGAATTGAGTCTGAACTCATCTTCTTCACCAAATCAGGTTGTACTCCCTTATTTCCTAGCTTAGTAACTGGCCTCAGCATTTATGAAATTATTTAGTCTAGAAATACAGTCTTAAACTCCTTGCTTTACATCATATCTATGCAGCAAGTATCATAACTGCACTGAAACTTATCTCAGTTCTTCATTAGCACTTACTGTGGACCACCGCCATAGCCTGCCGGCCCCATGTCCTGAGCCATGCCCACCTCCCCTCTGTTCTCCCTGCTGCTGCCATACGATCTCTCTAAAATGTGGATTTATCCTGTTATCCCCCTAATTTACCAAATGCCACTTCTTTGCCACCATATTTAAGATGAAGTCCAAACTATTTAGCTTGCTCTTCAGAATCTGTTTCCGTCTACTTCCCAGTATCATTTACTACTATGTCCTAACATTACTGTTCTGGGACCAGTCACACCAACTTTTAGTTTTCCACATTATCTGTCAGTTAACATCTCTCACAACCTCCTTTTCCATCTCATTTGACAGGTTAATTCCTTTGAGTTTTGTAATAAAGTTCAGTTAATGCCTTCTTGGTCAGGTCATTCTGCTCCACCCCATTTGAGAGTAATTAGGTACTCAATTTTGTTTTCCCACCTGTGCATATAGCTAGTCCTACACGGAAATCAGTATTTAATTTTTTCCTCCCTCTCTAATACCAAGTAGGCTATTGAGGATACAGATTACATCTTGATACTTTTCTGAAATTCTAGCATCTAGTACAGAGACTGGCTCACATTTGGCACTCATTAAATTTTAATTATATAAGTGAATCAATAACTATCTCTAGGTTAACCATTTTCAGATCTTTGTACATTTTAAGACTCTCCATTATCCTGACTATTCTTGGTATACTATCTGTTTTGCCAGAATTTTTATTTAATTGAAGTTTATTATGACCAGCAACAGATAAACAGGAAACATAGTTCTGTGATGAAATTTCTATGAACTTGAAAGTTGGATATAGCTGGTTTAATATCTCATCTCATTCATATGCTACCTGTGTGATCGTGGCAGATTTAGTCACCTCCCTTAGTCTTGGTTTCCTCATGCATAAATTATGAAAAATATGATACAGTTTAGGTATGGATTCTGGCATGTGGCAAGTTTATACTCAATTATTTACATTAGGTTCATATTTCTAGAACTCAGCACAGCATTGCAATGTGTATAGTCATGCTAAAATTTTTGTGAAATAGTCCTCGAGAGCTAGACTTTGAACTCCCACTCTTTTGATAGATATTATCATTTATATTTCTAGGAAATGCAGTATGATAGTACATTTAGGTTAGAAAAGTTAGAATAGGAAGCATATTGCATATTTCAGCTCAAATATTGTGACTATGTTCACAGCTACTTTGCTCCAAAAACAACCCATCTGTCCCTTTTCTGATTGCTATGAACTGTATTTCACAAACCTCATGAGCACTGTCATGAATACTTCCTGAACTTACGAAAGTTTCACCACCTCATATTCCATGATGGGATCACAGTCAGCTACTCTCTCTGCAAGCCAACATCTGTAATTAAACCCTTTTTTTGGTTTTCTTCCCTATTCTGAATGCTCTCAATATTCAGTGTAACTGGAAAACTCTTCAATGGAGATGGGGCTTGAATTTTAGTGGCTGACATGGAATACTATATCTAAATCTGGTGTAGATTGTTCTGACTGGTTTCTGGTGGCCTGGAAAGGGCATAGAGTCGGTTCAAATTTTTCCCTTGCTTGAAATGTATGTGAGAAGACAGCAGTTACTAGAAATTCCATACTAAGAGAGTGGCACTGTGAAAAGTCCAAAATAAGTTACTAGTCAACTGGAGTGAGGCTTAGAAGGGTAGCCTAGAGGCACAGCAAAATGAGACCATGGGAAACAATGACTGATGAAGTACATTGTTAAGAGTGATGAGGCTCCTTAGCTACACTCACTTATACTTTTATATACCCACATGTTTTAAAATCTAAATGGAAAACGTTTTTGAGTACTTCTATAAACCTAATTATTGGGATGCTGGGAAAAATAAGAAGTGAAATGATTCCTCTGAGTTTTATGAAATAAATGACTACAAAAGTACTTATTGAACTTTCATGAGGGAAGTAAAATAGAGATGCCTTAATCACTTGCAAGTCTCAGGTATTATAGAACATTTTTCCAAAAATGTTCATGTGATGACAATAATGTTGTGAACCACAGCAACAGCTACTATCTAGAATGGTACATGAACTTGACACATGCCAGGTTTTGTGCATGTATATTTTCTAATTTGCTTCAACAGTAACCATGTAAGTATCACTACCCTTGCTTTCCAGGTGAGGAGAACCGAGAATAAAGTTGGTCAGTAGCAAAACCATTACCTTTCCATTGCAGAAACATGACACCAAACCCACTGCTCTTTGGTTACAGAAGATGGCGTCTAATTATGGCCAACCTTTAGCATTCGGACTAGGCAGCTCAACCATACTAATCTTGGATTCAGACTAAAAGCTGGCTTTACATTGAGCACTTTCTAGCTGACTGACTTTGAGCAAGACACTTTATTCTCCAAGTTTATTTTTAAATTATAATATGTGGAGAGTATATGTTATTACTAGCTTTACCAGGTCATGAGGACCCATCCATTTAGTACATAATAAGTAAGTGTTGAATAAATTTGAATAAATGTATGAGTGTGAATTATTTGCTTTATTTGGAATTATATTTACCCCAATTTTAAAGGGTATGGAAATCTAAGACATCATGGACATTTCATGTAAATCATGTTCCTTCTCCACCCCTTTTTTTAAAAATAAGGAGTTGCTTAAAAGTCCTCTGGCTTTATGACTTCAATATTCCACTTAAATTTGTCACTGATACCTATCCACTTCAGGCAACACTTTGTTATTTAGAAAATACCATTAAGAATGTCAAAGAAACTAAAGATGAATAAAGGAAACATTATCCAAGTCTGTATTCAACTCGGTTAACATTTTAAAAGAGAGTATTAAAACTAAGCAAGAATGTTAGCAGAAGCAGCACAAACATGTGTTTAGTTTTAGTGTATTAAAAAATAACTCTTTAAAAAAATTGTTGCCTTGTTTTCCCAAGGAGAAGAACTGAAAAACCATGAGTTGTTTTGGGAATGGCATAAATTAGCATTCAGTGTGCCAATCTCCCCCAAAAGGACTCTCAGGATGGATCCGCACACCATAGAACAAGAGTTCTCAGTGAAACAGGCTCGTCCAAACTTCCATCTTCTGAAATACTGGAGCAACTTCCTGAAATAATAGAGCCAAAGAGAAATAAGAAGTAAAATATCAGAGAGCCAGTGGAATAAACTGTTGCCACGTGTCGGACTGAGGTTTCAGGAAATACTGTCTGGGAAAGAGATAAACTAAGCTATCTTTGTCCAACTGAGAACTTGCCTCATTCCAGCATATTTATATTTTCCCTAAAATATCAATCTGCCATACAAGTTTACTTTTGAGGAGCAAGCACTTTTGAAATATATGGCCCCTTCACACTCTCTGAACCAAGGTGAATGTATACTTTGCTTCTTGAATATTCACCAAGTTTGGTTACTTTTTGGACCCTGAACAGTCAGGTAGAAAAATATATTATAGTTCATTTTACTAGACAAGCAATTTATCCCTTAGGAAATTAGCCAGAGAATTACTTAGATATCTAAAAATTTCAGGAGAACGTGGAATGTTGTTTTCTCCTTTCTAAGGGTATGTGGTTATATGGAGTGTTTAGGTTGATATTTGCTATTACCTATGAATTATTTATTTGTGTGAAGCTAAACAAATTTCATAGTATTCCCCATGAAATAAAATGAAATTTATGATTTGGCAGCATTTCAGAAACAGCCACAGCTGTGAGTTTAACACAGGTAGATAGATGCACACCTCTGGAGCTCAGCTTGGCAGGAACCTCAGTGGTCTCTGTCCATCACTAACCTTTTTCTTTCTTCATTCCAAATGGGCGAGGGCTTCCTTAATTGGAATAGGGCCCGTACACAAAGGGCTGTCCTCACTCCATTAGCTATTGATTTCTAAAGGTTTGACCTCTTATATTTTTTGAAATTGTGGGTTAACCTCCTTGCCTGAAGGAAAACAGCACCTGGGAATGACATTTCCATTTTCTAAAGCAATGTCATCATACAAGCCTGACTAAAATGGCCCATGACATTAACCTGTGGTTCTTAAGAGGATAGCATCATTTACTTGGTTTGATAAAGAAAAAAACATGGTTTTATTTTTAATTGACCAAAAAGGAAGAAAGAGTGTAGATTCCGTCTTTCTAAAAGTTTCTCAAAACCTTTTCTCAGTAGGATGTGACAAGAAAAAGGTCACAGAAGTGACATCTACTCCCTGCACTGTCAATTGTTAAAAGTCACGATCGTGTTCCAGTAAAAGCTACTTCTCTATTTCAATCAAATTAGGAAAATGACAGTTATGAGAAAAGCATTTTATTGCATACTGTGATACTGAAGGCAGTCACTGAACCAGTAAGTGCTTTGACCTGACATAATAGTTATCATTTTAGCAGCTTTAACCAATTTGTTCATAATTGCTGGGAAGATAGTTTGTCAAATAAAGAATTCCTCGTCTCAGACTCTGTAGCTTATCTTTATGACACAGTCCTATCGTGGCCAGAGCTTTCCTTACGACATCGTGTTTTCTCTCTATTGTGTAGAAATTAATATTTATCCACATTTAACCCTAAAAGGAAGGGAATTCTACAAAAGTTTATTCCCACTTGAGAGGACAAATAGAGAGAGAAACTTATTTTTTAAATCTATCTTTATTTCTATCTAATGAATTCCCATAAAGTCTGTCTTTTATCCTCTTTATAGCTTGAACTCTTGCATTTTACTTACTACAGATCTCCAAGACTTGCTCTGAGAATGAACTGGGATAGGGCAAGGTGAGTGCAGAGTAGTGGGCTTGAAATGCAGACAGGCAAAAGTGTTACTACCTGCTCACCTCGCTCCTCCTCTCTCCCTTTTCAAACCCACTGAACTCCACTGCTGGTCTCTCTCGCTCGCTGCCCTGCAATCCAACACGCTCACCTCTCTTTTTCCCTGTTTAGAACTTTGGCTCATAGTTTTCTCTCTGCCTGAAATGTCCTGTCCTTGCCCTCACAAGGCCACCACCGCCTCATCATTTTCAGTCTCTGTTTAAATTCTGCATTTCAGGAAGGTCTGTCTGTGCATCCTGTGTGGTGGCACCTCTTCTTCTCTAAAGCGGCATTCGTTCCTTTGTTCACCCATGGCCCCACCTCACTTTCAGTGTGTGTGAGTGATCGTGTATAGTGCCTGTGTCCTCTCCAGTAGACCGTACCAGTGAGCTTCAACCCAGGCTGCCCTTTAAAATACCTGGGGAGCTTCTAAACAATGCTGATGCATGGGCTCCGTCTTCTAGAAATGTCCAGTAATTGGCCTTGGGTAAGGCCCAGGTACCAGTACTGGTTGGAAGTTCCCCAGAGGATCCTGGCTCACAGCAGAGTTGAAGCTCCGCCCTGAAGCGCAGAGGCACTGGTCAGCTCCATCAGCCCTGGCACAGGGCTGGCAGGCCTGAGACGCACTATTACTGTCTGTGGGGTGGGAATGTTTGGGTTAATGTCTGGCTCATTGCTGACATTCTAGTTTTCTTTGTTTTCCAAAATATGCCTTACAGATGATAAAAATATTTGCAAGCAGCAGTACTCTAAAAGTTGAAATGAGAAGGAAAGAAGTGTCAGTAAATCTTCTGAGCTTAAAAATAAAAAATGAACCCTGTTGTTCTCTTCCATTGATGAAATCAAGATATTGCCCTTCAGTTCTATTGCTGAGTAATCTAAGAATGTCTGCCACAAAATGTGTCCATAAGCTGTGTGTGTATGCATTTGGCGTATGTATCTTTCATTTTCTTAACTATGAGAATCTATCCAAAGATCACTAAAACCTAAAATCAGTATCCCCATCGTAGGACAGTCATTCTTGCATATTACAACCAAAATAAATAATCTGTAGTTGAACTTAAGTTTATTTTTCTTTTTGCTTATTAGCAAAAAAATTATACTTTTTAGTATTATCTGTATTTTAGTGCTTTATTTTCTTTGCACCTGGTGATTTTATTCTACACCAAAGCCAGAACTAGGCTACTGGGCTGTGGCAAGGGGTTCATTTGTCTCAGTGCCAAAAAACCCAGTAGTCACAATAATATTTTAATGTAATATTTTTAGAAATAAAAATTAATGCCAAAAACTCCATTGGGAAGAAAATGTCAAAATTTTAGATAAGGGCTGCCACCGTGCTGAGCCGTATCCGAGTCTGAGGCAAAATGAAACAAGTGCACCCCTGGGTACATCTTTGAGTTTTTCAATGGGTGATTTTTCTTCCGAACAATATAGTTGATGAAAAAAGTTTCCATGATATTATTTTATGCTAAATACTTGGCACAAAATAATTTATTATAATTTTAATGAAGGCGAAGCTCATTAAAATTATTTTAGGTTATCTGTTGGTCGAGAGAAATTGACACACAGCAATTTTCTCAACTCAAAACCAGATGAGCAAAGAAGTAGATTTTGAAAAAAGTGATTGATGAGTTTACTTCCATTAAAATCAGAGTCCACACACTTCCTTTTGCCTCAGGCCCCAGCGTGGCTCCACACAGCACTGTGATGCATGAGTTTTTATTTATAAAGTAATTTAACCGCCCCCCCAAAGAAAATGTCACGCTATGAAATCACATTAAAATCGTTGGCTCAAAAGTGAGACAAAGATGGTTATTCTGTGTTGATAATGAATATTTAACATTTACATATGCCCTTTGAAATGTCGCATAATATAGCACAAACATAAATATGCAAACTTTTTTCAAGATAAAAAATGAATCATAATTGTAGTATTAACATCTTAATATTAATCTAAGGTAGAAGAACATAACCCAATGAGAGAATTTTAATAATAAAGTGAAAGGTGTGATTTAATGGCTTAATATCAGCTTGACCAAGTTCTTTTTAACTGCAGTGAATTATAAATAGCAACTGTACAAGCTATTCTCTGATAGCAAACAATAAGAATAGAAAAAGTATTTTAAGCAAAAAGGAAAATCAGAAAGTACATCTAAAATATGAAAAAAAATCCTTTTTGGGATTTTAATGTTTCCCCCGTGGAAATATCTGAAAGAAAGGAGGAAACATAAGGATTCTTTAATTAGAAATACTCACAGCCAGGAAATGAGCAAACCTTCAACATTTTGATATCAAGTATGCCAGAAATTCTGGAATATTTTATAAGCTCTAACAAGAATAACTTTATAAAAGTTAAGAATTAAAATGTCCAAAATGTTACTGAATTCTATTCTCCATAGTAATGGAATTATTTTATTTTTAAAACTGAGAGGAGAAAAAAATGAAACTAAGAGCAAAGAGAGAAAACAGTAAATACTAATTTTAATATCATTTAATCATAAAATATCAATAAACTATTGATTATAAACTCTACTCTCTTTAGGAATCTGTTAGATATATAACAACAGAATGAAATATTGAAATTGCCATGGAAAACTTTGATCATCTTTATTTGGATTACATATATTACAGGTGGAATTTGTAGATGGTGTTTCATTGTCTTAGTAAGATTCAGTGGTAATCCAAATACGTTCTCATATGAACCTTCTGTACAATATGTTATAACATTCTAACCACCTACCTATAAATAAAGTTAAGCATTCCGATTGAAAAAGAAAAAAAACAACAAAAGATTTTCATCCTTGAAAAGGACGTGTAAAACTATAAATGGGTTTCACAACAATTGGGAAACTGCAAGTCACAATGAATAATAGATGAACACCAGGCTGGGCTGTAGCATGTTTCTCAGCAAGGGGAATATCTATAGACTCCCAAATACTCATGCCCATAAAATCATTTCACTGTTGTTTCTATGATTTAAATAATTAGGTATTTGATTATCGCTAATAAACAGTGTATAGGTCTGAGTCATATCTGGAACTGAAAAGTGAACTGCTTTATCCCAGGAGTTTGTAATATAACGGAAACCATGCAGCACTAGAGGCAAAACAGGGGCTGTCAAAGGAGCTGGCTATTTAAGTTTCACCTCAGTTTGAAGACTGATTTTGCTGGTGCTCGGAGCATCAGAAAAGCGACTAAAAGCATTTACTACTGTCTGCACCCACTGTTTACCTTCGAAGGTCTTTTAATGTTCCTTTGTAGCCTTCAGGTATCCCAAAGATAAGATCGGAGAGCTCTTCCTTATCTACGATTATCCTCTGGAACTGCACACGTGAAAACTTCTCATCAGACTGGAAACATCAGCAACTTTGCTAATGCTTACAGAAAATAACGTTGTTTTACAGAGGTCAGGGAGTCTCACTGTCTAAGACCAGTTGCTGTTCTGACTGCCAGGCTACTATGAAAATGTGAGCAAAGAGCTAATGTGTTAGTTTAACATCAAAGCCATAATGAAGTAGAAATATTTGGGGTAGTTTGATTATTGGAACCCATTTTTTCAAACCTATGATACTGTGAAAGCATCTTCAAAAAGATGGGATCGAATCTCTGTAAATAATAGATTTATAGCAAGGACTTTGAAATGCACGAGAGCTGTGCTTTTGCCGAATAAGTTAATACTGTCTACAGTGCTTTGATATGAGGCCCCTTCAGCCCAGTGGATCACTTGATTGAACTCTCAGAATTCTGGAAGTGGTGCATCTTAGACGTCATGTCTTTGCTACAGTCAGTTTGTTCCCATCAGGACTGTTAGATACATGTGAACACAGCATTAACACTCATTAACACTGGTTTGCATTTATCAGTTCATTTAGCTCCCTAAGGCAAATTCTTCAATACCAACATTTTCCTTTACATATACAAAAATTCAAAACCCAGGCCCCAACCAGACTGTGCCCTGCTCAGTGCCTGGATCATGCATTCCCCTTTCCAGAGCCACAAGCCTGTAAATGCTTGGCTCCTGCCTCCTCAGTGAAGAATCCTCTGTGGCAGTGGCTCTCCATTGTTCGAACCACAGAACCCGAGGTTCAAGTACAGACTCATTAGCCCAGCCTTCAGGGCTCTGCAGAATCTGGTAAAAACTAGGTTTCCACTTTCATGTCCCACTCCCTGTATCTTACACTGGAGTGAAACTGGACTCCCAGTAACATGTTCATCCAAAGATGTTCCGCTTTTTGCCTTTGCTTACATGCTCTTTGTTCTGCTTGGTGTTCTTCCCATTTTCCTTCATACCCACTGAATGTCACACATTGCAACTTACACTGCCCATATTTGTAACACACGTGTTCATGCACATCTGCATGCACACAGGCATGCACATATACATACAGTAGCACCTAGACGTGAATAGTTCGGGAGAGTCGTCACTAGGCATGAAAATGGCTCATGTGGTTCCAGTCAGGTGACAGAAGTCCGGAAGTCCAAACTAGGAACCTTTAGGGTTAGAGGACCCTTAGATGAAGGATTATATATGTGGGATGAGACACCATCCATTTTCTAATTTTTGTCGAATTATACTGATAACAAATAAGTTTAGAAGTGTTTCTGAAGCAAGATTATTAAATTCCAGATATGACCACTTATTAACTTGTTGATGAGTAATTAGTGCATATTAATTTGTATTTATAAAATCTCCAGATACGAGTTTTTAAAAACCAAAAGTTTTACTTTTGTAAAAAAAAACAATATATCTAAATTAGGGAAACTATAACCAAAAATAAAGATCATTTAATCTTTCTGTAACTTCCCAGGTGATGTTGATTATTCATTTATGTTGGATTACTTGACACTGTGTACATTCTTAGCTACAGCATGCTTCAGTTGACAGAATGTTGTTTCAAAGAGTTCTCACATGATCGTTGAGTTACACAAGGGTGTACCAAGCCTCTTATATTATTATTATTTTTTTTATCTTCACACATAGTATAGTAACTGAAAGAAAAAGAAATCTTCAGTTAGTGACTTAAGGTACTGATTTTCAAAACTACCTTTTTAAGTGCTATGTTTCTGTCACTCTAAGAAACATTTCTTGTTGCAGGAAGCCAAGAATATAGGTCTTTTTCTCCCTGGTGAGGTATGTTCATATTAACAGCAAAATTCATGATTTGAGTTACAAATGAATGAATACAGATTTTATTCAGCCCTTTCACTTTCCAAGGGGGACTTCTATATAACAACAGTCCTCTGTATACATAATGATATGTTAGTAGACATGTTAGCTTCTCTGACTTATTTTAATATGCTTGTATAAACTAGGAAAAAAATTAATTGCAGTAATCACTAGTGAAATTTCAAATGTTGTAATTCTTCCTTTACCTGCATTATTAGCTAATTGCTCTTATAAAGTGGAATGTCACCCTTCATATTTTTAAAAAGAAATCTTTATTTTACATTTCTTTTGGTTTATTTTATAAAACATATCCTTAAGTATATTTGTAAACAAAATGCTGTACTATAGGATTAAAAGATTAAAATCAGTTTCATCACCAATGGACACTCACATACTATATCACACTTGATAATAAATTCATAAAAATATTATTCAATAAAGTGTTGGATATTCTCCAATATATACCAGTCTCTGTACTAGGCAGTATGTAATAGGCACAGTTTAAATTATAGTAATATTAATTATTATCTACTATTAATTAAACACTCACAGGAACTGCCCAATACGTTTTCTAAATGTGTTATTTTAAAATTTATTTCTTACAACCCTTTGCTATTCAAATAATTAATTCTTAATCAGTGATGTAAATAGCCTGGTCACCTTTAACCAGCAAATCTGAGGAAGGTTCACCTGTAAGAGAGTGGAGCTCCTCACTTGCACAGACACTTTCTAAAGCCCTGGGTGGAAGGAGAGACTCCAGCAATATTGTTATAGGGTCATTTATTTTTGTATTTGTTGCCTTTTAAAAACTTTCAATTTGTGTCTATTTATTTTCTCATTATATGTAAATACTCACCCTTGGACCTAATTTTGCATCTGTAACTTTGTACTTTTTTTTAGAGAGGGTTCCCAACTTGTACACACTTCGGATCTGTTCCTGCAGCTAAAAAGGGAGTTAAGTGGCTTGAGGCTTTAGGACTATCAAGACTGTGCTTTTTCACTGTGCCCGACTACCTTAGAGAGCACTAGCTCTGGGAACGGGAGTCTTGTGTGCAACATCTAGAGGTTGTAAAAAGAGATGAGTGTTCCAAACCCCCCACATTCCAACATTGTAGAGGGTCTGTGATTGTCACACTGCAGAAAGCTTTCTGGAGAAGGCTTAAGAACAGCTTTTGATTATGGAATTTTATGTGGTGGATAGATAAAGAGCAGTTCAATTAAGGACACAATAGAAACCCAACTCATATTTGCCTTATTTTCCTGTAGGGTTTCCGGTCTCAACCTTACCACTTATTAGATCTCCTCATACCATATTTACTGAATATATGTGCCTGCAAAGCTGTTCTAGCTGGAAGGGTCTGAAAATTATTGGTAATGAGCATTAATGAGCAAGAACAATTTCAGTGGCAATTAGAAAATCCTTTGAATCATGTCATAATAACTAGTTTAGATGGTTGACTCTTCCAACATTCATTCACATTTTCTCCTTAGAAATAAGCTTTGTTGCATGACCTTCTATATGCAGAGAGAAAGGGGGGTTTCCTTTATTTCACATCTAAACATTCTTATGCCATCGGAGAAGCAGCCACAGGAAACTCTGCTTGACATCACAGACAAAGCGTTTGATGCTGCTTTACCTGTGAATTGGTATTGATGGCTCCCGAATTGTGAGATCCAGCTACTAGTAACAGACCCGTCAATTTAATGCTCAAGTCACCCTTTCCCTTTTCTTTGATTTGCATCCATCTTATTAGAAAGTGACACTCTCTTATTGATTTCATTCAAGCCTTGAAAGAGAAGATAAGAAAAACGAAAATGTGACCGAGATAAGAGGGCCTCAAGGTGATCCATGGATAGAGTCTGAAGGGGAGGATTGTTTCCAAGGGAAACTGGAGTCTCAGGAAATGCTGTGAAGGGGACAGGATTCAGAGGGTGGAGAAAGCACTCTAAGGTTACTGTCCTGTACTTGCGAGTCTGTTCCACTACTCCATCCTTGGTAATAATTTCAGTGCTTTAGAAAGTATGCATCTCTTATCTTTTGTGTTCCTATGTAACAAGCAGTCTAAAAGGTTACAGTTGATAACCATATACAACTTCACATCAGTTTCAATGGCTGTTTGCCACTCATTGCTGAGTGAAATGTCAAAATATGTCTCTGAATCTTAGGTAAATGTGATACTGGATTTCTAAGTTCTTCCTTCTCAGTAATAATCATACTAAATGTGTGATGTATTTAATACAACATTCCTATGAAGTATGTTCTGTTATTATTCTCTATGTAAAAATAAGGAATTAGATGCTTACAGAAGTTAAGTGGTCCAAAGAAGTATAATAAATAAAGGGCAAGCATCTCCAAAAACTCAGATTCCAGGTATACTCTCTGCACTCTGTCCATCTGACTGCCATAGATTGTACTTTGTTATAAATAGGGACAACATACATATGTTTTAAGGTACTTTGATAACCCTATTTATTATTCTGACAGCTGATTTCTTGGCCTTCTTGAAATATTTATACTAGGAAAATTTATTGAATCTCTCATAAAGGAATGTGGATGATAGAGACTGAAAGCAATAAAAAGTGAGTAACAAAATTATATACTAGTGTTGAGGCCATAGAGCACCAATGTAATAAAAGGGATGGCTAAGAAGGCAGCTTTTAGTTCTAATGTTATGTAGAAGATCCCAGAATGTAGGACAACTTCTATTTTTCTCATAGCATGTTACATTTATTTTTAAAGAAAATTTATCATAATTCATTATTTAAAATGAAGGCAGACAATATCAAAAAGGAAAATATAGTTAAAATCCATTATCATATGAGGCAGAAAAAAATCACCATTATCATTTTGCAAATGTCATTTCAGTTATTTTTTTCCAACAAAATTGAGATTCTTTATATTTCATCTAATATCTGGTACTTTGACCTAACCACACATATTGACAAATTCTCATTTCATTACATTGATTGATCTTGAAACATTAAAACCAATCGTATTTTTGGAGAAATTTCTAGTGGGTCATGACGTATTATCCTTTTGATGAATTTATTGTCAAATTGCTTTGTAAATTTTTAAAAATTATTTTTACACCTATGTTCATGAAAGAGATTGGTCTATAATATCCTCTCCTTATATCCTTGTCAGGTGGTGGGATCAACGTTATTCTGAGTCTGTGAAAAATGAGCTTGTAGTGATTCCCTTTTTCTCTCTGTTCTGGAGTATTTTAGGGGTTGAATTATCACAATTTTTTTCTTGGATGTTTGATGAATTCATCAACAAAGCTATCATGGCCAAGCATTTTCTTTGTGGGAATGCTTTCTTATGGATTGAATGGATAGAACAATATTTATTTATCTTCTTTACATCACTTAATGTCAGTTTTGATAAATTTTGTGGTTTTCTAAGAATTTATTTCATTTAATTTTCAATTTTTGGGCCTAAGGTTTGTCATAATATTTTATTAATGTATGTAGAATCTCTAAGGATGTCTCCTTTGTAAATTTCTGATACTAGTAATTTGTAATTGCTCTCATTTTTAATTTATCTATCTTGGTTGAGGTTTACCAATATTGTCAGTGTTTAAAAAATGTCTTGTCTCTGTGGAATATATGATTTCCATTTCATTAATGTCTGCTCCTATGCTTATTTCTTTCTTTCTATTTTCTTTGAATTTATGATTCTTTTCTTTTTCAGATGAATACTTACATCATAGTCTTTACAACATTTTTTCTTAAGTACTTATAAAATTCTCACTTAGAGTTATAAATTTTTCTCCAAGAATAACTTTAGCTTTATCTTACAAATTTTGATGTCACATTTTTATTCACATTTGCCACAAAATAGTTTTTAATATCCATTGTGACTTCTCCTTTGTCCCATGTGTTACATACACGTGGGTTGTTAACTTTCACCCATTCGGGGAAATTCTGTTTATCTATTTGTTAATGAATTGTAGCTTAATTCTACTGTGGTCAGAGATATGCTATGTCTGAAATTAGTCCTTTGAGTTATGTCGAGACTTGCTTTCACATTTGCATATGATCAATCTTGGTCCATGTTTTCTATGCATTCATAAGAAAGTACTCATTATGCAGCTGTGGATGTAATAGCACGTGTATGTCAGCTATGTGGATTTTGTTAATCTTGTTCAAATCTTCTAAATTGCTACTGATATTTTTTCTAACTTTTCTATCAACTAACAAGAGAAATGTCTTGGGGATTTTTATTATAATTATGCATTTGAGCATTAATCCTGGTCATGTAAATTTTAACTTTAAACATTTTGAGGTCAAATATTATTAGGCACATACAAATTTTAAAATGTTTTAGTATTCTGATGGACTGATAATTTTTTTAAAGATTTTATTTATTTTTATTTTAGAGAGGGGAAGGGAGGGAGAAGGAGAGAGAGAGAAACATCAATGTGTGGTTGCCTCTCATGTGGTCCCCACTGGAGACCTGGCCCGCAACCCAGGCATGCGTCCTGACTGGGAATCAAACCTCTGATGCATTGGTTCTCAGCACACACTCAATCCACTGAGCTACACCAGCCAGGGCCTGATGGACTGATAATTTTATTATTATTAAGTTCCTGTTTTTGGTGCTTTTTGTTACAATATATTTGTCAGGTGTTAATATATCTTTAGCAGTTTCTTTTGATTAGTCTTTGTATGCTATCTCATTTTACTATAACCGAGTTTCCTTATATGGGTTATAGTTTTGTATGCTTGTAAGCAATAAAAGTTGGCTTTTGATTTTATATCCAATCTGACCATGCTTGTCTTTCACATTGGATATATATTTTATTTACATTGGATGTAAATCCATGCATTTTGGTTTAAGTATACCATCTTAATTATTTTTCTGCTTGTCTATTTAATTATTTTGCTATTTAACTATTTTTCTATTTTCTCATTTCTTCTAGATCTCTTTTTCTCTCCTTTATTTTATTTTTTCTTATCACTATTTCTCCTCTAATAGCTCATTAATTATACATTTTTTGGCTATTCTTTTAGTGGCTTATACTTATCTTCATTTATTAAAGTAAACTCAGTAAGTAATTATATTTCATCCCAGAAATTTCAATGACCTTAATAATTTTTGTCTCTATTTGCCTCATCTTTCACTGTTCCTCATGTTAGTGATGTATGTTTTTAGTCTATGTACATGAAACTGCACTAGACATATTACTGTTTTGTGAATTCAATATTTGCTTGGATTTACCTTTTCAGTCTTTGTATTACTTCCAGAAAGTTTTCTTCTTGGATGCTTTTTCTCCCTTCTCCTGTTAATTTGTTTGAATGTGACAGATTATTCCTATGTCCCTTATGTTCTTTTCTTTAATTTTTGAGTCATTCTAGATATTTCTAATTGAATTATCTTCTATCTTACTAGTCCCCTTGCTGTGAAATCTATTTATTCAGTTCTTAATTCAATTATTATATTTTTTAGTTGTAGAATATTCATTTAACTATTTTTAGAGTTAATTTCTGCTCTCTGCTGCAATTCTTCATGTTTTTTATTTTCTGGAAAACAATCACAGTTACTTTAATATGCAGGTATCTTCTGTATCTTGGTGTTCTAAGCAATTGTGCTGAATGCCAGCCAGTGTGATTTAAGAAAGGGGAAAAGGGGACTCTGACAATTGATATAATTTTCCAGATAGGGTTTTTGTGTGTGTGCCAGGTGTTTACTTAGGCTACAGAAATATCACGATCCTCTAACCTGGAATCCTGCTGATATTTTTTTTATTTTTACTTTATCTACAACTATAGCATTTTGGAAATCATAACTGACAGCTGGATTATTTCCTTTCTTCCTGGTCAGCCCTGGACATAATATTTTCTTGCCAGGTCTATAAAATGACTAAAAATCCTGGTCATCTTCTTCACCTTTTTGCAACGATTTAGGAAATGGAAAGTTCCTCAAGGGCACCATTTGAGACAAATGTCAGACCTGTTCTTCACTTCATTTTTGTCTGGGATATTGGTTCTTCAACTTCTTGCTTTGTTAAAATGTTTCTGATGTCTTCAAACAGATTTTTTAAAAAAACTTAGCTAGCTATTCTAATTGTTCTTATTGGAAAGATTGGTCTGAAGTATGTCAGCATTAGAAGCAGAAGACTTCTCCCTTTATCTTAAGTATATAGTCACATGTATTTTTCTTTATAACAGGTTTCCTTTTCTACATTGTTCTCTATTAGACATACATAATTATTTTAGTGTATGTTACCTGGTAGAGATTTAACTTCTCTTGTCAAAGAGTTAATCAAGAATTTAATCTTATTTATTTTCATTCAGTTACTAAATTATTAATACAAAATGCAACATTTATTACATTTTGCTACAATGTATTTTTTGAATTGTTTGTGTTTTTTCATATTTTATTATGTTCTGTTGAATTGTTCTTACTTGGCCATCATATTTTATTTCTTGTGACTTCAGAATATGGCTTAATATAAAAGCAGGCAAGGCCCCATATCACTGCTTTTATCCATAATGTTTATTTTAGATATAGTTGATTTTACAAGAGATGAAGTTTGGAATCATTTCTCTTCTGAAATTATAATATTTTATTAGAATTTTTGTTTGATTTATATGAACCTGAATTTTCCGTTAACCTTTGCTTTAATTGTAAGTGTGTAATAGTTTTTGTACATCTTATTTAAGCTAGTCTTCTGACCAGGTGGGACTCTGTATGAGGGCAATAATGGCCTCACCTTTAAACATCATGGTGCACCCAGGGCTTCACACAGTATGTGGTATGGTTGCTACCTGTTACCTCTTTTTTTTTAAAGCATCAGTGTCATAATTATTCTAGTAAAAATTGGTTTCTCTTCTAATTAATTATTTTCATGTACTAGCATATCCCTCTCCATCTAGACTGATATGAAAGTCCTTTTATTTTGTGTAAATCAATGATCTGTACCTCTCTGACTTTAATACACATACAAATTATATAGACATCTTTTAAATATACAGATTCTGATTCAGTAGGTTTTGGGTTAGACCTGATTCTGCATTTCTGATCATTGTCAATATGGCTGGTCTCTGGAGCATACTCTGAGTAAAAAGGGTCTAGATTCTTAGATAGGACTTCTGTGGATGTTTATATTTTAAATAAATTAAGGTCTTGTGTTCACTGGGAAGGGTTACCTCTCACTAGTATATTAGTAGTGATAATTTTTAAAAATTAAGCATCTGGAATTTATACTCATTAAATGTATTCATTAAATAAGTATTTGTACAGCAGCAATTAATATGTGGCATGCATTATCCTGAACATTGGAGGTAGAAAAATAACAGGACATTACCTGCCTTCACGGTACTAGTAATCTGTACAAAGGAAAACATACAGAATAGCAACACACAAATGCTGTGACAGAGATCTATTTGAGACAGAGTGGTATTAGAAGGTGAGTGTGGCTAAAGCACAATATTGGGAGGGAGCAAAATACAAGCCAGGCTTGGAGAGGGAGTTACAGGCCTGATCCCGTTGGCATTTATAGGCAGTGCTGCAAGCTCTGCTTTTATCTAAGAGCAAAGGGAAGACATCAAAGAGTTCTGAGCAGGAAGGTGCCGTGAACAGACTTACATGTTGAAAAGATCCCACTAGCTGGTTAATAGAGGGAACAAATTAGAGGTGGGCAAAAGTGGACAAGTGGCTTACAATTTTAAATTCCAAGTGTGAGCATAGGTTGCTCTAGTGCCTTTGAGCACATTCATATGCTACTACAATCAAATGGGAGCCGGGCTACTCGTGACCAAGCATCTGCACAATGAGGAGATCAGTGGCACGTGTGTCATAACTAGAAGAGCTTGGAAATGAATGAAAGATATTTTGTTTAATTGGAGTAAATTCAAAACCCGGATTTACTTTGTCATATACGTTTTTTGGAAACGTGTCCCAAAAGTACAATTTAAGTCCTAAGACATATACTCATACTTGATAATTTTCCCACTGTTTTCATTCATCCTCGTAGGTATATAGCTGATTGAGTTTTTTGCTAAGAATCTTAAAGTTGAATGCATTTTCTATGTGCTCATTTTCTTATCAAGAGAAACATCAATTTTCATGTTTTCCAGGAGCTGCAAGGATCAGAAGTTATAGATAAAGGAATTCCCCCACCAGTATCCCCTACTTTATGATTCCTTATATCAATTGAAAACTGTAAGATATCAAAGAACATAAGACAGGAATGTTTTTATGGTATAACATCATGAAAAACTGCTTATCTACAGATAAAAAACTTAGCCATTGGCAGAATGAATTAAAGAATCCTTTAAGAGGTTGAGATTTGTGAGATCTGTGAAGCTCAGGTCTTAGCGTTTATCATGGAAGAAGCCAGAATGCTTCGGGACAGCAGCAGTAATGAAAATGTGACTCACCCTCAGAGAGACATTGTGACATTGAAGAAAATGTCATTGAAGTAATGAGTCAACCATTAGCACCATCAGAGTGTAAGACCTATATGGGGAAAATAATTTTAATTCTATCACTTCTTAGTCACCTCTGCAAGCATATTAGCAAGTGACAAGTCTAAAATAAAATAACCATGATAAACATTCATCCTCCTGATAACAACCTCAGAGAAAAAAAGAAACCAAACCAGAAGGAAAATAATGTTAAAGTTTGTTATTTTAGACAATCATGAGTAACTTCATCTCGCACTTTACATTTTAATTGCCGAATGTCCCTGAGCAACTGGTTGAGTTTTGGATTCATTTTAGGCACACATTTCCTTAAGTCTGTAAGTTCGTTTTCTCACCAATTAGTTTTGCAACTGATGCATTTTTGATGTCGGACTCCCCCGCTGCTGGTCTCTGGTTGACGCCAGCAGGGTGGCCATCCTATCAAGTACTTGACTTCTATTACTGTCACTTTTTGAGTGTAATATAACCTTCACCTCCATAGCCAGCTACTCTATTTTTTAGCCTCTTGATAAGTCATACAGGGTGTCAAACTATACATTTTTTAAAATTCAGAATCTTTTCCTTTGAGGATTTCTGGAAACAGCCATGCTCTGCAATCTTTTGCAGCTAACCAAGTATCTATTAAGGAGCCATATCCATTATATTTTGTACTATGGAAAAGACTCATATCAGTTTTTATTGGCAGTCTAGCATGATAGTGGAAACCACAAAAGAAACATAACAAAGCTCCTATCTCTGAGTGGTTTAAAATCTTATTTGAGAAAGGTTTTCATACACAAAATACTGGGTGAACAATAGAGAACACAATTTAACAATATTTCAAAACAGGTCGTGCAAGAAATCCTCTTAAACCTCTTAACACGAGAGGAGAATGAGTGAGCACAATTAAAGCAGATTATTGACAGAAAATTTGGATTTACTTACAGTAAGGTACTATAAGGTGTATTAAGCTAGGATTCACCTAGAGAAAAGTTTCTAAGGCCTTCCCCAACCTGGCCCCAAACTCTCTCTCTCTTTCTTCATATATATGTGTTTCAAGTGCCTCTTTACATTAACATATACAGCCTGCATTTCCTGTTTGTGTTCACGTCGTTTCCCATTCCTGGAGTTTTCTACTCTAAGGTTGTACCTGTCCAGCCTTATATCCCATGATTTCCACTTTGGCCTCTCCAACTCCCATCCCATTATTTCCATCAAGCTTTGCATTCCCAAGTAATATAATGTCCTTCTTCTTTAGGCTCTCAATGTACCTATTGTTCCCCTCTCTGACTGAAATCCACAAAACTCACTCTACTATTTAAAAGCATTAAATGTTAACTTGTGACATATGAGGAGGCATGATTTAAAGCACATCACTGAGATTGCATTGCTACAGTGTATATCCTTTCATCCCCATGCTTCAAAATGATGCCAACAGAATGCCGTATGAAACTTACACTTGGCAATTTTAGCAATTGGGTCACATAGAGCTTGCCTCAGAACTTGTTATGAATAAGCAATAGTTAATTCTTTATTCTCTGTCATATTTTAAATCAGAAGATGAGACTCTCTTCTTTATTTTTCTACATTAAAAACTACTTGAATCTTTCAATAATGACTTTTCAATAATGAGAAAGAAAGTACACCCACCTCTAATTTTAATATTTTCTACTTTAGAAGTTCATGGGGAAATGAGGTGAGAAATAATTCTGACTGATTCCTTGGGTCAAAAAAAGATCTGGATGCTTAAAAAGCCAGGCACATGTAATATTTATTAAATTAAATTAAATGGAATATTTTGATTAACCAGATATTGATGTGAATTGGGTCATGGATATTAAATAATTAGACCAGTTGGCACACCTGTTTTTGGAAAAACAAGCGATCTAAATGAATGCCTGGAGCCAAGACAGACACATCAAAAAGACAATCATTAAAAATGAATACTGCTAATATACCTTTAAGACCCTGATTTCAGTTCTTTTGAATAAATACCCAGAAGTAGGATTACTGGGCCATATGGCTGTTGTATTTTTAATTTTTTTCAGGAACTGCTGTACAGTTTTCCATAATAGCTGAATCAATTTGCAATCTCACCAATAGTGTACAAGAGTTCCAATTTCTCCACGTCCTCTCCAACACTTGCTGTTTTTTGATTTTCAGATAATAGCTATCCTGACAGGTGTGAGGTGATATCTCATTTTTGCTTTGGTTGAATTTGCTTTGTGATTTGAGCATACTTTGAGCATATTTTTATATACCTGTTGACCGTTTGTACATCTACTTTGGAGAAATGGCAAGACTAATCCCAATAACCAAGATGGAGACACAATTGGAATGTCCATCAAGTGATGAATAGATAAAGAAAAGGTGGTATGCAATGGAGATATCTGAAATTGTCGAACTTATAAAAACAAAGAGTAGAATGGTGGTTGCCAGGGGCGGGAGGAGGGGGAAATGAGGAGCTGCTAATCAATGGGATGAAGTTTCAGTTAAGCAAGATGAGTAAGCCCTAGAGATCTGTTGCATAACATTATACCTATAGTTAACAATAATGTATTATACACTTAAAATTTGTGAGTAGATCGCATGTTGAGTGTTCTTACCACAATCAAACAATTTTTTTAAAAAATGAATTCTGCTAGGAGCACCATCTAGGTAATCCAAATGCAAGTTTCCTCTGTCCTTCTGCTGTGTTCTATTTAGCCTAGAGACCATCTGTGGACTGGGAGCCCCTATGCCTGATGTACTTTAGCAAATAATGAGCATTCAGTATAGAGTGCTCGGAACATTTTTAGCACTGGAATTGTTTCCTATAAAGAGAATTTAATTTATGAGTAGAATTTTGATTTAAATAATTTTCATTTCTTTCCACCAAAAGAATACTAAATTGAGGCAGATAAATGTATAAAGCGTTTGCCATGTAATTACTCTCATTTCTTCGTAGCATTTTATATACACATGTGAAAGCATGCAAACATATGTTACGAACATTTATCTTCAAACATAACCTAAAACTTATCAATTCTGAACTATGCAAAGGAATTGCAGTCCCCTGAGAGCAAAAGGTTTGGGGAGCGGTAACTGAATGCATGGCACCTCAGGAACCGGGGTCTGGGGAGATTGCTGGTTGAGTAATCTGGAAGAGCTCAGAGGAGAAGTATGCATCTAGTTCCTGGAGTCAGCCTCTGGGGGAGGATTCACTGAAGAAATAGATATTTAGGCGCAGGATTTTCAATATGTCTCTTTGTCTTTATAGGGCTGAGTTAGCCAAGCAATTACCAACAGAATGCACATAGTGAGTAAATCCATTACACAGTGCAGTGTAAATCAAGGAAGTCTGAACCTGGACAAAAATGAGATGAATTAACAGACTATTTAGAAACTTGGGGTGAGAACTCACCATGTTGAAGTGAGTATGAGATTATTGAGATTATGCCTTTTTTATTTTAATAAGAGCAAGAGTTATATGGATGTGGTCAGATATTTTATTTATTATTTGTCTACTCCATTTTATTTTCTTTACTAGTTTCCTGATTGCTCTATGATATTATTGTACAATCTGACAATGCCACCGAAAAGCAACAAGTTTAATGACTGGACTAGAAGTCTTATTAAGAATAAGAAAAAGAGATCCTTTAGTTCAAAATTTTAGAATATTTGGAAAGTGGGTTAAAGTAGAATTCCTAGAGAGGAGGTTTTTATACAAATATAGGGAAGACATAATAAATCAATAAATACTTAAGCTTTCCATCACCAGAAAGGGCAACTTCACTTAACAATGGGCACCTTCCACCAGAAGTGTTCCACGTGAGGTTAAAAGAATGTAAGATGAAGAAAGATTGTATTACAGAATCTCTGTGGATCACTCCAAAGAGTCCAAGATAAAGATAATTTTTGTTCATGACAGCAAATGATTTATGAAGGCTAAGACAGCTTTGATAATTTACTAACTAGAGTTTGAGAAATAGAGTTCATTTGTGAGCTACTCATCTGGATTAAAGACTCATAAGGTAGAATGTGAGAGTACTGAGCTGGGAAATTAGGACACCTGGGTGTGGGGCTCTGGCTTGGATGCCTGTATAACCTACATTTAACTTCTGATGGTCTTAAGATCTTGGCTATAAAATATTACACTATTTATCACCAGCAGATCCTTCAGTTTTAACAGACTAGAGAAATTATCCCTCAAAGTATAGTCTTCCTTCAGGTTTTTCTTTTAATTGTTATTCAAGCACAGTTGTCTCCATTTTCCCCCTACTACTCCCCACCACCCAAGCCATCCCTGCCTCCCACCCTCGATCCTATCTTCCTTTGGCTTTGTCTGTGTGTCCTTTATACATGTTCCTGACAACCCTTCCCAGTTTTCATGAATGTGAAACCATCAGCTCCTTTATTCTATATCTAACCAGTTCCCTTAGATGATTCTTGTGCTATTATATTCATGAAGCCAATTACTCAGTGCAGCCATATGTAGCAATATCCTAAGATAATATTATGTGTATAATATTATATGTGTGTGTATATATATAATGTTTTTAAAATGAATCCTTACTGTAATTTAATCAAGCAAAAGTAATATTATATCTATATGTGTCTTCACAAAGACTAGTGATGTGTTGTAAAGTGTAGATTGGCCTCATAAACTGGAATTAATATATTATGATTTTAAAATTATGACTAATTTTTGTGGAATTTTTCAGCCATAGAAACTTAATATCCAAGGAGAAATTTATACCCAAATACAGAACAAATATGCATAGAAACAAAAATTTTAAAAATGGCTGTTCATTTCTGCCTCCCTAATTTTGTAACATCTTAATGGTTCATGCTAAAAGAAATTTATTCTAGTTAAAGATATAGGGTCCACAGTTATTAAAGAACAATGAACAGAATTGTATGCATCTTCAACAATGTTTTATTGGTACCATTTCTTTGAAGATAAACCAATTATCTGACTTCATTAATAGAGGATATATATGTCTTTTTATTAGAAATATTTGACATTGATCAAATCCAGTTATGGCTTTGCATTTCATAATTTAGGGCTTTCATTCATATGCCATATTTTCCAAAGTAAAATTATTATATGAAAAATACTGATCAAATAATCTAATTCTTAGGAAATTTGCACATGTATACTTATGAGTTACAGTTTATTTTAAAAGTTGAAAAGATACTGCTGAAAAATTAAGATATTTCTCAATTCACTTTTTGGGAAATTGAAGCACTTACATTCAAATCTTTTACTGACTACCTACGCATTATTTTTTCTAGCACCTTATAATTTTGAGTGCATGTTTAACCTTACAAAATTGACTTGACTTTCACTCATTATGGAGACAATCTAAGATCTAATAGACATTTCTAAGTTACTAATGTTGCAAATTACTACCCTAAACTATACACTCAACTTCCTTAAACACATGGAGTTTGGAAGGAGATACTTGGCCTCAGGTGAAGTAATCATTTTCACACGAAGTATTTCAGTAGCAAAATTAGTAAATTTATGTAGACTTTACATTTACATTTATGTATGTATTAATTAGTGTGTTGGAAATGTACTGTTTTAGGTATATGAATTGCTCACTTTTCTAAGGATATATAATTATAGCATTTAGTGGGATAGAAATTATATGGAGGTTATTAAAATATATAGCAATGCATGTTGATTAAGGTAACCATGAAGGAAGGCTTTCTGGTCTCTTATAAAGAAGTTACACTTCTCAGTTTCCTAAGTGTATATTAGTAGTCCACTTAAGTAAAGAGACAAAAATTGAATTTATTGCTATTCTTCATAATAAAAGCTTGTAATGAAACCAGTCTTGACCCAGTGCCAGAAATGGAGAAATTAACATGATTTTTTTCTGACTTTATTAATTGTTATATAACATTGGGGAAAAAACTAATTTGATCCTATCTTACAGGAGCAGTTTATTGTATGCAAGGGAATACTAAAATGTACTATACACCTGAAAATGAGCTTTATAAAAAGTAAAGTTATGTATATATTTGTTAACCAGAATATGGGTTAAAATGTCCTAAAGAATCATAGAATAACATATCCTTTTTGACCTAGACTTTTATATTACATACCAATATTTCTGCAATATACTAGCGGTTTCACAGGTCACATCTATTCAGTGTTAGAGTGAACTGTAGAAAGGCATGAATACCAAGAAGCAGGGACCAAGATGGAGGCTGGCTACCACAGCCTCTTTGCATTCTGAGAGCAGCACCTATCACACTTGGGAATATTGCCATGGTCTACTTATTGGTTGGCTTGAAAGACTGCCAGTTATGAATGAATCCTACAGTGGAGACCTCTCCAGCAGGTCCAGGCTGTGTGCAAGCTACTAAGCTACTCAGGTCACAATGGACCACAGATCTGATATTAATAGACAGACGATGTTATCAGACAGGTTTCTGATAGATAAAATGGCAGTGTGGCATCTCTGGCTAGACCTAATAGGAGTCATAGCACAGACACCTAGGGTTTAGAAGCAAGACTGTGAGTTTCTTAGAGGAAAAGAAAAAGCGTATTTCACATACTTCTATACATCAAACACACACACACACACACACACACACACACACACACACCCCTCCCCCCAGCCCAGGTCCTGGCTTACTATTGTGTCCTAGTAGATAGTTTGTGCTTCAGGAAGGGAACCTTCGCACATTCACCTTAGCAACATTTGAATTAAATAAGCAGACAGGGAAGATCCAAACAAAAATTTGTTCACTAGATTTCCCTCTGTGTCCCACTGTTTCTGGGTTGCTCAGCAAGAATTTTTTTTACCCCAAATGCTTGTCCTTTCTTATCAGCCTGTGAGTTAATTACTTGCTTTCCTTTTGAAGTCCCGAAACCCCGCTCCCCCTCTCCTTTGCTCCTGATACATATAAACCTCAACTGCGTAATGGGCCTTTGGGTCTCATAACTTATGGCACCCCCAAAGGTAAAAACATCTTAAATTTTGAACCTTTTCTCTTGTTAATCCGTCACATGTTAATGGGATTATTTCCTAGCTAGAATAATTTAGAAGGTGGGAGGAATTATTTTTTACATGCTGTACTTCATAATATTAATACTTAGCTTATGATTCAGATAGTGTTATGAGATGATGGAAGTTAATGACATGTTTTATATTATATTTTACAAGTGGGCACAAGCAGGATTCAAAGAGGTTAAGTAATTTTTTAAGAGAAATCAAACACGATAGAACCTGAAAATAGATACTACTATATTTGGCAACTGTAAAATCAGCTATCACAGTCACTGATTCCTCATTCATTCTCTCATCAGATTTAAAGAACTTGTCCTGATTATATAAATTTAATTTGCTATTCTTAACATAATTTCTTTTAAAGCTTAATTAATATTGAAGATGAAAGCTCAGCTTGATTTCTGAGTGATGTTTCCTTATCCACCAAAGTGATCTCTCATTTGAGAATTATGTTTTAAATTAAAATTAAATTACATTAAATTAAAACTCCAGTCAAAAAGCTATGAGCTCCCCTTTTGTTTTTTAAAAATAAATTTTAAACGACTTTATATCAGTAAATATACAAAATTTAATTGTTGTGTTCATAAATCCATACAAAGAGATTTCCTACACAGCATGCATATTTATAATTAAATGAATGAGTATTATGTAGAATAGCACAGCCAGGCACTCAATCTATGGGACCACTTCAAGACAGACATTTAAACCCACATGCTTGCTTCTTTCCACAGGAAAAAAAAATCATTTTAAATTACCAAATGAGAAAAAACAGGCAAAATTATATTTCAGTGTTGAGAGATAAGAAGGGCAGTATCAATTCTCAGGAAGCTTTGAGGTCTTTCTGGAGACCACAGTACACAGAGGATTGGGGTTAAAGGAATAAAGACTGTCTTAACCGTCAAAATAGTCAAAGGAAGGATCCTGTGATAAAGCAAGCACCTACGAGTCCCTTAATAGAGGCCCAAACCTGGAGAAGTAGAAGTATGTAGATATGAAGAAAAAATACATACTCATAAATTGCTGGTAGGATGGCAAACTGGTACATTTTGTTGGGCATTTTTGTAATTCTAGCTATATCAAAAGATTGAAAATTTGTAAAACTTTTGACTAAATTGTTTGACCAATATACAACAGTGGATGCTCATTGTAACATACTTATTAATGTTGTAAACAATTAGAAAAAAGAGCTACATTTTCCCAAATGGAATATCCATTAGATAAATCATGGTAAATTAATACAACATACTGTGCCACTGTAATATAGATTTAGTTGTGGAATTATGCAGAGAAAATGAGACTGAGTGTCTCATAGGCTCGGTCTTGTGTGTGTTTGTGTGAGTGGGTAACTGAGCCCCTCATGTCTACTGAAATGGAATTATTTCATAGCATACTGTGAAGTAAAAAAGAGTATAAAACAATTTATAGCACAATTCTGAAATTATGTAAATGTGTATTTTAATTGCCTAGTAGGATGTCAGCAAAATATGAAGACTGCTTACCTGTACTTCATGGGATTTATGAGGGGTTTTATTAAGTAGCAGTAATTTCTGATTTTTTCTAAACTAACTTGTTGAGTAAAAACAAATAGTTTTTAAAATTATGTGAACTATGCATTTTAAAATAAGATACCGTGCAGCATTCATGAGAATTTAGTACATTAGTAAGCTGTTTGTGTACTCCTTGATCTTGGCAAACTAGAACATGCTGTTCCATAACCAGATCCAGGAGGGAAAATGCACTATCTCATCTGAACGACGCAAACATATTTAGTCTAACAAGAAACTGGCTCATTTGAGACTTTATAGCAAACAAGGACAGAAAGTAGTTTGCATAATTTTCTCATGCTCCTTTTATAGTGTTTATCTTTTATAAGGCTATTTGGAACAGTTGCTCGCCACCTGTCAATAATGTGGCCTTTTATAGACTTGGCTTTATATTGTTCTTGTGCCCTTGACATATAAAACAGAGCCTTAGAAGAAGTCAACGTTGAATGTGGTGAGCAAAATACTAATTTTAAATTTAAAAGGCCATTTACTGTAGACTAAAATAAAGATAGTTTTGAGTGACATGAAAAGAATAGGCATGTTATAAAACCCTCTTCCACAGGAATAAAAAAAAATTCCTATCAACATTTTTGACAAGTTTATTAAGAATTATATTTAAAGCACTAGTCTATGGAAAACTGAGCCAAGCAGCACTAATTTAAAGTTGTTATAACAATTGTGCATGATCTTGCATCAATTCCAAAAATATTTGGAAATTCTGAAAATATTTGTGTTGTGAACCTATCAATTACATCAATATTTTGGGTATACAAACAATTGCTGTAACTTTTTTTTAGTAGAATAGGACTTCCAGAATTTCTTTCTTGATTTACATAAAATGTGTCAGGCTAAATGTTCTACATATATTTTTTGAACTGCATCCTTGACGTGTGTTACATGATGCTGAAGGAACACGATCCTATGCAGAAATACATTTCCATTTATAAAGGGATATTATCCAAGGCCTTAACTTAAAAGCTGCCTATCCTTTGTTCTGTGCAGTTAGATTCCAAGTCCTCTGTATGTTATTGTGAAAAAGAACGATAAATAAAGCAAGTTTTAAACTAATGTAAATTCTTTCTGTTCTTGTTAAAAAGCGAACATCCCCACACACACTTACACATGTGTGCACAAACACACACCACCTTTCCAACACCAATGTACCATTATGCAAAGATATAGGAGTTCAATATCACAGTTTCATATTGTGCTTAGGAGAGGACTTTGTGTTTTCCTTGCTAGAGTTTGCATATTGTGCTTTCAAGTTGCCTTTAGAAACATTTGTTCTCCATGACACATGGTAGCTAATTGGTCTAACAATTCTTAGCTGTCAAGAGCAATTTTAGATGTGGCCCCTTTTCTGTTCAATGTGTGATTATTTTAAAACTGCTGGAGGAAAGAAGTAGACAGCCCTTCATCGTGGTGGAGATCTGATTTTTCAAAAGGTCTGTTAATTGGACATGTGTAATATCCAAGGTGCAATGAAAAGATAAGACAGCAGTTAAAGCCTGCAGAGTGAATGAGTTTTCTTCAGGTTCACTTGTTATTATTTTGCCACCTCCACGTTCACTGACACCCTCATACATTTTATCCTCCTTCAGCCTAGAGGGTATTTTTTATAGATCTCCATGGAATTTTCTCAAGCTTGCCTGTCTTCTGGTTCTCAATGTAAATGTACTTGGAATAAGATAAACCCAACAGGGTCATCTATAAATAGATTATTAATAGGAACCTGTGAGGATATTTTTGGAATGAAAATTTGATTGTATTTGTATTTAGAATGTATGCTTTTCCTAATTAAGTAAGCTTTAGCAATGCTTACTCTTCATCAATGTGTATGAAATAGTGGAGAAGTTTTCTCGAACTCTGTTTATTTGCACTGTCATTGACATCAAACATGTAGTTCTTTGGATATTAAATCTACAAACTAAGTTCTCTCTTTTCTAAACAAAACGATTGAGGAAGTTCCTATGTAAAAGACTCGCAACGTTCTGTCTTTAAGTCACAGAGTCAGTCTAATGAGATAAATAGATATTTGGCAAACAGTTACGCAGTAAACTAATTGAGATTGTGCTGGGCATGATGTGAGGAACGTGCAGGTGGTTCTGAGCGTGTGTAAGAAGGGAATTCTCCCTGATTTGGTATCAGTAAAAGAGTCATTTTCAAAGTAACTGTCATTTACTTTTATTTTTGTAAAAGCTTAGAAGTCAGCCTGGAGTTTTTGCTAAAATTTGGTTTATAAGGGTTAAATCCTTACCAGTTTTTTCTTGGGTAATTTCAAACTTAATAGTTAACTAGTCTTGTATAGTTCTGTTTCATAGTTTTTGGGATTTTGTTTTTGGTGTGTGTTTGCCTTAGCAACTACATGCAGACTTGAAATCAATTCACATTTTGTATGCTTAGGTTTCTATAATAAAATATTAGTTGTCATCAGTTAGTTTAAACACACCCTTTAAAAATAGTGTAACATCCCTACAAAGTACAACTAAGTATTTTTAAGTGCCAAATTTACAATTTGCTCTATTTTTTATTTTTATTTTGAGGATAAAAGACTAGCTTCTTAATAGTCCTAATCTGAATAATTAGTCTAATTTCTTAATATCAAAGATTAGAAACAATAAAATATCAAGAAGTTCTGAGTTATATCTGGAATTTAGATTCTTAATTTATGCAAGACCCTTATATTTTGAAATTTAGATACAATGCTGTATAGCTTACTCCTAACTTGAGTATCCAAGGTAAATTTATCTTTATATGCTGTGTTTAGAGTAGGAAATAAGGATTACTGATTTGTTCAGGCACAGTGAGGAAAAGGAATAAATACCAAAGATATGTGAATTAATTCTAAAATTGTATACATATTATTTTGTTCCCATATTGAGAAGGGTCCTAGGTTCTGTAATTCTTAAACTGAGTATTTACAAAATCTCTAAGATGGTATCAGCTAATTTATGAGTAGATGTTTTCCTTTGAAAAATTAAAAATAATATCAAAATATCATCAGGTATTGTATGTGGACAGATGTAACAAATTCACTGACTTTCTTAGCACATAGAGTTTTGACATCAGCACTGTGGGAGAACTGTGTTTCTAAGTGTACGTTAAGTTCTTTATAACTCTTCACATGCGAACTTTATACAGTAATGATGTGGGTATGCCAGATATACAGTTCTTATTTTCATGCAACAATGATTAGTTGGCACAATGTTTTCAGTCAGTCCCTTTCCTATTTACAACTCCATTATTCCATTTGTCATGAAGTTAACATTATCAAATTGTAAACACCTTCCTAAACAAAATTAAATGTTTAAGTTAAATATGATAAACACATTCTTCCTATTTCATTCTTTGTAGATTAATCATCTTGTATAGGCGTATCTAAGTCTCGAGCCCTAAAATCTAGGATAAATTATACAACTAAAAGTCAGAATTGGAATCTGAAATGCAGGATGCTTTTGTTATTCACTCAAGATGTGAACCTGGCACATCCCTTCTGCTTCTTGTTACCAGTTCTTCTCATACCTAGATGAATCTGTGGGCCTCGTTGAGTGGTTTTCACTTTACAGCAACAGAAACATCTTGTCAGACAAAGTCTTTCATAATCTCAACATATATCAAAATAATAATAATAATAATAATAATAATTAATAATAATAATGGAGCTCTTCCTACAGAAGCAACAGTGAAGAAGGAAGGAGGGCTATGGGGTGGGGTGGGGTGGGGAGACCCTGAAGCCCAACCCTGCGTGCTGGCCCTCACCTGCCACACAACTTGTTCAAGAAGGCTCTAGGCTACATCAGACAGTTTCTCCAATTCCATGGACCACACTGTGAGGATCGTGCAACTATGGGGTCATTCCATTTCTTTAAAATTCCAAAATAATGCAATTCTCAATTTCATGAATTAAGATCTGTCAGTTAAAGCACTGAAATCCTATTATCCACATTAAAAAAGAAATAATGCATGCAGATGTAAGAGGGTTTCAATCTATGCTAAGAAGGATTCAAAGGTAAAAGGCCCACATTTCAGACTAAAGTCTCTGATTTAAGTATCCCATAAAACAGCTCCGTAATACCAAATAGTACATACCTCAGAAATGAACAGCTTGATAAAACTCCAAATAGCCCTTCAATGTTCAGAAAATAGCAATATTATCTTAGTTAAATTTAAATTCTCTTGTTTATTTTTATACTTCACTGGAGAGATGAGAAAAATGATAACTTTAAAGGCAGAATGAGCTTAAATGAAGATTTTTCACTTTGGTTACCAGCAAGTAAGCACTTCTGTCGGCACACACACACACACACAACTATTAGACTCTTATAGTCACAATGCACAGCAATAGACGGTGAGGCAGAACAGAGCATATTCTACAAGACAGTTCATTGCTTGGGAAAGAAAAGCCTGCTGGAGAAGTTCATATGGGTCCATTGTCTTTCCCAGTTAGCGAAATCGATGACGGTTCTGAGGTTTTCCCTGTGACTAATTTCTGATGTCCTTCATGAGCGTGGGTTCTTTAACAACCTAAAATTAAGGAAATGAATAAAAGCAATCTTTTAATAATCCCGAAAGGACCCAGAGTGAAATTGTCCCAGCAGTTACCTTATATAGACTCTGACACAGTTCCCCTCCTGCAATACCGAGTGCAGATCATTACTTTCTAACAATGTAGGGAGACCTACTTTATAACACTTCAGGGAAGTGAATGTACTAGGTCTTGTTATGTCTTTCTGGAACGTAAAGTAACCTCTAGTTTTCTTCTAGTAGAACTGCTAACGCTTGTGTCATTTTTAGGTCCCTGGGGCCGATGCATGGGAGACGAATGTGGTCCAGGAGGCATTCAGACCCGGGCTGTGTGGTGTGCTCATGTGGAGGGATGGACGACGTTACACACCAACTGTAAGCAGGCCGAGAGACCCAGTAACCAGCAAAACTGCTTCAAAGTTTGTGACTGGCACAAAGAGTTGTACGACTGGAGGCTGGGACCCTGGAATCAGTGCCAGCCTGTGATTTCAAAAAGCCTGGAGAAGCCCCTGGAGTGCATTAAGGGGGAGGAAGGCATTCAGGTGAGAGAGATAACATGCATCCAGAAGGAGAAAGACATTCCCGCAGAGGACATCATTTGTGAGTACTTTGAGCCCAAGCCGCTCCTGGAGCAGGCCTGCCTCATCCCCTGCCAGCAAGATTGCATCGTGTCTGAGTTTTCTGCCTGGTCGGGATGCTCCAAGACGTGCGGCAGCGGGCTCCAGCACCGGACGCGGCACGTGGTGGCGCCGCCCCAGTTTGGGGGCTCAGGCTGTCCAAACCTGACGGAGTTTCAGGTGTGCCAGTCCAGTCCGTGTGAAGCTGAAGAGAGCATGTACAGCTTGCACGTGGGACCTTGGAGCACGTGCTCAGTGCCCCACTCGAGACAAGTGAGACAAGCAAGGAGACGTGGGAAGAACAAAGAACGGGAAAGGGACCGAGGGAAAGGAGTGAAGGACCCGGAGGCCCGGGAGCTTATTAAGAAAAAGAGAAATAGAAACCGACAGAATCGTCAAGAAAACAAATACTGGGACATCCAGATCGGATATCAGACCAGAGAAGTTACCTGTACGAACAAGACCGGCCAAGCTGCTGATCTGAGGTAACATTTCATTACTATTAACTACATGTGTCTCTCTGTCAAGACCATGGGGCAGGGGAGTCCTTCAGACGAGCTCTACTAAATCCTCGAATGCCCACAACCTAGGATGAGCCGCCCCCAAGAGTAATTTTTTCCATTTAGAGAGGGCATTGAAGCTCTGTGGGTGTCCTGGCATGATTTCCATTTTGCGCATGTCTAGGCAGTGCGCAACTTGAGTTTAATTTTCCTGTCAAAATGAGAGATTCCCTGAAAGCTGATACTGCTTCTTTAGGTCAATAGTGATGTTTACACCTCTGGAAACAAAAAAAGTACTTATTTAAAGACTGGAGTTTGGGGACTTGGAATTCAGATACTAGCTTTACTGAGAATAAAACACTTGTAATCTTTCCAAGTTAATAGCATTTTCAGATTTACCCTATAAACAAAATCTAAACACCAACTCAGGGAGCTATACCTAAGAATGTAAAATGGAATAATTTTCCCCAGAGAAGGAAAGGAGAATCAACATAAATTAAGTAGATGGTATTTAATCATGAGTTTTGTAGTTTACAAAACATGTAATTAATTGGCTGCGTTTTCTAGACACAAATTATTTGTCAAGTTATCTCTGGGTAAAGAATGACAATATTAAGAAAGACTTTCTCATGTGTGATTTATCTGTTATGAAAATATTTATTGAGTACTATTCATTAAGGATTATCTAAAGGATTATCTAAAGGATATGATGTTCTCTGGATATTCTGAATTTTGTTCTTGGATAAGGCAGACCATCTGGGAGTGGCTTATATGGATCATTGGCATAACTGCCTTTTCTGAAATATTTATGCAGTTATGATTTGGACTGAACTAAGAAATTATCATAACATCACTCAGAATTTTATATCATACATATTGTAGAAATGACATTGAAAATGTCATCTACTCCATTGGACGTCTGTTCTTTAATTAAAAGCACATAAGATGAATTTCACTGAAGTCTCAACCCATGTGCTTCTGGTGAGCAGCTGCCTTCTTTTCCTTATGGTCCCTGGAAATCTTGTAACAGATGATTTTCCTGTTTACTGTGGCTGCTGGGAACATAAACAGGACTGGGTGATGTGTGCTGTTTACTAACAGACCCCCTTGGCTTCATCTTTCTCACCCTCATTTTTTTCTTCACTCATTTTTTGCTCAGTGATTTTGCTATCCTCGGATTTTGAAAGCTGGTTTGAAGCCTTTGTACTACTGGATATGGTTTAAATTAATGAGCAAACAAAGAAACAATTGACTAATCAAAGACAATAATTTCTCGCAATATAGAGTTGTCATGGTTGTTATTTTTAGTATATTTGCTACTCCCTCCCCTCTTTGGACTTAGAAAGGTATATTTTCGCCCAGCCCACCAGTGATTTGCTCTTTCTCTTTTCTCATGTCATCAGCCCACCTCCTTTCCTGGCTTTGCTGATGGCCGCTGTTTCTCCTGCCCTCACCGTCCAGGTTCCTTACGACTCCTTACGTGCCTGTGTATGAGTGTGTGTGGATGTGTTTACCTCTGCTTCTCTGTCATGTGTATTTTCAAGTCAATTCCTATTTTTATTCTTTTACAGCCATTCCTTATTCTGCTAATTTCTTAATCTCTTCCCTCCCAAGTAATTGCGTGAGCCTCCAAGACAACCTGACCCATTTCTGCTGTCACTGGAGTTAACATGCTCTCGACATTTAATTTCATGTTGACTACTCAGCTAAAAGTGTAATTAGGATAGTGCCTACCACTTCAGAGAACCTAACATACCAATCCAGTTGTTCGAAATAAATATCTTTTAAAATCTGTAGATGATTTGTTAGGTGCTTTATTCTATTAGAAATAACTATCTAACTATTATAATAAAATTATAGTTACATATATGTTGTAACTTATTAGGACAGTGATTAAACATAATGTTAAATTGGTTAATAACATTTTCTTATTTAAGAATATATGTGAATAAATGTATATGATTAGGATAGTTAAGTCTTAGTGAAGAAGAGACAAAAATCAGATGTGACCCAAATTTTGCTCAAACATTATACCATGTCAGTAAAGGTAATAAAATGAAGACTAAATCCATAAGACCATCAAAGCACAGGGCCACAGATATCTTGGACTTGGTGATTAAATTTAAAGTATTTCATCAAATTGAGAAACAATTTTATCATGTAAGATGATGAAAAATGATTTAGTATGACTTCAAAATCTTATTAGCCCTGACTGGTGTGGGTCAATTGGTTTCACGTCATTGTCTCGTGGATGAAAAAGTTGCTGGTTCAGTCCCCAGGTAGGGCATGTGCTTGTGTTGTGGGTTCAGTTCCCAGTCCGGGTGTGCGTGGAGGGTAGCCGATCAATGTTTCTCTCTCACATTGATGTTCTACTCTCTCTTTCTTCCTTCCTTCCCCTCTCTATAAAAATAAAATAAAATCTGTAAAACTAAACAGCTAAATGAATTTAGATAAATAAGCTTAAGAATATTGGGGGAGAAATTTATAGGCAAATAAAAATAATTTTAGTAGAATTGCTGCTGAAGCATCCAAGTTAAAGAAGATAGATCTGCCTGCTTCCTGCTTTCACCGTCAATAAGAATAAAACTTACATATAGAAGTCCATACTTTTATGATTATTAGAAATAATCACAGCCATAGTCCCAAACCACAGTTGACAGAGAAGATTTGGAGAATGTGGCAAAATTAGGTGTAGCTGAGAGAGGAAACTTAGAGCACCATCATGCCTTTGCAGCTGTCATGAACTCAAATCTGTGGGTAGCCTAAACTTTCTGAGGGGCCACGCCAATGAGACTTCTTTGGTAGGGCATGGCCTGCATTAGTGACTTGGCTGCTGAAGAGGGTTTGAGTTCTGTTTGAAAACAGAATGGCATAATAGGCAGGACTGCACAGGGAAACTCACTATGCTATTATTGCCAAGAAAAGACTATCAGCCCCGGCTGATGTGGCTCAGTGAATTGAGTGCCATCCTGCAATCCAAAGGGTAACCAGTTCGATTCTCAATCAGGGGACATGCCTGGGTTGAGGGCCAGGTCCCCAGTAGGGGATGTGTGAGAGGCAACAACACATTGATGTTTATCTCCCTTTCTTTCTCCTTCCCCTCTCTCTAAAAATAAATAAGTAAAATCTTTTTTTAAATTTTTTATTTTAGTTTATTCAGTATAGTTTCTGTCCTTTATTCCCATTCCAGCCTACTCACCCATTCCTCCCCTCCTCCCTCCCCTTTCCAACTCCCCTAGTTTTGCCCATGTGTCCTCTATATTTGTTCCTGTAAACCTTTTCCTTCTCCCCTGAAATTCCCTCCCCTCTCTCAAATAAGTAAAATCTTAAAAAAAAAAAAAAAAGAAAGGAAAGACTATCAGTTTGATGGACTGAGGGATTAAAGTTTTGATGACCAGTGGAAGAGAATTCTAAATCACTGCACACAGTGTGAATGAATGCTAAATCACTCCCTGTGAACCAGTGAGTTTAAATAGAATATTACCTCAGGCCAAGAGTTGCTATGAAAGTATGGGCAAACAGTTCTCCAAGAAACCAAAGATAGACAATGTAATACGTTTTTTTCTAAACCAAAAAGAGAAAATTTCAGTAGTCAGAGAAGAGGAGCTTAGAAGTGATTTGACAGAGCACACAAAGGAAATTGAGAATTCTAAAACAAGAAATGAAATTGACATTAAAACAAAATGTTAGAAAATATTCTGCCATAAGAAGAGGCAATGATATTGAGAACATGAAGTAATCTGTAATTTTTTTTAAATGATGGAGATAGAAACAAAGGAGATCACTATGTGAAATTCTGGCATTATTGAATATAGGACCAGAAAAATTAAAACAGACAAAACAAAAACACAAAAATACAATAGAAGATTGTCCTGAAATTAAGGAAGAATTTTATCCACAGATTGAAATTGCAGAGGGCCAATGTTCTCGAAGAGGCTGAAATAATGTCTTCATGGAAGAACTGATATAGAACAATTGTTATATAGAGAGATAGACATAAAGATAGCAAACTGAAAGCCAGAACAATACTCAGAAATGTGATACATTTCTTTAACGTAAAGAATAAGACAGGACAGCACATTATTTCCACTGATAGTTAACGTTCATCTGTAAGTACTAGTCAGTGTAGTTGAAAGGAGAAAGAAATGAAAATTGGAAAGCTGATGGCAAAATCAAGACTCCCCCCAAAAAAATTTTATAGTAAACTCAAGATAATCAATTGAAAATATAAATAGTAAAATAGCTTAATGGGATAGATGGATAGAAAGATAATATCCCAAGATTAATAGTCCCTAGATGCAAATACTTAGTTTGACATTGATGGAAACAAAGGATTAAAGTATCCCATTTATAATAGTAAAAAAAAGAAAGTTTGAAATAAACCTAAGTATAAAAGTTCTGCACATAATACCAGACTTTGAAAAGTAAAAAAGTAAATGTGTGCTTGTTAGAACATCTAGTAAAAACACCAGTTGTTCCTACAGTGTTCTTGTGCAGTTACCAAGGGAAAAAATAAGTATATAATGAATTTCAGGAAAGTTCTGAAAACTGAAAGTAAAAAGATTAATGTCACAAGAGAATTCAATTCATTGTATTCCATGAATAATAATAACAACAAGTTTATGTTAGTACATAAATAATCAGACCAAACAGAATAGGGTCTGGAGAAAACATTAGCAAAAGTTCAAGAGAATGAAAAGACAAACTACACTGGGAAAACTATTTGCAAAAGACATCTAATAAAAGGCTGTTACCCCAAACATACAAAGAATGCTTAAAACTCAACAAAAGAAAAAAACTCCATTAAAAAATGATTCAAATGCCTTGATACCTCACCACAAAGTAGATACAGATTCCAAATAAGCATATGAAAAGATGCTCCACATCATATGTCATGAAGGCAAAGCAAATTAAAACACCAGTGAGATGCCATCACGTACCTATTAAAATCGCCAGACTCCTTAACACCGACGCACCACATGTTGGTGTGGATGTGGACTTGCTGGATGAACAGTTTGGCAGTATCTTACAAGAGTAAACCTACCCTTACTCCAGGATCAAGCAATCACACTTCTTGGCATTTACCCAAAGGAGCTGAAAACTTGTCCATACAAAAATCTACACATGCATGTTTATAGCAGCTTTATTCATAATTGCCAAAGCTTGGTGGCAACCAAGGTGTCCTTCAGTAGGTGAATGGATGAATAAACTGTGGAACCTCCTACTTCCAGATGATGGATATTAGTCAGTGGTTAAAGGAAATGAGTTGTCGAGCCATGAAAAAACATGGAGGGGACTTAAATGCATATTCCTGAGTGACAGAATTGATCTGAAAAGGCTGCATACTCTATGATTCCAAGTAGGTGATGCTCTGGAAAAGGCAAACTATGGAGCCCATTAAAAAATCAGTGTTGCCAGAGTTTAGAAGAGAGAGATGAAAAAGGGGAACACAGGATTTTTAGGGCAGTGAAAATACTCTGTGTGATATTTTAACAGTGGATACATAGCATTATACTGTTGCCCAAACCCATAGAGTGCACAACACAAAGAGTGAACTGTGATGTAAACTATGGACTTTGGTTATGAGATGTCTACATAGGTTCATCCTTGGTTTAAAAAAAGCTATCATTCTAATGAGTGATGTTGATCATGGGGGAGGTTATGCCTGTGTGGGAGCAGTAGGTGTGTGGAAAATCTCTATCTTTCTCTCTCTTTTGTTGGAAACCTAAAATTGCTCTAAAAAATTCTTTAAAAAAACTGGGTAAAACATGAAGAGAAAAATAGGTTTGTAATCCCTAAAATACACTTTGGAGTATTTGTCATTTTTGTTATCAATTCTTTGTCATTTTGTGATCAATTTTATTTTTAAATCTTTATTTAAATTCAGCCTTCCTATTTTAGATAGTAATGAGTAGTGTTCAAATGGCTTTCTGATTTTTGTTCTAAATTCATGCTTTTCTGACAAACCCTGTCAACTTCAAAATTAAATCTGTTAAGCGGAAAATGGTACTTCTTAAAAAAATAGAAAATTGTATTTCTTTTCAATACAATCTTTTAATGCTTGATTCTTATTTTTCCTTAGAATACTAGTTGTTAACTACTCCATCCTTTAAGGATTGCTCTCTAGAATGGAGATATAAAAGTTGAATATAAAACAACTGGCTTTACAACAGCCTGAAAAGTCACTGCATCAACAAGAGAGGAATTTAAGTAATGGATAAGTAGGGGAAATAAGTATTAAATAAGAATAGGGAAACCTATGCACTCTTGGCTACACAATGTTGAATAAGTCATTTAAACTTTCCAGGACTCAATTTTCTCACCCATAAACCATACGTGTGGAGGGGAATGTGCAGTGTTGTTCAAGAGAAGGATGGAGCTGAAAAATCTCTCAAAGCCTTCCAAGTCATGTGATTCCAATGAACCCTGAACAAAAAGCATAACTAAAATTCTGCATATAAAATCCTATGTCCTCCGTGGCAGGAAGTTAATTTCCAGCATGTTCCACAAATCAGTTCGTACTGAAACTTTAGATGAATGTATGCATAGTGCATATAGAGTGAGACAACTCTCAGTAGTCTTGAAGGTAACTGCAAGGTTTTACTCAACGATGTGCTGCATGATCCTGAGGGCTTGTTCCCATGTTATGACTTTGTAAATCCGTGAAATTGCAAATCTAATTCTAACCTCACCAAAAAGACGGGAGTAAATGGCCCACTATTTAAAGTAATGCTGACTACTTTTAGGTTATTCAGAATCCATTTATGAAATTACTACTTTTCATGAATAAATAGTAGGCTTTTAGATTAAAGAACTTTCTGTAATACCCAAAGTGTCAATTTGCCTGCCAAGGTACCCATCATCCCGTCTCATGAGCTTGCCTCAGCAGCTTGCTGGCCACATCTGACTAAAGAAATGGAGTCAGTAAGCTCAGTCTTTTGTAGATGGCATATGGCTAACCAGAACCTTTACTTCTCTCAAAATGTACAGATTACGGGGCACTTTGTCCTGGAGGGCCACTCCCAACCCCTTCCAGATCCTGCTTATGTGCCTGGAGACTGATCTCTGGCATTAATAATTAATAATAATAACATTAATAGGCTTCCACCCATGGGAGGCAGCAGCCATACAGATGAAAATGGAAGGAAAGGGAAGTTGGGATATTTTTTCCTGTCTTCTTGAATCAACACTGGCTACATTTCTCTAACAAAAGGCTTCATCCCTGTCCTACAACCTTGTCCTATAGTTCTATCTAGGTCACTCTCGGATCCTGGTAAAATCCTTTCCCTTGGACTTTTTATTACCTTAGAGGGATCATCTTCCCATATTTGCTAGCCCCTGGGTGCTGCACTGTCCCTTAACAATTTTTCTTAACACTGCCCACACTTTTAATAATCCTTTTATTAAACTCTTCTGATTTAGCCCATATGAGTTTGCAATTTGTTTTCTGCTAACCTTTATGGCTATAACTGATATACAATAGAATACAATGTTAGAGCCAGAGAACTATTTCTTTGTTATTGCTGATTTATTTATTAGTTAATTAATTAACTTAGTGTTTATTTACTAATTTACTTTTTTGTTTAGCAAAGTGCAAGAGATGAAGACATTCTGGGTGCTGGAATACAGGGACAAGAAAAAGTAGACACCCTAATCTCAAGGCACTATTCATTGCTGTGGAAAGAAGTCACAAAAAAGCTATATAATAAGAGAAACCTTGTCTTACATCTGTGTATGGAGAGGGAGTGCATGCAAGTAACAGCTAAGGAGTTCTTCCCAAAGGAAGTTGACATGATATGGAGCAGCTTTACAGAGGACATGCTGGTAGAGTCAAGGACTAGTAGGTATGCACAAGGTAGAGGAGAGTGATGGAGAAAAAATATGAGACCAGCAAGTGCAAAGGTACTGAGATTTACATCAGTAATTGTTCATTGTTCAAGGATATGATAGATGCAGATTATTCACACATCTGGAGGTTACGTTGTAAAGGGATGAGAAATGAGACTAAAGAAAAACCAGGGAAATCTTGGAGGTCAAGCTTCAATGTTTGCTCTTTATATCTCATGGGTCAGTCTTCTCCACATTTATTAGAAACTGCTTTGAGCACATCCCAATATATGTATTATTTATTTAAAAAGTATAAAAATATGCTAGATATATTACTAAAATCATAATAATTAAAACTAAGTAAGATAAATAAGGAAATAATATTTTGTTAATCACATAGGTTTGTGTTATCATTAGGTAAAATCTTAAGAAAAACTATACATAAAAAAGTACTTTATTGGTAGTAGTGATTTTTAGTGCATTATATATATATTTATAAAATATTTTATTTTATATAAATAAAATGAGCTATAATATATATAAGTATATGTAAATAAAATAAATTCTATATTGGAGAGTGGAGATTTGTGAATATAATTACCATGTTATATGTATATTATAATCATGTAATCAATAAACAGGTACTAATTAAGCACTTACTATGTGTTCAGCATTCTGCCAGGCACAGAATTAAGTTTGCAATTATATAAAACATAACTTTTACATTGAAATATTTTATTTTTTTTAGCTTTTCTTTAGTTATTTTTAGAGAGAAAGAGAGGGAGAGAAACATCAGTGTGTGATTGCCTCTCATATGCCCCCAACTGGGGACCTGGCCTGCAACCCAGGCATGGGCTCTGACTGGGAATTGAACTGGTAACCCTTTGGTTTGCAGGCCAGCACTCAATCCACTGAGCCACACCAGCCAGGGCTACATTGAAATATTTTAAAAGATCACTATATATAAAATAAAGCTGATATTGTTATTCCTATGTTATATGATGCAGACCCTGGCTTCTGGAGTCTGCCACATTGTGGATAAGGGAGAGACATTCACAGACTACTGAGTCCTGTGGAGGAAAAGGGCGGGCACTCAAGGGGAGCAAACGCCGAGGCCCTCACTGTGACAGGCCTTTATTGGGCTTCTCGGCACATTACATTATGGTCCTCATGCACGGGTTCACTTTAGGCGCTGATACAGAAAACAAAGGAGCCTTTTACAGAAAACAAAGGAGCTTTTTACAGAAAACAAAGGAGCCAGTGCTGCCAATTACATCACAGAAGAAGGATAATTGCAAAATAAAAGGGAAAAGTAGTTGAACGGTTACACTCCATACTGGGGAGTTTTAGCTTGGATTTTAGGAAGTCACAGTAAGCCCTTGATGTCTCAATTCAGGGTGAGGGAGTTTTAGCAAAAGCAAGTCTCAAAGCAGCCTAGGTACATTGCATGCCTGATACCCCACAGGAGAACCTATCCGTGGGCATGCGTCCTGTGCATCTCCGAGTGGGAGCTGGGTCCATGCCGTGCAGAACGGCCTCCTACAGTTATAGATGACAAAAACTGACTATGAGAAATTTTAAGTACCTTGCCAGGTCACCCAAGAAAGAGCAAAAGCAGAGGGCAATAAACAAGCCTTGACCAGAGTCAGCCAGCTATTGCGTCCCTGAGAACTGAGTGCTGCCTTGGATGGCTAGGAGAAGAGATGGTTCTTGTGAAGACTTTCTAAGAAGCTAGAGCTCATTCTCAACCAATAGGGACATAATTAAAATCTAGAGGTACATCTAATTTTTAAAGAGTCTTCTTGATTTCTTCTGATTTAGGGGAGACAGCCTCTTTGGATACGATTATATGATCATCACACCGCACCCTGACTCTGCAGAAGTATCAGTCTTCTTTTTTTTAATTCTTCACATGTTCCCAGAAAGTTCCCCGTTTAGATTACAGAATATAGTAGTGGGGAGAGAAATACAGCATACACTTATTTATACTCAGTAAAAAGGGAGCACATACATTGTTATGCTCCTTCCAAAGGTGTTCCTGTTCATTTCAAAATACTAGACCAGCTGTCAGAACAAATGCCAATAACGCTGTGTACACTTCAGTAAACCAGCTTTAGAGGATCCAACATAGCTGCTCGGGTCAGAATTATGAGCAGGAAAAGCTTGTCTTCCTTTTATTTTCATATCCTCATTTAACGTCCCTCACTAACCATGACCTTTTCCTCGTCAAACTCACACTTGAGTTGATGCACGTCTCCCATCCTGATCCCTTTAACTAAAGTCTGACCCAAGTTTGGTTTTATTTCCTTCTGCTCTTTTCCTCAACTTAGTTGATTCCTTTAAAAAAAAGTATGTTTTAACAATTGAAAAAAAAAAACTGACTAGCTCATTCATATTAGGTCAAGCTCCAGATTTCATTGAAACCTGTATTTTGTTAAATGTTGAAATTTTCTCAGAAGTTTTGTTATATATGTAAGGAAATATACTAACATATCTACTTGTGTGTATATATCCATGTTCTTCGTAATAGCAATAGGTGAGTGGCTAGATAAGCTACTTCATCAAAGACACACTAAGATAGCTTAGCTCCTATTCAACTCTGACAATGCCTAGTAACATAATCATCCCCCAATAAACATTTGTTAAAATATTACAGTTTGAGGGAGTTTTTTGGTTTTAGAACTTGAGCCTTTAACTGAATAATAGGGGGTCAATTAAGGGCAATGGGAAATTAGAAATGTCTTCAGATTATGAAGAAAATAACCAAAATATGTCAAAGAATGTCCACCAGAGAAATGTCACATTCAACTAGTAGAATATGGAATATATAGAATATTGAATATAGATACTGGTTTTCTTCACAGATATTTTAATATTATTGTGCCTGGTTAATACTAAACAATTGCTGTTGCATAGTTAAATAAAATGTATTCTCTGTAGAAATTAGAAAATGTATCATTCTTAATATTATAAATATACTCCAATAGTTTCTGAGCATTCATATATTTAGTTTTATCTTTGGTGCATTTATAAATAGTTCTGTCTTGTCCCTCTTGTTTATACATCTTGAAGCCACTAAGCTATATAGTCACAGCTGTCAGTTAGTTGGCAATGATGATGGTGGACTAAAGGCTGATATTGTCGATATCCACCTATAAACAAGTCAAATTCAGAAATGTCAACGTGACAACAGGGTCACTTCCCACATCCTAAAGATATGAGTGCCTCATCATGTCTAAGATATATTCACCTTTCCAACACCTCTCTCTATCGCTTCTCGGGAGTATTTTGGTCTAAATGATGATCCTATCATGGGACAGATGAACAAAGGCAAACTCCTAGGTAGCATTTAAAACATGTTTAAGGCAAAGGAAAGGATTTAGGGCCCGGGATTAACCTTAAACCACATTGTAGATATCACTGCTAATCCTCCCTCACATAAATTTGAAAGTCCATTCCAGTTCTCTTGCTTTTCCTCAGAGCCTTATTAATATCTCCCATTTGATTGTTCTAAGTTTAGCTTTCTTCCTTGAGCTAGTGTGAGAAAAGTTTCCTTGAGAAACTCCCTCGAGCTGGCACTTCCTTGAGCAGCCTGGCCAGGGACTGGGGCAGTGACCTTGCGTCTCCTGGGCAGGAACAGTGATCTCACCCATTGTTTTCCCTTACTAGCTGCAGTGTGCCAGCTTCATGTGGGCAGTGCTGGCTTTCCCCTTGACTGGGATATAACAAGAAGGGTTGTAAATGGGAGGAAGTACGTTAAAAGGAAAAAACGTCCATGTAGGACGGGAATTTAATAAATCATTAATGTATTATTTGTGTAACCTAATCAAGAATATGCTCACTTATTTAGAGTCCTGTATTTCAGAGACATGTGTTTTATCTTGTTTCCTTCTTAAAACTGGCGCTCACATATTGAACTTTATTTTAGGCCTCTCCTCACACTTTCATTTTTTTTCTCTAATCGTATATCTTTTTCCTCCTCTAATCTTCTTGTGTCATACTTTTTCTCTAACCTGGTATCGTTTTATTACAGAGCAGTTACCTAGGTTTTCTCCCAAAATTTTCTGGACAGATATTTTCTTCTCTATTTAGTGTAAATATATAATCACTGATACTAGATTTTAAAAGGGTGTGATCATGGAAAATTTCTTTAGCTAGTGTAGTGGTAAACACTACCACTCTGAAACACCAGCTGAATTGTCAATGAGCGAAGTACTGCGCTCTGCTTGTTTCATACAAGAAGCCATTGTACAGCAAAGATCCTGGAATGTTGGTAGAATCAGAGCATAGCATGCTGGAACAAACAAAGCAGGTTTTTGATAAATAAAAATCAATTTTGACCACTTAGAGTTAAGATTTCATTAATTCTTATCTATGCTTTTACAAAAAAAAAAAAAACTTCCAAAAGACTACTAATAGAGATAAGCCAGACCACCAACTGACATATGCCTAAATATGGATACACATATACTTGTATTAGTAGATGGATAAGAGTAGACATAGTAAAAGACATATATATATATATATATATATCCTAATTCAAGATTAATAACTGAATTTGTCAGAAATTATTTTTAATAGTTTGAAATTTGCACACTTTTGGGTTTGCATACAGTATACTGATACATTTTGAAATTCATAGTGGTTTTCAAAGAGTTTTTATCAAGAATGCAGCCTTCTGGTCCTACTCCACCCAGGATCGCATGTAGTGAAAAAGAGGAAACAGGTAAACAAAGATACAGTAGACGCCATGTAGGTCCAGACCTGGGTAAGTCATTGTTTTCTCACTTGATTTTATGCATGACAGACCAGGAGAAAAAGTAAGAAGTGAAAATAAAATAAGTAAAATTACTTTAAATTACTGTTACTTTATACAGACCCAGATATTTTGTGTCTTTAATGAGTGTATAATATATATAGTTCATGGTTGGTGAAAATACTAAAGTTTTCAAGAGAAAGCTGCATCTGTGTTGATTAGAGGAATTCAGTAAGGCAATAGAAATTTACCAAGTTCCCCCCAAATGGCTTGTATTCACCTAAATGTGGTGTGATAGGAAAAGTTAGCATTCCAAGGCAAACGTGATCTTTAAAATCTCTGAGAAGTATGAATGGGCAGGTTATCTATAGTGAAGAACTGGTAGGACTCTAATTAAAAGAGCATGTAAATAGTAATAAATAACTTCAGAATGGAAGCCTGATGACCTTGATAGGATGGCAGAGAAATTTGGGTGGGGGTTCTAATAAGCAGAGACAGAATTATATGTTAACAAACAGGAATGGCATGCAGAATGGATAGGGGGGCAATTTTAGAGTTTGGGCAGCCAGGGCTTAGGTCTTCTTTATAATCCAAGATTGGCTATTTCTATTCAGCAATTTATGTCTTGTGATCTCTGTCTGGTGTCACCCTCCAGTTTCCAGAAGTTTGACAAAATGCTAGGATGGTTAGATCAGCCAAAATGGAATGCTGACAAGTAGGAGAAAGAGGACAAGACATTGCCTTTTTCATTTGGCAGTCAATTATTTCATGCTCTTCAAACAATACATGGACTTTCAAACTGCCATTTTTTTGAGGTCCCACTTCCTCTTTAGACCAGAGCCAAGGACACTTGTGGTCACATGCAACCACTGAAGCTGATCCCTGGCTGCGCATTGATACCCCTCACGATGATGACAATGAAGGTTTTCTACTTCTTGTTAAACATATCCACATATGTCAAACTCTGCAGTCCCCAAGTTTGACATACCCTTCCACAAAGGAAGAGAAAGGAATGTGAAAGAGATCCTTTTTAGCAATCACTTCATTCTACTCCCTCCTCACTGCCATCTTGCTTACTTACTTTCTTTAACCCAGAAATTAAATGAAAGAAGAGGAAGTTGGCCAAGGGGTATGGCTTGGCTTTTTTTTTTTTAAGGTAATGAGCATAAGAGAAGGACTTCTAATCAGGACATAGCAGACAATGTAGATTAGTGGGTGATGCAGACAGGGCCCAACCAGCAGGAAGCAAGAGAGGCTCCTGAGGCACAAAATCTAAGGAGATGCTCGCTCCCAGGGTCATGCCCGGGCCTCCTTCTGTTTCGCTCCCTAGGTACTTCTTAGTCTCCCTGATCTCACCCTGGGTGATAGAGTGGGGTGAGTTGGCAGATGGGCTGAGGAATCTCAAATTTTCTTCCTCCAAAAGCTGTTCATTATCTGTATCTGTATATTTATTCAACAAATATTTAATGAGCACCTATTAGTCTTTTCTTTGAAAAGTTACAGTGGCACTAACCTTCATGATCCCTACCTTCTAATTTAGATATTCCATGAATTTAGCCCTATTTTAGGGAAGTATGAGGCACTGTGGGGTGAAGTTTGAGTAGGTACAAAATCATTAATTAATTTTTCTTATAATCTAGGTGTCTCCCTTTGTGGGAGTCCTTTCAACTCTACCTTTGTTCTGTTTTATAATTAAGTAGATATATCTAATGCCTCGCAAAGGTACCCATGCAGTGGCATTTTGGAGACTTTCTTCACTCAGTCTAAACTTCACCTAGATTTTTAGTTCCTCTATAGTTATTGATTATTTAACCTAACTAAATAATTCATACAATATACTCATGACAATAATACATGGCTCATCACTGTGTTGTTGTTGCCTAAATAAAGCAGTGCATTTGTCCGTGTGCATCAAAACCCAATAAGATGCTAACAGAAGTTTGTAGCAAATGTAGTTAATGGTTTATTTAAGGAAATGGCCCCAAGCTCAGAGACTCAGATGAGTCTGTAAGACCTGGCTCCTAGATGGCCCACAAGGGGACAGATTATTTACAGGAAATTTTATTGATTATGGTGACTAAGGAAGCTGGGATCGTGGGCCCGACTGATTGGTTGGGGTCAGAGTGGGGAGTAGTTGACCAATGTCAGCCATCAGGAGGTCCTGATGTCATCCATGGAGGCATTCTGTCTGGTTTCATGAGTGTGGTTGGTAGGGCTGTTCTGCCTTCATGGACCTAGGATGGAAACACTACTGAGGCCAAGGTGTTTCTTTAGTTTGACCTAATCTCTGTTCTCATGGTTAGCAGATCGGAGGCTGTATTTTATTTCCACATTTTTTATTGTTGTTCAAGCACAGTTGTCTCTATTTGAGGCTTTATTTTTAAGACAGCGTGGTGCTGCCCAGAACCGGCCGTCCTAAGGGCTTAATGACTAAGGGAGTGAGTGTGCGGTATGTGTAAAGTTGGAGGGAGCGGGATGAGAGGAGGCAAGTGAGTCATGGTGCTGTTAGACCGGACCAAGCTAGCTTAAACTAAGGAGAAAGTCACACTAAAAAATGGGGTTCTCGTGTGGTTACATTGTTAGAAAGCAGTACTGAGTAACCACTTTAGATATTCCAGCAGATTAATAAGAGATTCATTAAGGTAGTTTTGAGTCGCGCTAGTGGCTCTTTTACAGGCACCTCCTTCCTGATTTAGGTAGTTTGAAGAGGAGGTTGTGTCCCCACCTGCTAAGAGCTTAGAAGCAAAGTCATACTAGGTGCTAGAGTAGTAGTTTTATGTAACTGATGTCATAGAACACTGGGGTCAGACTAAGGTGGCCTGGACTCTGAACTCTGCCACTTAGTTAGTTACTAAATAAAGGTAATATTCCTAAACTAAGTATGTACCACAACTATTGTGAAGATACACAAGAAAGTATGCGTGTAAATTGCCATGTAAATAAATGGCTGAGCAAATTTTTATTAATAAAAAAGGATAACTAAAATAATTAGATGGTAAAGATCGAAAACAAAAGGAGAAAAGAGCACAACTCTTTACTTCTTAGGTTCTTTAAATCTCTTTTAAAAAAGGTAGATTTATATACCATACAGAAAGAAACCAATGTACATGTGATTTTACAAATGAAAATACACATCTTCTTTACATCTATGCACCTATGCTGGGATAAGACAGTATTAAGAAGATAAGTGTTTATTTTCTAAATATATACATTTTACTATGAACATGTCTTTCTTCTAAGCTCACAGAATCTTGGGTTCTACTCATACACTAGTCAAAAAAAAACTATTTTAAATTCTAGAAGCCTCCAAAATACTGATAATATGATGTCATCTTTAGCTATATCCTACTTAACACAAAATAAAATTATCTTTACATGAAAGTTGTATGATTGTGATATGGGTATTTTTAAAATGTTTTGCATAATTTATGATATTCAAGAAACATAATATAAATCTTTGACAGTTAGTGCCATTGAAATAAATATTAGAAATTAATAATGGAATTAAATCATTGAAATTTCCCTGGAAGAAAAAAATTACTCCATCACAGATTTTCATTGCAAAATCATTTATTGACTCAGTATTTCTTAATTATTTCATCCTTAATTGTTCTCTAACTTGTAAAACACTGCTTTCAAAATAAACCTGGATACAAAGAGACTTTGTTTGTAAATTTATGTATCGAAATGCCAAGGACTTATGTCTATAGTGACCCCTCCATAAAGACAGAATCGTGTGACTTAGTTCAGAACAATGTGGAGATTGTTATTCAATAAAGAAGATAAATCAAATAAAGGAAAATAAGATAAACCAAATTTTTAATTTAAAAATAGAAAAGTAAGTGTTGTGTTGGAAATTATGAAGAATTTGTTAATTGAAGGGCTGTCATAAACAGAAACAAAGTTTATAAGACATCTCCAGGGAAAGAAGGGAAAGGGGAGAGAGGAGCTAAAATAAACAAACGGAAGGGTTGAAATGAATCAAAACTAGTTTTAATTGAATTTGTCATGATCTGGATGGTACAGTGTTGAGAGAAACAGATAATGATCATGTCATGTCGTGTTAATTTTGACAACTGTCAGACCAGGCAGTGCTGTGAATCATCATGAATGATGCATATGCTCTGTTGTGTCATCTTAACTTTAGACTTGCACGTTGGATATTAGAAACGGTTTGTGTTTGAACAGCTGAAGCTGGGTGTTGGGAAATAAATCAATTGGAAAGGAAAACATTGTTGGATGTGATCTGTGGAGTTCCTTGGGAAGAGTGCACTGGTGCCATGTTTTTGCATAATTTCACTTTACTGCCTACTTTCATTACGAAGCTGACAGCCTGGAGCCCTGGAGGGCCAGAGGAGCAAGCGAAGCAGAGAATGAGCTGGGCGTGGGGCAGTGGTCCTGAGTTTCTGCACTGATCGTCTCTGTTAGGAGGGACCCTGTCGGCAATGACAGTTTTTAAAGTTGGAAATTGTTATGTCTTTATATGTGTAACCTTCTTATAAATATTATATTATTATTTCATTAGTATACAAATGCATGATAGTACTTCTGCATATGCATTAAATAAATTAATCTAGTACAGTAACCTCAGTGCCATTGTATCATGGATTTCAAATTAAAAAAAAGTTCTGGTGAATTTTGTCCAGAAAAAATTTTAAATGCAAAATGGATAAAAATATTTCACACTTATAAAAAATGCCTTAAAGTACTAATAGCACAATATAGTTCAATATAGAAAATTATTAATTGAGCATTAATTGGAATAACAACTTTTGGATATTTGTAGAAGGAAGGCATAAAGTAAGAATAAAATTGTTAATTAGTTAGGCTTAACTAGTTTTTATCAACAAAAACTATCACATAGTTAATCAGACGTCTGTCAGCCCCACGGTTTGCTATTACCAGCTTACTCTCTGGATCTGAAAGAAGGAACCAGATGTTTGGGAAGCGTGAGACCAGATGAGGGCCTTATTCTAGGTTAGAGGTGAGCAGTCCCTGACAGGGATGTGTGTATCAGCAATTTCTACTTATACAAAGATAGAAATGATGTGAGACAGCCAGAGATAAAATCATTATAATATTGTAATATTATTCTAGGAAGATGACATAGTTGAATATCAATTTCACAGTTAGAGAAAATCATACTTATTTAAAACGACTCATATAGTAAGGTCACTTGATATTCATATTTCTTTGTGCCTTCAGCTTATCATTCAGAAGTATAAAAATGAAAAATTATTATTTATTCATATAGCTATTTTAAATTAAAAGTTTACATAAGACTCATAAATCATATAAAAATTTATTTCTGAAACTTAGTTGTTTATGAATAGATACAGTTGCAAAAATTACAGGAGAATCACTTGTGAGCATTGGTTGTAGTCATCAATATTATAAAATTACATTAAAATTGGTATCTGAAAGCTTTGAAAATCCAGTATTTTTGCTAACAATAAATGAAATCAGTTCTTTTTTTAGTTTCCTGATTATATTTCATTGCCTTGTATCCTCTTGCTTACATATAAATATTTCATAATGCAATTATTTTTGAAATATTCATTTTTATTACTCTTCATACACAGTGGAAATAGACTTATTTTCTGTTTATATAAATAATACATATTGTCTTTAAACCAAGAACGATATATTAAGATATAACAAAACAGTAAAAGCTACCTAGAATTCAACCTCACTGAAATAAGCATTATTAATATTTTGGTGGTTATGCATCATGCTATGTTTCTGTATCACATCATTTCACATAAATTGGATTGTGTTACACATGCAAAATTTGTTATCCTCTTTCTTGCATCATATTAACACAACAAACACATCTTCATTCTCCTGTGGAGTATAAGTTACGTTAACAAGATGTATTCATATAAACCTATACATATTGATTATACATATACATGCATACATGCAACTAACTTATTTTGCCCCTTTGTGAAAAAATGGATTATACTATGCACATTTTTCTGAATCTTACTTTTTTTCTAAATGAAACTCTACTGATTTATACAGAATAGCTTTACAAAAAGGAAAAAGGACTAATGGATATGGACAACAGTGTGGTGATTGCTGATGAGAGAGGGGTATAAGGAGACTAAATGGTAATAGAAAAGCACAATAAAGAGTAAATAAAAAATAAAGCAAGGATTATAAAAACAGAATAGCTTTAATCTATTCTTCTTAAATTCTTAAATTCCCTATTGATGGGGGTTAACTTTATTTCTGGTTATGACTACCAGGAACCAGACCACAATATATATATATATGTGTGTGTGTGTGTGTGTGTGTGTATGTATATATATCCTTGTGAATTGATATTTCTATTTCTCTAGTGCATATTCCCAGGTGTGGGATTGCTGGATCAAATTTAATTTTAAATGCTATTTCTAGGTGCTTTCCCAAAAGGTGGTCAACACCTAACATTTTCTTCTCATTTCTCTGAACAAACGCTCTTAATTATTGCCACTTTCATGCAAATGAAGTGATATCACATTGTTACTGGAATTTTCATTTCTGTGGTTAGTAAACCTGAGCATTTCATCATTTGTCGACTGAGTTTCCCTCTCCGTGCATCTGTATATGTGAAGAACAAAACAGGTGTACTTTTCTGTTTTTTTCCTTACCCATTTTAATAGCTCATGTCATTTTATAGTAATTAAATTTTTTTAAATATTCACCTAAAATTTGTCAAATGTATTACTAATCTGCTAATTAGCACAAGTTTTAAATTTTTGAGACATTGGACATGTCTTTTTCTTTTTAATTACAGCTTTTGAATTATCCATTGAGATTGAGGTGGCCTTCCTAGACATCGATTACAAATTCAGTCTAGATCTTCTCAAAAGATTTATATTGTTTAATTTTAAATGTACATAAATGTCTTTCTGGACTTCATTTTGTATATTGTAAGCTTCGGTTTTTGTTTTCTGTATTTTGGATATCTGGTGCCATTTTAAATAGGTCATGTCTTCCTCATTGATTTGAACTGTTGATATCTTAGAGTTTTTAGAATCTAATTCTGGATTGACTATACTACATGACTGATCCATTTGTCTTCTGCACGACACCACGCAGATTTTTCTAAGTGACTGTACAACTGTATATTGCTATATTTGAATTGGCAAGTGCTCCTCTTTCTCTTCTTCTTTTTCATGGTTTCTTAGCGATTCTAACACCAACGTATTTGGACCTAATTTTAAGATAACTCACGTAGTGATTTTAACTTGGATAATTTTTATTTAAATATAACTATGAATTTCCATCAAGACTGAATTATACTTTTCAGTTTCTTCTGCTATTGTGTGTCATGTTTTAAAATAATGTAATTTTATACCAATTCTGGACATTTCTTACCGCATTTATTTCTAAATATTTTGTAAGTGATTTTTGTGCTAATATGTAGTTTTTAATATTTTTGGATCTAGGTTCTTTCTACCAGTTATAAAGCTATTGATTTTTATGTCTTTGTCTTATATCCATTTACATTGCCAGTTCTCTATTTAATTCCAAAAATGTTTTATTAGAGCCTCAACTCTACTATGCTACTTTTCAGAGTATATTGTGACAGAATTAACAAGAGAAATTTCTAATCTTTTCCAGTGTTGATGTCAATTATTTCATATTTTTACTTGGATGAACAAAGCAGTTTCAACTATAATCAAAATTTTCCCCCTGAGAGATGTATTTAATTTCACTGAAATAATTATCTTTAGATATTAGTACACAAGAAGAAAATTTGTGACCAACAAATCATGTAATAGTAATATAATATTTGAGTTCTCTACAGAGGAAGGTCCATCAAGGAACATGTATAAAGGACACATGGATAAAGTCTAAGGGGTTTGAAGGTGGGAGGTGGGGATGGGTGGGGCAGATGGTCATGGTGGGGTGAAAATGGAGACAACTGTACTTGAACAACAACAAAAAAAACCCCTGCAAATAATTAGAAAATGTCATATTAATTTTATGCTCCAGATTGAAATTTATCTATCATAAAAACAAGTCATGGTGAAGAAGCTTTATAACTTGGATTCTGTGTTAAAGAACCTATGCAAATTGAATCTGTTTAAGGAAGTGCAAAGTGTTACTAGTTAGAGTTTCTGTTCTGTTAATTCTCACTGGAACCCAGAGCTGGCAATGAGACCTGTGGTCTTCAAATACAATAATATATTCTTCCTCTCTGATTGCTAATTGAAAAGAGACTCTTGATAATGGTGATTTTCAATTAACTCTAGATCTCTTAAATAGCCTATTACTTAAAGAAGAGTAAGTTAGCATTGAAACTAAACATTGTGGTTAATTTCCCTTTATTCTAGTTCACTTCCTAATTAGAGCACACAGTCACATCTAAGAAAAGGTATTTAATGTAACAGCAAAGAAATTAGTAATTGTTGATAATCTGTGATAAATAGAATGCTGAATAGTGTGAAGTATGTGTGTCATTTGCCAACAATAAAAATGTTGGAAATTTATTTACCTATTTCAGATCTCTGTTAGCATTCATGTCACGTAATTATAGTGTAATGTGTGGCATAATTATAATGTCATGTAGTGTAAATATAATGTACATATAGGTGTACATACACACATTATAACTACATATACATGTAACTAGGGAAACGAGGATATTCTGTGAAGTTCTAAAATCACATTTGGAGGTTTGGCTATAGCAATCAAAAACAAATGTAGACGGACATACCTGAGAAGCTAATAGAAATAAATGAAACATGGTTTGTATTTTTAAATGTGTCAGTGTGTACATCTGTGTGTGTGCATGTGTGTTGTACATATACTGGTTTCTTCTTTCTGCTGCCGGTGAGTGTTGAGAGCACAAGTCTTTTCAATTATCTTATAAAGCAATTCAAGAAGGATCAAAGTATACGGACTAGATAAAAAGCTTTTGGCTAGAGGAAATCTGGGGTTCATCAAATATCTTGATAGATATATCTGCATATGCTTACATTTTTTTTCAAAGCTTGGTCTACCATCACCGTGAAGTTCTAAATATAATGCCTGTTTTTTTCTGAGTCTCCTTGAAGAGTTAGATGATAATTATCTTAAAAAATAAAAACATTTAAATGAATTATTGTTAGAGAATAAAATCAATAATCAGTAAGTATTCACAGCTTTCTTCTGTTCTTTTTACTATTAATGTTTTCCCTTTTGCCATTTTTTTCTCTGAGTAGAAAGATGATAAAAGCTACAAGGTTGTTTTCTGTTATGAAAAGCAATTAGAGCAACAGAATAAATAGGATGGGAGGGGGGGCTCATCTGTGGTTTAACTGAGTAGAAATTTAAGCAGTGCTGCTAGGAACTACATTTTCTGGATTCCCTTTAGTGTGAGAAAAATTGAGGAAAAAACTGAAAATTTAACTTTGGCTATGATTTTTCAATTTTACATCATTCTTGGATAGGATAAAAGCAATGCATCTTGACCACAGTCTGGTGATTGCTGGGGGAAGAGGGGTATAAAGGGACTAAAGGGTAATGGGAAAACATACAATGAAGATTAAATAAAAATGAAAAAAAATAAAGCAATGCATGTAAAATGTATTTCTGCCTCCAAGGAGAGCCTCAGATCGATGATCAGATCCTACTGTTATTACAGCACACGTGCGTTTACTGGTGTTCCCACGTGTGCCCCTCGATTTTGTTATACATCCACCTGAGTGGGAGGAGAAAGATGAGATCGGAACCCTGCTGAACTTAATTCCAGGTGCATTCTGTGATGATGCATGTTCCTCCTAAAAGCAGAGAAAACGAGAACTGGGGTAACTTTACGAAGGAAGGAGTAGCAAATGTGTCAAAAGTTACTGAGACCTGCAAGTTACTAGTGCCTGCACTAGCGCAGAGATACATATAAAAATTGAGGGAGTAAAAGGTTCTTTCTATTTAAATTTTTGGTATATTGCAAAGACAGTATTAAATCAGTGGGTAAAGGTATATTTATTCAATAAATAGTACTGTGACATTAGTAGTATGTATGAGTTTCATGACAGAATTGTTTTTAAAAATAAATTTAGAGCTGTACTATACCTAGTACAACAAACTGGGTAGTAGTGAAATATTTTTTAAATGTTAACTAGTAGAGGAAAATAAAAGAGAATGTAAATAGTATCTAATTTGTGGATGGGTTTCCTCCCTTAAAGTAGTTGAAATAATGGGAGGAGATCGTAGAAGTCAAAATTGCATAATGTGATGGATAAAATACATTGTGTGAGACCATATAAATCTGTATTAAAACTGTGTTCTCCCATTTATTTCAAACAGGCTATATTTATTATAATTGCACATTGCAATTAGAAAGTGGTAACTAAAAGACAGCCAAAAGAAAAATATATATCTTGGGCTGAAGAGGAGATGAAGGTAAAAAATTAGAAGTCATTTATAAATAATAGAAAATGAGTACAATATATATTTGGCCAAAGCAGTAATTACAGACTTAAGTGAACATATTAGGAAATTAGTATACTGGTCCGTGTTCTTATCTGCAAATAACAGAGTCCACAACAGCTAGTTTAATAGCAGAAGAAAGTTTATTATTGGCAATAGGCAGAGTACAGAATTTCTGCGAAAGACAGGGAAATGAGTTTAGATGTCACATAGCCAGAAGTACATCTGGGAGACTTACTCAGTCCCTGCAGGGGGCAGCTTCAGCAGAGGTCCCGTGCCTTTACTCACTACTCTTCACTCAATATCCCTAAAGACAGAAGCTCCATTCTAATGGGTGAAGGATAACCAAACACCTTTGTGACTGCATCCCTCTCAGAATGATCACATCCCTTAAATTGCATGCAGCTGTTTTCTTATCCCTTCCAAGGAGCATACAGTTGTGTTCACCTTATAAAATCCAGGCCACATGTATAACCCGAGCCTGCAGGAGAGCCAGAGCTATATGGTCTTCACTTTGCAGCCTCTGACGTGATGTGTAAGGAGAAGAGTGGATCAGAGCGGACTTGGGCAGTCTGTGATATTTGCCATGGTGGGCCCCTCCTTTGAATACTCAGTATTTGAAATACTTTGATTCTATTCTAATCTTTTAAATATCATAGTAACAACACCATGCCATTGGTTTGCACTGTCTGCTTACAAGGAAAAATGTGTTTACCTTCTTCCCAAAGTCTCGTTAGTCACTAATTTTCATTCTTTGGTGATGTTTCAGCTCCAATCCAAAATCTATATAAATAATTATGATAATGTTATCTACTAACATGCCATATATAAAATGTAATGATAATAGGGAGAAGAAAATTAATGTTATTTTTATAAATGAATATATGGATACATAATAGAACAAGAAAGAAACGCTGGCAGAGTCCTGGTTTCTTCTGTACTTGGTTATAAGGCCATAGCTGTGGTATGTAACTTACGGGCCTTCAGCTGCTCCATTTATCTAATGGAGTGACTTGAAACTTTAATGTCCTGCTGGTGTGAGCTTGCTAGATCTGCCTTCCTAACACTAGACATGGCTACCCTGGGGCAGCCCCATTCTGAAGCAGGAACTCCATTCACTTGTGATGATCAGGACCAACCACCACAACCAACTGAGTAATAACCCCTGCCCCTTTTTTCTAGTTGATTTAGTGGCTTGAAGAAGCAAAAATAGCCTGTTGATTGTGTCAGCTTCCAGATCACTACAAATGTTTTCTCCTAGTGGAATCAGTTCATCATTGGGGAACTAAAATCTCTAAAGCAGGATGTACAAAGTCATGCAAACCAATATTATTCAAGTGGATCATTAGAAATAACTCCCTGTCTTAACTTTTAGTCCCCAGCAATATACATTTTGGCTCTGGAAAAAAATAGTACCATATATTTACTTCTGGTTCAGGTAAAACGTTCCACTATTATTTCCCAGTTGGCTTAACTGAAACTTCCTTTGACTAGTCCATCTTCCCATTGGACCAGTTACTTCTGGATGACGAGTAATTCGCATGTTAAGACCAGTGGATTCTGGTGTAATCTTTCCATCACTTCGAATCATCACTGTAAAATAAGTTAACTGTTTGAAGCAATAGGAGTCCCTGAGTGAATAAAGCATTGAGTAAGTCTCTAGAAAGTGGTACTGGCAGAAACATGGTAAACAAAGACAAATCCACAGCCAAAAGAATTGTCTGTTCCATTGATATCAAGCTGCCCTCACCCTTCTTCCAGGATTAAAAGCACGATCTACCACTGATCACAGATTCCACCAGGGTTATCCACTGCTGCCAGCAGAGCACCCACTGAGAACAGTGGTGTCCAGTTAACTTTGGTGAAGGGAAGTACATATTTTGAGCTCATTCACAACCTTCCTTCCTGACAGTCTGTCCAATTTTTCCATGAATAAGCACTAAGGTGAGTAGAGAAAGAAACTGACTGACATCCACTGAGGGCTGGGGGCAGCTTAGGATGTAAAGAAAAGGCATAACTTTGCACAAAAACATGAGAACTTCTTTTGTGATTATTTCACGGCTGTTAGTTCTACTGATCCATATCAGCCAAGTTCAGAGATGCTGGCAACAAGAGCCCGAATGAGCTGCAAATGCTTTATTCATTTGTTTGCTGGCTTTATTCTAGACTTCACCCAAGGCTGCCAATTTACTTAGTTTTCTCAGTAAATGGATTGGATCAAAAGTGCTAAATGTGGTGTGTTTTTCCTCAACAGTCCAAAGAGTTCCCCCAAATATTGTGCCTCTTTTTTAGTGTAAGGAGAAGCGAAGTACCACAATTTGCCTTTCACATGGAGTCTTATCTGTCCAAAATTGTTGGGCACTCAGAAAACTCACAGAAGTGGGAATTCCTTGAATTTGTATATCATCTATTTCACACTTCATAGACTCACATGTTTTACCAGAGATTCTAGGGCACTTGCTACTCTCTGATGATAAGATTTATTGGCATACTGTCATCCACATAGATATCCTATGGGATGATGATATGAACAAAATCCCTGAAGAAAAACTGGCTCAGAGAGTTGATGCAACCTGAAGGTAAGATACTCAAACTGTCCTTTCTCCTTACCTGGTGAAAGCAAAGCAGAAATACAAAGGCCAATGGGTTTATAAAAAGTTGATCCTCATGTATAATCAAAAACGTGCAAAGTAAGACAACAAAGAGTTAACCACTTAATCACCCTTCTAGTTTTCTTTTTTTAATTTAATTTATTTATATTTAGAAAGAAGGGAGGGAGAGAGGGAGATAAACATCAATGTGTGGTTGCCTCGCATGTGCCCCCTACTGGGGATCTGGCCCAAAACCCAGTCATGTGCCCTGACTGGGAATTGAACTGGCAACCCTTTGGTTTGCAGGCCAGCACTCAATCCACTGAGCCACACCAGCCAGGGCTCACCCTTTTATTTAAAAAAAAAAACTGTATAAAACTTTGATAATATCAAGTTTGGGTTGACATATGATGAAATGGTACTTAAACACTGATGATCAGCATATAAATTAGGATTGCCATATGGAGAATGATATGGTAATACTATCAAAGTATACTATTAAAATGTGTGACCCAGCCCTGACTCATGTAGCTCAGTGGATTGAGCATGGGCTGAGAACCAAAGGGTTGCCAGTTCGATTCCCAATCGGGGCACATGTCTGGGTTGCAGGCCAGGTCCCCAGTACGGGGTGTGCAGGAGGCAACCACATACAGGTATTTCTCTTCCTCTCTTTCTCCTTGCCTTCCCCTCTCTAAAAATAAATAAATAAAATCTTTAAAAAAATGTGTGACCCAATAAAATCATTCTGATATTCTTGCTAGTGACACATTGCACACATGTATGAGTATATAAGTAAATATATTTTTAAGGATGTCTATTTTTGTGAATATGCAGTGTATCTCTAGGAAACACATATGTGATTCTAAAGTAATATCTGGATACTCTGGTGGATTTTGATCCTCAGACCCACTTCAGAAATATAAAAAGGAGTCAGGGCACCGAGGAAGGAACATCTGTGAAGCAAACTCTTTGAAAAGAGAGGCTGTTCTCTTAACCTCATACCTAATGATGGGCCCTGCCTCAGGACCTCTCCATTTCCTGGGGTCTGGGAGTCTGTTCCATTTACTTATGTCAACTCTGGAGCAGTAGTGCAGCAGAATACCGCTGTGCCCTGGGAGGCCTGTGGGGCAGGGCCTACACTTTCAGAGATAACTATGGTGAAGGCTGCCTCCTGCAGACTCCATGAAGGCCGTGCTGCAGAGAGCGAGGACAGCATGGGCTCATCCTGGGTGCCGTTCAGAAAGCCATCTGGAGGGGCACCCAGGCGTAGAAATCTGGAGTGTTTCCCTTAGGTAGCGTAGGATATGATGGCGGGGGGTGCTGCAGTGGTTTCACTGAGCACTCAAGGATTCTCAGTAGGCGCTGAGACGCTACAGGGCCAGTGGCAGAAATTCCATGAATTTGGCAAATTGCTTCATGGTTTTGGGTCACATTTACCTCATCTATAACATTGAAGAATCAGTTGGGAGTATTGGGTTCCTTTATAGGGAAAAATATATGTACATGTATACATTTGTGCTTTATGATATTTATGGTCAGTCAAAGTTCCAGGATTAACCTACCACCTTCAACAGCCCCCTGTGTTTTTATATATTGCTTTGATTCAGGAAGTTTAAAGCCCAGTAAATTATGATATCATTATATATATTAATTTATTATACTTGATTATAAATCCAGTATGCAGAGTAGCTGTTCTGAGCACATAATGAAATGTAATGCCTACCAAACCATTAAATCAATGATTATGGTTATTAATATTAATGAGTTGATCAATAATATTTATTACCTTGTAAACATTTAAAGTACAGTAATTACTTTTGCAAGTAATATAACAGGTCTCCTCTGCCTGAATACACAGTTATCCATTAATATTAGAATGAATATGTTCTGAAGAATAGGCTTATTAATCAGTTACAGAATAGGTAGCACAAAAAAATAACATATTGTAATCAATCCTCTCACCCCAAAATGAAAATCTATATATTTAAAAGTGCCATCTCCATATATTTAATGCATTGTCTTCCTTCTCTAAAATAGAAATTGGATTCATTTCTTTAATTGCATATTAAATGTTGATTTAGGCAGGTTTTCCCTAACACTTGAAGCAGACTGTAATAAAAGAAAAGTGTGTTTTTACTGATAAATACCTTTACAAATTCTCATCATTTTGACAACTATATACTATTGAGGTTGAAATGTGAGGTTCTTTCACATCTGTGGTTATTAGAATCTATATCAGATTTCAACTTATAACTTGAAACCTTCTACGTATTATAAAATGTCAAATAGGTACTTAAATAGGGAACTGTCCCCTTTTTTTATTAATTTCCTTTAAGCATCCTCCTCTATGTAGTTTTGTAATTCAACAAAAAGATATTTCTAATGAAATTTAGTTTTCATTAAAGGAAAATCACTTTGAGATTACAAAGTATGTATCTCGAAACATTGTGAATTATAAGATTAAAATACAGCCAACAGTGAGCAGTTTTCCATTAAGTTGAACAAATATTCTAGCAGGAATTCCCATAGAGCTGTAATGACTTTTCACTTTCCCTGTTTATTTCAATTTATCTAAAGATGTTGATTTTCAAGTCCTATTTCTGATGGTCTTGGTTTCTTCCCTGAGCCTGCTGAAGCCTTTGAGAAGGCATTATGGAAGGGCAAATAGAATTATCTTCTTTTAAATGATTCAGCTTTCCCATATCTCTCAACACAGAACTAAGCAAGCTGTTCTTCATCCTGCAGACTGCATATTTCAAGAGTTTATTAAAGAGTTTTTGATTAGTGGATAGAATATTTTAAAGCACTGTTCCTCCATAACTTTTTATGTCTTCTCATTTAAAGCCTCTTCTATAGTTTTATTACTCATAAAATACCCTTTACTATCTTCCCCTGCTACATTGACAATGATTTCTTCCTATTTGTTTGTCTGCATTATGTAAATTATCAATTGGGTGTACATTGTCTATGTCTTGCCCAGTACTGAGGCAATGTGAACAAAAATAAATAAGGGCCACAAGATTTGAGGAGTGTAAAGTCCAATAGGGGAGAAATAGTAACGCACATGTTGAAATTAGAGATGAACAGGGGACAGGAGATCATCAAGTATTCCTCTCTGTGTCCAAGGAGATAAGAGTTTAGGTGGCTTCCAGAGAAGGACAGTGAATACTGAAAGTTACATTCAAATTTTTAAGTTGGTTTGTCTCATCTTTGCCATCGTCTTCATACCTAACGCTTGTAGGAATTAATGATTTTCAAGCAGTTTTTATGACAGTTACTCACACTGTTCCCACAACTATGTTATAAAATTTTTAAAAAGCCAAATGCCATTGTCTCTAATTTAAAGATTTGGAGAGGAGCAGTGATTTGCTCAAGACCATGTGACAAAGAAAGGATGTATCTGCAGGTCTTTTCACTCACTGGCCCCTAATATTTTTTTAAGAAAACAGATTGAGTGAACTTCTCTGGTTGAACTAGGGGTGAAAGTCAAGAGGACCTCCTACCAAAGTCCCTATGGCCTCGCTCCCTCCCTGACGCCACACTACCCTGTCCCGATGGAAATTCTCCCAGACCCTGCCTCCTTTCCTCCAGACCTTGTCTCTTTTTAGGCAGCTCTTTACATGCGGGGCAGCAATAATATTTAGGAATTCTTTCCTGTGTGAAGCAGCATTCCTGTCCCCATTTAAGTCTTACTTTATCTGAGCCAGTTCAAACGTTTTGTCAGTCCTGATGACCCACTGTGCTTAGGGACCAGCTCTGCCGCCTTGTCACAGGGATTACTGTTACAGTAAGTCTCTTCACCTCTGGGTGTGTCATTTGCTAATGTAAAGTCAATACTTTAAATCTCCCCTGTTAAATTTAATATTCCATAATATGCCATGGGCTTGAGCAGATCTCTGAAAGATTAAGAGCCAAAGGGAATGAGAGAGGACCAGAAGCTATGTGGACATGAAAGAGGCAATCAGCATGTCCTGCTTCCATGTCTATGAGGAGATACAGGTCAGAACAGTGCAAAGAGCCTTGAAAGTTGGGAGGAAGGGTTTCAGCTGGATGAAGGTGACTCTAAGCCAACCACTGGGGGGTTCTTGAGCAGGTGATATATCAGACAAATATAAGGTCAGAAAGGCTATTCTGACAGGGCAGCATGGATGCTGTGTACCAATTAGTAGCAGTTTATGCTCCTACTACTGTCATAAAACAGAGCACACTTGGCTCAGGACCATAAGAAAGGAAACAGAGATCAGAGGATGACCTGAAAATATGCTGTGTGCGAGGATTTGTGATAACTCGTTAATAAATGGGCACAGGGGAGAGGTGACAATGAAGAATTAGGAGGGATAAGAGAGATAATGCAGCAGGTCGGTTTGAGGGAAAGATGTTGAATTTGGTTTAGAAGCTATTATATTTTAGGTAAATAGAAATATGGCTGTGGTTATTTTGGTTGAAGTCATGATTATGGATGCTCATCTCCGAGTTGAAAGTTCAGAGAAAAGAAAGAAATATCAGGAAAATATCCTAAAATTGGTGATCAAAAGGAGAAGTTAGCATTATTTTAGAATCACTGCCTTATTTTTCTTACATTTTCATTAATTGTGAATTATAACTTATGATTAGATTCTATATCATTGGGACTTCCATAATATCCAGGCCATGGAGAGTTGGCCAGGGCAGGTGAATGTTAATGAAGTCCAATTTTAGTCAATACAGAAAAGAATTTCCAGTCATTATCACTGCCCCAAAGCTTTCTTGCTTTTAATTTATATCTTTAACTTGGATACATTAGACTTGATTTCTCTGTTTAATTTGTCATGACAGTTACGACAGTTAATCAGTGTTTGAGTTGATACTTGGCAATATTCCTTTCAAATAATTAATATGTAATATTGTGATTTATACTAATAAAAGTATATATTTGGCCATTCAGCTTCCCCAAACCATTGGAATTTTCTAAATGTTGAGAGTGATAAAGGTGTCTTTTATTAAGTCAATGAGGTGGCTTTTGGAAAGCACCTACGGATGGGCCTGGTTGTCAGTGGTGCCAAGAACACATGATTACAAGGTTGACACTTTCAGTCTCACCCTCCAACCTCCAAAGACAAGAGAGGCTCTTGAGATTGAATCAGTACCAATGATCAATGATTTAATCTGTTGTACCTATGGAATAAAGCCTCCATAAAAGCCCCCAAAAAATGAGTTTGGAGAGCTTCTGGGTTGGTGAACACGTGGAGATTCAGAGTGGAGCTCCTGGAGAGATCATGGCCACTCCACACCACTTCTGACATACCTCGTCCTACGTCTCTTTTCAACCTCGCTGTTACTAAGTTACAGTCTTTTATAATAAACCGGTGATTCAGTAGGTAAAGTGTTTTTCTGAGTTGTGCGAGCTGCGCTAGTAAATCAGCGGAACCCAAGGAGAGGGTAGTGGGAGCCTCTGATTTACAGCCAGTTGGTCGGATGCAGAGGTGACAACCTGAGCTGCAACTGGCATCTGAAGTGGGGGAAGGGCGTCGGATAGACTGAACTCTTAACCTGTGGAACCTGATGCTCTCTCTGGGTAGAGAGTGTCGGAATCATGATGAATTCTGAGACGGCTTGCAGTTGTCTGACAATTAATTGTTGGCTCTGGGAACCCCCTCTGCCTGACACACACACACTGAAATTGGGTGCAGAACCCAAAACAAAACCTAAAATATGCCTGTAATATGTTTAACTTCTTACTTAGTTGGAGCTTTAAAAAGAGGCAAAGAATCCTTCTGTGAAAAAATGTCTTCGATGAAAGGAATTGCCAAAACGATTCATGCCACGTAACTCCATTTCAGAAGTCCGGTAGGTGGTCTAACCCTGTCTAATAGAGCTATCTAGAGTTTTCACTTGGGGTGCTCTGCGATTGTGCCATGAGTCTCCATTATGGTTCATCGCCTGAACAGCATGGGTGATAAGGAAACAGCTGCGTGTAAGCATTTGCTGTGTGAAAGGATAGAAAATGTATGTCCTGGCCCTTCCAGGAAGGCCTCGTTGCTACAGCAGTTTATCCCATTACCAAATACACGCCGTGCTGATAGCCTCACATTCAGCTGTTGACCAGCACCAAGGCCTTCAGCTTTAATAGGGAGCATATGATCGCTCCAGCTGGCAGATGACACCATTTGGCAACGTTCCTCAGCAGCTCAACAAAGGATTTTCAAATATCAAAGCAAAGGGAAAGACCTCTGCCTTTATTAAAAAAAAAAAAGTGGTTTGACTGTGCATGCATTTTGCGTCCAAATGAATGATTGCTTCTAACTTGCTGAAGTCTGTGAAGGAAAGGGCACACTTAGAGAATAAAATTAGCTCAAAAAATTGTAAACTGTTTATTCACATTCATAGATAAATGGCAAATTGCAGGAAATTTAATTTTGTGTTTAAAAAGAATGCAACTGAACATAGTTAAGGCTCAGAAAAGTTTTTTTTTATTCCATCTGAAAACACAAGCCAATAAGAAATAAGATGGTTTAGGTTATGACAATTGGAACAAAGAAAGGGACCTTAGTGGTCTTTTCGGAAAATGTGCTCTCACCGTGTAGAAAAGCTATGGGGCAGAGTAATCTCTACCTGATTGGGGTCAGGCAACTCGAGAGTGCCGACGGAGGAACACCCCAGGTCTCCTGACTAGCAGCACAGAATGCATCATTTTGTAACTTGGCACAAATTGAGGACTCAGAAAACCTGGCAGTCCTCTTGGTTCATTCATTTTTTTTTTCACTGAAAAAGCAAACACTGAATTAGTAGAAAAATTAAATGTATCAGAGTATTATATTCTGTGTTAATTCTGAATATAATTTAAAAATTAAATGTTTATATGTAAGCATAGATATGCATAGGACCATAGAAATGACTGTCAATCAGCTGATGGCTATCAGTAGCATATTTGAAAAATGCATCTACCTTAAAAACTGCCATTTTTTTCTGATATAGTCAGTAGAGTTACAGTAATACTCTATATGTGGTTTAAGCCTGATTACCCTTATATTTTGCTGGCCAGGATTAGGACAGCTACATTCCTTCTTAGTCATGTGAGGTATCCTGAACATACCATATAAATGAAAAGGAAACTGTCGCAGAGACAACCATACCTTCTGCTTTGACTTTGACTTTCCAGAGGGCCATGTTCTCATGAAAATCATAATGAAGCACAATATATAGTTCCCCTAAGCTCTATAGTGTCAACTTTTTGCTTGGCCAGAATAAACAAAAGAATAGTTAGAAGATGGCAGCCTAATAATTTATGGCAACTATGGATGATTTGGTGAACTACTTAGTCTCACTAACAACAAAAAACTGAAGTTAATAAATATTACAGTGCTCACGGACCTACCAAGGTTCACTGTAAGGCCATGTGTGAATTATGCGGGCTTCAAATGAGCCCCAGTGTGTGAGTGTTCAGCTACTCCTGTGGCCTTAGCTTTGAACTCTGATGTGCTCATAATTCCTAAAAGTATACAAGTCATCCAGAAATTTACTAACCCCCTGACCCTTAATTATGGATCTACCTACAGGGCATTTCTCTCTCTCTTGGATATGTCCTGGATATGTCCATATCAAATAAAGATATTAATGTCCAACTCATTTATCAACTGCCAAAAACTTACTTCTCATTCCATGTTCTCCAGTTCAAAGAAGTGTGGTGCTGCTTGCCAGATCACCAAAGCTTGAAACTTGCAAGTTTGTTTTATTGCTTTATTTATCTTCACCTGAGGATATGCCTTATTGATTTTAGAGAGAGAAGAAGGAGAGGAGAGAGAGAGAGTGAGAGAGAAACATCAATCAGTTGTCCCCACACACACTCCCCAACTGCAGATCAATCAGCAACCTAGGTATGTGCCCTGACCCAGAAATGAACCCCCAGCCTTTTTTGTGTACGGGATGATGCTCCAACCAACTGAGCCACCTGACCAGGGCAAAACTTGCAAGTTTTAAACAATCCCTTTCTTTCTTTTGACCCTTTCAACTCTTAATCAGGTTGTATAATTTCTAAAGTCTATAACTTCTTTTAATTTCTACGGCCGTTGCCTTTGTCGACACCTGCATAAACCTCACAAGCAGAAAGATCTAGTTAGAGTCCCAGTTCTGCTACTCTCTAAACTTGGATAAGGCATTTAGATTCTATTCCCTTATCTTAAAAAAAAGGAAAGGAAAAAAGGAAAAAAAAAGCTGTGAATCTCCACCTTACAGAGTAGTTTTAAAGACTGTATGAGCTATTCCAGATAAAACACAGTGCATAGCTCACAATAGACATTCTCTGAGGGTCACCCTCATGTTTATGATGATATCTCGCTCAGCCTGACCAATGTCTGGCTCATAGTGAATACTTGACAGGAAATACAATATCTTCCTTTTTGCTCCAGATCTTTTAGTGGTGCTCTTACCCACAGGAGGTGCTTTCTAGGTCTATATAATTGGTTATGTGGATCTGACCTAGGCTTCAATTCCACTTATTTCTGTTGCTCAACACAATTCCTTACATCAAAGCCAAGGAAAAGTCTATATTTTCCCCACCCCACCAACAAACAAAAGACTATTTTCCTTCATATCTCTATTAACTACCTTTATCACAATTTGACAAATTCTAATACATTATTTAAAATTCATCATAATAACCTACTACTTCATATAACATTCTGTGCCTCCCCAAGCTGAATTATATGCTTCCAACATAATTACTGTAACTTTGTCTTTGTACTTTTGAAGTAGAGTTACCTAATACACATTTGTTGAAATAATGGTTTGGGCTATTGGAAAATTACAGGAGAAACAAACTAAGATAGATAGATAGATAGATAGATAGATAGATAGATAGATAGATAGATAGATATCACATACATTAAAAGCTATATAATCATATCATATAATACTGTTCTCATGTTTATGCTACTGATTTCTCTTATGTAGGACCTGTATTGAAAATTGTAACATTTATCAGAAACAATGTATTCATTCTGGCTTTCCCATAATCACTAATTCCTGTTTGGACAAGCAGCACATGTGCAAAGGGCATGGATGGTACAAATCCTGCGCTGTGAACTAGTGATGCTAGTTGATTCACAACATGCCAGTTTGGTGTCAGCCTCAGCTAAAGCATTTGCTCTCACAAACTGAGGTTTACAGTTAGTGTAAACTGTGGGGAGAAGTAGGGTTCTGATTTTAGAAAACCCATGTTCAATTGCCAGTCCCACTACTGACGAGCTATATAATCTCAAACCCATTCCCTAACCTTTTGGAGGCTCCTTCACTATATAATGGAAATAATACTGACACCCACATAAAAGGATATTTGCAAGTATTAAATGAGGTAATATGAGTTATGTTGTAAATGTCGGCTGTATAGATTTTCAGATGCACGAGACCCACAGGCTACCATAGACCACATTTGGCATTAATCTGCTTCAAAGCACATAGAACAGGAACCAGAACTTACCATCTTGTAGCATCGACATTCCTGATCTGGAAATTCCCCTAGAAATCCATGTAGCATTGCTCAGATGGAGAAAGATAAGTCCTACATTAGGAAGGCCCAAGAGCTGACTTGGCTTAAAAGTTTCATGTCCCACAGGAGCTGATATCTCTGGAAACAAGCCCTTGTCCTAGCCTGAAAGGTGCCCACAAAAAAAATCATCCCTGTTCTAGGAGTTGCTACATTTAGGAAAGCCTGAAGCTATGACTGCCTACCAGGTATTTATAGTTGTTTTCTCAGTGTAGATTTTATCCAAAGGGGCCATGTTTTCATAAATAATTTGATCTGGTAACATAGCTGACAACCCAATTTCGATCAGGTTACCAGAATAACTGGAGGCAGTTAACTGATAGTCCCCTACATTATAAAAGTTTTAAATGGATGGTTAATTCTGTGCCTGAATATACCATATGAATTTGATAAAAATTATACAAAGGATAATATCTAAATATGTATATGAAACCAATCTCATGAAGAATAGGACACATATCTAAGAGGAGAATAGGGGGAATTTTGTAAGAGGAAAGTTATACAGGTTATCATTTGGACATTATTTTGTTTGATTTTCATGGACAAACTCACTTAGAAGAGTAAAAACTTATCACAGAAAAAGTTTTGTTCTGTAGTTAATGCTGTACCTAATGCTCCGTTGATACTCAATACATGATATTTGAGTAAAAGGGGAGTTTAATTCTCTCTGTCATTATAAGAAAAACAGAGCTGACTCACAAGGTCCTTTGACCCCCACCCTTAACATGATCCTACTTCCCAGATCTCTCAACTCAAATTGACTTTGATGTTTTGAGCTCTGTCTCCTAAGAGAACAGTTTTTGTACCCATGCCAGTAGAATTAAGAAGATTGAATGTGAGCTGTTACATTAAAATGGACCTGCCTCTCTGTGTGGTTGATTACCATAGTTAAATATAGCACCTGCATGACAAGCAGAATTATCTGTGGATTCTCCCACTGGAACAGCTCTATCACGGCAGCAGACTGCCTCTGTCCTGTAAACATGCACTATTGCTTATCAACCAAGATCAACACAAGGCTGCTCAATTCCAGGGATTTCCTCGAAGTGCATATGCCCTTAGTTATCGACATTGATAATGTCATCTTTATCTTCACATATGCACATTACAATTTAAAATCCAATATATCCCTGTAATTCAAGAAGGCACAGATAGGTAAGAGTTTGAACACAAATATTTTATGGATAAATATTAGAGATTTATTTAGAGGATATATCTATAGTAATAGAGGTATAAATAGTTTATATTTATAATGATGTATTTAAGATAGCCATATGTATACTGTGTCTTAAAGTGTGAAGTGGAAAAGTTGATATATTTATATTAGCATATATTAGAATTGTGATGTCATTTCAAATGATAATAAAAATTATGTTAAACATATATTAAATTAATTTTTCTGTTTAAGGCAGTATTGTATTACGTTAGCCAAGCATGTTTATTTAGATCACTAAGCAGAATGGAAATCATGTTAAGAGTTACTGGTTTCTCATTTTCTAAATTAAAACAAATCTGGAATGAATAAAATGAACAATATGGTAAACTTAGTTTCAGCTAATTTTGCTTAGTTCCTTAATTTTTATTTCCCATGAATAGTTTAACAACTGTCACAAAATAGGAGGAAGAATGCAAATGTTAGCTTTGAGTCTAACTGCTTTTACACATCATAAATGTTGATATGTTTTCAATGAAATTAGAATTTCACCTCCAAGTAGAAATAAAACTGTCCAGGCTGATTTCACTCTGGAGCGCAGAAGAGAAAGTTCGTAACTGCCTGTGTGCCTGTGATGAGAATGTCGATGCTCTTTCGCAGATTCTGCCAGCAGGAGAAGCTGCCAATGACCTTCCAGTCCTGTGTGATCACCAAAGAGTGCCAGGTGTCGGAGTGGTCAGGATGGGGCCCCTGCTCAAAAACGTGCCACGACACGGCATCCCCCGAAGGCACTCGTGCACGGACGCGGATCATCAGGCAGTTTCCGATTGGCAGTGAGGAAGAGTGTCCAGAGCTGGAGGAAAAAGAACCCTGCGTGCCTCAGGGAGACGCAGCCGCCCCCTGTGCCACGTGAGTAGATACGGACCGCAGCGTCTGCTGCCCGGTCTGCCCGAGCCACATGTCTGTTCAGCTGTTCAATTTAGCTGAATAATGGTGGACTTACAGTGATTTTTTACAAATTCTAAGTAGAAAAATAAAATACCTTTTTATGAACACTATACTAAAAATGATTTTAATGACTAAAAATGTCTTTAATAAGCTGTATTTATAAGTCCCCATGAAGGCTAGAATTTTATCAGCAATTCTCTTTTTATATATTTTCTGTAATAGGTGTTGGCAAACTTTTTCTGCAGATGTCCTAGGGCCACATAGGTTTCTGTCACAATGATTCAACTCTGCCATTGCAGATATAGACAATATATAAATGAGTATGGATATGTTACAATAAAACTTTATTTACAAGAATAGGGGACAGTTTGGATTTAATTGCCAAGCTGTACGTTATCAACCCCATTTGTGGGGGTGTCCAACCTGCGGCCCATGGGCCACATGCAGCCCAGGACGGCTGTGAATGTGGCCCGACACAAAATCGTAAATTTGCTTAAAACAGTATGAGATTTTTTGTGTGATTACGTGTCGTGGTGTATTTAATGTGTGGCCCAAGGCAACCATTCTTCTTCCAGTGTGGCACAGAGATGCCAAAAGGAAAATAAAGTTCCAAAATATAGGTTCCTGTTGCTTATTGAGCAAGTCCTATTGAAATTCAGTACTACATATAACAAATCCTATGTAATAGAGTAAAATACTACATCGAAACAATAAGCTCCTTGAGCACAAAGATTGTGCCCACTCACCCCTCCTTTTTTTTTTTAAATGAGAAGCATGTGTCAGAGGGCCTGACACACGGTAAGTGCCTGGTAAATGCTCATTGAATTCAGACAAGTAAGACTAATTCTGGAATATTTGGCAGTATATCCATATTCTCTTTGTCCTTAAAAATAGCACTTCCAAGCTATTACTATGAATTACCTTCGCAATAAATACATTTCAGTTTAGTCTGAATATAGAATAGTTAGCTCTGACTGATGTGGCTCAGTTTGTCGCTCAGTTTTGTTCCACAAAGGTTTCTGGTTTTATCCCCAGTCAGGGCACTTGCCTGGGTTGTAGGTTTGGTCCCCAGTTGGGGCAGATATGAGAGGCAACTGATCCGTGTTTCTCCCTCACATCAATGTTTTTCTCCCTCTCTTGCTCCCTTCCCTCCCCACTCTCTAAAAATAAATAAATAAATAAATAAATAAATTTTAAAAATGGTATATTTATAAAAGCAACTTTCAAAATCTTAGCTTCTCAAAAGATATACACAACTTTTGTGAGGAGCTTCTCTGGACTATTCCAAACAGGTAAAGAACATGCATACAGCTCAAAATCATGAATCAGTGAGGAGGAAAATTACTATCCCCGCTATTCTAACAGTAACATTAACAGTAACAAAGACAGTGATAATTTACATGAGGTCTTCAATTCTACAGCACTTGGGAACTGCCCATTCTCCCTTAATGTAACAAGTGACTAAAAAGCCCAGAGAGCTCCTTCCTGCCTTCTCAGTCCCACTGACTCACATTCCTTCAGAATAGACTCAAGGAATTTGCCTGGATATCTGATCAGAGTGTTTTGTCTCCTGTGACTTTCTTCTAGTTTTGTCTCAAGCTAGGTGCTTTTTTTTTCTCCTCTAGGATATTCAAGTACTACTAATGAAATAAATATGTATTCTGAGTCTCTTTCTTCTCCCCCTTTTGGAGGAGTAGCATTTTTGGAATGTGTAACCAAGTTAAATTATTGAAAATGTGTTCCTTTCATAGGCCTCCTTAGGATGACTTAAATTGAGACTCCATTCTATAAGAATATAAAATGTTCATTTTTACCCCCTAATGACTTGTTTGGTTTTACTTTCCTCACCCCCATCCCCTTCACCCAAGGTACCAATTATCCTTGTTTTTAGAATTAACCTGAATGCTGTACTGCCTTTATAAACATCTGTCGAGTGTTATTCCTGAGGCCCCCGGTCCTATGCCCCTGTTAAGCCATGAATCCCCATTTATACAAAGGAAAAACGGGCCTGCAAGTCAGCCTTATTGTCATGAAACTTTACCACTGATGGGGTAAAGCATCTAGATCAGACATCTGAGAGCCCAGTTAACCTTTTTGCCTAATTGAGATGAGCATTAGCACATCCATTTGTACCTGTGCTGGCTGTTCATCTGATTAGTGAGGAAGCATCTTGGTTAAAGTGACACAAAGTGCTACATGAGCCATTTTCTTTGTGCTTTTAGAATATCCATTTTCCTTGAGGTGGAGAAATGCCATCACTTTCCGTCTGCAGTGGCATCGGGAAACAGTTCCCTGACCACCTCCTTAAAGCATGTGTTGGGCTGACAAGCTCCTGACATTTCTTCCGCATCATAATCTTGACTAGAGCTTTAATTTAGAATCACAGATCATCTTTCCTGTGTCCACTGATTAGAAACGTCAGCTCTTTTCATCACTTATCAGCATTCATCGGGGATGCTCAGTGCTACAGAAAAACACTCTCATTCCTGACAATAAAGAGAAAACTCTAAATTGTTAGTGTTCTATTTTTTAATCCTAATACACCATTATAATTTTGATCTAGTGTGAAGAAGCAATTTTCATGCATTTTATTAAATGCAAAACAAATGTTTGGGTTGATCACCACTCAGAATATTTTCCATCCTCAGATTCAATCCTCTTTTGTTTTTAAGTATTGAGAAAGGGCAAACCTGAGTTCAGCTTAACTGAACATAAAATTTCATGTTTTCAGCATTATGCTCTCTTTTCATAAAATATTTATAAGCAACTTCCAGTAATTGCAATTAAAACAGGATCATCCTAAATTTAACTCCTCCTTAAATGGAGTACTGCTGAGGATAAAGAGATTGAATGGGAACTTGCACTGTAGATGTGGCAGTCTGTGATTGATTCAAGAGGTAAGTGTTTTGTGAAATAATTTTCTTAAGAAAAAATATGAGAAGAGCAGTGCAAAGTACTTTTTAATAAACATGGTTGCCGCTGATGATGTTTTCTTTATTTAGGTACAGCTGGAGAACCACGGAGTGGACTGAGTGCCGTGTGGACCCTTTGCTCAGTCAGCAGGACAAGAGGCGAGGCAACCAGACGGCCCTCTGTGGAGGAGGGGTCCAGACCCGAGAGGTGTACTGCGTGCAGACCAATGAAAACCTCCTCTCACACTTGAATGCCCACAAGGACAAAGAAGGTAAACTGTGTTTTCTTCTCAAGGATCACGCATGTAGACCGAGCATGGCATCCTGCAGGGATATATACTCGGCCAGCTGGGGTACGGGGAGCCATATTTCTGTTCACATCATGGTTGATAAACCACTATGGTGAACAGCAATCAAAATTTTGGTTGTAAAAATTTATTTCAGTTCTGTCTTTGATCAATTCTGATTTGCTGACAAGTCTCTCATTACATTTTCTAAATTCAGGCTCTGAATCAAAATTTAGCAGGAGTAATTAATTATAGAAATAGAATAAAAATTTATCTGGTAAGTATATGCAAAGAAATATTTATTCTAAAGTCTAAGTTTTTTTCTTTCTATAAGAAATAAAACCTGCTTATATAAAACACCTCCTTTTGCTATTTATATGAAATATAAATAACATGAAAAAATTATAGTATTGAGTGAAAATTTCAATTTGAGTTTAAATGAAATAAATACAGAATAAATGCAGAATCAAACTACAGTAAAAAAGTTATTTAACCCACAGGCACGACTGTTTTATAACCTGTAATTAAACATATCTTAGATTTTTCGGTTTGTTTGTTTACATCTGTTTTGGACCAGATGAGATACACTAGCCAAAATATAAGTGATATCAACATGGCCAGGGCTAAATGTATATTGTTATATATTATATTAGTCTGAAATTCTAGTCATTGTTGGATCAAGTTTACACTCGATTAGTAGCTTGTAATTCACACAAATATGAATATTTTTAAACAATGCTCTAAACTAACTCTTATCCATTTACCTCTGTCTGAACAATAGCAGGACGTCTATCACTGATCTATTCAACATATATTTTTTAGTTGCCAACAGAGATCCAAAAATTGTGTAAGGTGGTAAGATAATGTCAATACAAACTTCCTGTCAGGAAAAGTTCATGGTCCTCATGGGGGCACACAAACAAGCCGATAGTTACAATACAATATTCTGTAACCATAAATGAGTTTTGGAATAACTGTAGGGGGCTCAGAGCAACAGAAACCGTCATGGGGAAAGGAAGTGGCACTTGAATTGAGTGATGATGAGTATGCACCTTACAGTTCAGGGGGTCAGAAATGCCAGAGGGAACAACATGGATTAAAGCATACCATTAAAGAATCGTAAAAACGAAGGAGAGATCTTGCCAGAAAAGATGAGTATGTTGCATTTAGCAAATTGCGGGTATGCTAGGATACTATTCCCCAGCAAATACCTTGGTTGGAAAGGGAAGAGAATAAAGATAAAAACCTTAATTAACATCATCAGAGGAAAGACCAAAATGTGTGTAGGGGGCGGGGCAGTGGGGAGTGAATGTAGTGAAAGAATCTGATCAAGAATGACCAGAAAAGGAGGGAAATAACCAAGAGAAGTGAGTGTTTTGAAAAACAAAAGAAGAGAGGACTCCTCACCTCCCTAGGAGGAGTGGCACCAGTGACAAGCAATTCATGGAAAATAAGCACTGAGGTTTTGCATCTCTAGCTTGCAAATTTAATTGTTTTGTAGCCACTAACTTTACACACATGTCAACTCATTTAGAATTGTAGCCTAAGGGTACATTTTATTACTAATGTGTCTTGAAGGTGTAAGAAGTAGCATAAAACATGTAATTTTAGTACATTAATATTTTCTTGGCCACTTTAATGAGTACATTTTTAACACTCTGAGGTGGATTTATTATAGCAGTCCTTTCAGAGTAGTATAATTTCATTGCTAGAGGCAGATCAGGTTTTAGTTTCAATGTCAATTATGTCCTGCAGGTTATTACTTTCAGCAGAGCCTTCAGAATTCTGAATTGCAACTGGATATATTTTTAAATCATTTTGTCATGCAGGTTCCCTACTGCTGTCAAAACATAGCAGAGCACCAAAAATAAAAGTCACACAAGAGAAGGAAAACCAAAAGAATATTACTGTTACGATGTATCTGTTGAACTAAGCAAATATCAAAGCAAAGATCCACAGAAATGGAAATAATCAGTTCTTCTGAAACTAATATTTTCACGTAAGCATGTTAACATGAACAACTTACAAATGTGTCCTTTCATGTCAAGTACGAAGAATACTAATAATCTGGTAGTCTGCAAAACAGTCAATTATTCCTAAAAGTTGCAGCTTTTTTCACCCCTCATAACTTAGAGTATATGAATTTACCCCAGAAGCACTTAGCATTTCCCAATAGAAAGCTTACTCAATGCACTGGCATCCCAAGGATGACATGTAAAGACTAAATGCGTGTGAATAGAGAACAGTGTGACTGTGGACTGTGAAGAGTGTTCAGTCTATCTTCACTGAATAAAAATGGAAGAATGAAGACTTACTTTATAAAGAGAGGGAAACCTCCCAAAATAAGTCCCTCCATCTGTTCTAATAAGAAGGTACTCATCTCAAGAAATTCTGACTGTGTCACGATGAACAACCTACCCTAAAAGCAATTAATATTATACTTAATTTGAAGAACAAATTCTATACTGTTATTTTGGCATATTCACCCTGTATGTTCTAGAAAAGTTGTTTGCACGTGTAACCAAGCTATTAAAAATACATTAACTCAAAATAGAATACACTAACTCATAAATAAAATTTCTTGATACAAATATACCAAAATCAAGTGACATGAAATTCACAATAACTTCCTTTTTTATCTTGGCACATCATATTGTACAAGAAATGATCACCTTAGCACAAGAACAGAGTCACTTTAAATAATTTTATTCATTGAGGTATTCACTACTATTAACTGACTCAGACAATACCAGGCCATAAGAATTTTCCTCCTTGGACCTAATACATTTAATTTCCAGAAAATTGAAATATGTATTCTTAAAGTACTCAAAGTATAATGTATGATATTCACAAGTTAGTATCTTATCTGTGTCAATTGAATTATATCATCAGAATGTTTATTAAATTGGTGATCACATATCTAGACAATAGGAAAAGTACATCTACTTGCTATTGGAGTACTCCACATTTTATTCATGTATTGTTTCTGGTCATAGGTAACCCTCCCAATCATGACAACTGAGAAGACTTAGTGGTAACACCTTTGACAATTTCTGTTCAGCCAGCTGAACAGAATTCCAGTAGGCTGTGAAGAATCTCCAGCTTATGCTGGCATGAAATCTACCCTTATCAGAAAATGACGGAAAGAAGTCTTGCCTGTGGGGAGGTTATTGGTATAAGCCCTAGAAAGCTGACGACGTATTGCTGATCACTGGATGCATGAACATGAATTGATTTTTTACAAGCACAAAGTGAAGTGAAAGATTTAAACTACAGTATCTAAGAAATTCTTCCATTTGAAACAGATTGAACATGTTTTTAAATGAGGGAAACCAAAAGTATCCCTTATAAAGCACCACAAAGCTTGCTGTGATTTATATTATAGGAAACTTAAGAACATTCTTTTGTAGAAAAAATATGTAATAATTCACAGTGAAATCTGGATAAGGTCTGTGGGGTTTAAGGCTATTAAGAAGGACAGTCTGTACCATGAGCCTGTAGGATGACACAGAGAATGAGATACACCAGCAGAAAGGTTTGCAGGATCCATGGAAGGATGGGTGGAGGGAAGGTGATTGGACTGCGAATGGGTTGACGGAAGGATGAACAAACGGCTCGTGTTCTCCCATCTTCTGCAACAAAATAAGGAGAATAAACATGATCACTATCCCTAAATGAAATGCAGATTCTTTATAATTGTAGTCTTTTATCTACCATTTCCACAAACTAGCCTACTTTAGTCAAAGCTATTTAAAAAAAAAAATACTATGCTCATGGTCCAATTTCCCTGTTATTTCAGAAAGTAAATATCAGAGTATGTGGAAGGCTAGTGCTGCCCCTTTCCTATCCATCACTTTTGAAATGACAGGTAGGTGAGAATATTTTACATGACATCTCAATCAGAAATGTGTATCAGAGGTTCTCTACACATTCCCTGATACAGTCCTTAAACCACCCAGGAAATAAAGTGGCATATTTCCACTTCCTATCTTGCTGGAAATATATCAAAGCTGTCCCATAAGATAGAAATGATTTCATGTGTCTTTGATTATCTAAACCATCATTATATAGATATAAATTATAGAAAAACAGAAAAAGATTTTTAAGTTTATTTACTTATGTAAAAATGCCTCTAGGACCACTTGATTATAAAAACATACATAAAATTCGGTTATGAACACTTTGTTGAGATAAATTAATGAAGATATGAATATATTTCATAATTTATATTTCTAAGCATACCACATTGTGATCTATTCCTAATATAGTAAATGAAAAAGGAACTAAATCCCAATGGCTGCATTTTGGAAGCAGCCTACACTGAGGCAGGGAGATGTGAAAAGCACTGTAATGTAACTATAGAATAATGAAAATATGAGCAATCCCTGAAGGAATCAGATCCTCTTTGGGAGTTAATTCCCTGGATATTTTATGGGAAAGAAGGGCTGTTACCCTATGAAATGTCTCTGTGATCAGTAGATTACAAAGTGGAAAGAGAGATGTCAAATGGTTTCAGCCACTGGGATAGAAGCAAATAAAAATGTGTATGCTGGGAAGTAGATTAAGCTGGTCAGTGGTCTACCCTAGATGTAACTGAGAATTTTTGGTGGAGGAAGAGCTTACTAATGAGATGTCACACCTCCACAACTTTGACTTTAAATAGAGGAAACATGATTTAGTTGCTAGATCAAATGACCAGAGTCAAAATTCATGTACTTTATTTCAGTTTTGGCCACTCGTTTAAGGCAAGATATCTATTTTTATCTTCTAATAATATAAATGGCTTTAAAGTCCTTTGAATTTTCATCTTAAGGCTACTTTCAGAAGAACCCTAGACAGATAACCAGGAAACCTGTTTTTTATTTCTGCTTAGCCTTGTGTCCTTATACACATTACTTAATTTTATTTGCCTAAAAATATCTACTTAATGACTCTTTTGTTCGAATTTCAGCAACATAGCCCATTAGAATAACTGAGAATCATCCTTTGCAAAACACCTAAACATGTGGATTACAATATTTTCTTAAATGCTTTTAAGAGCAGAAGTGATGTCTTGAAACTAAATGATTCCCCCAAACAAACCAGGAAACTTGAACTGATGCTTTCTGTGGTCGACCTTGGGTAGGGATGGTACAGGAAGAGGGTTAGACATTGTGGAGACTTGGGGGGAGTGAAGCCCAAATGGTCATGACATCAAAGTTTTGGCCAGAGAAAGAAAACACAAGCAGAAATATTGCATTACTTCACCAGCCTCAAAGGTTTATATCATCAACAAGTGCACAAAGGAATTCAGCTTACCTGTAGAGGGAGATGATCGGAAGCAGGTCAGCCTCAGCCACAGGTCAATGCAAAATCAAACCTCTCCTAAGAATTCCAACTGTGGGCCTGTACTCACAGTGGAACAATAATATATGCACATTGAGATAAACTGGAGTGAGATTTCAGCTCATAAACTACAAGGACATATTAAAAGGACTTAGAGGGAAAAGTTAAATGCAAAGGAATTCGCAAATTAACAGTGAAATTCTCAACAGCTACAAAAAAGCAATGTAACAAAGAGGATGTATTAAAACTATTGAGAGGAAAGTAACTGTCAACTTAGAATTATTTATCTAACTACCTATCATAAACTGTGGGCAAAATTAAGACACAAGGGGAAGAATTTTACCTCATTAAACTCTTACTGAAAGAACTACTAAATGATAAGGTTTAGGAAGAAGGAAATTGAACCCAGAAAGAGAAGAATTCAAGATGTGCAAAGAATTTGGCAAACACATGGGTCATCAATATAACTATAGGTATATGTGAAGCAATACTGATATGTTTCATGGCTAAAACACTGAACAATTAGTTAATGAAAAACATTAATATGTGACAGAAGGAAATGATAAGGAGTATATTGTTTGGGAAAGGGTAGATATACTAAAAACCATTATATATTATTAAGTCACTTTGCATGTTAAAATGTAAACATAATTATTTAATTAATGATTATTAATATATAACTGTAATCATGTAAGATAGTATAGTCAATTATTAATAATTATATGTATCCTTTCCAATCCAACAGAGGAAATAAAAAGGGACTACATAAAATTCAATCAGTTTAATATGAAGTACTCAATAAGAGAATAAAAACTTTTTTCTTACAGAGATGATTTAATCAATAACAAAGAAGACTAAACTCTAGAAATATGGTTTTTGAATATCAGTCAAAGGTTATTACAGAAAATCATTTTTTTTCATTATTACTACACCTATGAAACCAGCCAGCTGTATTATTAGTGTTCCAGTGATCAAAGCGTCTGGATTACTCAGGCCAGACACTAACCACTGCTGGCAGATGCATAAACCCACCACCAGGCCACACGCGCTGTGTTCCCCAGGCAGCACCATCTTTATACACAAAGCTCTTACGAAGATTTCATTTCTCAAGGAAATAACATGAGGTGGATTTAGTTCGTGCATGTGCACGATGTCCAGACTCTTCAGAAGACTGAATAGTGGGACCAATTAAATGACCTTTGATAGAAAGTTTTCTTGAATAATCAAAAAGGCCCAAAATTTTTTTCAGATTTTTTAGAGTGAAGGATAATCTCCACAAACATAAGTCTTAATAAAAATTATGTTGTCAAATTGATATTGTTCAATGAAGCATGAACGTGATTGCAAACTTGAAGGAGAGGAACCTCTGAAAATTCACGAATATTTCAAAACTATCTTCCTTTCTATTATTCTGGTTCCTTTCCAGGTTGCTAATGGGGAAGATGAATGCCATTGGCATTATTACCTGGCCAAGGTAATAATGACAAGGGAATTATTACTAGAGAAGATAATAAAATTCATTATGTGTGTTGGTGTCCTGGACAAAGTTGTAGATGGTGTGCTGATAAAATATGTGAGTGATATAAGGATAGAACGTATTGGATAATAATCTTATGACACAAAAAGATATTAATAGGCTAAAAACAATGGAATTTCTCCAACAATGTAAAGTCTAATGAAATACTTACAAATACTGACAGTTAAGTGCCCACCCTGAAAGAAAATAATAGTAATAATGATGAGGATGATATGAAGATGGTAACACTATTGATAGCATTTATAAAGTACTATGTTAATTGTTTGGTTGCTGTGAAGGTTAAATGCCTAATGTGGGGAAAAACTAGTTGGAATCAATGACTTTATGTTAAACTCACTCTTTGTTCTCCCGAGTGTTACTCTTCTGACCATCAATCACAATCTGATTGATGAAGTGCTACAGGTTTGGATTTCTCACTTGGTATTCTTTCATTAAACGAATGCTTATCGAACAACTGTAAAGTTGCATCACTAATTTGGATGTGGAAGGTAGAATATTTGAAAAATCAAATTTGATCCCTGTCCTCAGAGAGCATATAACTAATAGTAGCCCTGTATTTCAAGCTTTGTTACTGGGGGTTCGGAACTGACCCTTCCCAGGGCTGACATGGAGAGACTTCTACAGACATTCCAGTTTGGGACTCTTCAGTGAAGCCCGGAAAGCACACTACAACCATGGTTTATCCTTGATAAAGAACCTTTACTGTTTAAGGGTGAATTATTTTTCTGGAAAACAAATATACTTAAAATGCAGTTTAAGAATCTGCTAGATGCTTTAAGAAAATGCAAAAATGCCTGGATGTTATCCACTGCGATTGTGAATCTACAGTTCTGAAATCTCTGTCGTTTTTATAAATACGATTGTGATTATAATCAGGAGTTGATTTTACTATAAGGCTTGAGAGTCCTCTTAAAAGGCTCTTTGCAAAGCTTTGGGAGAAACAGGGATAGGGGCAGGAAAATCCATGTTTTCTGAGTTCCAAAGCTTATGCAATTTAGGGGACCCTCATTATTTAAAAAAAAAAAGAGAGAGTTCAAATACAAAATCACTAAGATCTCTGCCAGGGTCTCAGAAGGGGCATATGGGTATGAAGGGCCCTGGACCTTAAGCTTCATGTGCTTCTCCATAAATCTGTCCCAAATTCTAATAGGTTTTTGGCCTATATTAAAGCCAAAAGGAATCACGACTTTAAGATAAGAAACAGAAACACAGGCATTCATGTGCTGAAAAGCCCTGTTTGCCACAGTTCCAGAGGGAAGACTGGAGAAAAGGGAGTGCCTGGGAAAAGTCCCTGGTTGTCTTCAGAAGTGATTAGAAATTTCATTTCTTGTATCGGTCTTATTTATACTCGCTGAGGCGTGCTTTTAGGTTCCTGAGCTGCAAATCTTTAGAAAGCCACTATCCCATGCTAGCAGTTAAGCTAGGAAATTGGAAAGGAAGAACACCTAACACGCACAGATACTCTTTCATCTTACTTCATACCGGTAACACAAGATGGAAAGAAGCTAAGTGTTAGTTGAAGACCTTCCATTAATGAAAGAAGAATGAGGGATGAAATGTCACGAAACTTGACACTATCAAGTGACTGTAGTGTGTGTGATTTCTGTAACCCTTAAGCACCTATTTCACCGAGTCCGTTGTGGCTGAATGACAGACAGCATCAGAAGGAGTTTTGAAATGAGCACTCAGGGATGTGCACTGGTGAATGAATAGCACTTTTTCAAAGGCACACTCCTGCCTGCTCTCTGAGAATGTAAAAGAAATGGGTTGTGACTGCCTGTTCCCTGCCTTGCTGATGATTGCTCAACAGGGAGTAGCTCCTCTCTCCAGTGCTAACAGAGGAGTACAAACTACATTGTGGAACTCATTAATATTTATTCCTTCTAAAAGCAGTGGGCAATAAAAAGGGAAATAAACCAGGGAGAATAGCAATGGGAAAAGGACACCATGACAACAGATACATCTTGGAAAAGTTGCACCATTTATTGCCCACAAAAATGCACTCAAAATACTGGGATCCATATTATGATATTATTAGTCTGAAAGCCTATAAAAATGCCTGTTACTGGGTGAACTAATTTATGAAAAAATTGTATATTAAGCACAATTGAAGAATTCAACAGAACCTTCCATATTCTTATAATTATGTATGTTTGATATACCTCTTTACAAATTCACATTTTCAATATTCAACAAAGCTACAGAGTACCAGAGCCTGTGCTGTATCTGGCTGCAGACGACAAGTTTCACTAATGTTAGAATCATCTGTCTATTGCAACAGAGACAGTGACAACCCTGTCCCTTTGCTCTTGCTCCTCCATTTTCTGCATTGAGATACTTTAAGCATTGTCCCAGCTCTCCAAATATCTCCTCCTGTTTCAAATAATCCTTTTTATACTGTAAGACCTCCATAATCTTTCTTCATACAAAGCTTAAAACCTCCTGACACTATATTACATGATTTGCCATTGGATTACATATGATTGTATTCTTTGACAATTGCCTCATGAATATTCATGCCAACTCCCCAAGATTTGAAGCTTCTGAGGTGGGCATAGCATTTTTCCCCTCCTAAACTTTATTAGCCATCGTTCTTACCATAGGTCTGGGTACATTTGCTAATTATATCATTTAGAAATAGCTTTAAAAAAGACAGAGAAAGCCCTTCAATTATAGGATGTTGACTTCCTAGACATCTAATTTATGGTGTTTTATTTCAGATTAATCTGTCTAACTTCATTTTTTCCTCTCTTGCTGTCCTTTCCTCTGAAAAGGATTAATGAGATAACATGTGAAACATCTTAGCACCGACCTTGCATTTATTACATGCCAGATGAATCGTAATTGTTTTTGTTTATGTGTTCCTGTTCTGGTTAAATTGAGAAAAACTGGAGGAATTTTTAAAATAATAGTTTTACTCTAAACCATCTGCATGTTGGAAAGACATAATTATATATTGGCCTTGCTGGTTGAGAAATATAATGGAGGATGTATAATTCATGGAGTCTCTTTACAATATGTCCCAAAATCCTACCATGTGCTGACACTACATGTGAAATTGCTCCTTTCTCCAACAAGACAGACTTTCTTTGCATTATTCCAGAGTAAGAAGAAATATAACTAATTTTACTTCTGTAGTTGTGGGAGACAGAACCATTCAGCTTCCCTTACTGTGTGACACAGAATCTGTAAGAAATCTAAGTAGCATTTACTGCCAAAAGATTCTTGCAACAGCCCTCGGATGGTTCGGTTGCTCAAAAAAGAATCCCGAGAATGTCACACTGGTCCATCTGCCCCTTACATTATACAGGATTCCTGGGCCTCTAAAACCACATTGTTTGGGTAGCTTTATGCCTTGGAGACCTTGTCTCTTTTTCAAAAAATTAATGAGTAGATGCAAAGAAAATAATTTTTATAAAAAGAAACACTGTTTCACAGGTCTGTAGTTAGGTCTGGTTAGAAAGAGTTGGATCTTTTAGGTTCCTACTCCATTTGGAATTTCCAGAAGTACTTTGAAAGAGTCATGCCTTTCACTAAGAAAGCTGTCAATCCATTTCTCACTATATTTCAAAAATCCATAGCAAGTGGGCAAAAGTAAAGATACTAACATGTTGTTACAGTATTTTCTCATTAATACGTGACTAAACAGATAATTAGAGAATAATTTTCCAAACATACTGAGACAATAAGTGTCAGAGGACAGACTCAAAGCTAGATTTTTTACTCCAAAGTCTATAAACTCTGTCCAGAGTGAATCTCCTCTTTCTCCCAGCTCTTTGACTTTGTTTCAGAGTAAATAACTGAGCAGTTATTTTTCTACAACTTTATCAAAATCTTTGGATGTGAGTGCATTATGTTGAATTATCTAGTGAGATCTTTGTGGCAAAAATAAATGAAAATGCCATAGAGATCTGCCTCTTATAATAGAAAATTGAAGGGAACTAAATGTAATTGAAGCCCTTTTTAGAATTCAGCTCATTAAGTTCATTCCCTGAGATGGTTCTTAAGGTTAATATGGACACCTGTCCATAGTTATTTGAAACCAGTATTACATTGAATCACATGAAATTGCTATTTTTTTGTAGGTCAGGTGGCAATTTTGTGTAGTTCAACTGAAGAGGGACAGTTACTGTATTGTACCAAGTCGCCTGGTATGGACTCCTCTCTGTCCTAGGCTTTTCACTCAGAGTCAAGTCTGCAGCTACTGGCTATGAATCGTGATCGCTGCCTCCATGTGAACAGTATGCACTTTGGTGTATGTGGTGTGCTTCAGAGAGGGTAATGATTGTCTTCTATAAAAATATGCAGATTTCCTCACAGTAGATACTTTTTATGGGATGATAACTCATATTGATGGCTTGACAGTGACTTGAATTCATCAAGCAGTTTTTACTCTATGTGCATTTAGCAAAGAAATCTTCTGCACTCAATGATGTGATTTCTAATACTTACCTATGTGCCACTTTTTTATGGAAGCACATACAATAGAGGGAAATACAGTGATTTTTAAGGATACATGGATGAGGAATATGGCACAAAGAAAAATGTTAGCAGAAAGAAAACATGAATCTAATAATGAATATAATAAAGGTAATCTACAAAATGTATGTCCTAAGAATGTGAATTTCTTGAAGTAGGACCACAAGTTTTGTCTCTAAGCTTGTAATAGTCAATGCAAAGAAGAGCACTCCATTAATTATGAAATTCACACTGTTAATTAGACAAGGGAAACCAGTTGTAAAGAGGAAGCACAACAATTTCTAGATTTAGGGTCAGAAAGAAAATTCACCAGCAGTATTTCATAAAGATGGCACTGTATGTTGAATAGTTACAGCCTCATTAACATCTTTACAATAAGCTCCACAACAAATTGTATAAGGAAGCTTTTGCTTTAAGCAGTTTTCTTCAATGCAGGCCACTATCATAAATATGAAAAGGTAACTCAGTAAAAGCGAATTAGTGGGGGTTAATGTGATATGGCACAGATTCATAGATCTCTGCTAAGCGAGATAACGCAAGGAAAGTTCAGAATATCTAAATGGATGTACAGCTATGCCCTCAGGCAACCCTCTTCAGAGCTTTGATAGATATTGAGAGGCAGAGAGTCCCCTTCCATCCCCTGACACAAGGACCTGGAATACTGCTATTATGGTTTCTATTTGGGTGCAGTTAAAGGCAGAGACCAATTTTCCAGCCATCATCTAGGTAAAGATAAGATTATCATCCTTAAAAGAAAATCGAAAGGCTTGACAAAGACATAAACTTGAATACAATATTATCCCACTTCAAACAGGAAGATGAGTCCAGGCCTAACTGGATGCAGGGCAAAGAAAATGTTTAGGCACAGATAAAGGAAAATCAAAGGCCCATACATCTGTATCCAGCTCATAACCCAAAGCAAAAGTCTGAAACAGATGCATAGGAGAACCAGCTTCAGCATGTCATCTGTTAGAAGAAGCAATTTAACTTTCTGATACCTTCAAAATAAAATGACTTCCAAGTATAAATCTATGGAGCTAAAGGAGTTAATCTGAAGTAACATGATAATGATGAAGAGGATTAGGAAAATGATAGATATGACTCTATATATGAGACATGTTTGTTTTATGTTTATTTACTTATTAGACCCTCACTATAAGCCTATGAAGTACTATTATTATATGATATTGAGGTACAGTGATGTTAACTAATTTTATGAAGTCTTATAGCTAGCAAAAATCATAACCAGAATTGTGCATCAGAAAGTCAAGGAACATGTATAAAGGACCCATGGACAAAGCCAATGGTGGGTAGGATTGAATGTGGGAGGAGGGGTTGGGTAGGGCAGGGGAGAGTAGTGAGGGAAAAATGGGGACAACTGTAATTGAACAGCAATAGAACATTTTTTAAAAAAGAAAGTCTAGCTCCTTAACTGGTTCTTCTAACCATGGAGTTAGGGTTATCAATTGTAAGCCAGTTTGATGTTGGGGAAAAGCTACCTCCTCTCTAAGTGATACTGGTTTTAGAATATGTGCCCTTCTTCTAAATAATAATTACATCTCAGAGCCATTGGTCTATTAATGTTATTCCTATTTAATGACAATAAGACTATACATAATGATAACACTCATGCTTCTATTTTCTATGGCAGGAAGTCTTTATTCATTTATTCAACCAATATTTACTGAGAGCCTTCTATGTGTAGGTACTGTTCTGAATACCAAAAATAGAGAAGTGAACAACAAAGACAAGATTCCTGCTATCACAGTTTATACTTTGATGGAGAGAAAGAGACTATAAGAAAAGAAATACATAAACAAGGAAAGTATTAGGTAGCAATAAGTGCTATGCTGAGAATCAAAATAGGGTGATGTGAGAGAGAATGACTGGGTAATGACAGCATTTGTTTGGCTTCCCAAATTTATATACCTAGCCTGAAGTTTTCCCCTGTGGAGCCAACTCATACAGTTATCTTTCTATATATTTGACACCTTCAATCAAGCACATTAGGTATATTTGTCTCTCCTCCACATACTCTTGTAATAGCAGAATAAATAAAAGTTTTAAAACAATATCAGAGTACATGTATCTGAATAGTATAAGCTCCATGATCTGTTGAATAGATATATTAAAATAAATCCCTTAAAACTTAGTGGGGGTAATAATCACTAACAGAATAGGCAACACATAAGTATTTAGTAAATATTTATTGAATAAATAATGGATGGACTTAGTAATAACTCCCAAGTATTTACACATATGCTTCTAACTAATCATTACTCTGGCAAATTTTTTTCCTCTGGTTTCAGAGAGATGAAAGTTCTAAGGTAGGCATATTTATAAATGTATCACAAAACCTGGAAGTCAATATATTAAATAATCAGAAAAGCAAACATATTGTTAGGCTTCTGCTTCCAGCCACAATTGAGTAACTGGAAACTTCCCAATAAGGATAACTATAAAATGAGGAAATATATACAAAGTGACTGCTTTTAGGCATTACGCAGCAAGCCACAGAAGACTATGATTACAACTGTGATCACAATTGTGATCAATCACCTCCGTCTTCTGCTGGAGGCTGTTTACTAACACAGAGCTGGAAAAGTGAAGACAGAGAGCATCAGCTCTTTCTGAATGAAGGAGTCTGAAATCTGAGCTCCAGGCTGCTGAAGTGACTGGACATTTCAGGGCAGGGTACAGGGAGGGCATCTACCCTGGGAGGAGTGGGATGGAGTCCAGGAGTCCACGTGTGGATACACCATGAGTCCGTGGCCCAGGCCTGGGCTGCACAGGTACAGACTGAGACTCTATAAAGTCTAGCAGAGATGCTGTGTGACAAGGCTGTGCTGAATGACAGGTGAGGGTATAGGTAGTGCAATGCCTGGAGGTTAGTTAGAGTTCTAGCCCTTCATGGGTGAAGAACTTTGCTAAGCACTTTGGACTCCATGGCCCTGGAGTAAGAACATGCTGTCACAGCCAGAAACAACCTAATCCAAATGAAACCAAACCTGAAAAGATCTAAACAACCTGCCACCAATGTAACTGTTTACAGAAAAAGACAACTTAGAAAGACGGCATAATTTAGACTCTCTACAGCACATCACTCACAATGTCCAGGATATGATAAAAAGTTACTTCACATGCGAAGTAGTAGAATAAAGAGGCCAATTATGAAAAAAAATTCAGCAGATATATACCTTGAGAAAACCCAGATGTTAGAATGAGTAGACAAAGACTTTAAGAAACTATTATACATATGTTGAAAAACTTAAAAGAAAACATTGTCTTGCGGAGTGAACAGATAGAAGAAAAACAGACATTATAAGAATATGGAAATTCAAGAATGTGAAAAACCTGCAGTAAGAAATTCACCCAGTGGACTTTTAGATATTGCAAAAGACAGATCAATAGAAATGATCAGATCTGAAGAACAGAGAGTAAGAAGATTAAGGGGGAAAAATGAAGAGAATCTAAGTGACTGTTGAAATAATATCCAGGTGTTATGGGTTAATGATATCACAGAGAAGAGAGTGATCTGAAGGAAAACATGTTTGAAGAAACAATGGTCAAGATTTCTCAAATTTGTTGAAAAAGAAACCATCAAATTTCAGGTCTCAGAAGCTCGGCAAATCCCAAGCAGATAAATGCAGGACAAATACAGCAAAAATATATTCAAATAGCTAAATACTAAAGATGAAGAGCAAATTCTTAAAGCTGCCAGAGGGGCAGGGGGTGGGGAAATGTGAATAAAGATAATAAATGAAGGTCAAAATCTCATTAGAGACCATCAAGGCCATAAAACAATGAAATGATGTCTTTGCTGGAATAAACTTCCAGATTTCCATAGCCAGCAAAAATGTTCTTCAACACTGAGGATGACAAAACTGACATCTTCAGAGAAATTAAAGCTGAGAGAATCATTATTAAACAGTTAAGAGTGAGACTGTGGATATGGAATGCCTGAGTCATGTGATCTTGGGAGGTTATTTAACTTCCCTGTGACCTATTTCCTTCTCCAGAAAACAAAGATAATAACACTGGTAAAATTTTTAAATGAGAGAATTCATGTACTGAACTTAGAACTGTGTCAAGCATACACTAAGGTCTCAGTAATTCTGATCTAACGTACAAAGCAGGGCCCAGGTTTTAAAATAAATTTTCCTTTAACAAGAAGTATGTAATTTGGCAATAGTGCTGTGAGGGAAAAAAGGCTCCCACAATTATAGCTGAGACCTTGGAAGTTGAGGAAATCCTCCAGGCCCCAGTTTTCTATTGTACTTTCACCCACAGTAGCATCCAAATTTCCTTTTGGGAGGGTTTGCAGAGCCTCCATTTCCTCGGTTCCAACAAGTTTATCAAGAACCAAAACTTTTATTCTTGAGGAAAGACTAGCTTCCCTTCTCATATCCGTGGCTTTTCAGATCTATTGGGTGCCAGCTGGCCTAACACCAGTCTTCATAAATGAGCATGGCCTCCCAGCTGAAATGCAGCAGAGCCCGTTGGGAAACCTCCCCCAGACCTGAGAAGAGAGCTGAGGAAAGCCAAAGCCAAGACTGTTCTTTGATGACTCTATCAAGAAAGAGGACAAATCATCTTGACATAAGAGCACAAGTACTAAGGAAAATCCATATGAGACCAGACCCCTAGTTTTGAATTCACTTCTAAATACCCTGTCAACAGTTCTTCACAGGGTATATGCCACCTGCTCCCTCATCCGGGTGAAGCCAGAGGCTTAAAGCCCACCCCCTCCCCGATCCCTGACTGTCGTCCCTCCTCGATTGGGTTGTAATGCTAACATTCTTCCCCTTCAGAGAATTACAGTCAGTAATTCTTTGTGTCATACTTCATGGATTTTAAAACATGCAGCTCTACATTAAACTTTGAATGATGTGTAATATTAAAACACAACTTCATTGCAGTTTTTAAGCGATACTTAACACTCAGGGAAGTTTCAGAGTTAAATAGAAGGTCAGCAAAGTGGAAGGAGGAGACCGCATTCCATGTACACTGCTGTCCAAAGGGGGGAGAATCTGAAAATATATGAGAACAGGGAACTTAAAATTAATAACAGTATGAGTGGTGAGAAGTAGACTTTTTAAATTGCAAAAAAAATGATTTGAGAAAAAGTAATAAGGCAATAAATGTTACACTTAAAATGCCATTAAAATAAAAAATGAATATGAAAAAGGTAATAAAATAGGTAAGATTTTGAGTGATTACAATAGACTAGAAGTTGACAAAGAGATAAATGTAAGAGACATAAAGCTGAGATTAAAAAGTTAAAATCTGTGAGATAAAATGTATGACAGTGGAACCCAAAACAAGAGAATTTATTTATAAAAACTTGTGCATTTATTCTTACATGTTTAAACTTCAGTCACCTTCAAAGTGCTCTCCATGTGATGCAATACACCTATTGAGTCATTTTTTCCATTGCTCAAAACAGTGTTTGAACTCATCTATTTTGATGCCTTTTTGTGCTTCTGCAGTTTTTTATTTCAGCTCTTCCACACTGGCAAAATGTTTCCCTTTGAAGATGTTTTCATCTGGGGAAACAAAAAGAAATTGCTCGCAGCAAGATTCGGTTCCAGGGAGTGTGGGGCCTTGGGTTCATGCTGTTTTTGGTTAAAAACTGCTGACCATGCAGCATAGTGTGGGCAGGTGTGCTCGTAAATCATGCATGATGAAGTGGGCAAACATACCAAAAAAGTCTTCAAAAAAATTCACTGAAGCCGAACGCCGCCTCTCACAACAACGCCCGCTAGTACACTGATACAGATGGGTTCTGAGAATGCTCACCTAGTGGGGGAAGCCTGTACTACAAGGGGCCCGCGTCCAGAAGATAATTCCAGTTTTTGGAGGGCCCCCCTCGTAAAAGGAGTTCATTAACAAATAATAAAAATTCAACTTAAAATGGAATAAAGACTTGAAAGTAAGACCTGAAACCATTAAATTCATAGAAGAAAACATAGGGTGGAACCTCTTCAGCACAGGTCTTGGCTATGATTTTTTGGGTTTGACGCTAAAAGCAAAGACAACACAAGCAAAACTGAACAAACAGGGCGACATCAAACTAAAAGTCTTCTGCTCAAAGGAAACCATCAAACGACATTAAAAGGCAACCTGTGAAGTGGGAGAAAGTAACTGCAAAACACATATTCAGTAAGAAGTTAATTTCCAGAATACACAAGCCAGCCTGCCTTAGGGGTCTTTCCTAGTCGGTCCTCACTCCCTTTCTCCCACAATTTTATTCTTTTTCCCTAAGATACAGTTTTGTCAACCCACGAAAAGTGAATCAGGGGGCACTAATATCAAGCCTCCTGAAGAACTTCTACTGAGGTTTGAGATCTACAATGGTGTATGTTTTATAAGCTCCAGTATTATTCTTCTAAGCAGTTTTACTTAAAAGAATATAGTTAAGAGCTTGAGAAAGATATTTTTTAATTATTTTTTTAAATTTTATTTTAATCATTGTTCAAGTACAGTTTTCTGTCCTTTACTCCCATCCCAGTCCACCCACCAATCCCTCCCCACCTCCCTCCCATTTCCACTCCACCTAGTTTTTGTCCATGCGTCCTTTATATTTGTTCCTGTAAACTCTTCCCCTTTTCCCCTGAAATTCCCTCCCCTCTCCCCTCTGGTCACTGTTAGCCTGTTCTCTATTTCAGTGTCTTAGGTTGTATTTTGCTTGTTTGTTTGTTTTGTTAGGGAAAGGTCTTTAAACACAGCTTCTATGCTGCTGTAAGTAAAAATGTTGGCATAGGCTTAGAAAAAATATCCAGGAAGAAATAAATCATCAATAGAAAAAATAAAATACCACTGAAGAAATAATTCTTACTTAATATTCTATAGCCAAAGACGAGAGCAAGCAATTCTTTACCAGAGTGCATGCAACTCTGTAAAGGGCATGACATCTTCTGTACGGTGAGCACTCGGTGATAGGGCAGCTGTGGTTACCTTCAGCTCCCATCCTGCATAGCTGCGTTTCTCAAAGTTTAGTCGGAGCATTACTTGCATCAGAATCAGATGAAGTGCTCCTTAAAAATCCTAGCTTAAAAATCCCCAGCTTATTCCTAGATTGCATTCCAGATGTAGTGAGTCAATTTCTAAGCGTGGAACCTGGAGTCTCCGCTTCCTTAAAAAAACGCTTCTCCTCCCTTCCAGCCCCTCCGTAATTGTTGGATGCAATGAAAATTGAAAAGTAACTACTGTGAAGTTAGGCATAGATCCTGAAAATTAGGATTCTGCCCCACAGAATCAGACACCAATAACTGTCACATTCCAACAAGCTCCATGATGCTACATGGTGACATTTTCCAACCGGTGATACTGAGATGGCTGGCCCTTCAGGTTTGTTTTTAAGGAACACCTGCTAGAGTTTAAAAATCCCATTAGTGCTGTTATTTTTCTAGGAGCCTTAGCATAGGTTGCACGTGTTTACCATGAATGAGGTGAACACCACCCTTGTGGTAAAGTCTACTGAAGTAAGAACCTAGGTGTGTCGGAAAGGCTATTGTTTACATGTCAAAACGAGGAGTTTCATCCAGACGAGCTGCAGGGATGATTGGTGGGTTAATTGGAGGTGAAGGACAGCAGGGCAGGAGTGGAGGCACTAGGAGGAGGAATTGGGGGGATTTCTGTCCATTGGAATGCTGTCTAGACCACAGGGCCCTGATCTGAAAGGCAGTGGGAGAAAATAGACATATTGCTGTCTAATGGTCAAGAGCAAGGAGAAACAATGCAATGCTATCCAATGGCTAGAGATCTGTCACCAGACAGGTTCCATGCTGGGGGTTGGCCCTACCCTGCACAGTCGGGGTGTCCAGGCTCTTGCACAGGAAAGAAGTCAAGCGTGATTCTGAGTGAGAAAGCAAGTTTTCTTCAGGTAGAGACAAAGAGGCTAGGACCGAGGGCCTCTGGAGACAGGATCAGTGCTGGAGCCACCGCCACCCCCAGGTTGCAGCTCTCCCAGGCACTGCAGGGAAAGACGCAGAAGTACGCTTCTGATGGGGACCGTCACAAGTGAGTTGCCTTTCAGGGTCAGTGGTTCTTGAGATTTTACATGTTTCAGTGGCAGAGGGAGGGGGGTGCGAATTGTTCCTGAACTTTGTGGTGCCAAATTCTGACTCTGCCTTATGGTTGGGAGAGGGTCTTGTTCCTAATACGGTTTGTTCCAGAAATGTTGTGGTGTGAGTCGCTCTGAGGTGAGGGCCCTCTACTTGTGGTGTCAGTTTTCATTGTAATGATGGTATAATGAGCTTTAGGGTTGTGCTTTGGTCAGTTGTTCCTCCATCTTGTACTTCCTGGTTTTAGCCAGTTCCTGTTGAAGTGGAGGAAATCACAACCCTCTTCTCCCACAACCAGTCCAGAGCCTTCCTCTGTTGTTGTTGTTGTTGTTGTTTTTCTTCTTCTCCTCCTCCTCCTCCTCATCCTTCTTCTTCTTCCTCTTCTTCTCCTCCTTCTCCTCCTTCTTCTACTTCCTCTTCTCCTCTCTCTGTCTCTTTTCATAACACTTTTGCCAGCTTATACTAATGAAGGGACCAAAATTCTGCCCCTCTGAAGCTGCCCTTTTCGGATCTTGATTTTTAAGCTGTTTATTGGGAAACAAAAGACTCAGATAAGAGCCTTTGACCCCTGCCCACTTTCCTGCCCAGGAAATTCAGAGAGAAACCTGCTTCAGGAAGGAGATCTTAGGATGTTTGCCTTAGCCTAATTTGAACTAAATGTCACAAACAAGAGGACATTAGCCAGGGGCCTGTTAGCTGGACACCAATGTGTCCCATTGTATCTGGGTGGTCCAGCAAGGATTTTCCTGCCCTGCCTGTTCTGCTCTTCTTCAGGCACCTGTAAATCCTCCATTCTCACTTCTGAAATCTGATGCCCCATTACATTATCTTTCTCCTTTATCCAAAAATAATTTCTATCCAATGTTCCCTCACTGTCTGGGATTTTCACACTTATGTGAACGCCCCATGCACGTGTATTAAAACTGTGATTATCTCCTGTTCATCTGTCTCTATTAATTTGATAAGTAGCTCAGCCAGAGGAATTTGGAAGATGGGAGGAAAGGTACTAATATTATTTTAGTCTCCATACCGTACTATGCCATGTAATAGTTCATAACATTCCTAATAATTTTTCTATTTCCTCACTCTTTCCATGGAAGCTGCAATAAAGCAGGCACCTTTATCGGTTTTGTTCTCCTAAATCCAAAGCACCTTGTATATACCAGTGTGTGTCCGGTACATACTAGGTGCTCAATAAACATTTGTAGAGTGAATTAATTAAATAAATACTGAAAATGTTTACCCAATCCTGACAAGATGTAAGGGAAATTTAGGAATAATTATAAAGGATGGAATAGAGACTGTTAACTAGAATAAGAATCGGATCCAAGTTAGGTAAAAATAGCTTGGCGAGCCAGAAAATCTGAGTGGGCCTGAAACCAACAAACTCATTATGACAACATTTTTTGTAGGTGGTAAGTAGTTCTGAGGTTACAGTTCAAGGCTACCCACAAGTCATGCTTTTGGCCTTTGCCTTAGTGTTCCAGGTTGTTTTATTTTTTTAACTTCAAGACATTAGAAGCAAAAACCATGAACCATCTCCAAGCTGTTTATTAAGTTCAGCCTCTGTTTATGAAATGATAAGGAAAAGGGACTCAACACAGAGTTCTATCAATGGAGACTTTGAGAAAAGAATGGAAAATTTTACGAAAAAAGAGTCTTTATTTTTATTTTTTTATTTAAATTATTTTATTGTTCAGTTACAGTTGTCTGTATTTCCTCCCCCCCCCGCCAGATATTTGCCTCTGTTTGCTTCTAAATAAACTGTGGTCAGACAGTAATAGTAGCAGCAGCCTGCTATGGAGAAACTTGAGTGAGGGCAAGCTTAGCTTAGATTTTGGTTTTTTCCAGAAGATGAACAGGGAAAGTTGATAAAATATGCCAGCGAATATGGTCACACACTGGACTATGCTTAAATCGCTATTCACAAATTATTTCTTTCTTCAATATTCTATCATGCTCGGTATTATGGACTGAGTTGTGTCCCTCGGAATCCATAAATCGAAGCCCTAATCCTCAGTGTGACTTGTTTTGGAGGCAGAGCCTTTAAAGAGGTAATGGAGGTTAAGTGAGGTCATAAGGATGGGGCCCTAATCCGATGTGATTGCTTTCTTTATAAGAAAAGAATGAGACACTACAGATGTGCCTGAACAGAGAAAAGGCATGTAAGGAGAGAGTGAGAAGGCAGCCGGAATGACTCTAGGGAAACCAACCCCGCTGGCACCTTGATCTTGGACCTCTAGCCTCCAGAACTGTGAGAAAATATATTTCTGTGGCTCAAGCCACCCAGTCTGTGTTACTTTCTTATGGGAGCCCTAGCAGACTAATATATTTAGTCATCAAAATAATTATATTTGGAGTAAGTTTCTCTGTCATTATAGTTTGGAAATCATACAGGTTCCAAATTGCTTATTTTAATTTATACTATCTATTAATGCCATTTTTCTAGTTAGGGACATTGTAAATGTGAATTCGAGTCAATAATGCTAAAAGAAGAAAAGAAAAGAAAACCTCCATATTTGTAGTGTTGCAACAGATGGTACCTCCCTGTAGTAGGAGAGCGATGGCCTCATCAAGCTGTCGATACAGTTTGTGAAATTGAAATCCTGACAATGATTGGCATTGCAACAAAGATGTATATTTTGAAAGCCCACATTTTTTAAAGGTTCTTGTCTTACTTGAATCAGGGTCAGCAAGAGAAATTATTTGACGTTTGTTCCTATAAATACTTCAGAGGATAGCGCAGTTCTATTTTATCCACGTCAAGTCCTGGGGACTATAATTTCCAAGGCAATATAGCATTGTGAGCATAGGCATATGGACCTTTCTCTGTAATTCCCTAAAATGACCAATAGAATATACAAGTAGGGAAGCCTGCATCAGTACTGAAAACAAGAGAGCCCATCCACAGGCTAGACCCCTAGAAGAGTTTCTATTTGCTAAGGCAATGTTGATGTAAGAAGGAAGGAAAGGGGCACCGAGGCAAAGGAACAACCCCTGTGAAGCTGAGCAGAATTTCTGAAAGAAGTGGGAAGGGACCCTTGACAGGAGTTTCCCTGGCACCCAAACTCAGCAGAGTAAGGGCTGTAGACAAGGCCCATCACTGGGTGCCCTGCTGACTCAGCTCGCAGGCAGCGTTCAGACAGCAGACCAGCTGCACAGAGAGGAGATGACTTTCTTAGAAGTCTGTATTGGTTACGAGACTGTTAACATTGGTATTCATGTGCTAGTGCTTTCCCCACCATCAACACCCACAACTAAGAAATTAAAACTAGAATATACAGATACATAGCTGAGCGGAAAAGAGAAAGGACTGCTCCCCTCCAGATTTAACCTGGATCTGAATGAAGGAATATTTGGGAAGAGCTTCATCAGAATTAATTAAACGTATATAATTTCCACTTGACTATACACAAAAATAGAGCAAACCTATGCCACCTATAACTCCAAAAGAATAAACAGAAAAATTAAGGGGTCTGAGTAAAAAGACTGCAATTTCACACACAGGGACCACTTGAAGCGGTCTAATGTTAGAAAAAAAGCAAACATTAAAAACTGTTTGTGACCTCAGTCACTTGTTTTGATTGGTGATCTCAACCAGTCTAGGAGGTTCTCCTGGCAGCAAGCACCGAGAGGAAGGGTGCAGGCTCTGAGCCAGGGTGGGCTGGGGGTGACTGTCAGGCCTGGCGGTTCGTGCACTGCTTGGAAGCAGTGACGAGTCTGTTGGATGCTAAACACGTTAATTATGAGTAGAAAATGAACTCGAGGACTGTGCGTGTATGCTTCCTAAATAAACTATATACTGTCTTGAGTTAAAAGAAGAAAAGGCTCATCAAAAGCATTAGCTCAGTAATGACTTTATCATAGCCAGAAACGGCTGGCAGTGAGTTTTGAAGCACATTACATACTGAGGGATAATTCTCAGTCATTGTTTTAAATATGGTTACAAAGTTGATTAAAGAATAAGTGTCATATCTGCCAAACAAAACCCTGTATTATTAGAAAGAACATGATGGGTTTTATGTCCACATTAAATATAACAGCTTGAGAAAGACAAAAGAAATTTCTGTGAGTAAAACTGACTATAAGAACATCTTCAAAAAACTTCAGGTAATTACAGATATATATGTAAACTTTAATTAATTTTCAAAAGAAAGATTTTCTTTCTTTGCTTGACATCAGTTCTTGGGAATGAACGTATAGTGCCCCTAGCTGACGTGTAAGTGGGTGTTGCGTAAACTGTCAGGTAAAACCTTGGAATTAAAACAGCTTTGGTTCAGTGTACCTTAAATGCTGCTACACACTTGTAGCAATTAAGGTGAAGCAAACAAACAAAAAAATCACCATCGCCATTGCTTTTGTACCATAGCACTCTTTAGTGTCTAATATCTAATTCAAGAGCAGGGCTTTGAATAGAGTAGGCATTTAGTGTTTATTTTGACTGAACAAAAGAATAACAAAGTAAAGCATTTTCAACTGATCTTGTTTTAGGTCTTTGGAATCTCTTTGTTATCAGGCCCCTTGTGCTCAATGATGACATTTGGTCAATACCTATACAGAAAGAAAGATTTAAATCGAAGAGAATTTCTTGTAATTGTGATTTAGCAATCAAATAAGCTTGTTTCATGAAAAATATGTATATACTACTTCAAGAAAAAGGTAGACTTTCAGGTAAGACCATGGAAACTAAACAGAATGCCAGGAGGTTTTGAGTGCCTAAAATGCTTTGCTGTTTTGCTAAATGGATGAATGAATTATTAAACTTATTGCTTTTATCTCAACCTTTGAACCCTGAGATATCTTTTGCATGAGTACAGAAGAGGCATATCATTTTACAAGCAGGTCTGAAGTAGGCTGAGTGTGAGATCCTGGTTTAAACAATTCTGAAAATCTAGATATATTTTTATGATGAAAAGAGTTAAAATACATAAGCAGTATATTTTTAGGCACTAGAAAAATATTTAGTTTGAAAATCTGATAGTACAAATAGATGAGAATCTAAACTGTTTCTTATTAAAATGCTGAGACTTTACTTTCCAGATAAATGTCACTTCCAGTGTCTGCTGCCACCACCCCTTTCCCTACAACACACACAACCAGACCCAAACACTGTTTTAAAATTTGCTGTGTGTTTTAGTCAAGCCACCCATTGTATTCAAGATTAGGGATCCCTGGGAGTTTGGGTAAGGCACGAGGGAAGAACAAGGCTTTTACAAATTGTCATATAGTATAGTGGAGTGGGTAACAGCATGGTCTTTGCCCCTGATTAGCTGTATGATCTTGGGCAAGTTACTTGACCTCTCTGTGCTTCAGTTTTCTTGTCTTTAAACTTTAAGCAATTGTATCTACTTCATGAGATTGCTTGAGGATAAAAGAATTTATTAAGTCAATTCAATATAAATATTTACTATTGTCATTATCAGTATAAATACAAAACCTCCCACTTTGATACTAATTTAATGGGATGGCCAGTTCTTGATATCTGGTAAAATGACAATTTGATTTCCATTCCCAACTGGAACCAAAAGGTCAGAATAATTTTCACTGATATGCCAGCAAGGTTGGTGTTGGGTTATCTTGATAGCCTCATTATATTATTATGTTAATATGACACACACTGTATTAATAACTCCCATTAATTATATATTAATTTATTCTTACCTATAGCAAATGTATTTCCATGTGTCTGTAGCTGTTGTTCACGCAGACATTATATATTATTGAAACCCCCTCACAAATCTGTGCAAGACCACAAGAAGTAGTTTGAGGTATACCTGAAAATTACAGAACCAAATTGCCTGAATGTGAATCCAAAATCTTTAATTTCCTAGTTGTGTTACTTGGGGAAAGTTACTTAACCTTTCCATGCTTAATTTTCCCATTTGGGGATAATTATCCCTAGCCCCCAAAGGTGGATAATTGAATACATACCCTAAGGGGTTTTATAAGAGTTAAATGAATTAATATGTGTTAAGTACTTAGAACACCATAACATTGCCCAGCACAGTAAAAACCAGTATTTGTTAGTAAATAAATCCCACTCTGTCCACAGTGGATTTCCTGTTCGAAGTTTTATGTTAAACATTCCTTGCTTTTCTGTCGATACTTGACTTGTTCTTCCTCTTCAGCCTGAGGCCAGCAGAGAAACACCTGTAGTTGACCTGGTTGGGTTCCCTCCTCACTGCAGGGTGGCGCACCGCAGGGACATCTGTGGGTGTCTTATGGCAGCATCGTGGAGGACTTACTACAGGCCTGGGACTCAGTTGTGGTTGTTTTTTAGGAGGATTCCCATGAGTGCACTTTGCCCTCAGGAAGCAAAGATCATTCAGTGACAGGTATCTCAATAAACCTTCTTTGGAGGGAGGACAGACACTATGGAAACTAAAGCTATAGCTGATGAACTGACAGAACTCATTCGTGTTAGCGGGCGGAGGAGGCTGTTGGGCAATTTTTGCACTCCTCACAGTTTACCTTGTTTTCAGTTAGACAAATTATGTAGTCGTATTTTTTGTATCTCACACCACCCTAGCACAGAATGACCGTGTCTGATTTCGTGCTCTGTGAACTGGTTTATGTCCACAGGAGAAAGCCACGGGCTCGGCCTGAGTTCCAGGCCAGCTGCGACAAACACAGGGGCCTTGCCGACAGTATCGGGCCAATCCCAGACTATCGGGGCTGCTCTCCTCTTCCCTACACCTGTGTATTTATTCCCAAAATAACGACATTGCTCGCTTTTTACAACTTTATATGAATGATATGCTTCGGTATATGTTCTTCTCTGGCTTGCTTCACTCTTCGATCTATTTGTGGGTTTCACCATATTGATGATCATGTTCAAGTTCACTTATTTCCACTCCTCTATGGTGTTACATAGTATTGAATTCCATAATTTAATATCCATTCCCTTTTTGTTGGACATGCGTTATTTCTAGATATTTACATTTATAAACAATATTTCATTGCCAGTATCTGATAGTTTTTCCAGCGTATAGACCTAGGAGTATGCACGTCTTCAACCATACTATATAATTCCAATTTTTTTTCAAAATGTTTAAAATAACTTAGATTTCTACCAGCAGTGTTTAACTTTTCTGCCTGCCTCACATTTTCTCCAATACTTGGGATTGTGAAGCTTTTAAATTGTTGACAAACTAATGGATTTTAAATGTTAATCTTTTGAATTCATTTCTTCCTTCTTATTTTATTTTCTTCATCCCATTTTTTCTGTTTCTTTGTCTCTCCTTTCTTCTCTTCCTTTGAATCTATTGCAACAGTTTTGTTGTTATTGCATTGTTTCTTTTGGCGTGGAAATGAGGCATCCTTGTCCTGTTTGGATAAAGAGATTACTTTAAAATGTGAAGGTACAGACCCAAATGAATACTAACTGAGAAATAAAATACAAGACTACATAATATGTAGGTTGCTGAGGGATAACCAGAGGTTAAATGGTCTTTCATAGTAAATTTCTCAGTTTCTGTCTGAAAAAATGCCTTCCTTTTCCCCTGATAATTAAAGAATTCTGGACATGCAGTTCTCTCACCAGGCCGAGAAAAGAGAAAGTTCTGTGACCTGCAGATCAGTAATGCCCCCAGAAAGAGGCAGCCTAACGACTCTACTACCAACTCAAGTCCGTGCTGTGAATTTGGGGAAGCCTTTGAGGATGTTCCTTCCTTATGATTCCAGTTATATAATTAAAAGGTTTCATTTTAAAAGTAATTTATAGAATTCTTCTTTTGAGACGATAGTGGAAATGTAATATTTCCTAATTCTTCTGCTTTTAAAAGAAAAACTCCTGGACATTATATAGTAAAATATGCCACAAGATGACTGAGCTTTGGAGAGAAGAAGACAGACAAGCTAGACTTTGTCAATGTCGATTATATAGAATCTCCGTGAATTACAACTTCATGTGAATCCACAATTATGTCAAAACAAAATTCAGTTTTTTAAATAATACATAAGCTGTTCTTGGGGTTTTACACAGATTCACTTTCAGAACACCTCATTGGCCACATTGCTGTAAAGTCTTATTTTGCTTCTTATGATGATTTTTTTTCCCTTTGTGATGCTTCAAACATAAAAATACAAAAATATTTTAGACTTGCAGCAATGTACCAGTCTCATTTTTCATTTGTTTTGTTAATTCCAGAAAAGTTCAAACATGCTTTTGTAACCTCACGAAGCATACAAATAAATATAATTGAATGCCATGTAAGTCGTATGAGAAAAATAAAATTTCTCCTTTGTTTTTAAGAGATCAACAATAAAACTTTTGAAAAACCCAACATATATTTCTTTAGAGCTCGTATGGGGTGAACAATTTCTTGGGTAGTACAATTCTACTTAGTGGACCATTCTAGAAAATTCAGATCTCAGTTTTTAAGAATATGTGATCAGGAATACTACGTTATATAATACAGAACTACAGGAAATATATCCCACACATTGAAGTGGAACACAGTAAGGTCTCCAGGGTCTGTCTTTCACCTCATTCAAACAACCCTTAGGCAATTGTGAAGATGTAATTGACTTATAGTTTTTGAGGAGCTCAGCTAGTATCTGTGATTTACATGAATCAATATAAACTCTATTTTCAAGAAAAACTTACAATGAAAATCATCAAAGAAATAGAATCATACACAAAGAAATATGTACTCTCTCCCTGTGTTTCTTTGATTAATGAAAAAACTTTATATATCCTCTATAAAGACATCTATAAAATTGAGGTTATTTTCAAGAACTATATTATCTCAGAGTTGACTTGGTTAGTATAGAAGCTAAGAAGATCTTAAGAGTATTTTGCTTTAAGCAATATTTCCTCAAGCCTTTATTCAACACATTTCTCTCTTAATAGCTCAAGAAGATTTCTATGACTGATTATTCTATTTTGTTCATTTTAAACACACTGAAAGCTAACATTATGCTTATGATGAAAATGTCCAGGAATTAGAAACACAATGATTTAACCTGTTTCCTTGAGAAAACCTTCTTTCCTGTCTAAAGTTTTCAACCCAATACATAAAGTAAAATTTTTCAGGCTCCAACAGTCCTCACAATAGTGTGCACTTTATAGTAATAATGATTTTCAAAACAATGTAAAGTTTAAAGTTACTTTTAGTCAACTGGGAAAGTGGAGACTTTCAGGTAATTATACACACAATTCTAATTTAAATGATAGTCTGAAAGATTTCACAAGTGAAGGAATTACTTATGTTAATTTGCAGTTATAGCATTTCTCTACACACTATAGACTTATTAGTCAAAGTTCCCCAGAGAATGTGAACCAATAGGCTGGATAGACATATAAGAAGAGATGTGGAATTAGCTCACATGATTATGGGAGTGGGGCCACTGTTGTAGTTCCCGGTTTCCTAGAACCAGGAACTCTGATATTCAAGGGCAGGAAATGGGTGCCCCAGTTCAAGAGACAGGGAATTCACACTTCCTCTACCTTTTTGTTCCATTTGGTCTATCAATGGATAGGACAATGCTGGCCCACATTGATGAGAGGGATCTTTTATACTTAATCTATAGATTCAAATGCACCCACATAGACACACCCAGAAACAATGTTTTACCAGCTATTTGGGCATCCCTTAGCTGAATCAAGTTAAGACATAAAAGTGACCATCACGAGACTCTTTATTTTTTGTAAAATGTGTATTAGTGGTGTCTAACTATGTTTTGTATTCAGAGAAGTGAGGCATTTATTTCTGTATTTTCTGTCATCAGCGTGCCAAGTACTTTCACTGTTGGAAGACAATAAAATTAATCATTTTTGGCTTTGGCTGATGTTATGATGATGCACATTGGCAACAGTTCTGATAAACTTAAGAATGCTCATGGTTTCCTATACTAAGCAAATTAGGGCTGCCAAGTCATCGGTTTTCACTGAAGTATGTGTGCATGGAGGGGTGTGGAGAGGAGGAGAGGCATAAGTTAAATATGCCTAGGAAGAAAAAGAAAAAACTAGTACCTATAGAATATTTTTCAGAACTGGAAAACAGCGGCAGAAAGAGGAGTTAATGTAAAGCCTTTAGGTAGCACTGATTGGTACGTGTGTCTGTGTGTGCAGGAAGTTGAGGGATGTACAAGTACCTACAGTTTGCTGTAGCGTTGGAACTACAAGCAGATACATGTAGTGCTTTTATTTAAAAGTTAGGACAATATAGCTTAAGCTATTTGAATTTCTCTGTGAGCTTCTAGATGCAATCCCATGCAACCAGAATGGGATAGTTCTTTATATAAAGAGGATGAGAATTATCTGAGACCACTTTTATGTCAGTCCTTTGTGCTACAGGTACAGGCATTCCAAATTATTGATGGAAACAGGCTAGTTTTTTACTGAAGGAAATGTGTGTCCCAGACATTTACTTCTTAAAATTTTTACAACAAAAGTAACCATAGCTATATAGTATACAATGTAGGGCTAAACTCTATTCTTTTCTGCTGTATACATAGCTTTAAATCTTTCTCACTTACCATTTACATTAACTGTCAAATGCATGTGCTGCGCATAATAGCCAAACTGCAACATAACAATAGAAGAAAAGCAAGGGCAAGCAATATTTAGCCACAGTTTGGTCAACTTATGAACAGACATGGATAATTAAAAGTGTCTCCTTAACAGTTCTGAGATTTGAATCACATGTGCAGATGGTGTGTTCCGTAAAAGTTCTGGAAAGTGTCTGGTCAGTCATGCAGCTGGAGGGAGAGAGAGATGCCCCTTTGGGTGGCATGAGCTCTTCCTCTGGAACACGCACCAGTTACTGCTCTGGGACCCAAAGAAAAGGGAGGCTGCGCCACTGGAAGCCACAATATGTATTTTGCTATACGCATTAAAGCTGTGGTCTCTCTCCTATTGTGTTCCATCCTCTAAAGTAGATACCACTTTCTTAGAATCTGACTGCAGAATTTTAGACCTGCAATTGACCTTAAGGATTATTTCACTGCCTGGGAAAGTTAGACTGAGCATTATTAACTGTGTGACAAATTAGTCGTGAGGCTGGCGGTCAAACAGTCGGCGAGGCCTCTAGTCCGTTCCCTGTGACCACACCGTCCAGCCGCTTTCCCCTCTCCTTCTCCTTTTATTTTTAGCATGTAGCTGAGAAACTTTGGAATAAGGTCTTGGTGGCACTTTTCAAACATTTCTCTTCTCCATACATGAAGAAGAGTCTGATTGTTGACCGTAATAGTTTGTTTAATTCTTAAGGAATCTCTGTATTTTTCTCCAAACAGCCTCAAAACCAGTGGATTTGAAATTATGCACTGGCCCTGACCCCAACACCACACAGCTGTGTCACATTCCCTGTCCAATCGAATGTGAGGTTTCACCTTGGTCGGCCTGGGGACCTTGCACTTACGAAAACTGTAGCGACCAGCAAGGCAAAAAAGGTATGTGCTGTTAACATGACCTCATGGAACCTTAAAACTCCCATCAATCGAGTCAAACCATGAATTATCTTAAAATGTCACTCTTGTAATTATTTATTTGTGATAATTTCCAAAATGGCTAAAGAGTATTGATTGCAAAAGATGAATAAACCTACTCTGGTGATGATCCTGGAAGATTAAAACTGAAGAAAGTAGGCAAGATACTTGTTAATTTAGACAGCAGATGGGGAACGTATAAGGAAATTTTGTTCAGGAGTTATTATGAACTATGGTGTTAAACTGATCTGGATTGGAAAACCTACTCAGTCCCACATTGTTTAGATAGGTTAATTAACTAATCTAAATCTTTATCCCCTTATCTGTAAGGAGGATGGAATAATATCTGCCCCCCAAATTTTCTCTAAAGAGTCAATGAGATCATAAGCAAAGATCTTAATTCAGTGCCTGACCCATAGCTAGTGCCTAACAAACAGAACTCATTCCTTTGAAGGTAAAAACAAAACAAAATGCCATTGCTTTTATGATGCAAATGACATGTTTAAGGAGAGTAGATTAAATGCATGGTTTATCATGTGGTAGGCATTGTGGGGTAATTTTAACATGATCTAGAAATTAAAATCATTTTCCTATTTTGTTTGAAAGGGCAGTGGTCCTACTGATTCTAATAAGTCCACATAGCAGTAAACAGGCATTAATTTTGTTGTACATTGTCTGGAAAGGCAATATTTAGGTGCTACTAAGGCACCAAGCAGGACTTTGAATAATCCCCATCAGAGCCAGAGGGTTTATATCCCCAATTCAAATTTCTGGGGAGTCTAAAATCAACTAAGTCTCCAAGAGACAATTTCTCTGGTACTATCCAACTTATCAGAGGTTTCTCTTCAGATTTAATCGTGTGGTCTAGTGTTGAAGAATTCAGAGTAACAGCACTTTTGTCTGGTCATCAATATTTCTGAATAGCTTGAGATTTCATTGTTTCTTTGAATACCTTATAACTACAGACTTTCTAAGTCAAGCAAAAGCAGTCTAGATCTTTCTCTCTCTCCCTCCCTCCCTCCCTCTCCCGCCCCCAGCCCTGGGGGAGATGGGAGATACTAGGCATGCCTTGCCTTATATTTACTATAGTAAGCTAACACCAAAAGTTCCTTATTGGTCATGCTGTGTATTCATTCACTGATGCATTTAATAATTATTAATGAGCTCACATTAAGCTAGAGTTTGGGGATGCACCAGTGATTCAAGCAGAAATGACTCTACCTGCTTTCCTTCAGGGTTTCATTCAGCCTTCTGCAATATCCAGCCCAGGAAGGTAACAGTAAATATGTTCTTTCCGCCATAATGCAGGTTTCAAACTGAGGAAGCGGCGCATTACCAATGAGCCCACCGGAGGCTCTGGGGGCATCGGGAACTGCCCCCACTTACTGGAAGCCATTCCCTGTGAGGAGCCATCCTGCTATGAGTGGAAAGCAGTGAGGCTTGGAGACTGTGAACCAGATAATGGAAAAGAGTGTGGTCCGGGCACTCAAGTTCAAGAGGTTGTCTGCATCAACAGTGATGGTGAGACAGATGCACCTGTCCTGCTTCTATAAATGTCCGTCTAACCCTGTGCTTTACCATTTGTTAAAATCTCATTTCTCTCATCATAATTGGTTCCATTTACAAACACAAAAATAGCTGCTGCTTCTTTTCATAGCTCATGCCCTCCCTCCCTCTCTCTCTCTCCCTCTCTCTCTTTCCCTTTCTTCCTTCCTTTCTTTCTTTCTTGTGATGACAGTAGAGAGGTTCTTTGAACTACCACAGGATATTTCTTAACTTGCAAACAAGTAGTATAGAATAAAAATTAAATCATCATTAGGCCAACAATGTCAATTTAAATTAAATTGTCAATTTTTAAAATTGCAAGAGAAGGCAACATTTTTCTAAGTGGATTTTTTTTTAATTTCCATAGAAAATGAGAAGGTTTATAATCATTGGTTAGCTTGTCTTGAGAAGGCTTTACTTCCCCCCGCCCTGATATTACATCTTAGTGGTATAATTTAATTTCCAGACTCTGGATCCACCAGGCCTATCTCACCCTAGAGTTCCTGAGTCATCCTTCTGGGCTCTGGGGGTATCGCCTCTAGGAATGTCATTGAGCCACTGGGATGGTGATTTCCCGCAAGGTTCTTTCCTGATCCACAGGAATGACCTTGGACTTCTACAACTGACTTTTTTTGGTAAACTATCCTGTCTTGTTAGCGGTGACATAAGATTTTCACATTCTCTCCAAGAGTGCCGGTACTGTTTTCAGGAGATCCCCTTACTCTTCAGCCATCGCTAAGTCACACTTAGGAAACAGAGAACTTCCCAGACACAGTTTAAAACCTCTGGCTCACATCGTCCCTAAGGTCCCCTCTTACTCTCGAATCCCATGGCTCTACAGAGCAGAGCAGCATGGGCACCAAGCCCCAGGGACCCCCGGTTTGACGGTCTGTGCTCTTTACAGCACACTCGGGAACATCCTGGCGCCCTCTCCAGGGCACTGGAATATCTGGTAACCGTCACAATTCCTTCCATCCTATTTTCCCTCCCCCTTGCAGAATCGTTGCCTCCTGTGAGGCAGTCACTGTTCAGAAAAGAAAGATACTCTCTGGGGTAAGAGCATGACAGACACTCTTAGTACAGAGATGTTAGCCTTTCGACTTTGAAATGTACAGTGTGCCCTTTGTCCAGGGCCCAAGGTAGTCATGCAGGACAGCACCAGGTAAAATCTAGACTGGCACCTGAGGATGGCAGGTGAAGAAAGGGATTATTGCTCCAGGGCGTTTACAGTGAATTTTGTGTATTCTGCTTTTTTTTTCTCTGTAATATAATTAGCTATGATGTATCCTTTCTTTAGCTTTTACCTAGATCTATCCTAAAGGGAAAGAACAGAAGGAGATTGACATCTAGGAAAAAAAGAAAGAAAAAAATGCATTCAGTTGCAGTTGTACACCCGCTTCAAATCCTAATTTGGATTAGATGGCACTCTGTGTTAGCGTCTGAGTTGCTGTCATTAGTGACTCTCTTGCTGATACTACTTCTTGATTTTTCCCCTCAATTCAAATAATTTTTCTTATCCTCCTTCAGACCTAGCGAGGACCTGGGATCCTACATTTGGTAAAAGGTATATTTGGGTAAGCTAAAATAAAAATTATAAATGCTAAGATGAAAAGTTCATTACATGTGAAATTTCTGCCCAAATATTATCAGATGAAAAATCAGATCTCACTTACTGCAGTAACATTCCTGAATGTTTGTGCAAATTGAGTATATTTTAAATATTTTAGAGAAACTGGTTATTTTAAAAGTGTGACTGGTTAATTCTAATTTTGTTAGCTAAAATATTTTGTAACACAAATATTCATCTCCTTAATTGACTTGTGGAACATGAAAGAAGAAGGAGAGAGTGAGTTAGCTATGCCTGGTTATATTGAAAAGTAACATGTGTTACAACTTAAAAGGCAAATTGATAACTCACAGTACACACAAGCTGATTTCACTTTGTCTATTTCACAGACAGCACAAATTATAAAGGGTAAGATGCATGGCATCGATATTCAATTTTTATCATTGTCCTTTATCAGTACATCTCTCTCATCATTAAATTTTACCTCCTGACATTAATTAGTTGCAGTGCAGCTCAATATTTTAACTGGCTCAGCTACAGAGGTGTATAAAACCAAGAGAAATCCCTATTATTATATATCCTAGAGGCTGTTCACATTTATATACAATTGAACCATAAGTGAGCTGATGGAATCACAGCAAAAGCTGGAGAGCTGTAAACACTACTCCAGTATTATTACCATGTGGTCGGCCACCTAGTAAGTGCTTAGCAGCTGCACCAAATGTTGTTTTGTAATTAAATCGAACCCAGGGAATTAAAGCTGATTAGTTGTACAATCTCCACCTCTAGGCCTGGCTGCGGCTATAGATTTTGTTTTAGAATTAAGTTAAAGCTCAACTAGGGAAATGGAGAATTAGAGCCCACGAATATAACAAATAATAAAAAGACTTTTTTTCTCCCACATTCCTCACAAATTTGTAACCTTGTTAATGACCTCAAAACATTTTTTCCTGAAATATTCTATTATTTTCATTTTCCAACTGCCTTCTAAGAAGCAGGAATGTGAGAGCGCCCAGGAAGAGTACTGTGTAAATTCTCTGACAGAGAAGTCTAACAGAAATGCAAGAAAGAGAACTCAGAAACATTTTATGTGCACTAGAAAAAATATCACTCATAATTTAAAGATGGTCAAGAGCAATTCTGGATCTTCAGCACAAATGCAGGAACCACGCCAAAGGTCCAGCGCTGACGTGGGTGGGGCGGGTGTTGGCTCTAGAGGATGCTGGGTCCATGAGAAGACCCAAATCTCCCCCACTTCAGTTTTTTTTTGCAAAATTTGCACTTGTTTTCTTTAAAGGTGTAAATTTGGTGAGGCAAGAGTATGTTGTTGCCCAAACTGGTTGGTAAGAGAACAAAGCAAGAACAAAGCACTATTAGGCTGAAAGCGGAGCGGGGGGGAATCTATTCTCTTATTGATTACTGGAGACCATTGATTACCAAATATTGTTTTTATATTTTCCTCCCCTGTATTGGAAACAAAAACCAAATGATACCATCCATATTTTATTATCAAGTGCTCTCTTTCAGGTATCAGAGTATTGACACACTTTTCTTTGTGCATTTCAAAACCACAGTTTTGCGATTTTATTTTGGGTTCTGCTTTGTAAAGCAGTGAACCTCAGCAGTTTCAAAATGCCTGCAACTTCTTACCTTTCTTATTTTTCTTCACATCAGTCAAAGTTAACATAATCAGGGACATTGATTTACATGACTCATGTTTACACTTAACACAGATTTTTTATGAAACCAAAACATTATATTTCTATGGAAATAAATTGACACACAGTGCATCATTCCACAGCCACAGCAGTAAGAGCAGTGATGGCCTGGCCCTCAGGGTGTTCTGCCTTCATTAAAGCACCAGGGCTCTGGTTCAGCCCTGCCTCTTCCATTGGGTAAAGCATATCAAAATTCACATAAAGGGCCCTGGCTGGTGTGGCGCAGCGAATTGAGAGCTGCCTGAGGACCAAAGGGTCACCAGTTGATTCCCAGTCAGGGCTCATGCCTGGGTTGTGGGCCAGGCCCCCAGCAGGGGGCGCGCAAGGGGCAACTATACATTGATGTTTCCCTCTCTCTCTCCCTCCCTTCCTCTCTGTCTAAAAATAAAGAAATAAAATCTTTTTCAAATAAAGGGAAATACCATTATTATATGGATAACCTCGAATAACTAACTTATTTGTTAAAAATAGCTAACTTACTTTAAATGCCCTTAACAACTAGTGCTTTATGTACACCTAAAACCTGATTGTAACACAAAATTGTGTCATATTACCATGGTTAAAAAATATTGTATTATTAGGAACATCTGCCAACCAATTCCTCATGCACAGATAAAAGAATTATAATATTAATAATATTGTTTATAAGTTATATATAAGTAGGTATAAGATATGGGGTCATCTGTATAAGAATTCATTATATGCAATTTTTTTTTTCAATTTATCTTGAGAGATGCTAGATCTGTTTTTGCAAAGAGTGCCCTAGATACCGCAGTATTAGAATCTCCTTAAAAGTGTGCTGTAAAATCAGATTCCTAAGTCTTATTGACAGACCCACAGTGAATTACGATCTGTGGAGGCAAGTTCCACAGAACTGCATTTTTATGCAGCTTCCCAGATGGTTCTGCTGTGCAGTGAAGGTTGTGAATCACTGTGCCAAAATGACAAGGGTTTTTTCAGTGTCCCCTAAAACCCAACATGGTTACCCAACGACCCCTAGCAAACTGGCTGGATTTGGGTAATGCTGAAGAAGACCTATGATTAGAACATAATGAGATCAACACTGAGGCAAGCCTTTCAAGTAAGTTCTTCTTCCTCTTTTTAGAAACACTTCTGCCTATCACCAGAAGGGACAAAAAAAACTTTCCATGAAAGATGGGGGGAAGATAACTTTATTATTCACAGTACTGGCTTGTCATGCGACTGCTTAGTCTTTCTGAAAATTCTCCTACCACTTTGCTCCTTCTGGAATGAGGTAGTATCCACATGTGACTAGGGAGAAGGGAAGGCTTGAATACTGTTTTTTTCCCCAAGTAGTTCATGTCTTACTTCTTTTTCTCATGTATTCAGTATTGAGAGGAATATAAGAGCATATCAGTTTTATATGTTGAGGTTTAGACAGGAATAAACAGCTACATTTCTCAATATTAAAAATGGAACTGCCTTATGACCCAGTTCCATAGCTGCTGCTTCTGGGTTTATACCTGAAGAAACCCAAAACACTAATTTGAAAGAATATATGCACCCCTATGTCAATTGCAGGGTTTTTTTTTTTTTACCAAGATATGGAAACAACCCAAGTGCTCATCAATAGACAAGTGGATAAAAAAATGGCGGTACACACATACAATGGTTTATTACTTACTTGGCCATAAAAAAAGAAGGAAATCTTACCATTTGGCACAGGGTGGATGGACCTAGAGGTTATTATATAAGTGAAATAAGTCATCAGAGAAAAACAAATACCACACAATTTCACTTACATGTGGAATCTAAATAACATGTAAGTGAACAACCAACCAGAGACAGACTCGTAGTCACAGAGAACAGACTGATGGCTGACAGAGGGGAGTGGGGTTGGGGAGCTGTGTGAAAAAGGTGAAGGGACTGAGAATCACAGAGGGGGCGTTACAGAGTGGCCCTGGGGATGTGGGTGCAGTATAGGACATACGGTCAATAGCATCGTGGCAGCTGTGTGTGGTTCCAGCTGGGGGCAGGAGGTGTCGGGGGGACACTTTGTAAAGTATGTGATTGGCTCCTACACTGTCCACCTGAAACTAACACAAAGTAACATTGAATGTGAACTGTAATTGAAAAAAATTAAAAATAAAATAATGCTAAAATTGACAATTTTTACCTCTTGAAACAGGACTCAGTGTGGGAATGGATAGGGCAAGGTACTGCTCTATTTTATTTTAAGCCTTGTAGTAAAAGTTGTATCTGACTTATAAATTGTAGAAACACTAAATTAATTTGTTCACATATATTTATTAAAGAATAACAGTTTGGAGAGGTTAGAGGTATGTGGGATTAGGATGAAAGGAGCAGCAAAGCACAAGGAATAAATAGAGAGAAATTACAAAGCTTATCATTGAGGCTAATATTTTGACTGATTGAGGATATGAATAAACTTTCCTATGAGCAGAGGCCAGGTCAAGGATGAGATTACACAAGGTATATTAAGGATGCACTCCCAGGAGAAACCAGTAAGAGCAGAGGGAACAAAGAAGCAAGGTAGAGAATATCAATTCTTATGTACAGAGCTGGCTGAGAGCGCAATTTCAGGAGCATGCTCACTCTCTGGAAGTGAAATCTGCTTCTTAACACCAATTACACAGTCATTACACAGAAAAGCTGATCTTTTAACTGCAAGAATATGTTCTATAACCGAGTTGCTTTTCCATAATTTAAGCAATAAATCAACTAAGTTTCCTTCCTGTAGAATGCTACACCATTTAATGTGCTTGGAATATAATTAGGTTAAATATTATGCTTAAATCTAAGGTCTCTTACTTTACAATTAGGATCACCTATCACTGTTGATAGGAGTTTTTTCCTGTAATTGGGCTGAGATTGTCTATTCAATTTGTTGAAAGATAAATTTTTTTTAATTTAAGGCAATAGGTTATTCTTCACTGTTGGCTTGTGGTAATCACAATTTTACTTTGGCCTTAAAAACCTGGCATCAGATACCCTGATCTGTCTGTTTTGTGAGTGTTTGTGTTTTTGGTTTGTAAAAAAAATCTTTCAGGATTGAACCAATGTTCTTTTGCATAGCAATGCCTTAGCAAAGACTAGACTTTGGAAAAGAGATTTATTTTTAAAAGTAGTGTCGATTTAGCAGAAACCTCAGATGGAAGTTAAGTAACCAGTAATTTACTTAGCACTTAATGAGATAATGATATGAACTTCCCAGGAAGTGTTAGCTACCACTTCAAATGGCAACTGTAAGAGAAAACAGCCTTGCACTTGATCATAGGTGGTCAAATGCCTGAACACAGCCTATGGGAGGGAGCTCGTTTTTGCATAGTTGGGTCAGTGAAAAAGGCTTGTAGGGGCAGAAAGCATACCTTTCAGTCAAACTAGGCAGCAGTTTAACTACTAAAACAAACAGATACATCTCATTTCTTACATCAGCAGGAACCTTGTTGTCTGTTTTTGACTCTGCTTATCTCTTATTTCTGGTCGGACTTTGTCTCCCCTCGACCTTGTTGATTTATGCTCCTCTGGTTCCCTTTCTGCCTCTCAGGCCATGTGTCATTGAACTATTGCTGGTTCATACACCATCTCCAAACTCACTGGCTGAACCCAAAACCAATCAGAATGTCTCATGCTTTGGGGAAGTTTCTGTTCAGGGGTCCTCTGGGCTCACTGGTGGAGGCTGGGCTGCGACTGGAAGCTCCAAGCTGGCCTCCCTGCCGTGTTTTGCCGTTGGTGCTGTCTGCTGAGGGATGCTGGGGCTTCTCCACATGGCCTCTCACCCTCCTATAAGCTAGACCAGCTTTCTTACACAGTGGTTTTAGGGCACTGCTTTAACGGGACAAATACAGAAGGTGAGAGGCCCCTGAACTTGTACAGTGCCATTCCTGCCACCTTCCATTGGTCAAAGAAAATCACAGTGACAACTCAGATGTAATGGGTAGAGAATGGACTGTACCTCCTGATGACAAACACTGCAAAGAATAATGGCAAAGAACTCATCTTACTGTGGTCCACTCTCTGGTCACACTTGTTTTTCCTCCTCCACATGCAAAATATAATTCCTCTCCCCCCAGAACCACCAAAGTTGTCATGCAACTGTACCATCAGGTTTAAAGTTCACTATCTATCTTATAACCTGCACCTGGTTCAAATATAGCTGCATCTTCTTGGGTACAGAAATTGGGGTGTGGCTATTTTTCTTTTTACATATCTACTTTGAGTCATTACTTTCAGAGGAGCTGTTTTTCTCTCAATTTGTCATAAATTCTCTTCTGTGCACTTCAAAACATATAATTTAATGCTGCCTTTTAATCATGGAGTTTTTTGGAGAGGAAAAAGAAAATTAATCATACAATATAAACTACTAGAGGGTCTGAGCAGGGGAGTGACCAAAACTGACTTATATTTTTAAAGAACAATTCATACTGCTTTGTTGAAATGAAATATTAAAGGAGTAGATTAGTGAAGAGGCTGTTGCAGGTAATTCAGGGAAGGGATGGAAGTGAGGCTTAGGTAAGGGTTGCAACAGTGGGAAGGGAGGTGCTAGTTTAAAATAATTTAACTCCTTGTCTGGGGAGAACCAGGGCAGTTACTGTGTATTTTGCCATGTATACTGGGCTCCCCTGTATAATGCACACCCGTGTTTTTGGCCCAAACTTTCAGGAAAAAAATCTTTCGTTTTCACTTTTTAATTCAATTTTTTTATTATTTATATTCAGAAACGAGACTCATTATCGTGTTCCAGGGTATTATCTTGCATACAGATATCATTATTGCTTTCTAGAGTTACACTTGTAATGCATAAGCATAAATAAAAGAATTAAAAACATCTATAGATATGGAATTAGTACTACCCATATATAATGATCATCCTTATTTTTCCCTCAAAAATATGGACAAAAAGTGCATATTGTATGCAGCGAAATACAGTTGTTAATAGAGATATTGGTATCCAGCAATCAGATTTTCCTCTCTCTAGGATTACAGGTCTCCCACCAAAAATCCTGTCTCCGTTGTCATGTTATTTGGGTGTTTAAAATCTCTTCCTGGTTTCCTGTTGCCTTTTCCATAAAATTCAAAGCCATTTGGGAATTACTGAATGTCTCCTCCGATCTTAGATTGCCTGTTTTACCAATCACTTTTTCTGTCCTTTATTACACTGTTGTACGGTTTACAGAATTTGGTTATTTACACATCGCTGTCACCCATTCTCCCCTCTATCCTGTTAGTTGCTATGGAGTGGGGGTCGTGACTTATTTTTGTACACCTGTTTCCTAGCACTGTGCTCTACATAACAGGTTGTCAGTAAATTTCTGATTCACACTAAATTCTTGCTTTCTTTTATCCCTAAACATCACATCTTTTCAGAAAATGACTCAATTTCTCCTTAAGTAAACTTCTGTTTTTGCTCTAACTGAAAATTCAGACCTTGCCTACCAGATGTCACATAAAGCTGGAGAGCAAGTTGCACCCTCTATTAACATCTCAAAATACCTTCAAATTCCTTTCCTCTCAAGTTCCAGTATACAGAGCAAAAGAGCATTTGCATAAAGAAAAAAAAGATAAACCTTGTGCATAAAAACCTATAATCTGAAAGATTTCTCTCACAGCATTTTGTCATTAGACTGTTTTGTGTTGAGATTCAGTTTTCTGGAACCCAGTCATTGCTGCAGAGAGTACACATTCAAATGCTAACCACTTTCTTTAGCAAGTTATTTAAATCATCTATGATTACGTTTCATTGTCTGTGAAAGAAGGATAGTATAATTACCTACACATAATATTGTCATGGAGTATGAATAGGTCAGTATATGTGTAGTGCCAAGAATCGTGCCTGATGCATAGTAAATATCAGTTAAATATTCACTGAGATCAATAGTAAAAAAAATTAACTAAGCACAAAGACTATTGTTTTTTGTCTGTTTGGCTAAGGGTAAGAATTTTACTACTTACTTATACTGATCAAATGAATTATAGTCTATCTCATTTATTTTATTAAATAGCACCCTCATAAATAGGCTATAATAAGACCTTCATAAGTTTGCTTAAGAGAACCTGTATATGGCTTTAAAGAAATGGGTGCCTGCTTCTTATTCTATTAGCTATTATAAAATAAGTATATAACAGTAAAATTTCATAATAAAAATATTTTAACTTGTTATACAAGTGAAACAGATCTCTGAATTACATTTCATTTTTCACTTGACACACGTTATTGATTCAAATTATTGATCAGTAATGTCCTCTGTAGATAATTAGGATTATTTGAGTTTTACCAAATCTATGAAAATTAATTATCGTAGCATATTGGTATTAGTTTTCAAGGAGATTATGAGGTCACATTTTTCTATTTGCATGACCGAACTATTGCACTGAGTGAGGCATATCAGGAAATGGCAGTTTTCTTTTCTTAGGGAGATGAGTCATTGACTATGGCCAGGAATTGGACTTAAGTTGATTCATATAAGATCAGGAAATATTGATGTAGAAAGGCAATTAAATATAATGAGAAAAGAAATCTGTAGTACTCTGAACTTCAAGACTGCTGGTACTAAGCACTGCCTTAAGTGGGAGCTCGGGAAAATATATCTTCCAAAAAACTCACTAGTAATCCACATGAGGAAATAACACGGGAGATGCTCTTTAGCTATGATTCTCAATCTGAGGTTTCTTGTATCTTATGGGCACCTATTGTTGAAACAAGGCATGTGGTATACAAAGCCACAAGATCAATGCAGTGCATCTTCTCTGCTTTCAGTTTGGCCAGTAGGCTACAAGGAGGTAGAAAATTTAAATAAATGGTAAAAATTTTAAATATTTGCTCTTATACCTTAAAAGTATAAATCTTTGGTCAAATAGATTGCTAAATTGATTAAAACATTAAGATGTATATTAATTACAGATTTCTTGTTTCCTCCACATGGATTCATTCTCTTCTCTTATCAACTGTGTCTCTGATTTTTCTTTGAGAAATTCATCCATCCCCTAAACATATTCACGAGGTTTGCTGGGATTGATCCTGTTTCCCCACCAGGGCTGTAACCCATGTACCTGGCCATTGTGATTGCTTTAAGGATGAGCATGTGACCCGGTTTGAGCTAGCAGGAGGGAATACACCCAAGAACTTGTGCAGAAATAACGGAAGAAGTTGCTGAAGCTCTCCAGAGTCACTACAGAAAGTTGCAAATACAAAAGGCAGGAGGAGAGATGGAGGTATCGTTGGTGTCATTTTAGCCATTGGATCTGTCTTCACCTGAAGCCACTTTTAATTATTACCTGAAGCCATTATTTCAATCAGTAAAAAAGCCTCTTCATTATTTTTACCCCAAAAGAGGTCTGCTACAGGAGGAGATTAGGAAGTTCCTGCTGCGAATGAGTGGCTGCCTGAGCTGCTATTTTTCAGATGTATACTAAATTCGCCTACAATCAGTTAGTCACTCTCTTTTATTTTTAAAAGAATGAACTTTTGCAAAATCCTACATTATATAAAAGAAGAGTCTAATGTGGCCTTTCCAAAAGAACTTAATTACTATCAAAGGTTTCTCAGCAGAAAAAAATGCAGGTGACAGTCTGGTTGAAAGAAGAGGGACTTGTTTTGTCTGTGCAGAGCATTTGATAATCCATTATGAAAAAATCATCGTCCTTGCCAGAGCAGAGGTAGGCCAGCAGGAATGGTGGAGTGTCTAAAGCATCTCAAGATGTCTTTTTTATTTTTGTCACTATTGTTCTAAGATCCTTTTTTTTCTTCTTATTGTCTTCTACCTTTTAAAAATTAGAACATCCCATTGCTGGAAATCCTTGCTGACATGATAGCAATCATATAATGTCATGAAATATCTGCCTGATATTTTTCATTATGATTCCAAAGTGTCAATTTTGATCCAAAGCTATATTAGGAGTTTTAAATAAGAAATTTATGCAGGGAGCATCCTCTGGGCTTTTCTAAGACACAACCCAGCAGATGGCTACATTCCATGAGAGAGCTAGAACCCTCTAGAGAAGTTCTAATCTCATTAACAAAGTTTAGAATCGGTTTGAACATTGGATAAATTTCTAAGACTACCTAGACTCACTCACTCACTCATTCATTCATTCATTCATTCCACAACATTTATTGTGCCTGCTCTCATTCAGTCACTCACTGCGGCTTGTGCTGGTGATATTCATATTAATAATGACAGTTTCTGCCCAGCAAGCACTCACCATCTAGTGAGCTTTGGGAAAACGTGTAATCAAATTGTTTGAACATAGTGCAGCAAGTTCTAAACTGGAGATATGTTCAAAGAGCTAAGGAGCAGAGTGGGTAGAGTTTATTCTCTGTCTGGAGGTCACTGAAGGTTTTGAAAAGAGATGATTTATGTGTTAACTCAAAGAATAAATAAAAACTCTTAAAATATATTTTAGGCTAAAATCACAGCTATGCAAAAGCACAGAGGTGTGAAAGGACTTGAGGTGTTTGCAGAGCTGCAGATACTTTGGCATGTCACTGCAGAATTTGTGTCTGGAAAGTTGAAGGACATGAGTCTTTTTGGATGGTACTAGATCATTTTTTCTAAAAAAGGCCAAGTTAAAGAGACTCTCCCATTCCATTGGAATTAAAAGTGTTCTGCTAGGAATTAAAAGTGCTATAATCAGGTCATCTGGAAATAGAACTCCAACCACATCAGGGAGGTTGAGACAGTGCTCTTGTTCTTTTTTAAAACTAAGCCAAGAAGTGTGGCTATGAAACAAAATTTGATCTAGGAATAATCCCGAGGTTTTTATTGTGGTGAAATTTGTTTTTAATCAGTGATGTTGATGCTGTCTTGTTAACCTGTCACATGGTAAATTTAGAAAGTGGGGACATGCTCATATCTTTTAGAATCTATGTTTTATGTTAAAGACCTTTTATGGGTTGTCATGATGCTAATGAAAAGAAGGAATGTTCTAGATTAGTATAATATAGCAATACAGTAAAAACTTATATTGAAGACTTTGTAATTTATTTTAAAGAGTCCCTGATACTGTAGTTAAAAGAATACCTTTCATAATTATTGGTGAAATATATATCCAAGCTTCATCTATATGGTGTTAAAGACTAATATCACAATAATATTGATGACAGCTGTAATTTTTAAATATCATATTTTCTGTGCAGAAATAATTGAAAAATAATAGTATAATTGTATTAATTGTTATTTACAGATAGTAGGGTGTTTAAGCTGCAAGTTCATGGCATTGACTCATCACATAATTAACAATGATTAAAATGTTAATTGTTCTGTTTCTAATTTTAAAATGTATTTTCTTATAAAGTTTCAATTTGATATGAAGAATTATATTTATGTATTTTATGGTATTTTAATACATTCATTTACAATGTAGTTTCTTAGCAGGGTGGATTTGCATTAAATAACTAAATACTGGGTAGATGAACTGGACTCAGGCACAGTCTATTGATTGCAGTTGGGAGAAAACAAACCAAAGCTTCCTGTGAGTTACAGAGTCCTTTACCTTCATTCACATTAATATTCCCTTGTTCTAACTTGATAAGAGCCTTTTAATATTGGTTCACTGGTAGCTTAAAGTGTAGCTTTGGTCAATAGAAAGGTTAATATCAATGTGATAAGCATGACGATGTGTATGAAGAATATGGCTTTCATGTCAAAAAAAATGGAAGTGTTTATCTCAGGGTAAAATGAAGAAAGGCGAGGCTAGTTGCTGCTGTTTCTTTTAAAATAATCCAATAATCATTTAGTAAAACTCAGGAAAAAACATTTCTTTTTCTTTTTAACTCTTACAAAGTTGCATTTAATGTGGATTTGGGGGTATGCACTAACCACACATTCTGAATTAAATATATCTTAGTTTCTTTCCACCTTCACCTTTCTTATAGAAGAGAAGGTCAGTAATTCTTCTGAAGTAGAGTGGCCTCAATTATTCTAGTTCAACTGCCTCCTTTTGTAAGATGAGAAGTCCAAAGATGGACAAAAGTAGGTTCAGAGTTGTGAGTATGCACATAATTAACATTTATTATGTATTACTTGTTTATATTATTTCCATAAAGAAAACTGTAAACCTACTTTTGCCAACCCCTGCATAGAGTCCAAGGGCCATTCAGCACACTCCGAAGAGCTCAGGCTGCAATGAGCTGTGTTTCTTGCTGGCCTGGCCTATATAATACGTAAAGCTACATAACATACAAATCACCTCTCCACTCACTTTAAACATTCACCTATTTTATAAAGTTCCCATATCCCCCAAAAAATTATTTATCTGAAATGAATTAGTTTTGACTTACCCTCCCCCATCTGAACAGCCTAGAAGATCCAGATCTGCCATACCAGGGATAGACTGCATGGCACAAACGCAGGAACCCCACCCCACTCTGGGGGGCACGACTGTCGTCAATCATCCAGAATGTAAGGGGCAAGGTGCCCCCAGGAGCTTGCCACTGTCCTGCCTGTCCGCTCTTCACTGGGCTCGATTCTGAGCAACGCCACAGAACCAAAACTCACTTCATGTAAGAAGAAAGACAGGCGGTTCGCAAACACATGAGAACAAAATGCAAATTAATGAGACAGTATCTATTTCCCCCTATCTATAAAGTCAATAAAAAGCGAATCCAGTGATAGAAAATAGAAACTCTTACACAGAAGAGGAGGAATTGTAAATAGTTATATTATTTAGACTGTTCTTTAACAATATATGTTTATAAACCTCAAATATGTTAATCTGTACTACTTCCAATAATCTGTTCTAAGAAATAATACCCAAAATGTATATTCTTATAGAAGAAAAAAGTTGTCTACAGCTTGTACTAAAGGAGCAAGAATGAATTAGCCAATAAAGGCCTAAATGGGCTACAAGAAACAGTAGAGAATAATAAAAATATATTCATGTGAGTAAAAATGTATTTGTTCTAATAATTAATATGTAGTAGAACTATGCATGTAATTTGGTCTATTGATTTCTCTATTATTCCTGTCTATCCTATTATTTCACCAAAACTAGATCACTGGATAAATGAGAAAACTCCTTAAAAGCAATATTCAACAGTATGTAAGTGTTCAGTCCCATCTATAAAAAAGAATGTGTGAAAAAGAAAACTTATAAAAATTCTCCATTTCTGTGTTTCTGTTCCTGTTCTAGTTGTTTGCTTAGTTTGTTTCTGTTTTTGTTTTTGTTTTTTAGGTTCAGTTGTTGATAGTTGTGAGTTTCTTGTCATTTTACTGTTCATATTTTTTATCGTGTTCTTTTTCTTAGATAAGTCCCTTTAACATTTCATATAGTAAGGGCTTGGTGATGATGAACTCTTTTAACTTGACCTTATCTGGGAAGCACTTTACCTGTCTTTCCATTCTAAATGAAAGCTTTGCTGGAGAGAGCAATCTTGGATGTAGGTCCTTGTCTTTCATGACTTTGAATATTCTTTCCAGCCCCTTCTTGCCTGTAAGGTTCCTTTTGAGAAATCAGCTGATAGTCTTATGGGCAATCCTTTGTAGGTAACTGTCTCCTTTTCTCTTGCTGCTCTCTTTAAGATGCTCACTGATTAGTCATTTGTCCAGGTTGCAAACTCACTTTTTTTAGTAATTATTGGGTGAGATTCTGGGAATCGTGAATGAATTCAGGAAAAACTGACATCTTTTATCATGTATAATCTCTCCATCCAGAAGCTTCGTGTATCCCTTTACTATTTATAAAGGTTTCTTTTATTTTTCAGAGTAGAGATTTGAAAATTTTGTTATGTAGAACAAAGAAACTCTCAAAGATAAGGGGTGATATGATTGTTGCTATTCCTTTCTTTTTATAGTGCCTATGTTTCCCATTTAACAACTGTTTTGTACGAGCAAAAGTCAAAGGACTGAAGTCATATTTTTAGAGATCAGTGAAGGAAAGCCAAATTTTTAGTTATTACTCTGTGACTGAGTAGTTTTTATGTAATTCATTGAAATTTCTTAATCATTCATTCATCAAAGTGCAAAATCAGCACATAACTGAAAGTTGTGTGTTAGCTCTTCAGGTCTTAAGAAATTGTCTTTTATATTAGTTTGTGTTGCCACCATATTTCCTGTAACTTTTCTTTGTAGTTTGGGTATTGAAAGAGTTGACCTGAGTGCACCAACCATAATCCTTTTATTTCCTTGGCATTCAGATTCTACAGAAATATGTAAAATGCCTTAATAGACCTAGTGCTGATTACCCTGCAAATGTTTAAGGGACAGTGGACAGTGAATAGCATATGGGACAAGAATGTGTAACAAAAGAAAAATTGCATGCACATGTTGATAGTTTGTTTAAATGTGTGCTATGTATTGATAGTTTTTATTTTTTAAGTACTTCCATATTATGGTGGAAACCAAACAAACATTACCACAGTGAATTTTTTACTCTAAGCAAAGTGAAAGCAATAGGCTGATAGATATTTTTAAAAACTTTTATATTATTTTTCCACAACCTTGATGTAATCTGATTCTTATATTTGATGTTTTAGCATTAAACTGATTGTTATTTCATTTTTTATTTACAATAACTTATTTATAATGATTCAAGATGCTCTAATAAGAAAAATTTATTTCTCCATTATCAACACTAGGTTTTACATCAGGTGGTCTGATATGTTAACAACCAAAAATAGAAACCATCAAACAAGAAAAGCAAAGGCCATGGATAAATGATAAAAATACTTAAAAACAGTATTTAACAGCGTTAAACTTCATCTATATAGATGAAAGTGTTTGAAAGAAAACTTGTATAAATCAATAAGATGAAACATTTCCTAAAGAACATTTTAAATAATATTGATTTCTAACTAGTTCTTATTTAGGCTAAGTGACCTATTTCAGCTGAGCATTTGCTTGGTGGTCTGTGGGTGAGCATGCACTTTTAAAAGAAAGTGGAGAAAGCAGGCTCTGACTCTTGAGTTTCTAACTAGAAATTCTGTCCTAGGAATAACAGAGGGTATGAATGTTTTTATGAACTCCCTCTGGCAAATAGCTCCACCCACTGATCACTCTCCTTCAATTGATATCTCCCCCCGCCCCTGACAGAATTGTGAAGGATGTGACTAGTTTAAGACCTAAAGAGCTTAAAAACTCCAAAGTTTTAGGGCTAATATCAGAAATCTATCTCAACCCTGTATCTACAAGGGTTTAAGAAATCCTTTTAGAAAATGATGATCAAGTATAATATTTTTTACACAGGAAAATATGTTTCTCTAGACAATTGCCTCTTCATCAAATCGTTTCAGGTAATAGTGACCATATTGAAGGCACTATCACAGAAGGCATGTTCAGGTTGTCGTCACATTTATGAATTGCATTGTACATTATCTCCTTTATGAAAACTGTGGGAAGAAATTTACTTATGTTCTTAAATCAAGAACAGTTTTACCTCTCCTGAAAATCTTCTATTCCTAGGATGAATCTGTAATTAATCCTCCTATGTGTTGACTGTTAAAAAGCTTGAACTAAGATTAAGAGGACCCTGCATGGGATTTCATATATGCCGATCTTGGTGGTAACCTCATTTCTCTAATGTCTCTACTTCTAAAACAGAAATTTCTCATCTTTTTAAAATTACTGTTAGCTAACTCTTATGTGTTGCAAACTACATTAAAACTTTTTTGGTCTTTTTTTTTTTCCTTAAAAAGCAAAAAGGAAAAGGTACTCATGGGCATGGACAGCAGTGTGGTGTTTGCTGGGGGAAAGGGAGTAAAAGGGGACTTAATGGTAATGGAAAAAATACAATAAAGATTAAATATAAAAAACTTTGGGGGGAACAAGATGACATATGAATTAATTAATGTATTAAATTTCCATTTCCAGACATCTGCCTTACAAATTCTAAAGTGAGCCAGTCAGAAGATAGTGACTGCCTGTACCTGCCACGTGGCATCCCCCTTTTCCTCCATGATCATTACCATTAAGTCCCCTTTTACTTTCTAACTAGAAATTCTGTCCTAGGAATAACAGAGGGTTATCCTTTCCCCCCAGCAACCCTGCAACTGGTCATTTGGAGGAAAAGTGATCTAATGAAAGTGTACTACTATGGAAACTCCTTTTAAGTGTGTGGCCCTATCTCAGGGCCCTAACCTTAAAATCTTATTGTTTCTAGAAAGTTCTGTATCAGAGATCACACTCGGCCAGTTAGCAAATATATTTTTAAAAATTAGTGATTGCATATAAAATTATTTGAAAATATAGACTATGTAAATGTAGTTGGCATATTTAACTCTTTAAAGGCCTGAAAGAATGGAAAGTGACCTAGATGATAGTTCATAATTAGAACAGAAAGTAGTACTATTAATGAGACAGCTCAGGTTGAGGACAGTTTTTTAACCCTTGACTTTGTATGTGGGGTGTGTGTGTGTCTGTGAACGTGTTCGGATGTACAAAATGTCTGACCGTGTAGTATGTTAATAATTATCACTGTGTTTCTTAGATCAGGCTGATTGGTGAAGTCTTGAACATTCTCAAACAGATACAGAGATTTTAAATGGCTGCACTTTGGAGAGCAGTATTTGAGGGTTGGTTCGTTTTAATAGCGCAGTCAGCATCCTGATTTTCGATAAGCCCCTCAAGTGTATTTGTAAACTGGGGCCTGAATATTGATTCCACTTGTTTCCATGACTGAAATTGATTCTCCCTCCCCACCTCTCAGACAGTTTGCCTGTCGTCAAACTTATTTTTTCTCATATGCAAAGATTACATTTGATTGGATTATTCAACAGAAGAAGGATTTCATGTGGAGCACAATCAATATGCTCGTGTTCACTGATTTTGTGGTCCCCTCAGTGACTGCCTTCAGCAGTGAGTGTTGGCATGGTTCAGGTGCTGGTCTGGTTATGCCACAACTTGAAGATTTTTTACAATCATAACCTCTTATATCAATGTAAAATACTAGTCATCGTCTAGTCTGAAAAATATTATGTAAATATGTTGTCAATCAACAAGTACTTCAAGCAATTGTTATTTTAATATGCAAAGGTATATCCATGGTTCTTAGTCTAAAGGATTTTGTATCCCAGTGGCATATATATAAAATGTGCATAAAAGATAATTGATGATAAAATCACTCATGATTAATTTTAAATGAGCCCTACTGTCAGTAATGATAGAAGTCATATCTACCACCTGTTTTAGCAACCATTATGTACTAGGCTCTTTATACTTCATTCACCTATTATATCTATCATATATAATTTTTATATGAGCCCTCCAAAAGAATTAGTATTAACTCCATTTTGCAGACAAGGAACTAGTAACTTACTCAAGATCATGCATCTGGGAAAGAGTTTAAAACTCATCTCCATTTGATTCTAATTCCTGCAGTCTCTCGAAGCACCATGTTTCATCCTCACAGAAGTTACCGATTTTTAGAAATTAGGGATTGCTCCCAGCTCCAGTGGTGAGGAAGATTTGACAGAGGTGGTACAGATTAACTCACCATTGAATGATGTGAAGGATTCCATCACGTTGAAAGAAGGAAGAAGAGGTTCTAGGTTAGGGAAGAAAAACACAAGTTGTAGAATAAAGACAAGAAGAAGAGGACGCACATCCTGGAGGACTGAATATACTGATATGTATAGAGCAGAAGTTTTATGTGAAAGTGGTTTGGAGATACTTTGAAGGGTCAGTTAATAACATAAGATTATATCCCAATAGAAGGGTTTGTATGCCACCTAATGGCTCAGAATTTATTATTGAATGTACCGGATTCACTTGAATACTTTATCAAATGCTATATTAAAACTACTGTATTAACTTGGAAGGGCTACAGGATAGAAGGAATGTATGAGCATCTGGAAGCAGAGAGAAGAATGAGGAGACATTTAAACTAGTCCAAAGATACGGGGCTAAGTTTCACAGCATGAGTCACATGATGGAACTAAAAGAGTGTAAGTGAGTGACATTTTTAGGACTAATCAGATCTTTGCAATTGAATAAATTTGAGGGAAAGTTGATTCAAACTTGTCTTCAAGTTTTGGTTCTAAGTAAATAAAAAAACAATATTATGGTAAAGAGGTTTATCTAACCTAGCAGGAGTAAATGCCTTTGTGAAGGGGGTTGTTTAGATAAATTCATTTTTATATGAGATATTGACAGTATAAGTAAGTTGAAAGCAACCAGCAAATGAAGAATATGAAATAGAACATTGAAAAAGACACCAGGAAAAAATTATGTGCTGTCAGGTGTATAAAGATAAATAAAACCACTAGACTAGATCACATCTCTAAGTAAAGAAAGCTTCTATAAAGTCAAATATAATTGTTGTTTGAGTTACTTCTATATGCAAAATAAGCACTAGAAAGTTTTAAAGACAGTAATAGATTTCTGTTTTATAGAATAGTGAACTGGGACTAAAGCTTACTAATTTCATAACTAGCAACATTTCCACTAATAATAATTAGGACTAACTGTACTTCTAAGAATATTAGAAAAGGTGGGAAATTATATTCATAAAAATGTTTGAAAGCGGCAGAGAGCTAATAAGACAGTAAAGAATTACAGGTCAAAGATATGAGAGAAGAATAACAAAAATATAAGCTTGGTATTTGGATGGTTTTTAGCTCTGTGGATTTTTTATTAAATTTTATTTTTATTTTTGATTTTGGAGAGAAGGGAAGGGAGGCAGAAAGAGAGGGAAAGAAACATCAATATTAGAGAGAAACATCGATTGGCTGCCTTTCTGGCCTGACAGGGGATTCGGACCAGCGACCTTTTGGTTTGCAGGACAACACCCAACCAACTGAGCCACACCAGCCAGGATAGCTCTGTGGATATTCACAGCTACAGAAGGGGTAGCTGCAAGCCTGAGAAGATTAGCTGAGCTTTTAATAGCTTCTTAATATTATGAAGACAAAAATGAAAAGTCAGGGCCCACCAAACAAAGAACATATTAGTTAACTCATCAGTCTTTGGTGTGGGACTTCAAAGAGTTCTACCTGAGATAAATCAAAAGAATAAATAAAAAATAGACCAACACAAAAAGAGTCTGCCCAGCTTCAAATCACTTCAATCATGATAATTGGATTAAGTTGTTCAAGACTGCAATAAATATTATGTGACATTTTAATAGACACTATCAATACCGGATAGAACAATTGCACAAAAATCAGTAAGGGTAACAAAGATATGAAAAGCATGATTAACAAATACCAACTAAGAATATTACATCCAACAATCAGAGTACTCTTCTCAGTAAATATGAAATATTTAAATATTATGGAACATAAAGCAAGTCTCCATAGATGTAAAAGGTTTCAAATCTTCCAGAAGGTTTTCTAACCATAGTACTATTAAGCTAGAAATCAATATTAAAAATATAAGTTCTTCACATGTGTAGAAATTAAGAAGTAATTTTTCAACTAATGGATCAGAGAAAATATCAAAATGGAAAGCAGAATCTATTTTAAATTAATTCTAATATAAATGTTACATACCAAATAGAAATACATAGCTTTAAAGGCTATATTAGAAATAAATAACTACTGAAAAATCAATGAAAAAAGTATTCCTCCCATGCACTTAAAAAATAGCATAAAAACATAAACTCAAAATAATAGGAAAGAAAAAATTTTTAAAGAGCAAAAAATTCATGAATTAGGAAAGAAAGTATACAATGAATATGATAAATAAACAAATTAGTTTTAAAGGCCAAAAACATTTATGAATTTATTACAGAGACAAATGAAGAAAACTAATAACACATTATTACCAGTTTCAGGGTGAAGAGGGGACATCATTAGCAATCCTGAAGACATCAAAAAATAGTGGAAGGATATAATTAACAACTTCATACCAATACACTTTAGTTTTTTGAGATGCACTCATTTTATTTTTTATTATTTTACTTTATTTTGATTTAATCTTTTTAAGTATATTCTATTGATTTTACCAATATTTTTCCCCTGCTCCCCTCCACCCACTACCCTCCTTCCCTCCAGCAATTCCCCCGCTCTTAGTTCATGTCTGTGGGTTGTACATGTAAATTCTTTGGCTTCTCCCTTTCCTGTACTCTTCTTAATATCCCCTGTCTATTTTGTTCCTACCAATTGTGCTTCTTGATTCCTACACCATTTTCACCCATTCTCCCCTTTTCTCCTCCCAGGTGATAACCCTCCAAAGGATCCCCATACCTATGATTCTGTTCCTGCTCTGATTGCTTGTTTTTCATTTGTTTTTCTTTTTTAGATTCAGTTGATAGTTGTAAAATAGTTGTCACTTTAATGTTCCTAGTTTTGCTCTTCTTTTTCTTAGATAAGTCCCTTTAACATTTCATATAGTAATGGCTTGGTGATGATGAACTCCTTTAGCTTTACCTTGTCTGGGAAGCACTTTATCTGCCCTTCCATTCTAAATTATAGCTTTCCTGGATAGAATATTCTTGGTTGTAGGTCCTTGTTTTTCACCTCTTGGAGTATTTTTTGCTAGCCCTTTCTTGCCTGCAAAATTTCTTTTGAGAAATCATCTGACAGTCTTATGGGAACTCCTTTGCAGGTAACTCTCTGCTTTTCTCTTGCTGCTTATAAGATTATCTCTTTATCTTTTACCCTTGGCATATTAGTTATGATGTTTCTTGGTGTGGTCCTCTTTGGGTCCAACTTGATTAGGATTCTCTGTGCTCCCTGGACTTGCATGTTTATTTCCTTCACCAAATTAGTGAAGTCCGTGTGTGGGTTCTTTAAGAGGAACTGCTTGGGCCTCCAGGAGTTTCTTCCACTGACTCAATCCCTGCTGGTTTTTGCAGCCAGAAGTTATAGGGACTTACCTTCCTAGCACCAGAACCTTGGGCTGGGGGACCTGGTGTGGGGCTTGGACTCCTTGATCTTGAGCTATCCCTCCCAAATTTTTATCCACCACACATGGGTGAGAGACCAGCCTGTTCTGTGTCTATGCCCCTTCTACCAGTCTTGATGGATGTGGTTTCTTTAATTACATAGTTGTCAGACTTCCATTCAGTTCGATTTCTGATTGTTCTGAGAAATGGTTGTTCTATATTTTAGTTGTAATTTTGATGTGGTTGTGGAAAGAGGTGAGCCATGTCTACCTATGCCATCATCTCTCCATACCAGAAGCTTCTCCATACCAATATATTTTAAAATTTAGATAAACAGATTTCCAGAGAAACACATTTCACCTAAGCTGAATTCAAAATAAGTGTCTTCCCACAAAGAAAACTACAGCCTCCAATAGCTTCACTAGCAAATACTGCCAAAATGTTAAGAAAAAATAATGTTAATTTTATCCAAATTTCTGAGAGAATCAAAAATGAGGAACACTTTCCAACTTATTTCAAAATTAGATGCAAAAATCCTAAATCAAAATTAGCAAGTAATGTCTAATTATATATAAAGTGGATAATACATAATAACTATTTATGTCTTTTTCCAGGAATGTGAGGTCAGTTTATCATTAAAAACTCGAACAGTTGATTCTAATGAGCTAATCTAACTAATTGAAACAGTAAAAGAAAGAAAAATGTCAATAGAGTTAGGAAAGATATTTAATAAAATTCAACCTCTATTTATGACTTTTTAAAAAACCTGTAGCAACCTAGGAATAAAAGAAAATGTCCTTAATTTCATAACATAAGTATCTGAAAAACTACTAAAAACATACATTATATTTAATGATGAAATATTAAAGCTCTCCCTCTGATTTAAACAACAAAGAATGCACTTTTACCACTCCTATTACTTAAGTCATTTATTAATTATCAAATGTTTACATTGAACATATACACTATCTATAAGATTGCAATAAAAATTATAACCAATATGTAAATGTAGGAAAAACAATCAATACACTCTGGAAACAGAAGGGTGGAAAAATATGCTATATGAAAGAACAAGACTTTTTATTAATATAAATAATAAGACATAGTGGAATGGAGGCAAGATAGGCATTTCAACTAATGGAATGGAATACACAGTCCAGAAACAGAATGAAATATCTATGGATAAAAATGTATGATAAAGTTTGCAATGCAAAAAATTGGAGGAAAAATCGATAAATGATGGTAGTTCAAGAATAGCAACAACAAAAAGAAAATTTAGTCTTTCTCTCAAACAATACACAAAAATAAATTCCAGCTGGGTTTTCAATCAAAATATCAACATAAAAGGCAAAACAATTAGTTTCTAATCTAGAAGATAATATAGGAGGTTAACTTTATGAACTGGTTTATAGAAAGTTTTCTTTATACTTGATCTTAGCCAAAAGGCCAAGAAGCAATAACAGCCTAGGAGGGAAAAAGATTCATAAGTTATATTAAAGTCAAAATTATTTTAATCACAAAACATTATTATAATCATGGAAAGGCAAGGGAAAATACGAGAGAACATTTTTGATAAAAAAGATTTTGTATTCAGAACATATAAAGAATTCAGTAACATAAATACATAAGAAAATGAATATAATAAGAAAAATAGTCCTTTCAGTAGGAAAAAAAAAGACCACAGAAGACTTGAACAGATATTTTTTAAAAGAGATACCCTACGGCAATAGATAAGTTAAAATATACTCATTAATAACTGGAAAATGTCAGTTAAAACCAAAATTATATACCACCGAACAGTCACCAGGATGGCTAAAATTTTAAAGTTACACAATACCAAGAGGTAGCGAGGACACAGAGCAAGGGAGTGGTAAATGCTGCTGGGGAAAAAGATGATTTACCATTACCTAGAACAAATGAAACACACCCATCACCAAAAACTTAGGAACCCCATTCCTAAGTATTATATCCAAAAAAGAAATGTGTGCATAAATGCACTTAAAATATATAAAGGATGTTAAAAACACATCCATATAAATTTCAAAACCAGACAAAACTATGAGTGATTTGAAAACCAGAATAGTGGTTACTTTTAAGGAGGAAGGAAGGGGAAACAGTGGGAAAGGTCACGATGGGGCGTGATGGCTTCGTTCCCTTTCTCATCTCAGTGCTGTCTCCGCAGCCATGTGTCTGTCTCATCTGTCTGTAGCTCTTACAGCTCCTTGCCAGTGCCCAGGGGCTGGGCCAGAAAGATCTATACATCTTTCTGAATACTCTGAACAGTTTTTCCCCAGCAGTATTCAGTTACTAATGTTGAAAATGCCTGAAGAGCACCTGATTCTAGATGGGAGGAGATTAGTGTATACAGATGATATGTCTGTCACTTTTCATGCAGTATAGGAAAAGTAAACCTATTACAAAATTCTCTTCTATGTATCTCATTATATGCCTCTATAAATTGTGCTTTCTACACAAGACGTGTATGAAGCTATGTTTAAAATAGTGTAGTTGTCTTCTGACAGCTCAGATCAATAGAAGGTCCTAAAAAGACCTTTTTTACCTTGAGGTAAAATGGCAATCAAAAGCATGTCGTTTCCTGATTTTTTTTTAATTATATGGAAATATTTCTACCTCCCTTTGCTTAAACTGTTGACTCCATGAACATGACAGATGGCAATACCTTTTACATCTAAAAACAATAATTTGGACAGGAAAAATATGGTATGGCTTTCTCTTTTTTATTTCTTTGCAGCATGTATAAAGGCTTATCTTCATGACCATGAAATTCTGGTAAATGACAACAATTTGAATAAAGATGCAAATGTCCTCCTATTACCAAAGTGCTAATGAGATGAAGGAACAACTGATACCACACCCCCAAATTCAGGCTCATTATTAAATACACATGGAATTTCCTAAGGAATTACTTCATTATATCCTGGTTCCTGATTTTCAATTAAAAATTAGTATTTCATATTTCAAATGTGCAATTTAAATTCAGCTTGTTTATCACTCCTTTAAAAAATACATCATTGTCTCTGGAGACTTATATTGTCAGTAAACAGCCTACTTTTACTTAAGAAAAAATGAAAAAACATTTTGCAGATAAATAAGAATTTATAATCAAAATATTATTTACAGCATTTCACCCTGAAACAGAAATTGGCCTTACCACCCAAATAAATGAGGTCATCACTGCACACAGGCCAGGTCAGTTGTCTCGTGGAAGCTTCGTTTTACAGGAAGGTGGGGGCAGGTGGCTGTATTATATCAGCAAAGTGAACTTTTATCATCTCTTCTCTGGAAGAGCTAACAAATCAGTAGTAGGTCATCTGGAGTCATGAATCAATTCTTACAGAGTCATTTGTAGAGTACAGTGACATCAGCCAGGCTTACTCAACAACCCTACTTATCTTCCATCCTGCTATTCTGATGTCAAGAAATGGGTCAATGAACTAGTTTAAATTTTCTGATTTTATGAGTGTATTTAATGGATGTATGTGTTTTATAAGTATAATTACCTTGACTTTTGGGTTTGAATTTCCAGTATGTTTATTAAATTACTAATTAAGTATTGTGCTTGATTATAGCTAGAATAGAGCTTAAAATCATACAAATAGTAGCTCTTAGAAATCTCCAATACAGGAAGGGGAATTGTAAAATAACTTTAAAGAAATGACCACAACCAACCGCTCTCAATTTATGTAGTTTAAACAGCTTTTATCCACTACTAATTCACCCACAATATACTCTAAATCATGGTTGATGCTGCTACTTGAAATATTTGACAGGCTCTAAATAGGGTTTGGCCAGTCACAGTTACGAATTTCCAACTCATTTAGCCAAAGCACTACTCCTTTCTCCTCAGCAACTCGTGAGGTTACATCCCTGAGTAATACAACCAACATACTATGTATGCAAATCATTGCCAGAAGTGTACTAGAAAGACTAATAAAATATGAATAAAGAGACCTGAATTCTAGTCCTGTGTTCTGTCCCCTACTGTAAAACATTGGACAAGTCTTTTCTCCTGTCACAAACTCAGTTTATTCATCTCTTAAAAAATGGACAAGATTCCTGAAGTTTTAATTTTCTATGATGATAATTCAGTATCTGGTAATGAATCCATCTAAATGCAATGGCCATGTATGAGAAGTGAAATTTTCATATTAAGTACATACATCTTCTTTAATTGTTGATATTTGTGCTGATTTGTGGCACTCTGAATTATTAAATTGTTCTGAACATTTAGAGGGTCAGAGAAGAATTCTCTTCTTTCAACTAAAATGTAGAGTGCGTGGTTTGAAGTCAAGCTGAAAATTGTCACAGATCAGCCAGAGATATGTCAAATAAATAACAGGCAGAAAAAGAGGATCATTTTGCCATCATTATCTCCTATGATTGTGCAACGCTATCCTTGTTGGAGTTGTGGCTGTTGTTAAAAAGTCGCATACCCAGGAACTAATTATGCTGTTCTGAGGCCAGTAGGGCTGGAATAGAGTTCAATAAATAAATTTCAGAGTTAGGAAAGAAACTAAAACCGTAGCAACATTTTTCCACTTTCAGTTGAAAGCATGTGTTTTAATATTTTCTAATGAGCTTTCTAATGTGATTCCTGATTGTTTACATGTAAAACTTTTTTCTATAGCTAGTTTTTGAAGAAATTTAACACATTTTGCCATTCAAAGCAAAAGAAAGCAGTTACAAATGTGTATAAATATGAATCAGCTGGTGGTCTGTAGAGGATTGGATGAGTACCTGCTTCCTGGTAAGTTAGGAATGGGTGAAGAGAAGTCACTGTTACTGAGGTCTGAGACCCCACATTAATGGGAAACCCCTGGCAGATTTCAGCAGCAGACTGATGAGATCCGAATTATGTTTTCAAAGGATTGTTCTGGCTGCTGAGCAGAGAAGAGCAAGGATGGAAGCGGGAACCTAGAAAGTGGCCGAATCAGTAAAAAAAGGATCAGGATACAAATGAACCAAACATAACAATAGCCGTATAAATCAAGTACAGTTCTTGTAATTCATAATAAAATGCATTCTCTGTGCTGGGCAAATGCTTAATTAACAGGAAAAAAACTTAAAAAATTGAAAACATCAAAGCACTCGTATTTTGTAGTGTCCCTCGGTGAAGTTAAATTATTTGTACTCTGCTTCTGGCCTGTGTCAGGAACTGTGCCGTCCCTGCAGGACCTCTTTATCTCTGTATTGTTCCCGTGAAAGCATATTTAATTTGCCTCAGAAGTACTTTTAAAAACAGGTACTCTTTGTAAAGCACTCTTAGATTCTCCACTGCGTCATTCCAGACTTTTATCATGCCAAGTCACTAGCAGGGAGAGAAGAATCTAGATAATGAGCCCTGCAGATACATAAATTTCAAGGTGTAGTGCATATCCCCGTCAGGCAGACATTTCACAAATGGCATTCAGCTGGCATACTTCATTTCCTAATTATTTTGAATCCTAACTCCTCTTTTAACTGTGTAAAATTTTCCACAGCCTCACTCACTCAACACGGCAAGGTTATGTGAATTCCTATTTTCATTCTAATAAAAAGGATGATTCCCCAGAGTCCATGTAATCCTTTTTAAAATATTATATAAATTCTTTAGTGTATTTAATGACTGGTATATATGAATGTTCAAAAAACTGCTTTTAATTTTAACGATCCTATCCATGGCCTAGCTTCTATTCCCAATTCAGTTATGAGAACTGCTTTGCCTTCTCGCCTTTAATTCTTCTCAACTGTTTTAAATTTTAAAAAAAGTTTCTTTACAATGTACTGTTAGTTCTTGGAAATGTAAGTTGTAGCTGAGTTCTTTTAAAAACTTAAATCATTGTTAATTTAAGTTGAAGAGGCAAAAAGAAATTCAAGTTTTAAATCAAACATTAGAAATGGATATCTGGAATTAGGGACCATTTATTTGTAAGACCTTTTAGAGAGAAGCTTTAGGACAACTGATGAAATGAGCTACAGAATTTTGATTATTTCCTTTTATCAAGGGATTTTAATCCTGTGGTGTTGAAGAGACTCTGTTCTATCCTCTTTCAAAGCATAATTGAACTTTTGTCATTCTCTAAAGCTTTATAAATCCAGGACTTTTCCTCAGCAGTGACATCCCTATCAAATCCGTCTAACTGCCCACTGAATGGATTAGAACAGGATGGCCCCAGTGCTGTTTAGCAATTAGGAGTGCTGAATTTACCTGCATCTCTGACTATAGTCTCTGGTTGCCTCCTACGTACAATGAAGTTAATAGTATACTTGGACAATTATCCTTTACAAAAATTCTTCTGAGTGGAACAAGCTATTAAGTATTCAAGGTTATTGACAGTGTATTGCATTGCAAAAGGTGTTTACCAAAAGGAGTATCTGTGTTTTCCATGCTATCTTTGCAACAATGCTGAATTGGGGGATGGCTTTGTTTGAACAACTGCTTTCCCAGGAACTACTTTATTTCTAATGTCCTCTGATGAAATAGGATGGGGTGAACTGTTATCAATACCATTATTTTTAAATTTGGAAAATGTATAAAAACACCTTGACTATCTCAGCAGATATGTATCCATTAAAATTACCTTATTGATTATGTCAGTCAATTAATTTTTAGATTCATGGCATCTACATTGTCCTCTGTAATAAAGTCTGCAATGGATTAGCTTCAGTTCTTTTATTTATGTAGGTTCAATTATTGTTATCAGGCCCATAACGTTGTGTTTTTCCTATTCCCTAGTTGTTGACTTTGGTTCTACTCTCAGTTGGCTGAATTTCTTTGGTTGTGTTTTGCTTTCAAGAAGAATCCCTTTGTATGCTTATAACCCCATGCATATTGGAGTGAGATTTGCTGCTTTTATATTTGATTTGTACAGTTTTTTCACTTACAAAAATGAAACAATATTTTCTGCTTCTCTAGGTTATTTTAAGCAGGTTTTATAGCATAAGAATATGGCCCTTGGAGAACTGTAATTTATTTGTTTTCTTGGTGCATCAGATAATTGAGGACAATGCTGTGAGGTCATATCTGTAGTCTCTGTAATGGCCTCATGTATGCAAACATAACAAGTGCTGCATCCCGAAATCTCAGCTCCGTATGGTCACTGAATGAATACTAAAAACCCAACTATGTTACTAACTTGTGCTGTGATCTTGGACAACTCTTTTCTTTTCCCTGGGCTTAATTTCATAATTCTTTTTTTAAATATATTAAATTTTAATTAACTGAATGTTAAAGTAACTGTCAAAATTACAAAAGTATTTTTAAATATATCTTATTGATCATGCTATTATAGTTTTGCCAGTTTTTTTCTCCCCTTTATACCCCTCCACCCTGCACCCCCAACCCTCCAGCACCACCAGCCCCCCTTAGTTCATGTCCATGAATTGTGCATATAAGTTCTTTGGCTTCTCTGTTTCCTATACTGTTCTTAACCTCCTCCTGTCTATTTTATGCCTACCATTTATGCTTCTTATTCTCTGTACTTCTCTCCCCGCTCCTCCCACCCTTCCCCACTGATAACCCTCCATGTGATCTCCATTTCTCTGGTTCTGTTCCTGTTCTAGTTGTTTGCTTAGTTTTGGGGTTTTTTTTTAGGTTCAGTTGATAGTTGTGAGTTCATTGTCATTTTACTGTTGATATTTTTGATCTTGTTATTTTTCTTAGATAAATCTCTTTAACATTTCATATAATAAGGGCTTGGGGATGATGAGCTCCTTTAACTTGACCTTATCTGGGAAGCACTTTATCTGCCCTTCCATGCTACACAATAGCTTTGCCAGATAGAGTAATCTTGGATATAGGTCCCTGCCTTTTATGACTGAATGCTTCTTTCCAGCCCCTTCTTGCCTGCAAGGTTTCTTTTGAGAAATCAGCTGCTAGTCTTATGGAAATTCCTTTGTAGGTAACTCTCCTTTCTTCTTGCTGCTTTTAAGATTATCTCTTCACCTTTAATCTTGGGTACCTTAATGATGATGTGCTTTGGTGTGTTCCTTGGATCCAATTTCTTTGGGACTCTCTGGCTTCCTGAACTTCCTTTAAGTCTATTTCCTTTGCCAGATTGGGGGAGTTTTCATTCATTATTTATTCCAATAAGTTTTCAATTTCATGCTCTTGTTCTTCTCCTGGCACGCTTATGATTTGGATGTTAGAGTGCTTACAACTGTGTCATAGGTTCCTAAGCCTCTCCTCATGTTTTTGAATTCTTGTTTCTTCATTCTGTTCAGGTTAGATGTTTATTTCTTCTTTTTGTTTGAAATTGTTGGTTTGAGTCCTGGTTTCCTTCCCTTCACTGTCGGTTCCCTGTATATTTTGCTTTATTTCACTTTGGGTACCCTTCATTTCTTCCTTCATTTTGTGACCAAGCTCAATCAGTTCCGTGAGCATCCTGATTACTGGTGTTTTGAACTCTACATCAGATAGGTTATCTTTCCTTGTTGCTTAGCTCTTTTTCTGGAGTTTTAATCTGTTCTTTCATTTGGGCCATATTTCTTTGTCTTGGCATGCCTGTTATGTTGTAAGGGGTTGGGGCCTCAGGTATTTGCCAGGGCAGGACAACCCTCTTTGCTGCATTATGGCACTGTCTGTGGGGGAGGTGTTCGAGAGGAAACACTGCTGCTCAATTGCTCCGCTCTGGCCCTATTTTCTCTAGGTTATTTTAAGCAGGTTTTAATGAACTCTTCTGTGAGGTTGGGAGTTTCTCCTGCTGTGGCAACCCCTACAGGAGTTTACAGCTAGTTTTGAGTCTTTGGTTTCCTGTTCAGCCAACCCCGCCTCACCTAAGTGGTCCGCTGCCTTGCCACCCATCCTCTCCACTGAGCTGCCTGTTTTCCATCTCCACCCCTCTTACCAGTCTGGGCGAATGTTTCTTTAATTCCTTGGTTGTCTGAGTTCTAGGCAGTTTGATTTTCTGTCACTTCTGATTATTTATTGTTTTTAAATTGGTTGTTATCCTTTTTTTGGTTGTGCGAGGAAGCAAAGTGTTTCTACCTATGCCTCCATCTTGGCTGGAACTCCCACAAAAGTATTAACCATTTCATAATTCTTGAACTAGATCTCCTCCATGTCTTTCCTTTCCACATATCTTTCATTATATGCACACAACAGTGTCCCATTAAAGAATCACTAGAAAAGATAAATAAATCATTTCACACAAATAGTAAGAAAGCACAGTATAACTTTAGCCATATTAATTGATTTTCATGCCTTAGTTTCTTTCTCTAGAATGAATACAATAATTGTGTAAGCCTAATAGGATTGTTGGAGAATGACATCAATTAAAACCTGTAAAACACTTACGTGCACATACTAAATGTTAGCAATTGTAAACACTTAAGCACACAGAAGTGCACATAAATGTTAGCAATAATTAGTTCCAGATTGTGATTTTACGTTCATGTCCCTTAGACTGGAAATTGGAAGTGTGGTATCCACATATGAACATAGCATTTCTCTATACTTATGACTCATTGTAGAATTAGTCACTTGAAAAATTTATGATCTTAAAGAATAGCTATCAAGATTCTCCTATTTGGGTCCCTATTGTTATTCTTTCCATTGACTTGCCAGGAACTTAACTTGTCTAAAAATCTTAACTCCCCAAATCCCCTATTATTTTGATTCTGTGTATTCTGTCTCATCCATTTCCCCCCGTGGCTTTGTAAGTCCATCCAAATCCAAGCAGAGTAGCTTATTATTCCTGCCCTCAGGGTAAAGACATCAAAGTCTTAGCACATTAGCTATGGAACTCATTCTGCCTGCATCTTCTTTCCTGGTTTGATCTAATAGGTAGCCTCTATTCCATCTTTAGGATGTACACATAAGCCAAGTGCTTTTTAAGATTTCTCTAGTTCAATAATGGTTTTGATTTTTTAATGGCTTCTTTGTGAGTGTTATCTTGGTACACAGTGCTAGAAGATACAGTTTTACAATAGAAAGTATTCAAATTGATTTTATGTTGTCTTCATTGATATATTTTAGCAACTGCTATAGAACTGGGGGACAAAAGTGAATGTCTTCAGTTTCTAAGTGAATGTCATCATGGTTTCCTTAGTATTCAAGCTGAATTTTAGGTGTGGTATTTATTTCTCTTCCTTCTTTATTGGCTTACAGTTTGTATTTTTGACATTTATTCTCATAAGCATATAGAGCCAATGCCTCCATAAAGCTTACATAACAAGTTATTACATATGTTCTGAAGCACAGATTATGGAAGTACAGTGTAAAACAGCATATATATGGAGGGTGTTAAAAGTAAATCAAAAAGCAAATATAAATCAAAATTTTATCTGAAAAAGTATTGCTTTATTTTTAACTCTGATTTGAATGCACTGTTTCTGGCAAATTATCAGGTTATAACCGTGAAAAGAGAAATGTATCAAAGGTCAAATTGCTCATAAAAGCATTCCTAAAATGTCAGAAACAATTATACTATATAGAAGAATTAACCCTCAAAGAAATTATACATTAATTCATAAAAATTTGTGATTATACTGTAATTCCATTTTGTAGTTATACTATTGATGATTTCTGGATTGTAATATGCTATGAAGAGTTGATAAAATTTAAGGGTAGATTTTGATCTGAAAGAAAGAGAAAAGTGTATTTTGGAAAATGCTCTAGTATATAAATTTAGGTTTTTTAAAAGCTCATTTATTTTACCAGTTTTTATAACATGCCTATCAGATGTTTATTCCTGAAATTTTTCATGTTATGATGGAGAAAACAATTTGGAGTAGGAATGTGGTCTGGAAATTCTGCCTCTCCCACAGAGTGGTTGATGACTTGGGGCAAGGGGAAAAAAGGCTTTGATTTTCTATTTCAAATGCTTTAACATGATTTAAAAATATTTACCTCCTCAATTTCCATCATGATTGTTTGCTTGGCACATAATAAGTACTTAGAAGTATTATTTTCTTTTCCTTTATTCAATATGTAATAATCATTGTGAAACCACTGTAGATTTTTAAATAGAAAAGGAATGTGAAAGATATGTGTTAGGTCCTCTTACCATGAATTGCAATCATAGGTAGATTTATATATTTTTATTTTGTGTATTCCTTAACTATTATAATTATAGTTGTTTTTACTCCTTTTGTCTTTCAAACTTTATACTAGCTTTATATGTGATTAATCTACTACCTTATTATATATTTATACCTTTGCCAGTGAGATTTAGACTTCCATATATTAACTTATTACTAGTTTTTTTTTTTTCAGCTAAAAAAGGTACCTTTAACTTTTCTTGTAAGTCTAGTTCAGTCGTGTTAAATTCCTTTAGCTTTTGCTTGTTTGGAAAACTCTCCTTCAATTCTGAATAACTAAGCCAGGTAGAGTATTCTTGATTGGAAAAGTCTCTTTTCTTTCAGTATTTTATATATATATACATAGCAATTCCCTTCTGTCCTGCAAAATTTCTGTAGAAAAGTCTGCTGAATGTATTATGGGGATCCCCTTGTATGTAACAAGTTGTTTTTCTCTCACTGCTTTTAAGACTCTTTATCTTTAACATTTGATGTTTTAATTATAATTATGTCTTGTTGTGGATCTCTTTGGATTCATCTCATTAGAAATTCTCTGGGATTCCTGGACCTGGATGTCTGTTTACTTCCACAGGTATAGAAGTTTTAGCATTATTACTTTATAAGTTTTTGTCCCATTTTTTTTCTCTCTCTCCTTCTTCTGGGACTACTATAAGGTAAATGTTATCACCTTGATGTTGTGTCATATATCCCTTTAGCTGTTTTCACTTTTTCATTTGTTTTCTTTTTGCTGTTCTGTTTCGGAGAGGTTTACGGCCCTATCTTTGAGAGCACTGATCCTTTCTTCTGCTGTGCCTAGTCTGCAGATGAACACTGTAGTGTATTCTCCAACTCAATTACTGTGTTCTTCAGCTCTGTGACTTCTGTTTGATTCGTTCTTATCTATCTTTTTGTTGAAGTTCTCCTTGTGTTCATCTGTTCTTCTCCCCAAGTTAGTGAGTGTTATTATGAACATTACCTTGAAATCTTTATCAGGTAAATTACTTATTTCCATGTTATTAAGGTTTGTTTCTGAGGCTTTAACTTGCTATTTTATTTGGAACCCATTCTTTTGTTTCTTCCTTTTGCTCAACTCCTCTTGTTTCTACATATTAAGTGAAACAGCTGCCTCTTCCAGTCTTAAAGGAGTGGGCCTCGTGTGGAAGATGAACCTTACTGTCCAACCTTGCCCTAAGTCTTGGTTAAATCTCTAACCTTTCTGATTTTTCCAAGCAACCTGATTTATTGTTTAATAGCTCCAGTTGTTGGGGCTACTAAATACACAAAATAAGTCATGTACCATGACCTATTACTGTTCCAGAGAGAGGGGTCTCAGTCAGCACTTAGTCTCAGACTGCATGGGAGCCAAACCCTCAGGCAGCAGTCTCTAAAGTCTGCATATATCTACATTCCTGTGGGGCCACAATAATAAACGTTGCTAATATCCAAGCCAGGTGATTCCGAGGTATCCCTGTGCTGTAGTTGCAAAAATCAGTGTTCCAGGTGAGGGTATAAGGTCCTTTCTGGGAGGTAACAGTGAGCTGTAGAGAGGCACAGTGAGAGTGGAAATATGGCCTTTGCTGGCCCACTTTCCCTGAGAGCACCTCAATATCCTCTAGCTGGGCGGCAAACCTAAAGCCTGACCCTCAGGTTAAAGCTCTAAAATAAGTCTCTTTTATGGAAAGACTGGAAGTATGTTTCAGTCTGCTATCTGCAGTGCCTCGGGGGCAGTCATCTGCCAAGAACTGTCTCTCTAATTAGTACAGTCCCATGGACCCCAGGAGCACAGAGCCAGGCACTCAAGGGGTGTCTCCTAGGCTACCAATGCAAAAACTGGGCACCAGACATTTAAAAAAGAAACAGCAGAGACACCAGACTTGTGTAAAAAGCTCTCCTCTGGAAGATACTAGCGCTGTGGAGCAGAGCAAGGAACAGTACAGGGATGGCATCTGCCAGCTCTAACAGGGCAGAGGAAGAGTGCAAGGACATGCATGTTCACTAGCTTTAGTGAAGGAGAGGATGAGCCAGCGATGGCTCACACCTGCTGGCTTTAGCAAGGCAGAGGGTGAGCCAGCAATGGGTCACTCCTGCTGGCTTTAGCAAGGTAGAGGGAGAGCACAAAAAATGCTGCTTGTCAGCTCCTCTGTCCCCAGAGAGAATCACACAAGCCCCTGGTCCTCCAGCAGATGCTTTAATATTAGAAAATGAATCTCATTCACTTACAGTTTGGCACTTACAGTTTGGGTGCCTTCCTGCTTCCTCTGCACTGAGCCCTATGACAAGTGAGTCTGTGTGTAAGCCTTTTAAGAGCAGTCTCTCATTTTGTTATCCCTAGGTCTCACCGACACTAACCTTGGTTTTCAAAGCCAGGTGTTTTGGGTGCTCATCTCTCAGGGCATGTCTTAAGAGTTGGGATGTCTGATGTGGTGTATAAACCCTTTGCTCCTCAGGGAGAATCTCTGGATTTGTGAGATCCCTCTTGAATGTGAGTTGCTGCTACAGGGGTGGGGTTTTTGGTGAGACCCCATCTTGGTCTCTTACCCACCTGAATGTAGCCCTTCTCTTGTTTGCTGTGAAGTCACTGTTTAGCTAGTTTTCAGTTGCATCCAGGCAAAATTTTTTCCCTCGTAGCTGTAGATTCGGTGTGTCTGTGGGAGTAAGTGAGTTCAGAATCTTCCTATATCACAATCTTGGACTGCCCCCACTAGGGATTCTTTTTATATGAACATTTCTAAGATTTTGCTTTGTAGATCCATTCAGTAGTCTCTGATTGGACCTGAAGATAAGAATATTAGAACCACTCATTAACCTGCCCCCCCCACCCACACACACACTAGGTTTGGAAAACTTAGCTAGAGTAATTTTTTTAATATATTTTCCCAGATACTTATTCACACTGTCCTTCAATTTTGACATAAGTTGACTGGTTCCTAGGTTCCATTTTGGCCCGTTTCATACTAACCAGCTCTTTCATCAGCACAGATATAAATGCTTTATAGAGCTCTCAGGATTTCTTTGTCCAAATATTTATTAATAATGGTTTGCTTTTGTTTGATTTTAACAGAGACTTTCTATCTCAGTTGCCAAACTAATGAAGCCCTTTCACTATCAGCTGAATACATTTTTATTACAAGCTGTTATGACTGTTATTAACTCTGAGGTAGCCCTGAACAACTTCAGATGTTAACTGTTGATGAGGTGAACTGCAAGCTTCTAACACATTCATGGTTTTCAGTGTGAAAGCAAACAGCTTTCAGACCAATTAATAAAATAATACTCCCCCATCATTGAAAATTCATTTGCTGTCGCATTCATTTCCTATGATTTGCTAGCAGACATTCTAATATAATTATGAAGATTAAAGGGAGCAGACTGTGATTTACTCAGCTATAGCTCAGTCTGGTCTTTAGGGTTCAAACTTTCAGTGTGTCTACATGGAGCTCATCAGAGAGCAGAGTGGAAGATCTTGGTAAAATTTAATGGTGATGATTAATTCTTTGAAATAGTTTCTGCTTCAAAGCCTTCCCATGTGGACCAATCTCCCATATTTTACTGCTGTCTTTTTCTCATTTCCTGAAAACTCTGTTCAAATTGCACTGCCTTCAAATATCTATCTTTTTAAACCGTGCCGTTTCTAATCATCTCATCAATCCAGTCTCCATCGGTGGGCCAAGATTTTATACCATGTTTATTTGCAAGTGATTTTATGTGATAAACATAATATCTCTGTCATCTGAGCTTCTTAATTCTGGCAAAATTCCAAAGTCCAATATAAGTTTATTTAAAATTTTTAAAAATATTTTCTCCATTATTCTGTAAACTTGTTTGCACACTGTGATCTTGTAATTGTTATATTGTTATTCTACAATTGTTAATTGTAGAATAACTATACTTTCTTTTTATTTATGATTATATGAAAGAGATCCCAAAATGTAGGTTGCAGAAAGAGAAGTGGTAAAGATGTTTTACAAAAAACAAGAAATTTTGAAAATTAAAATTGATTTTTAACCGAGTTCCAAAAGTTGATAAAGGCTCAGAGTCGTTCTTTTCCAGGTAATGAGGCCCCCAGAGCCTAGTCATGTTGCTAACATACCCAGGTAATGGGAAATGCACTTTGCTAGACAAGGTAGGTCAAGTGGGGGCAGATGGTGGAATGTCTTAAAACACAGCAGACAGGAACGCATGCATGATCTGGAGAGCCACAGGGAGTCATTTGAGGGCGTAATGTAGTCACAGCGGTATGGCTGGCAGACAGTTTGGTTGATAATTTGCGGGACAGATAGGAAATGTGAGACTCCCTCAGAGAATGTGAGGTAACCAAGACCTGAACAAAAAAAACAAAAATAAAAAGGAAAAACTACTCAAGTAGCCCTTGTCCACACAGACTCCTGCAAGGTTCCATGAGGGACTGACGGGGCTAGAACCTGTAAGATGCCGTCCTGTCAGGGGGGCAGAGGCTGCAGAGATCAATACAAGAGCTGTATTCCATCACAGAGTAAAGGGAATTCTGCTGACACATTCGACGTGGGACTTTCCATTTACATAAGGTTTTAAAGTTAAATAAGCCAATAGATTATAATAAATGTGATTATTTTGATTGTATTGATAACTCTACAGAATCACCCTAATATAGAATTGCTTTCATTTAGTAGCATAATTTCTCATTAAGCACTGTAATATATAGCTCAGTGTAACTGTATTATAGCACTTCCGGAAGAAACTTTTTTTACCTCTTATCTAGAAAATGCCTGAGAGTTTTGCTGACTGAAAGTCATTGTGTATAGCTGTTTAACTTGCGGTTTTTAAAAGTTGATGTAAATTATTTCATTTATAGAAAGAAAGGAAATTAAAGGAGCATTACAAGATGCCACATGTCTTGGTAATTCTGCTTATCACTGTGAACTACATATTCTATAGTATACTTTTCTATTAAAATTTTTGATTAATGCCCAAAAGATATTTATAACACAACTCTAAATAATTTCTAAAATATGAACTATAAGATTTAATAGTCATAATTACATAAATTGTTTTTCTCCAATATCTGTATTTCCTCACAACCTTAGCACTTTAACAAAAAGGAAAATACAAAACTACTGAATGATCAAGCTTATACTGTGAGTCTAATGTGATAATATTTACTAATATCTTTCTGTAAGCCCATTTATAAGCAGAATTGGAAAAAATGATTAACCACATTAGTTCAAGTTGATTGAAACACTGTGATATCTATTTATTTATCTCATCAAATAGTATGATGTTTTAAAATTTTTATTGTTACTCTATTACAGTTGTCCCAATTTTTCCCCTTTGCCCTCCCCCACCCAGCTCATCCCCCACTCCCAGTCAATCCCCACACTGCTGTCCATGTCCATGGGTCAATATACATGTTCTTTGACTAGTTCCTTCCCCTTCTTTCCACCGTTATCCCCCTTCTCCCCTCCCCTCTGTAGCTGTCAGTCTGTTCCATGTGTCCATGCCTCTGTTTCTATTTTGCTCATTAGTTTATTTTGCTTATAAGATCCCTCTTATCAGTGAGATCATAAGGTATTTGTCTTTCACTGACTGACTTATTTCACTCTGCAAAATATTCTCCATTTCCATCCATGCTGTTGCAAAAGGTAGGAGCTGCTTCTTTCTTTCTGCTGAGTAGTATTCCATTGTGTAAATGTACCACAGCTTTTTGATCCACCCGTTTACTGATGGGCACTTAGACTGTTTCCAGCACTTGGTTATTGTAAATAGCACTGCTATGAACATAGAGGTGCATAAGTTCTTTCGAATTGGTGATTCAGGATTCTTAGGATATAATCCCAGCAGTGGAATCACTGAATCAAAAGGCAGTTCTATTTTTATGATTAATGAATGAGAAAACTGTTAGAAAAGGAAAAAGCAGTTTAGACTCATACAGATGTTAATAAAGATCTGTAGAGAAAGTTTTTGTCACAACAATACCTATGGCACTTTAAACCGAAGTATTGCTTTTCTTCATTGTATTTTTTTCCTTTACCATTTAGTCCCCTTATACTCTTTTACCCCGTGCAATCACCACATTATTGTCCATGTCCATGAGTCCTTTTCCTCTTTGCTTAATTCCTCTACCTCCTAACCTCCCCCACCTTAGCTGTTATCATTAGCTCTCTATTTTAATCTGTCTCTATTTTGCGTGTTAGTTCAGTTTGTTCGTTAGATTCCACATATGACTGAAATCATATGGTATTTGTCTTTCTCTGACTAGCTTATTTCACTTAGCATAATGTTCTCCATGTCCACCCATATTGTCACAAAGGGTAAATTTTTCTTCTTTTTTCACAACTGGGTAGTTCTATTGTGTAAATGTCCCATAGTTGTTTTATTCATTTGTCTACTGATAGACACTGGGCTGTTGCCATATCTTGGCTTTGTAAATAATGCTGCAATGAACATAGGGGTGCTAATGCTCTTTCAAATTAGTGTTTTGGGTTCCTTTAGATGTATTACCAGAAGTAGGATTACTATGTCAAAAGGCAGATCCATTTTTAATTTTTGCAGTATCTCCGTATTGCTTTCCATAGTGGCTCCAACAATCTGCATTCCCACCAACAGTGCAAAAGGGTTCCCCTTTCTCCACATCCTCACCAGCTCTATTTATTGATGATAGCCATTCTGACAGGTGTAATATGGTATCACATTGTGGTTTTAATTTGCATATCTCTGATGTGTAGTGACATTAAGCATCTTTTCCTATGTCTATTGGCCATCTGCAAGTCCTCTTTGGAGAAGTGTCTATTCAGGTCCTTTGCCCATTTTTTAATTGAGTTGTTTGTTTTTCTGGTGTTGAGTTTTGTGAGTTCTTTATAAATTTTGGACATAAACAATGTGATATTTAGAATGAAGCAGTTCCATTCCCATAGTGGTATGGTAGGTGTGGGCGAATCTTCCACTGACAGAGGTGATGAGTTTAGACATGGTATTTTTAAAGTAATTCACATTTTTTAATCATGTGCCAGACACTGAGCAAGACACTTAAATTTTTTCTCATAATATGCATAACCATATCATAAGATAAATACTATTACTAGCTTCTATTCTGACAATTAGGAAACTGAATCTTAGAACAGTTAAAATTGGCCCAAGAGCACTAGTTGATAAATGGTAGTAAGATACTACTTATCTTGCAGTTGTGTTAAAGTTCAGATAAGACTGTTATATGAAAATGCTTTCTAGAAAACTCCAGGCAAATATGAAACTCTATTATTTTCCCATCTCAATTTTTAAAAAATCTATATTAGTTATCAATTAGTCAATAATGACTTTCACTATCAAAAGTCAATATGAATTGTAAGATAATTCCTGATGAATACCAAAGATATCAACAACTCAATAATACTTCTCAGGATTATGGTAGAGTTTGTACAGGTCTGGCAAAAAAAAAAAATCTGATCCCAAAATTGGAATGCTAGAGAATTTCTAAATAGTGTGCTTTAAAAAAAAGTCTTAGCTCTGTATCTGGTTTCTCTCTGTTTTTATTACTCCTTTCACCCCATCTCAATCCCATGACATTGCTGAGTTTCACTTTTGCAAGCCTTCTGGAGGTGTGGTACGCACAGCACTTCTGTGACTATTAAAAACCAACCATAACAATTTGCACATTTCTATAATTAAAAAGAAATCAGGATAACATTTAGAGAATAGTGCTAAATTGTATATGCCTTACAATAAAATATAATTAATTTATACTTTAATGTATTAATGTTGTGTTCTTGATTAAGCTCCTAAGCTATAAAAACCTGGAAACAATAAAAGTCTTGATAAACCAAGATTTATATTTTATATTCTAGTTAGACTGCAGCACAATGAATGCAAAAACTTTCAGTATATACTTTTACCAAGAATAAAAAAGAGTTTATCCTCTTATCTCAGTTCTCATTTTGCTTTATTTCCATGGAAATCTTCATGAATTTTTAGTGTAATTACTTCAAGCAGATGTTCAGTTCTCTTGTCCTGATAATAGGAAACACAGTAGAATGAAAGATATCTTAGAAGACTTTATGAAAGTGTTTGGCAGTGTTCATGAAAATAGCCCAAGGGGAAATTTGGGTATTACTTTAGAAATATCAAAATACATGTTTCAATTGATTAAAACAAGGAATTATTAAAAACATTCTTAGAATTATATTTGTGAAGAAAGAGGTTAAATGGAGAGACAGTAATTTAAATGTTAAATCTCATTTTGACTTCACAAAAATAAATGAACCCAAAGCATTTTCACTGTATTTCTTAACCATTTGTATAGGGTATCACAAACAAGTTAAAACTGGATATGCTGTAGTTTACACTTCAAAGTAAGATAGTAAGATGTTAACTTTCAATATGTAGACAATGGTTCATTCATTTAGTTCTGTGTGCTATATTTCATGCAAATGTATACATTTTGCAGTTTTAATTAAAATGCCTACAGTTTCATGGGAGGAAAAACAAGTTATATAAATGCAAAGCAGTCCTTTGAAAAATATATAGTATCTTTAATATACAAAAGCGAGTGTGAAGAGGATTCTAAGTGTTTTATACATCGCGTTCTGAATCTAGCCAAGAAATTGTACTAAGAAAAACTAAAGGAAGAAAAATAGGTTGCATTGAGCTGTGCCTGTATGAGTTGTAGAACTACATCCTTCACTGTAATAATAATTGGCTGTGTCTGCCCAGATTTATTGGGATGCATACACAGATAACCCAAGTGTCAAATGATTCTCTAATGCAGACATATGGTGGTTGAAAGTGTCCTAATAGTGGGGCAGCTGATAGAAAAATATGGAATTTTTATTTCTCTGTATGGGAAGATTATCAACTAACCTGATATTTGGATCTGTACATGTTTCATTTATGGCTACATATATGTATTCTCTGCAGTAACATCATGCAAAATAGTTCTAATCTAATTAAAATAATACTTATCAATCATGACAAGTTTTAATGTGAAGTAGAGAGATGAAATCATTTTCTGCAACTCTTATTAGACCTTATTTCTAGGGTCACTTTTTATAGTACAATTAGATAAAAGTAAGAGGCTCAGGATATAGCTGGAGATGACAAATTATGGAGTTTCCTGTGATGGCCATAGACCCAACTATTTCCCCCCTAATGTTTCCCAGGTGACTGATGCCTGGAATGTTGGAGATTTAGCTTAAAAGAGTATAGCTCCTAGTAAGTCCAGTTAGTGGTCAATTAGCTGAGTTGATTAAAGAAAGCATCCATTGAAAGCCAAGTCAGAGATCTGAATGATTCCATATTTTCAGATTTGTTGCTGCTTGTTCAATGGCTGTAATCCAAAGTATGTAACCCTGGACATGTCAACAATGCATACTCTTTGCAGTAGAAACAGTATGTGGCCATGACCATGCATCCATGTGCCTTGAGAAGCAACTTAGAGTGCCAGCTCCTTGACTTCCTTGTAAACAGAGACTCATCTAGTATTAACGTCCTTGGCATCTTGGGTTCTCCCTACCATCATACCAGTTAAACAGTAGATTAGGGAATTGGTTAGAACTCAGTTCCATTCTTCTTTAGCCAAACAACTGCTATTTGAAACAGTAATCTTAAATTTGCTGAGCTTCAATTTCCTTTAAAGGAAAAAAATAAACATTAACACCTATGTCAAAAGGTTGTAAAAAGTACAAAGTTTCAATTGTAAAATAAATATGTCATGGCTATAATGTACATCATGGTGACTATAGTTAATCATACTGTATTGCATATTTGAAAGTTTCTCAGAGAGTAAATCTTAAAAGTCCTCATTACGAGAAAAACAGTTTGTAACCATGTATGGGGACAGATCTTAATTAGACTTATTGTACATTCTGCAGTACAAATAAATATCAAATCATTATGTTGTGTACCTGAAGTTAATATAAAATACATGTCAGTTTTCCCTCAGAAGAAGGTTATCATAACCATTAGGTGAGATGATATATACGATATTCATATCACAGTGCCCTACAAAAGATGGGCAATCAGTAACTATTCATAGAATGAATTTTTCATCCAAGTATACTCTGTACAAAAAGAAGTAAAAGGGAAGTCCCACAGAGAAACAAATGGTGTTAGGTATGAAATCAAGATGAATTTGTCTTATACAGCTGCCCTTTCAATAGGCAGTCTGGTTCTATTCAAACCATAAGAGAAAAAAAGGCAAAAAAAAAATCCTACAGCATTGCTTCTCAGATTTTGTATGCTTATGAACCACCTAACAATTTTATTTTATTTTATTTTTGATTTTAGAGAGAGGGGAAAGGAGGGAGGAAAACATCAATATGAGTGAGAAACATGGGTTGGTTGCCTTCCATATACACCCTTACAGGGGATGGAACCTGCAACCCAGGCATGTGGACCAGCACTCAAACTGGTGATCTGTTGGTTTGTATGACAACACCCAACCAGCTGAGCCATGCAGGTCTTGTCCTAAGAATTTTTTTAATGCTAATTATGACTCAGTGGGTGGGATCTGAGAGACTGCACCTCTAGCAACCTCCTGGTGATGCATATGCTGCCTGTGCACTGATTCCACTTTCGCCGAGTTCTAGAGCATTGGATGGCACAGCGCTTTAATAAATACTGTCCTTAAATTTGCATTTGTCTGGCCCACCATTCCATTTCCTGCCACGGCAGCTTAAAATTAAATTAATTCATGTATTCACTTGGCAGAAGATTGTTTTGTGTCTATTATGGTGCTGGCACTGTTTTAGGTTCTAAGTATAAAATAATGAACAAGACAGATAAGGATGATGCCCTCACTGGGCTTTCAATAGAATAGTAGTATCAGACAATAAACATGTAAACAACTAATTAAAGTAGTTTCTAGTGGTGAATAAAACTGTAACTAAAATAATATGAAGTTACTGTGAGATTGTGTGGAGTAATTTAAGACTCCTCTAGGAAGGAGACACTTGAACCGTTACCTGAATGTTGAGAAGCCCTCTGCAGCGTCTGAAGATCTGAAATATCCATGCAAAGGAGAGAATGCAAAGGCCCCAAGGCAGTGTGAGATTGGTCTGTGGGAGAAGAGGGGAAAAGCTACTGTGGCTAGATCAAAATGCTGTCATTTGGATGTAAGACAATGGTGGGAGCAATCAGAGCGGGAAATATGGACAAGGCCACACCTGGCAAAGTTGGGGGAATGTAGTAAAGGCTGAAATCTAAGGAAATCTTAGAAGTTGAGTCCAAGGCAGGTCTGAACAGCTCCACAGAGAGTTAAGGTGTACTATAGAGAAATGTACTTACAGGAAAGTACACCTGGCCACGCAGAACAAGGTAAGTGAAAAAGAACCAATATAAGGTGTGGGACACAGACTGAAAAACAAATTATTCAAAATGAAAAAAAATTCAAATTGTACATCCCTTAGGTTTACACTACAAGAAACAAATATATATCCCTGAAGCCATGCAAATTAACTAATAGTACACATGTAGAACACTCTCAATTGTTGCAGAATAAATCAATTTTTTGAGTAGAAGTGGTTAAGTAATTATTAGAGAAGACATAAAACTGTAATTCGTGATTGACCATAAGCTGTAGCCCAAGATTTGTCTTACTTTCCACAGAATATTGGGAATGAAAGTGAAAGAGAGTAGCTAGGGCAATAAAAGAATGCAGTGAAGGAAATAAGACATAGCAAGCCCCTTCTTGCACTAAGAAAACAGTCTAGTAGGGAAAATAGCCATCATTATTATATCAACTGTAAAATGTTAAAGGCCTTGTATTACGAGTTTTTACTCTACCTGTGTACCTTTAAATCCACAATCTATCATATTGTTTTAGTGGAATACAAGCCAAACCCTAAAACCAATAAAGACAATCAAAAGAGAACTACAGATCAGAGTAACGAAGGAAGAGCGAATGCTGTTGTGATGGCTCAGCTGTCCTTTAGTGACTCTTCCCTACCAGGACACCTAATAATTTAAGGCCTGCAAACTCAAGGCTATTAACATGTAACTGCATTTCAAATTGACTTCTGATTTTGTCTAATGATTTAAGGCCCTGAAAACTAGTAGCTATTAACATGTCAGAGCATTTCCAATTGATTTCTGATTTTCTGTCTTGTTTTTCAAATATTGGGGCCCCTAACCTTCCACCGGTGAGAAATAGCTTTGATTTGTTTGTCTAATAGCGATGAAGATTGGCATGGTTGGTCACCCTTCATCACCTGAATGCCTACTGCCTCAAGGCACTCATTTCTGGTATATTCACCCAGAATTATGGCTATATTCTGTGAGGAAATAGCAGATTAATTTTGCTTGTCTGTATATTATTTCACTTTGTTCCACCGACCTTATCAGCACCCTATAATAACCAGCTAAGCCACGGAGTTCAGACTTTTTCCATGCTCTGTTCTCATTATTTATTTGTAATTGTTTTGGTTACCTTCGGCGTTTATGAATACCAACATTTTCTTTCTCATTGGTCATTTGTGTATCTCACTGTGCTCATTCAGCAAACACTAAATGAGTGCCAGTGTCTAGGGCTTCGAGGCCAGGGAAGGAAGTGGAGTGAGATGAAGCTACAAAGGGGCCCAAGAGTCAGGGCATTTGAGGTGTTGTTGTAAACTTTTAAAGAATATGTCCTCTCTCTTAAGAGCAACAGGAAACCACTGAAGAGTTTTAAGTACTTTATTGACAACATCTTATTTCTGCTATTTCCTGAATTTTTCATTTTTCTTCCCCTCTCCCAATGGGACCACCTTAAACAGTTTTATAATGCTATCCTATTATTTATATCTTGTGGTTATTTCCAAGTAATGAACTAATTTTCTAATGAAAGAAAAAGGTTGCCAATTATACAAAATTAAATTCTGAGAGACACAAGAGTGTTTGCAAATAGAGATACCTGTGAGGTGGGTCATGAAAACATATGCTGCGTGCTACAGATAGAGTCATAATTTGCAAATGATGGCTCATCTCCAATAACGGAATAAAGTAGAAAACCTATTTCATTGATGCTCCTTACTGCAAATATAATATTTTAAGTATAAAAATTACCTACTGGGAAAATATCTGCAACATTAAAGTACTTTCAACAATGTGCTTAATTCACACACCTGAGTTTCATATAATAAAAGGCAATATGTAGATAGATAGATAGCCATCTCTAAATGAAGCTTTTTATTATGCATGTGTATTTTTTCTGGTGTTCTTTTAACATCTGGCTAGTCACTCTTTTGGCTTTACTTTTAACTAAGAACAAAAGGGCTACAACCTAATTTATCTTGGTGCCCATCTGGTTTCAATTGCTCATTTTACATTTACTCAAAAATGATAGATTGTTGGTGATGATGTCTTTCCCAGGAGAAGAAGTTGACAGACAGCTATGCAGAGATGCCATCTTCCCCATCCCCGTCGCCTGTTATGCCCCGTGCCCAAGGGACTGTGTGCTCAGCACGTGGTCTGCATGGTCCTCCTGCTCACACACCTGCTCAGGGAAAACCACAGAAGGGAAACAGTTACGGGCGCGCTCCATTCTGGCCTATGCGGGTGAGGAAGGTAAGGTCACCAGCTTCAGAAGGCACTGAGGTTCCTTTCAGAAGTTGGCATGCATTTTCTTTGTCTCACCTGGATAAGATGATGTTCTAGAAAAATTGACTTCCAGAAATCTAGCAATCTAAGGAGATTTTATATGTGTTAATATAATGGGCAACTTGTTTCTCTTCCCCAGAATTAATCTTGAAAACAGATCTTTAATAAAAGAAGAAAGATTTTTAAAAGTGAACTCACTTTGCCTTTTCTCCTACCTAATAACTCAAATTCTTTCTAGTTCAAAGCATTCAACTTGAGAAAAGATCTGAAAACGGCCCCCAAAATTCCGTGTCAGGTTTCATTGTTTTTTCCTCCATTTCTGCAGTTTTACTTTTTGAAATCACACCCTACCTCCTCGTAAATAGGCATATACGTTCAATAATAAAGTTAATTTGAAAATAGATACCAGCATGGCTATTGCTTTACTAAAAACTACACGTATTTTCAACCCTTCAGTGTTCTGACCGTGGGCTCTGAGATCCATGAGTTTCATACGTAGATTGTGTTCATTTTTGAAATGCGTTGCTGTCCAGTCACTTCCTCCGACTGGGAAGTGGTTTGTCGTATATTCATACCTCACTTGTGTTTGCGTTATTGTCAGGAGATACAAGGCTTTTGGTAATTGTCTCTCAAGCTTATATCCAAATGCTAATTTGGCCTCTGTGTGACTTGGTGATACAATGTCCTACTTAACCTTGGCATTCTGGAAAATAACACAGGAGTCAGGAGAACATAGAAGTAAAGCAGGTTCTGTCACGTTGAGGCATGTTCTGTCTCAAGAATATATATGTTATTTAAATATTATCAAACTGAATGACTTTTCTCATTCACATGATAAATATGATTTCTATTTGAAGTAAGCATGTGTTTCTCTAGATATACTCCCAAATACTTAATTTTGGAGGAATTTTCAAGTTGCCTATTTTATTTTTCTGTTTATGGAACATTTTAGTGATGGCAACCTTATTGTATTCTTATTTGATCAAACTTGCTATCTGTGTGTGTGCAATGATATCTATTAAAAATATAAGTTTCTTGACCTTAAGACATGAGAAAAAAACATTACTATTTTTAAAACAGTCAACATATGGGAAATTTCTAATTCTCTGTAAAGTGTCCATACACTTTTTCCTGTCATCTTCATATAAATTTAACTATCTGCTACCAAAAAAAAAAGAAGTATGTCTCTGGAACCTAAGGGAAAAGTAGCACCTTTTAAAGAGAAAACTATATTCTCTGTGTTATCGAACAATAACTCTAACCTTGTATAGATTATATTCAGACTTCAAACTCTATCAGCTCAGATTATGTCTTGAACTCCATTAAAATTAGATCTGTGGTCACCCTGCTTCCTATAAATCCATTATACTCTGCAGACACTTGCTGTGTGACTAATAATGAGTGACTTTTCGCCCTGTGAGTCACGTGACAGAGATTGTGCCGGGCTTGCAGAACTCACCAGATCATTATTTCTGTAGACACGATGCTGCGCACTGAAAGGTCATGAAATGCTTTAAAGGCAGAAATTTATGATTGCTCTTTGATATGTATCATCCACTTAGTGTGAGAGGGTGAGACTTCGATAATTTTTAATTAAGTCTAGTAGCTGCATCATAAGCAAGCTGTGCTGGAAAATCATGAATGTTTATATAGTAAATCATAAAGGCATAAATTCAGAACATAATTTTAAGTGGAAACCACAGAAGAACCATGTCAATGGGAAATCTGCTGCTATTTTTCTCTGATAATAATAGTTATAAAAACTGGTATAATTATATGAAATGCTTAATGACAAATCTATCCTTCAAAAACTATTTAATACCTGTTATTTGCTGGACACTTGCACATCTTTTATCTTCCTCAAAATAAGCCTTTTTATAATGCTGAGATTTTAAAAAAATGATTTAGAAACTACATTTGCAGAAAGTTTAACATGTTTTCCTGCAATTAGATAATCCTTTGTAATTCTAAACAAAAGTAGATCTTTCTATTGTATTATTCCCCAAGAATTATTATTTTGTATGTATTATAATTGTTCCGAATTTTCTGTGGATCAGAAAATTACTGTGATAACCTAACAGAAGAGATTACATTAGTAAAAATTATATAGAGATTTTTAGACATAAAATTACATGAATTTCTGGTGAAATAACATTTGGACAAATACAGGTACAAAATGTTTAACTGAATTTACAAAATAAATGTAGCAACCTATACTTCTGTTTATCTCAGTCAGAAAGTCATCATTAAATATTATGAAGATTTTATAACCTCATGTTAAGGACAGACTAAGTTTTGCTACAGTAACAGCTCAGAAGTTTCCTAACTTAAAAGAACAGTTCTTTCTTTCTTATGGAAATGTTGCTAGAATGTTAGGTAACAAAAGTCTTTCAGCCATAAAATGTCTCAGCATTGTACCTTCATATGGAGACCTCCTTCGTAATCCCCATGCCAGTGGAAGAAGATAGTTGGAGAGTCTGTCTGCTGATTTAAAATCATCTGCATTAAATTATTCCATCCAAAAATGCTTTATGTCATTTCCACTAACATTTCATTGCCAAAATAATTCACATAATCGTGACTTGAAGTTGAACCTAAATTCAAGCAACTAGAAGAACTCAAATTCATTGAGTAGGAATTCAGTTCCTGCTGTATGCTAAAAGGAGAGGAGTGCTGGCTGCTGACCTTACACCTGGTTTGTTCAGTCTCCTTATTGTGTATATGTACCTACTTGATTCCCCACCACCGCTGCCAGTCTCTCTGCCATCACCGCAGGATAGCCCCATTGCCCTGCCCATGTTCTGACACCCTGCATCAGGCCAGCCCACCTGACAGGAACCCTTCTCACCCCCACCTGGCTCCAGCGCTCCACACTGGACTGGCTGCCTCAGTGCTGGGATTTCCTCTGCACTCTGCCTGTGCTCTGACATCCTGTGTCCGGTCGCCACGTCTCCCCTCTTAGACATTGCTGTGCCTTCCATTGCTAAGGATACTCTGTGTGTCTGACACTCATGCCAGGCCATCCCCTTCCCACTGGGGATTCCCTTCTATCCCAGGCTGGACTCTGACAGCCCACTCCGGACCACTGCAGCCCCCCTACCTGCTGGCACAGATGCTCACCTGCTTGGCTCCACCCCATAGCTACTTTAAAATTATGTTGGCAGCTCTAAAAAAGCAACCATTTAACACTTAAATCTGTCAGATTTGTAATATAAATAATGATAGGTTGAATTGGAATAAAAAAATTTTAATTGATGTTAGGTTAATAGCCTCTTTAATTTTTTGAACTCATGCTGCAGATCCTTAACAAACCTGGTTTCAAAAGGAAAAATAATTTTGAAAATGTTTTCTACTGAGTATAATAACAAATTCTGTTAATTCTCACTATATAGTTAATTATTTGTGCAGAGCAAGAAAATGAGAGCGTATGTATTTTTGCAAAGTTCAGAATGACCTGATGTTATAACTTCATCAGCCAAATTTTAGTGTGCCTTTACACCTGCTTTATGCATACAGAGAATAGAAGCAAATTGAAATCAAATTAGGCCAATTTTCCCTCAAATAATTAGTAGTCTTCAATAATTACATTTTATAGTATAAACCACTGAGGAGAGGAATATTTCTATTTTAACTTGTTCAATTTTTACAGCTAAACGATTTTAATTCTAAGAGCAGGGGAGCACGTATATTTCCTAGAGGAATTTGAAGAACCCAGAATCTATCATATGTGTATATACACACATAACTCTAACTTCTAAATAAATACTATCACTTCCTCATCCTCCCACTATCGACTCTGAAAACGGAGCTCTGCTTCAATTGGTCCCTGCAGGACCAACACACAGGATTTATGCAGTGGGAAGTCTTCTTAGCAAGAAAAAAAGTGGGGAGAAAGTGGCAGATAGTGCTGGGGCAGAGTCTCCTTAGGTTCTCTGTGGCCAGTGCTCTTCCAGTTCAGTTCCCTGAAACCATGCCACTGCTGATGTGCCTTTCACCCAGCAGTGGTCTGTTATCAAAGGAATATGGGCTGCAACAGCAGGCACAGTTGCAAGCATCTTAATACTGTCATCCATGGCACACGAACAGCCTCTTCTTAGCATGAGCCAGGCCGCTGTCTTAACCTTGCCGCCATCACTTGCCAGTGTGAACTCTGCCCTCCAGCTGACTGCATTGACACTGCCAATTCCCAAGGTCATAGCTGCCTGCATACCTTTGCTTTTTTTAAAATTTTTAATTCTGTTCAAATAAGATTCTCCCTTCCTTCTTACCCTTCCCATAACTCTGCTTGTCTAAGTCCTATTCCTTCAAAACTCATCTCAATGCCTCCTATCTGAGGCATTTTTCAGTCCCCCCAAACTAATGGCATCTGGTACTTTTGAATCCCAATTATACTAAATACTTTTTTGAACATTATATTCTACCTAGGATTATACTTATTTCTATGTTTATCTCATCCCCTCTATTACTCTTCCTCACTGAATTATAAGATCTTTAGGAGTTTCAGGAATGATTTGTAATCCCACTAATTATCCCCTGATGAATTGGACATAAACAAATTGCATTTGTGCTCAACACGTACATATCCAATTGTTTTGAACAAATTCTTTTTTTTTAATCTGCCATATAAATTGTAAGAACTTCAATGCCAGAATCAGAAACATCATAGACTTGTTAAATGTATGCTAACAAAGTTTTTATAGGCTTGAGGTTAGGAGAAAAAAGCCACTCTTTTGTTTCTAAGAGAGGAGCTTCATATAATAGTTGATATTTTTATGAGTGTGGAAGTTTATTTATTTGGCAGAATTTCATTGAAACATTATAAGCTCTTTCCCCTTGATGAATGATAGAAAGCCTAAATAATCACTGAGTAGGAAGCATATATTTTTATGTATAAAATTTTTTCAAACTACACTTACCACTAATTTTGTCATGGGTGACCTTTTATAATTTCCCCAGTACAGTGAAAATATTCCCAGATGTCTGGAATTAGAGCTTCCCATGAATAATAAATAAAGTCAATATTATATCTATCAATTTTTCTACCATAAAATTATTCCCAAAACAACATGACAGTGCTGCAGTGACCGATTACTCCAAGCTACGCTCTCGAATTGCCATATCGTTATTATAATTAGAACCACATTGGGGCTTATCTGTACAAATCTCCCGACTTCAGGCCCAAACTGCTGATGTGGCTTTAATGTGGATTGGGGCAAGGAAATAAATAGCCTTTATGTCTGTAAACTTAACAGCTATCTTGCAGTTCCTCGACATTATGCTGAGATTGTAGAAGTTTTTTTCTTATCAGTTTTCCAAAGCCAACCAGTTAATTCCGATGTCAAAAACAATTCAGAGTTTTAAAGTCATAGTTATCACAGTTTAAACAGCATACATGTACTCACAGTGAAAATGAGGTAAGTAAACACATTTTTTGTAGATTAATAATTTTGCTATGAAATATAAGTACATGGTTAACATAGTTTTATATATATGTATATATATTCTATAATTAGCATCTATTTGTCTGAGACAGAAGATTGGATAAATCTAGAGCCTCAGGGAATGGATAATAAGAGTACTCATTTTCTTCTTCCCAATCCAATTAGTCTGTTTTAGGCTTCATTCCTATTCAAATCTTAAACTTCTTTTCAGAAGCTGCCAGGGTCTCTGAGCGTCGTGATGGAGAATAGGGTATGAACTATGACAGATGTTTTCGCCTTCTTGAAGCAGGGGACATTACTGAAATGCTGTTTAACTCAGGTTATTCTGATGTTGATCCTATGTTCTACCCTGCATAAATGATTCTAAATTGCAGTTGAATTCTCACATAAATTGCCTACTGATTTATTTGCTTAATAGAGGAATGTCCTTACTCATAAGTTTAGTGGTACCCGAGAAGCAGCTCAAGATGTGGATTTGTGATTTTGTTTATGGCTTCTATGTAAATCTCTCAAACTTTTGAGGTCATCTTCCATGTTAGAGTCACTAGGTATTAAATCACCTTTTTCTTACTTATTTTTCACTTTTTAAAACTTGCTTTCCTAATATCTACAATATACCTTTTATTATATTCAATATTTCTTTCATTTACTATCATGAATATCTGTGATTAACACCCAAGATTTGCACCATTCCACATTAACCACCAGTTATTTTCTGCTCCTAAGATGAAATCCAGAAGCTACATAAGTTTGAATAGATCAAATTGTCAATAAAGTAAGCAGTAAATTCCTCCAACGCTCTGCTTTTTATTTTTGTATTGGAATTATTAATGGTGCAGTGGTAAGAAACTGAACCCCATCAACTCCCAGCTGCTAACGTTGGCCACATCATGTAGGTTGTATGGACTCATCCACTTTATGATTTCTAACATGGATATAAAATGAAGCCCCACTTACAAAGTACTTAAAATAGGGCTAATGCATTAAAAGGGGAGTTCCATAATGACAGCTCCAGATCATATTCTTTTTTAAAAAAGATTTTATTTATTTATTTATTTATTTTGTGGGGGGGAGAGAGGGAGAGAAACATGAATGTGTGTTTGCCTCTCATGCGCCCCCTACTGGGGACCTGGCCCAGAACCCCGGGCATGAGCCCTGACTGGGAATCAAATCGGAGACACTTCAGTTCGCAGGCTGGCACTCAATCCACTGAGCCCCATCAGCCAGAGCCAGATCATATTTTATTAATTAAAAAATCACATCTGTTTTACTCTTTATCATCTCTGTAATTATTGCATCTTACAGTGGACACATTTTAAAACCACTGTGGCCAAGCAGCAGTTATAACATCGTTATCATGGATAGTATATGTGAATTTTATAGGTATTTCTGATGGCATTAGTGACCCTATGGTATTTCTGTCCAAAACAGACAAACAAAAACTGCAAAGGACTATTTGAGGAAGGAAATAAATGTGTTCTCAATTGCTTGCTTAAACTTCCCACTGATATCTTCTGGTGCCGTTAAGAATGCAACAGCATCCAAACTTAGAGACTGGTACCAGTATCCCGAAAGGAAACCCTGACGACAGCAGGGGAGCAGTTTTTTAAAAGAAATTTTGCATCAGCACCAGTTTTGATGCCACGGAGATAATACCATGTAGGAGAACACAAACTTTAATGAGTGGGAGTTAAACAATGACCAAAAAATTGAACTGTGAATGTAAAGAAGTTTTAGCAATAGCTTCCCTTTTAATGTATGCAAAAGAGTGACATAGTTAACAGCTATGTAAATAGGTCATACAAAGCTATTTCAATAAGCATACAATGAAAATTAGAGTTGATTAAAAATATTTTATTATAGTTTAATTTGCAGCCATTTCTCTTTCTTTGGGACATGTGTAGTGATGGTGTTCCTCACAGGTACCTAAAATGGTGACATCTTAGGTTTGAAGAAAAACAGTGTTACCATTCCTGCATGGTTTTTCCAGTAATGCTATGGAAGATCAGTAAGCATTTGTAATTACCCTAAAGGCTAATACTTTAAAATAAGCAGCACTGTAAAAGCTGTAATTAAGACTTTCAATTTGGGGAATACCATTTGAAACGCACTGGGTTTTGTCCATGCACAGAGTCTTAATGCCCATGTTTACCCTGGTCAGCAATGACATAGGCTTCATTTGTACTTCATTTTCAGCTTCCCTGGAGAACAGTAGCCTCTCTTTTTGAGGTCCTCCATAGTACCCCCAAAACAGATTGCATGTACACCACATAGTGTACGTTTTAAGCAAGACCATGCCAAATGAAGTAAGATTAATATGCACTTTACCTTCCTAGCAATGTGCTGGTTATATGCTGTGTGCTGATAAGTAACAGGTATCATTGTTGTTGCTAATTTCAAAAAATAGAATGATAAGATTTCTGTTGGCACCATATCTAATCTGCTAACGCTGTTCATTTTTATAGGTGGAACTCACTGTCCAAATACAAGCGCTTTGCAAGAGGTGCGCAGCTGTAATGAGCATCCCTGTACTGTATATCACTGGCAAACTGGTCCGTGGGGCCAGTGCATTGAGGACACCTCATTGTCGTCCTTCAACACAACCACAACTTGGAACAGGGAGGCCTCTTGCTCTGTTGGCATGCAGACAAGAAAAGTCATCTGTGTGCGGGTCAATGTGGGCCAAGTGGGACCCAAAAAGTAAGGGCTTTAGAATGTCATCAGTAAACCCTGTGGCCAGCCATGCAGGGGATTGGCAGGCTTCACTTGCCTCATGAAATGGAACATTGTGATGCTTGTCATATCTGTCCTCAAGAGTAAGATTTGTTTGTTTTGAATGTCAACCACTGATAAAGTTTTAACAGCTTCAGAGTCTTGTGCCTGGGATTCATAAATTCTGTGGAAATCTTTCTCTGTGATACCTACTTTCAGTTTTATAGTAGCACTTTCTGCTTTTATAGTCAGGCAGTAAAAGAAGTGCTTGCTTTAGGCCTGGCTGATCAATGATGACAGAATACGGAGTCCTAGCAGTGTAGGTTGTCCATGACCGCTTAGATTCCCGTAGGCTATAGAGACAGCCAATCTAGTTTAACGGGGCAGTAGCCTTCTATGGCCTGCCTTTCATTTCCCCTGGAAAATGTTACATCAAAAATACTGAGGCTGAACTTATTGCATCTTTTAATCATCAAATGAATAAGCTATTTACATCCAAGAGAGAGCCTTGGGATAGGATGAGTGTTATGATAAATAGAAAAACCATCAGTTTCTTACTGTAGTTATGAATAGTGCAATAACAAGGCAAACAGTTTGCAAAAAGGGAGGACAAAGAATAAGTTAGCTTGTTACTTGTGCCTTGTGAAAAATATCAGCAAAAATGCCATGGCATAACTGGGCTAACCATTCTTCGAGAAAATTAGCAAGTCAATTCTAAAAATACAGTCTTTTCAGGGGACAAACTTATTTATCTTCTGAGATTTAGACAACACAGATCTTTTATAATTGAAATGATCTTAGCTATGTGAAACATTGGAAGTGAAACCAGTCAAGTTTGCATTGGTATGAAAATGGCCTCAATTTCCAGATACTTGGCCAGCTGCTTAAATATTATGGGAGGTCATAAGCATTCTACTTAAGTGATTCTGGCCTTAGTTTTCAGAGTTTATTGAAAGGATTTAATGGAAAAAATAGTAGTAGTGAAGCACTCAATAAATCTTACAAATTGTTACCTTCTCTTAGAAATTTGAGACACTTCTTAGTGTTTCAGGGAACTGATAATAATACACCTGATGTATGAAAAACCCCAGGGGATTAGCAGGAATCTTATTACAAGTTGTTTTTACTTGGCCAGCGTTCCAAACATTAGGGATATTTTGCCCTATACTTTGTATATTAGTTTGAAATTAGGAGACATATTAGAAAACATATGGCAAAAAGAGTTGACTAAATTGAGAAACTATTCCATATGCTTAATAGGTAGCCCCAAACCAGTATTTTAATGGAAATAGTGCTAAAGTTGTGATGAATCTAACAACGGCAATTAATGTGCAGGGTATTAAAATTCAATAGCAGTAACAGAAGGAGCAGAAATCCCAAGTCCTGGAGGATCCGGGCCTTGCCGGGACAAGTACAGAAGTAGAAATACTGCAGAACGTTCTCACCCAACCAACCTGTCACAGCACAGGATGGAGGGTTATTCTGCTCAGTTTCTATGAGTTAGTTCAGCTCACTCTGTTCCCGTTCACAGTTACCGGTAATCAGCTTTCAAATGATGCTACTGATATTTTCCTCACTTATGCAAACTAAAAATTATTTTTCTGGACAATGGATGTTCACGTGTACTCGCATATGTGTAAAACAGCCTGCTGGGTTAATGTCATTAAATCATTCAGCAGGAAGGGTATCCTGACCCACATCAGACCACCATGATAATCCGTTAAAATGTGCTTTGCCCTTGCAGCTTTTATGCAGTGACCTGGATACATGGATAGATTTGTTAAATCAAATGGATTTACTTTGCCCTTAAAGGTCTGAAAAGTAAGCAAATGCTGTAAATTCAAAAGAAAATGTTACTGCTCTTATGCCTAAACACGAGGTTAAATTCCATGAATGCTTTTGGGTACTAGGCATTTGAAACAGAAATGCAAATAGAAGCCTTGTTTTAAACTCCTCTTAATAAAACAGATTACTGCGCAATGGTAAAATCAATGTTATTGATCTTATCTATCCTCCAAGTTACAAATTTCAGCTCCTATCACATCTGTTTAATTTGACCTTGAATAAGATTTGGGAGAAAATCAATTCCTTGATTTAAACCACAAACACTAAATACAAACAGTACAAAAGAGAAAAGAAGCATGTCGACTGAACCAATTGCCTCACCAAAGGAAGTCTGAATTTACTTTATTGGATGTAATCTAGGCCGTATGATTTATCTTCGTGTCTTCATTTAATGGCTTTATTGTTAGTAATTTTGTTCTCCACAGTTAGCCATGTATCTTGCTGTGGATATTTCTAAACTAAGACAAAATTTTGAAGGTTGTCAGTGATAACATGATAAATTGTACCGACTTATTCAGGGTTAAAATTTGAAGAGCATGCAATTGAGTAATGCTCTCCCATTATTAAAGTTATAAAATGGCCTCATTGAAAAAAGTGTGCCCCCAGTAATAATTACTAATTAATAATTTCATAGTTCCAAAGAATTAACAGGATTATATGTGGAGTTTTGCTTCCTGGTTAAGTGTGAAGGTTAAATTATAATTCCAGTGATTTATAGTCTCAAGTGTAGTGACATTTTAACTTCTGTGATACACAGCTAAATTTCTCTGTCATCCATTGACTTTGAGTACTCATGGCAATTAGACAAACACAAGCTTACTCTTAGCATAAACCAGGAAGATTTATTTATTTTTGAAATGTTGACTCCAGTATATTTTTTAAATTCACTTCTGAATAAACCCTACTGTCATAGAGTGAGAGAGGAAACCATGTATTTATATAATAGAACATAATATTTATGTATGAGATAGAACATGTAGATAAATGATTACAATGCAAAATATATAAAAAAATGGAGCATTGACAAAGTGCTATAAAGAAATTATGGGAAAGAGATTAATGATGTTATTTTTTCACTCATAATTTCTCTTTCTGAAAACCTGATTAACTTACTTGTTAAAACACAATTTATCTTGACCTACAAAAAAAGTTGGCTTCTCCCATGGGGAATATTTTTAAATCCCATATTTCGCTAATTTCCTATGTTATTTCATCAACAGTTTTACTGGTTGTTTGGTTTATTTCTTCAGTGTCTCTCAGCTTATTTGTTAATTTCTATGACCTCAAAAGAGTATTTCTTAGGAATCATAACATTGTTACTTTTACTTACATGAATTATGTTATTATATTATGTCATCCTAATATACATCTTTTTTTAACATTAGTGCTCACGGACAACATTTGACTACTAGCAATAGTAGAATCAGATTGTAAAGAATGCTGATAAGGGGTGGGAAACTTAAAAATCACATAGTAAGTACACAATAAATATGGCAGTACATTTAAAACATATACATCAGCTCCCTAAAATTATCTTTTAGGGAGTGAAAACCTTGTATAATGTAAGACATTTCAGTGTTTTGTCATTATTTTTCTTTTGTGTTCCTAATAAATAATATATTTTGCTTTATTTTTTAAATAACAATTTAGTTGATTTTACCATAATTTATGTCAGGATCACAGTGTTTTATTTTTCTTTAAATTAGTAATTGGCTATTTTTGTTTTATTTTTATTTACTTTTTTGTTTCAAAAAGTATTGTAACTTATTAAAATATTTAAAAATCCATAATTTGAAACTAGGAATATAATAGAAGAAAAAATATATTAAATGAAAGGAAGAATAAAGCAAAAACTGCTTATCATAATGACCTATACACTTTTATTATCTTATTACTTATTTAATGAAATATATAACTATAAATACAACTTTGTTTTTGAGCATGTACTGTGTATAAAATATACTTTATTATAAATCTGTTATAATATTTTATAAAAATAAAATATGGAATAACTTGAAAATGTATAATCAGCAATAAGCCTAGTTAATTATACAAAGATGTAAAATTAGGTCCTTAAATTGGTAATTTGAATTCACACAAATTTTTTAAAAGTATGTTATAAAATACAGATTTACTAATGGGGAGATTTTTATAAGGGAATAAGATATAATTATCACATTTGTGCTAGATAGCACCATTACTATTATTGAAACCATACATACATCCTGATTTGAGCTTTACTGAGGTCCAGTTTGGAAGGATTCAGTTGTCCAGTTCTTGTCAAAGGCAAAGCTCCTGAAAGTTAAATGGCACAGACTGCTGAGACTATTTAGCAATTTTAGAAACGAAAATTCTAACCAGAGTTACCTGGTTTCCAGGATTACTACAGAAGCCTAGTAATTTCTGTTTGCTTTTCCCAGGTGTCCTGAGAGCCTTCGGCCTGAAACAGTGAGGCCCTGTCTGCTTCCTTGTAGGAAGGACTGTGCCGTGACCCCATACAGTGACTGGACACCGTGCCCCTCCTCATGTAAAGCAGGTATGGTGTGCAGAGTTCTGGAGACTCTTCCCCTAGAAAACCACTCACCAGCGACTCCACGTGCTGCTGACTGAGCAGCGCTTGTGATTCTTGCATGGGACTGTGTAATCCTGGTTCAACATGAATGCCATAAAATTTCAGTTTCCTTCTAGAAAACAATATATCTTTAGAGTACCAAATAAATGGGCTTTATGCCAAAACTGACTTAAAACTTTATGATATAAATCAAAGTGAAAGGGTTCTGGATGTCACTATATTAACAATGTTTCCTTTAACATTAATTATAAAAGAATATATAATGTGGCCTTAAGTACCTCAAAAAGAGTGTCCAGTAACCTTATCAGTACTCATAGCTTCCAACCTACTTAATAGCAAGAAATAGCCATGGCACCAGATTCACTACAGGCTCAACTATGCAACCCCTGGGATCAGAACAAAGGAAAGAGGGAAATGGCCACATTCTTCCTCTGCCAACTCCTGATGTGCCATGAGGCATTTACAAGATGAGGATTTTTTCTCATTTTGTTTTTCCTTTCCTTTTGTTATTCACAGACAAAGACTCTTTAGTATCATGACAGATACTTTGATAATTCTTTACCCTCAAGGAGAGGGTTCTTTCTCATGGTTGGTGAGAAAGATATCAACATCCTTCATCTGACTCATACACTAATTGTGCACGTTTTCTGTTTCTGTCACAAAAGTCACTGCCTCCTATTTTTTCTTTTACTCTCACAACAGAGATAGTTTTTCTTAAATTCCTTTTTGCTTTTATTTTATTTTTGATTCTTGACCATTAACCAGAGACATCCAATGAAGAATCAACTTCTAGTTTAACATTTATTTTAAGTTACCAAAAATACTTGTCTTTAAGATATTGTAGGAGATTATATATTTAATAACAGATTTTTTACAGCATAATTGTTATTTTATGTAATTAAAACATGAGGTCCTTTTTATCCTTTTTCTAGTTTAAGTACCACTGAAATATCAAATAAAATTAAATTACAAAATGACCAAGAATAGAAAAATTTGATTTTAAAAGTGTTTTAAGCATCTAAAAATTTTTTTTGTACAAAAGAAGTTGATATTAACTATTTTAAAAAATGCTTATTGCATTAATATTACTACTAAAGCAATGTCATTTTCAAAATTTTTCCAGCCTTTTTTCTCTTATTTCCTTATTTTCTTAAAACCTAAACATATGATATCCTTTGGTTTGGTTATAATCACCAATAGAATTATACTTTCAAACAGGTTAATATTTCTATGGTAATTGTTCGTTATTCATCACTACAATAAAAAAGGTTATTATTATTAAATTAATAGTCTTGGAAATTTCATTCTTGATATTTTTATACTTAATATTTTGTGTTACCTTGAGATAAGTTCATTTACTATTAATCCTAAAACATATGCAGTTATATTTATAACCATGTGGTTAATAATCTAACACAAATTTAATATTTTTATGTAAATTTTCTGAAAGTGGGGAAAAAACTTTGCCTTTTCCTTATATTGGGTATTTCCTTGTATTGAGTAAAGTATTTAAAATAAAGGTTACTTGGTCTAAAGTATTTCAAGGAAATAAAGTGAAAAAAAATTCAAAATCTTTCATTAAATTGACTCTCAGTCATTCATAAAAATTAGGAATCAGGTAAAATTTTCTCATTTCCTTAGACCTTCATTTGAAAATAATTTGGAATATTGGAATGTATCCAGGATTAAGAACAGAAAGAACTATAGGGAGGAAGGGAAAAACCTTATGGGGGTAAAAAACGAAAAGGAGAGAGGAACAGGGAGTCAAAGATGTTTTCAAGGGATTACTTCTAGTAATAATAGAATATGGAATTGGAGTTGGGTTGGGATGGAACTGAGGTCCCGAAAAGGTTTGATCGATATGGGGAACGTGATGCAGGAATTGGATTGGCCATTTTACTTATTTGAAGAATTTTAGTAAGATGAGAACTAAAGTAAGTGAATTGAAGAAGAAGTAACCAGAAAGTAAAATGTTTGAAGATGAGAGTGTGCAGGTACTGATGATAATAACATCAAAGGATGAACAGAAGAGCTGGTAATTGGTGTGCAGTGCAGGTGAAGGTGGGTGGAAGTGAGGAAGTACAGTAATTCAGAGTACAGTGCCTTGGACACAATAACCATGTGGATGCCAAGCCGCCAAAGAGGTGACAGGGCTGGATAAAGAGAAAGGATCACAGTAAGGGATATCCTAAAGTCGTTAACTAATGTGTCAGTCGATGACTGCTACAAAGTGGATAGCTAATGATAAAGTCGATCATAGGAGCTTCAGAGGAATTGGAGATTTTTAAAGGTAAAGGGAGAAAGAAGGCTGGGAAATGGCTGGGTAGAGGCAACTTCCACTGCAAAGAATATGAAGGAAACTCTCTAAGAAAAGATAGCAGATGAAAAAACATGAGATCCAATAGGTAAAGTGGTGGAAGGATTAGAGGATGGAAAAAAATGAGAAATTGAAAATCGGGGTATGCACGTGGATAGTGCTGTGGGTTCAGGTGATGATGAAAGACATTTGGTGTAGAGGGTGCTAGTTTCTTGTGAGTAATGGGCAAGTGAGATGTAATGGGTCTGTTGCAGGTGGACAGGTATCTTCTCTAAATTAAAGTGCATGGTGCCACTATGATACCTTTCTCCCCTAGTGATCCTGGGGTGGTGGAGGTCAGGAGCCTAAGAACGCCAGCTCAGAAATCTGCTGTCCTGTGAGCGAGAGGCTCTCTGGGAGGCGGGGCTGCGTTTGGTTGACCATGGGTCATCTCACCAGGAGCAGGAGATCAGCTCTTGCCTGTTCCGTTTGTCAGCTGTGTGCAGATTGAGCCTCCTCTAACAAAAGGCTTTTAGAAACCCTGAATCTAGGCACGCAGACTTAAAAAGAATAACTGTACTTGTGTATTGAGGGAATAAAGGAAGCCTGGGGGTAGGGGAGGGGTTGCTGATGGACAACAGTGCCAAGATGCTTTGTGCACTGGGAGACGCCTGTTCTGTTTTGCCTGTAAACTGCTGTAACGGAGAATAAGGATACAATGATGTTATAGAAAACTAGCCTTTTGTTGTAAGGAATATAAAGCAATGATATGTGGTTAGTTTTTCATTATGTGGTATGAGATGGGAATGGCCCGAGTTTTATTGGAATTACACTGACTTTCACACACAATTAAAAAATGCAAAACAAAGTGGGATGTTCAAGCATAGATAACACAACATTCATGCAGGGATGGGGTGGTTTTTTTACATTTAATTTTGCAGGTGAAGTCTAAAATTTGTAAGAGTTTTGAATTAATGAAAGCGTGGAGCTAAATGCCTTTTAAAAATCAATTTAAAGAGGTAAAATTATGCTTCAGTGTTACGGAAAATGCAACAGAATAGCTTGGCATTCCAGCAGGAACAAAAAGAGTTATTTGAAATGTTATTCAGCCCTTTCTCAAGATACATCTTGAAAAATCAATGCCGATAAAGATCAGTATTGAGTAGAGAGTAGTTTAATCCTTAAACCAGTGCAGTGGTCAACTTTTTTCAAATTTTCATAAATTTTACAAAGGCTGTTTTTTAAGAAGAGGAAACATGTATGTATGTATATTATTTATAACTCTGATCTTTAAATAACCAATACTTTTGATCAAACAATGCACTCAGCTGCTCAAATTCTATCACTCCTTTTTTCACATTACATTTATTGAGTTGAGAGCTAGAAAGGATATTGCAGAGGTATCTATTCTACCTTGATACCCTCAAGCAGTGCTACCCAAGAATTACCCCAAAGATATGAAAAATACCTTTACATTTGGCTTCTTGCAGAAAGCATTTCTAATCTCCTATCACTATTAGGCTCCTCCAGCCTCCTATTCCTCCCACATCCAGCTTAACAGATCTTAGTTTTGCCTGCCCTTTAAATCCTTCCACCAAGTAACTTCTCTAGTGAAATTTATCTTGAATGTGTTAAGATATCTGAAAATTACTCTAACTGTGTGAGACATTGTATACTATCTGAATCTATGTACCCCATTATCATTTAATGGTTTTCTGAATATATAATCCCTATTTTTTTCTGTTCCTATCCTAGACAGGTATTTTCAAGTACAAACACTACAGGAATATTCCTTTATTTTTCCCATGCTCATTATTTCCAATGGACAAAGTGACACCTTATTGTCTATTAATCCTCAGTGCACAGGCTTAGTCCCCAAGTTTTACTACTATAAAGAAATGGATGGAAAAAAACAGAAGACATTAATCCAGTTGAGAAGAACTAAATATGTTTATTCATTCAGCAAATATTTATTAAGTCCTTGCTCTGTGTGACTATTGCTCTAGGTGTAAAACACAAAGGTAAATGGAAACGAGATGTGTATATTAACCACATGTAATAAATTGGGTGTAAGTACATGAAGGAAAGTATGAAGGTTGGAAAATTCTAGTTCGCCAACTCAAATCATTAGTGAGGAACCTTCCATTTTTTTTTTGAACGTGTTCCATAGCTCTCCCTTTGTCTGCCCTTTGATCTGAGAGTTCTCTCACCTGGGGGAGCTCTACAGTGCTGTTCCTTTGCATGGACAAGTAATTTCTTAACTCAGGTCTGAGAAGAAACAAACCTCTTAGTGGGTAGAAACACAGATGCCATGACACTCCCTGTGTAACCCCGTTGCCCTTCCTCTCTGTGTGTTATGGCTTTGGAATGTTTCACCTGAATTAGGTTACAGTCTCCTGTGGACCGCACAAGGTTAAGGTATTTAACTTTTTATCAGAATAAATGGATTCCAAGGTGGAATCAATTGTGGAAGTTCAAAGGAGTTATTGTAGCCTTACATATCAAGTACAGACTTGTGCAGGCTGTGATGAGAAGGCACTAGAATATTTTAGAGTTGTACATTAGGTGACATTTTTGCTTTCCGGTCAATGAAGTAGGAATGAAACGGTAACATTTGATTGCTGCCTCCCAAATCTGAACCACCCTGCCTGTGTCCTAGGTGACATCTAGATAGTTAATGAACTGAAGCTCCAGTCTATAAGGTACCACTGATAAGGTACTCACAGTCAACTACAGACTCTGGATCTCTTGTTCCCACCTCCATGCCTGTTGTCCCTCTTTGGGTTGAGAAGGGTTAGATTGTTATTGATTCCCTGGGAAGCAAAAATCTGCTCCTTCCTTCCTTCCTGCCTCCCTTCCTTCCTTCCTCCTTTCCTTCCTTCTCTCATGTAAAGAAATATAAGGATGGTCATTTTGTGTCTCTATTCATTTGAAAAGTTGAATAACAGATCATAAACAAAAGAAAAATAATAGAAATGTAAAAGAAGGATGGAGTCAAGTAGTAAATGGGAGAAAAAGAGAAAAATTAGACTACAAAATCAGAGTTAAGGTAAGCTCCTACAATTGAGAAGAAAATTAGCTCTGAGAGTCTGGTGAACAAAGCAAAAAATAGAAACACAGTGGATTCTTAACTGATTGTCAGGGGAAACAAGACTTTTCCTAGGTCTAAATTATTGGAGGAATTCATCAGCTGCACCTTAAAATAGGAGTCAGTGGACAATAAAATGGATGGAGACTGCATTAGCGATTGTTTAATACGAGGACTTTTAATAAGTCCTTGAAGTCATTGGCATTTTGGCATTTCTTAGATCTTTCCTAGATAAATGATGACAAATGACATTTAACATGTAAAAGTTGGAGCTAGCATTCAGACTACTGCTGTTAAACTAAAAATGTTGATGACAATATTTTCAGATACTTTAGTTCTCTGCCACTTACTACCTACAGTCCCTAATTCCCTGCTCCATTACCTGTAGTATTCCAATTATTCACTAAAATAGTTACAATCCTTAATAGTACAGGTTTCCCCCACAATGGGAATAATCCTAGAAAGTTACCCATGAACCCCAGAATCTGAAATTGGAACAAGACATACAAAGTCGTCTATTCTGGTAGATATTAAACCTGGGTGTTCATCACAATTCCCTGGCAAGCTTTATAAAAGTCAGATTTTCAAAGTCAGCTGCCCAAAATTCTGATTTAGTAGTTCAGGGTATAGGCTGATACATGTTGTTTTTGTCTTTTTAAAGGAATTATCCTACACAGTCAAGCATTTAGGAATCACTAATCTGATCCACTCTCCCAGCTAACACAGGAATCTTCCAGGCACATTGTTCAGAATTGGTTGCCCAGACTACATTGTGATCCCACAACGTACTTTAACTTCATGAGAAGGGATGTTTCATTATTGGAAAGTTCTAATTGTCCAATCATATTTTTCTGCTAACATAATCACTTGAAGAATGTTTCAGTTCATTTCTGGTTAAGCTTTCATTGTTTGGGGCTGCTCACCCTCCTAAATGTCTCTGTTCCTATAGTCTTACATATTAAATATTTAATGATCTTGCTAAAAACAATGTGAATGCATCATGGGAACTCCATTAAAATAATTCTTCAGGGAATTCTTTTGTGAATGAAATTGTACCATGTGGTTGTTCATCCCCAAAGTGTGTTTGTTGTAAGTTAGAATATATCTTTTATTAAAGTTGGCAAGTCTTTTAGATTATCTGTCTCTAAAACTAAGAAATTTTGCAGGTCTTTATACCAATAATACTGTCCAGCTTATCGCTTCATTGTAGATAAATCTCATTTCCTTTGTTTTTTAACATAATTTGGATTTATTAAGAGTAATTTGGAGTAATTATTGCTATTTCAAATGTTCCTTTAAAAATTCTGCCTCTACAAAATGACTTTCATTCCACTACGTATAGCCCTGATGTTTGGAGTGCAACCTGAATTGAAGAGCTCAGGCTGTTTAACATGAGTAATAAATGACTAGAATAATTTATGAGTTATGCATTTCAAATTAAGTGACTAACAAAGAGAAAATTTCACATTAAAACAAGGAATATAGTCTCCTAAGAAGGATTCATTAGATGTGTATGAGTCCCATGTGGTAAGCAGGGCTATGTGAAATGGCAGGAAAATAAACTTAAGGTACAGGAAAATAAATTAATTAGAACTGTCATATTTCTCAAGGGGAACGAAATATACAAAAGAGCAATTACTTTGCAATTGTGCATTAGGAAAGCTAACTATGGAACTGTTTTCTTCATTCTTCGCATTTTTAAATATAAATTGATTGAGTTTTCAATATAAGCAGTCTTTGGGAGAATTTAGGAAATGATTAGACTAGATGAGGCCTCTCATTCAGGGATGTGGAATCACGTGTAGCTAGAGGCAATGTAATTTCTCCACACAGACTGGTCTTTGGAGATTCTTTTATCAGTGCAGAGTACAGAGGTTAAAAAGCTGCCTCATTCTAGGGGATTCCGGAATCAAGAAGCAGTCTCGGCACCGGGTCATCATTCAGCTGCCGGCCAACGGGGGCAGGGACTGCTCGGACCCTCTCTATGAAGAGAAGGCCTGCGAGGCCCCTCAGATGTGCCAAAGCTACAGGTAAGAGAGTTGAAGGAAAAGGAGATGCACTGAGCAAAACACTACAGGTCCAACCCCGTCCTGCAGGCTCAGTGAGAGTTTGGGACGTTTTTGGCTGAATGTGTGATCTCTTGCCTTTTTGAAATAGCTGCTCTTCTACTAAAATTATCTCCAGACAGAGAATTACTTGTATAAATTTCCATGCTGTATTATTAGCTCCAGAAGTTAAGGCAAATTTCTTGTGTTGACATAAATTACAAGGAACGTAGAAAAGTTGTTAATAATTATGAAACATATGTTTTAGGAAGCAATTCTTTTTCCTTTGAGGAATCACCTAAGCATTCCTCTCGGCGCCTGTTCCTCCTAAAGGCTGGTGTTCTGGCTGCTGAAATGCATCTTCATCTCAATGAGGCTAGTAAGAAGTTCATTCTGTTCATTTTGGGCCACCTCAAAGAAAAGGAAGGTTATTGAAGCTGTCTATCATCATCTTGATAAATATCAGAGAAGTTTTTCCTCAGAACTATTAAAAGAAATTTCCTGATTGAAACTTGATGTAGTACATAATTGCAATTCTGACAACAGATGAAATATTATGGCATCAATTGATGGAATGTGTGATCACAAAATAGCAATTTAAGGTGAAATTGATGGCAGACTTGCCATCTTAACTAATATTAATCTATATTTAATGCTGAGATGACAAATAGTATAATTGCATGTTGACACTATAAACACCGAGAACTATTAGATGAAATGTACTTACTTGATGGATCTGTTTTTGTGGAGTGTACTATACCTGCAGTTTCTGAGTTACCACTGCAATGCTGATGGAAAGAGCACTATGCAGAAGGCTCATCACATGAATGCAGTTTTATAACTTGAACAGAAAGTATATGTACCTTAGTTACACAACATGCATCACTCTGGTACCATCTGGTACGTCTGCTGGAGTCCCAGTCATTGAAAAGGCTAAATGCTCTCTATAGTGTTTATTCTTACAGAACTTGACCATGATGAACTCTGCATCCACTGCCATAGAGAATACTTTTATATTTAATGCTGCTTATTCCAATGTCTTGGAGATCTGAATTAAATTTAGGTAGGACTGAGCATAGTCAAATCTCTGTTGGCAGTGGTCAAAGTCATGTTTCCATGTCGCCGTGTCTCTGATTCGCCTGGCATTTTTGCTTCCTCTCCATGAGGTTTCTTTGCTTTTCTTGTAGGTGGAAGACACACAAATGGCGCAGGTGCCAATTAGTCCCTTGGAGCGTGCAACAGGACAGCCCTGGAGCACAGGAAGGCTGTGGGCCCGGAAGACAGGCAAGAGGTGGGAGGCCTCATTCTCATTCCACAGTTGATTTGCTTTTCATTTCTTCAGCATCTCTAACCCCACCAGCTTGATGAGTTTGTCATGCTGACGCCATGCTTAGCCCAGAGAGCAGAGCAGATCTGAATCTCCTCACCACTTATTCTACCTAACCCCAGAACATGGAAACTTGTCTTTTTAAGTTGTGTCCTTTGCTCTTTGACGTTAGCCCATAATTTCTCTGCTTGCATTTTTCCCTCATTGATATTTAGCAGATAATCAGACAAAGCTCTTAAGACTGCTGTGACATAGATGGTACCCTGCAGCTTGTTGTTAGCTTTTGGATCATGGTAGTCCATGACACTTTGGCTTGTCACCTTAACAATCAATAAGATCCTCACATCCTTGCCCATCTGCATTATACATGTGTGTGCATATAATGTAATATAGCTGGTTAACGTTCTCAGAAATTCTCAGCAATGACATCCATAACATTGCCACGGCTCTCCCTGATTCCGTTCATATGCAGTACTGATTTTTACGTGCAGATTTATGAACTCAAAACCTGCCATGTGTGGACTGCAATCTGTCTGCACTGCTAGGTAACGTGGAATCCTGCTGAAATGCATGATGGGAATGTTTCCAACTTGTAGTATTATTCATTGGGTATTATGGATAATACTTGCATTTGAAGCTTTGGAACATGTTATTTATGCATGTAGTGAAGTCAGTCTTTAGAGTGTACATAATTGTTTTTACTCATATGACTTTTAACATGTGGTTCCTACACACCTAAAATGTAGCTGAATATACAATTGAAAACACAACCACTGCCTCTCTTTGACTCATAAAAACATGTTTTGCTCCCTCATTTGTAGTTATATGTTTGATGACGATGCACAAGTGTAAACATACAGAATAGAATTCCAGCTTTTGCTGCTGTGACCCCCTTTCCTTTACAATGTGAAGATTATTGTCCTCATTTGAGAAAAAGAGCTACTTTTTAACAAAAATATTCTGTATTTTTAATCCTCCTTTTAGAAGTCTTTATTTGAAACATAAAATTTAGTTTACAAATAATATTAACTACCTAGTGATTTTTATGATATTTATTTTATATACCTAATTTTCATTATGTGTCCTCCACCATCAGCTTTAGCTAAAAATTACCAGTATCATTTTACAGTTATAGAGACTTAGGTACATATCTAGAACTCAAAGTCATTCTCCCCATTTAAAACCATTTATCGAGAAGTTGAGTGATACGAGATCTTTTTGGCTTGCCCTACTAAATCCTCCTTGAATCAAGCAGACATCTACATGTAATGTGGGCACTATGTGGAGTTTATAATGAAAACAGATATGGGTTTGGGAATCAGGAAACATAAGTTTTAGTCCTTGTTTTTTCACTAATGCAATTCGAGTCTTATTCATTACTTCACTTTTCTTTGTCTTGGTTTATTTAGATGAAAAAAAGGATAAGAGGGTTAGACCAAATCATCTTTTAGGATTATTCCAATTTTCATATTCTACAACCTATGCACAGAAAATACCCAGGGATCCAAGTCTGAAATGAAATTAATTTAAAAAGATGAAGGCTGTATTTTTATAGACTACCACGGGAGGAAATCTGAGATGGTGGAAACAGCGTCAGTTGCAAACGTTTTTACTTAATAACTGCAGAATCTTGGGTCGTTTATTTCCTCCCTCTGAGGCTAAGAATATAATGATTCTCACAGTGCTTTGCACATACTAAAGCTTCTTTAAATGTTAAATCCTTCCCCCTTCCTGTTAGATCGTGGCCCCGATGAATGCATGCGTAGGTCATAGTAGGCTTAAAAGCAACAATAGTAACGTGGACCTTTTGTATTTTTGACACAAAGTCTGTATGAAGACTTTTTTCTGTGATTAGTAGTTAATCCTTTCATTTCCAAATCTGAAGACTGTTCATTGCTCGCTCTGGGTGACTACTTTGTAGTGTCTGATACCGAGACCCACTCTCATGGGGAAAAGCAGTCTTTGGCTTCCTTGATGCCACCATCTCCTGCCTTTCTGGCTCTTTTACTCCTGGTTTCCTACTACTGGTTCCTCTTCCTCTGCCTATACTTCAATCATGATTTCTGATCTTGCAATAGTTGTCAGACAACTGACTCTCTCTTGGTATTCTTTTCTATTTCCAGGCTATCTGAAAAAAGAAAGCCATTTCTGCATAAATATACTAAGAAGAGCCCACTTAAATTCCATATGAAGATAATCTTTCTTGCCTTGCTAAATCAAGGATTTTTTTCCTTAGTGCCTATATCTGTACAGAAACATGAAGTGGGGAGAATCAAGAGTGTAGAAACATATTTCACGAATGACCGAAAGGCAACATTTTGTTCCCTTGATGGCCGTGCTTGTGTTAGGCACTCTGCATGATGGGCCTGTCAGAATCTTGCTGTTTTCATCTTTGTTTTTATCCAGTCAGAGCCTTAAAAAGTGCCAACTAGTGCTGCTTTTTAATGATTAAAATAACTGTGTAGTAAGGATTGGCATCAACCAGCAAAGACTGTAGAGAAGCTACCCCCATCCTCTCTAATATATCCGATTTTCTAATTCCAGTCACTCATTCACATGTGATTGCATTCAGAAGACTGTGTGGAAAGAGCCATGAGTGTCAGGAAAGAACGTAGAGGTATGAGCCAGGGAGCTTACCTTCGTTAGGGAAACGGCATCACCGGCAGCTTTATCCAACATGTAGGAGTTCAAGACTGAAACCAATTTATTGCAAAAGCAGTAATTTGAAGCTAAAGAGCTTAAGAAAGACCCTAACAGATGAGCTTGGACTTGACTTGTACCATAATATCAGAATTAGTAGGAAAGAAAAAAGAATACAAAATGAGATCCATTCTATAAGCTAAGTATTTGAGGTAAGAAAAATAAAAACATTAAACGTGTTCACAGAAAAATGGGTAGATTGAACTCTGAAGCTCTGAAGATGTGAGCTGGAGCCTGGGGCGATTTCACAGAAGGCTATAAACGTCAGGATCAGTATTTTAGACCTTGTTCAATAAATAGTAAGAGCAAGCACCTGATGAAAGCGGTGGTTTATCTGTCAGCGCGTACAGAATAAATTAGGATACGGCCCACGGGACTAGATGCCAGCTAGTTCACTGTTGTAGCAATTCAAGGATTTAGTTATAGGGTCTCGTGAACCACAGTGGTGGGAATGGGCAAAAATAAGTGGATTTTCGACATACTATAGAGGAAAATAATTTTAGGACTCAGTGGCAGGCAATAGTAGCAGAAATAGAAATAAACAAGTCAAAGGTGATCATGTGATTCTTAAACTCTAATACTTTTAGCTTAAGAATAGTTATAATAACGGTGAAAATTCTTGGGTCTGTAAGTAGAGTTAATTTTATAAAGTATATTTTTTATATTGTGCATTAGAGGTGACAGCAGGGGAGCCAATTAAAAATATCCAAGTGTGCATTTGAAATGCAGCTATAGACATAGCTTAGGGCAGAAGATAATAATTTGAGTAAAATTACCAGAAAGGGTTTTGATGAAGCCATAGAAGAACCTAAGAGCTCTGAACTACGCTGTGTGCAGAGGGAAAAGTGGCTATTGTGTTTTACCATTAATAGATGTTTCTCCGTAACCTGTTTGCATTTGTATACTCCTTAAGCACTTCTTTTTACCAAAAGAACTTTACATGGTATTAACTTTAAATTACTGTTTCTTCCTGCGTCATAAAATATGAGAGCTAACTATACCATTCTATGATTCTAAAGGTAGAAATGTCAATCCCATAGATTTTATCAGACTGTGGGTCTAGACCAGTGATTAGTAAACAATGGCCTGTGCACCAAATCCAAGCCACAGTCTGTCTTTTGAATCATTACAGCTTTATTGGAACATTGCCATACCCGTTTCCCTACCTGTTGCCAGGGGCTGCTCTCATGACACAGGCGAAGTTGAGCACAGTCAGCCCTCCGTATCCACGTGTTCCACATCTGCAGATTCAACCAACCACAGATGGAAATTTTCTTAAATACTGCATTGTTGCTGATGTATACCATGTGGTCCTTTTTTCTTGTCATTATTCCCTGAACAATACAGCATAACAACTATTTACATAGTGTTTACATTATATTATAAGTAATCTGGAGATGATTTAAAGTATGTAGGAGGACATGTGTAGGTATATGCAAATACTATGCCATTTTATATTAAGGGACTTGAGTCCTGGAATCAGTTCCCGTGGATGCAGAGGGATTACTGTAGTTGTTACAGACACTGAACAGTTGACAAAAATATTTACTATCTGGCCCTTTACAGAAAATGTATGCCGACCCCTGGTCTAGATTCTAAAGCCATATCGTCCATAATATAGTCACAGCTTCTAATAGTACTGAATAGTCATTACCCAATAGGATTGGAAAATTCCTAAAGTTTGCCTGGTCACTAGGGGAAAAGCTTTTCAGTTCAATTCATCCACAAAGGGCCTCTTTTGGAGTTATGATAGTAGTGGACTCTAGGGGCTGTCACAGTAGTAAAATATATGCCTCTAGGATGGAATTGCTGCATTCTTGGGGGAATTTAGGAATAAAATTTTGACTCTAAAAACTTCAGTAATAAAAAAAATAAAAAGAGTTAAAGGTGAAACCAGATAATACATAAGATGGGAAAGACAGGAGAGAAGGCCCTCCTAATTCTCCTGTCTGGAAGACGATAAATCACACCCGAGAAATGGCCATCAGGAGTTAATTTACTAACTATGCACAGAGAGGAAAGAATGCATGTGCTCATATAATATGCACCTCTCAGCAGAACACTTACAAAGTTACCTGTTGTGATTCAGTTTTTCTCAAAAGACTTGAAACTTCCATAATAGTAGAAAATATTACACAAAGTTCTATTTTACCAGTGTAGTAGCCAACCATCCTAAGTCTTCTCTTATCTAGTCACCTGCACCTACCTACTTTTCACTACCTATTGACAATCAAGTGGCCATTATAGTCAGACTCTTATTTTTACTATCAATACTCTTAGTAGTAGCATAGTTGTTCCAATGGTAGGACCTATCCATGGTGATGCATTTCAAAGGATTTGAAAAGCAGTTATGTTCCCAGGGTCCAAGAAGTAACCAGCTGGAATGGCTTATCATCTCCATACCAACCCTTACTGTAAAGCAAGTCAGCGAGACTCAGCCTTACCCTGAAAAGAGCTAGAATAACTCAGGCGTAAGAATATAGGAAGATTCTAATCCAAGTAAATAGAGTCTTGACAAAGTCTCCATTCTATGGATTTCAAAACTGTGTGACAATACTTTCTGAACTATTACATTAGAACACAAAGTACTTTAAAAGAAAATCAGTATACTTCTGAAAAATGGAAAAATACATAAGAATTCATGTGATTACTTATGACCAAATTCCTTTACATTGGTAAGGAAAAGTAAAATAATAATGAAGCAACATTTTGTATCAATCATTCCCAGCATCTCTGGTAATTTTTACCCAATTTTCTCTAAATTGGATATAGGCTATTCTGTTACTAACAGGATATTTTCCTTAAATTCACCAAGTGTGTCTATAGAAATATTAGAAATCTTAAAAATTAAAATAATTGCTTAAAACTTTGTGTTAATAGTTGTGTTAGTCTACTTGGGCTGCTATAACAAAATATTATAGACTGGGTTGCTTAAACAATAGATATTTCTTTCTCATAGTTCTGGAGACTGGAAAGTCCAGGATCAAAGCACTGGCCAATTTGGCTCCTGGTGAGATTTCTCTTCCTGGCTTGCTGTGTCCTCACATGGTGGAAAGAAAGAAAGCAAGCCTTCTGGTCTTTTCTAATAAGGGGCACAATCCCCTTATAATGGGACGTCTGGCCCTCATGACCAAATGACCTCCTCTAAACATAATTACCTCCCAAAGACCACATGTCCAAGTACATCATATTGGAGGCCAGGGCCTCAACATAGGACTTTTGGAGGATGCGATTCAATCCATAGCAATAATGAAGAATCAGTGTCTTTAAATAAAGTTCCTATCTCAATGTACAGAGCTGTAAGTTTGTTAACATTAAGTACTCTCAGAAAGCTGTGAAAACAGGATAAAACCTGTTCTTTCTTAAGCCAATTCAAACTTCCTGAGTATCATTCAGTACCATCCATTATTTTATAAAACGAATGTTTATTGAAAGCACATTACATGTTTCATGTTACCTACAGGGTACTGAGCTCAGCCTATTGAGAGAATACAATTGTGTAACACAGGGCTTCCATTTATTTCTTATGGCAGAAAATATACTATAGATATCCATGATTCAGATGACTCATGAAAAATGGCAGTCAGTAAAATCTGTGTGTTTGGGGAACAGTATATTGACCCGTTTGCCTAGGATTTCCATGAGTGAGTTGGGGACGAGGATTTGAATACCAGAAGGGGGAGAAGGAGGAATAGGAGGAGGGTTTTTTCAATAGTAAAACAGAGGTAGTGAAGAATCTCAGTAAAGCTTTGGATATGGACAATGGTGTATTATAGGAAATTTTATCTAATGGTATAAGAACTTAAAAGAGAGAGAAAAGATGTGTTTTAAAGAAGGAATTGACAGACCCTGGCTGGTGTGGCTCAGCGGATTGAGCATCCTGCCACAAACCGAAAGGTTGCCAGTTCGATTCCCAGTCAGGGCACATGCCTGGATTACGAGCCAGGCCCTCACTTGGGGGCATGAGAGAGACAACCAATTAATGTTTCTCTCCCTTTTTTTCCTTCTCTCTAAAAATAAATAAATAACATCTTTTTAAAAATAAAGAAGGCATTGACAAGATTTGGCAATTTTTAAACTTGAATCATCCTTGAATATTATACAGAAATTTTAGAGGGGCTTTGACATAGCCATCTTTCCAATAGTAGTGTCAATTAAAGGAATAAAATAACATGAAATTATGTCCACATTCTATTTAATTTTTAAGTGAATAGACAGCTCATATTTGCTTCATACTATTTGAGTCACTATGTATGAGCTTTGAATAGAAACGTAATCTCTACTGTCTTTTGTTCTCTGCTCACATTTCTATAGTTTGGATGGCATTTAGAAGGCTAAATTATGGGTTGATCAGTGACTCTGTCATTGAAACCTACATTTAAAAGTTGAAGCTAGAGTTACTATTATATTTGCATTAGAATAAAATATATGGCTCATAATAGTGACAAGTTACTTATTTTTTGCTTTATGACTTCTCTAAAGGGCAATATCAATCACTACTTAATATCAATCATATACTTAAAAATGTGTGTGTATACACATATGTATATATATTTCCAGTGTTTATCACTTAGTGATGCATTTTTAACCAAGAGCATCATACAAAAATATTGTAGGTGCTGAGATTTCTACAAATAACTTCACATTTGCTTTTGCTGAAGCTCCATGCTGTCCCCATGCTATCTCCTGATCAATGTACTTTTGATAAATACGATGAAACTAGAGTAATCCCCAGAGTCAGCTCTGTCTTAATCCCCCAGCCCCTCTGTATCCTTCCTGCCAATGAATGTCCATTGTAATGTTGACCTGTCACTAGATCTGACGTCAGCCTCTTTATGTGGAGCCAGCATAATGCAGATGTATCCCCAAATCTAGACCATAAAAAAGAAAGAGAAGAACTTCAGTTATTTGCCTCACATGACAGGGACCCATCTCCCCTCTGCGTCACTTATTGATTAATAAGGTTATAAATGTAAAGTACAGAAAGAAAAGAGTTTTAATACTCCCTCTATCAAAATTAAATCTAAATAAGTTTATAGAATGTGAGATGTAAATATTTAACTACAATTATGCCATTTTTTTTGTGAACAAATATGATTAAATCTCATGCTTCAATTAAGTGGCTTAAACTATATTGACACCCTGGTCAGTACCCCTTTGCTTAAACTCTGGTCCATTTTGTTCTTTTTAAGTGATTGCATTTTACAGGCAGTTTGAAGTTATGCCCAGAATATAAGGGCCAATTTATCCCAGTGGCTCACATTAATCTACTAATGTGTAGAGATTGTTATGTCATAGGAGGAAAAAGAACAGATGCGGAAATGAACTAGGTAGAAAGGAACAAAAGAGCTTGTCTTAAGGAACAGACGTAATTTTAAAAGCATATTTCAGCTAAAGTATCTATTACTTGCCACCCAATAATTTTTACATGCTTCATTGATATAAACTATTATTTTAAACTTCTAATTTTTCTGTCATTATTTCCTCTAATTTTTTATGAGTACTAGCATCCTAGTTGATTTGGGGATTTCGGTTTTGTTTCTGTGTCTACAAGAGCCCTGTCATAAAACGATTATTAGCATTTCCTAATTTTTAAGTGGCTCATAAAATCAGCTTGACACTGTAATGTGTCTGTGATGGTCCCTGAACGCTCCATTTGTGGTCCTGCAGTTAGTGAGCCTTCCCGGCTCCCAGTGGGGGACCTAGCTGAGCTGCTCCGCTGGGAGCTGATTATCATTTCCTCGTAACTCCTCATACAAGGACTTGCACATATATTATGAGCATCAGTGAACCTGGGAATCATTCAGGATAAAATGTTTTTAAAGTACATTTTTCCCTTTCTACCAGAGTTACAGCCACAACTTGTAATTAGGAATTGTAATTTGGCAAACTTGTCAGTGAAAATCTCTTTTCCAGAGAAAGAGGAGGATCATTATATCCACCTGGTAAACAACCAGAGCCCTCTTGCATTATTTATAGATTTGGTCTTCTAAGCACAATTAGGTCTCTTGGTAACTAACTCCTGTTCACATTAAGCCTATTATTTTTTCATTTCTACATGATTCATTCTCACTATTGCCATTTTTTCAAAACACTATAGGAAAAACCACTCCTTTAATCACTCGATCACCTAGATGCTGTTGCTGTGGGATAAACCACATTACTATCGCTCAATTTAATAAATTGGGTCTCAGAGCTTCCTGAAATCCTTGTTACATATACTCCAATGGCTTTCACTGCGCTAGGGCTTTGATCTTATTCTGGTTCTGGTAATGAACGTCTGTGTGCACACTTTAGGCCCAGTAATTTATTTCACCTTGATTATTTGAACAAAATGACAACCTAGTCTGACCTACGGAAGGGTAATCCCATGGACCAAGAGCACTTGTCCTTTTTTGCATCCTGAATAATAAGGGAGTATCATTCCTTTTCATGAAAATGAAGAGGAGCAACTACATTTGAATTCTATTAGATTTACTTCACAGCCGCTTTGGTAGCCTTCCATTTACATGCTCACATGGGCACAACACTGATAGCCGTGCCCTTGCTGCTCAAACCAATGTTATCGACTCCCTTTCATCCCAGCAACCGTTGTGATTCTCTTCTTTAAAGCATAGCACAGAATTCAAGTTATGTAAAAACATTCTGGAACTGACTCTGCTCATTCTACTTATTAATCTTTTTAAAGTTAAATTTATGGGAAATTTCAATAACACACAAAAGTAAAAAAATAATGAGTACTTAGTAGTGTAGTCATCACGCCCTCAGCCTCGGCCGCGTTTCACATGTTGCCATTCTTGGTCATCTGACACTCTCCACACACTTAAAAAGATTTTGCTGGTATATTTTAAAGCAACTTCCAGATAAGATATATATCATCTATAAATTATTTTTTAAACATGACAGTATTATTATAGCACTAAGCAAAATTAACAATAGTTCTGTAGTATCATCTCATATTTAGACCATGTTTCATTGCCCCCGCATTGTCTCAAAAATGCCTGTTTGCAATCCATCTGTTCAAATCAGGGTTCGTGAAGTTTTCCACATTGCATTTAGTTAGAGCATTTCTTAGGTCACTTTGAAACCAACAATTCTGTCTCCGTTTTTCAGAGCATTTCTTCGTTTACAAAAGTGGCTTTCTTACTTACTTTTCCAACAAATGCTCAGTGTTGATGGGCTGAGCTTGCCTGGCTTGATTCATGTGTAACCCACCAGTCAGTCACATGGGTGACTCCCTGGCTTTCAGCCTGCTGGAAGCAGCCTCGCTGTGATGCTTAGATAAAAATCGCTGTGCTTGGGTGCGCTGTCCCTCTCTGGAGCATGCCCGTGCCTGCCTTTCTCTCCCCCTCCTGCTGTCCCCCAGGCATGTGACTTTTGCCTTTCCCTTTCCTAAGCTCCAAGGGCCCTTCTTCTGCCTCTAACTTTTTTCTGGAACCTATGCAACCCAGCTGGCTTACTTCTTTCTTTCTTTCTTTTTTTTTAAAGATTACATTTCTTTATTTTTAGAGAGAGGGAAAGGGAAGGAGAAAGAGAAGAAGAGAAACATTGAGCTGTGAGAGAAACACCAATCAGTTGCCTCTCCCATACCCCCAGCTGGGGACCTGGCCCACAACCCAGTCCTGTGCCCTGACTGGGAATCAAACTCGTGACCTTTTGGTTTGCAAGTCAACGCCCAACCCACTGAGCCACACCAGTCAGAGCTGCCTCACTTCTACTACCTCTGTCACTTTTTAAATAAACTCTCTTTTATAGTTTGGAAAAACATTGCTATGCCTCAATAAGTAAAATAAAATGATCAATAAAATAAATGGATATGATCAACAGAGAATTAAATATGGAATTTTATTTTACAATAATTATTTCATATGTGCTAACCTCACACTAAGAAGCTTTCATGGTGAATTATTCACCAGGCAGCATGGTTTGGGGCCCATCTTTCTAAAGAGACCTCAGCCCAAAAGAGCACTTGCGTAATCATTATACACAAGGTACGTCTGCTCCACCTGTAAGTGCAGATATGATTGACTGAGTATACGGAGCATTTTGATGTGCTAGGAAACCATGCTTAGTATGAGGAATCCTTTCTACTGTTAAAAGCACCCTGTTTTTAGTGCCTTAGATGTGATTTTTAAGATTTATAAAGTTGAGAGACCAGATGGCTTCCTTTCCAAACATTTATATTTTTCTCAGCCCAATAGCAGGAAGCTCATTTCAGATTGCATTCCTGTGTTAGAATTGTTGCATTTCCTCTCCATCAGAATAGAAACAAGTTGAGATGTGTGATAAATTTTCAATACACTGTACAAACAGCAGTGTTGCTACTTGTTTGCATAACATTGCATGAGTGATTCATTCAAAGTACACTGTCTAAAATATCAGATACGGGGAGTGGAGTGCTGAGTGTTAGAACAGATATGGGAATTTTGCACATTTTTTTTCCTTTTCAACTAGTCAAAATACTAAAGATTTTATGTACTGCAGGTAGGTAGGTGAAAGGACTTTAGATTTATGTAAATAGGATAGAGCTGCACAAAATTAATTTGTTTCTGGAATGGTGTTGGTAAATGTTTTATTTATTTATATACTTATTTATTTTGATATTACTTAATGTAATGAGAGTTGGAGCAATGGGGAAAGACAATTTGGGAGAAACAACCTTAGAGAGAGAACATTAATGGGGAACCTATGGCAATTTCATGTAGTTTCTCAAAAGATTGATAATCAGGTCTCTGTTTCAGAGTAGGTAGAAGTAGTCTTATTTCAAGGAACCCAAGTTTAGTTTGATAATTTTCTTTTCGTTATAAACAGTGTGACCTGCTACAAAGCCTAGAGTTCTGGTGTGGTCAAATCTCTTATTTTCCAAATTTACCATTCCTGGGGTTCCTACCTATCCTGATTAGCAAAAAGTCTGATTTCTTTCTCTTTATCAACCCTTCCTCTTGAGCCTCCTTGGGGCGTCTTTGCCCACAAGCCACCTGAGATAAGTTTGAAGTGTTTAAGGAGTCAACCCTTCTTCCACAGGTGTAGCAAGAACTGCACAGTCACATCAGCTCATGAACATACCACATCCTGGGAACTGGTCCTACACCAATCCACAGATAGCATTCTTCCAAAGCATATGAACACCCCTTTTGGTCCACTCCTTGTGTGGGTTCCCTGGAGCTTCCTTAGCTCATTACCACAGGTTCAGTCATTTTTCCCCAAAGCTTGGCACAGAGCCAGGGTGACTGGGCACCAAAGGACTTTCCATCTTAGTCACAAGTGTCAACCAGACCCTTCCTCGTGTCTTCATTACTCAAACCTAGTGGGTCTTCAACTTGAATATGCATTAGGAAATATGAGCAGCTTGAAAAATGCATATTCCTTGACCCCACACACAGAATTCTCCTTCAGGGCCTCTGGAATGAATCCCATTAAAATGTTATTTTAATAACATTCCAGGTGTTTCTGATGCAAGTGCAAATATATTACGTACTAGAGCAGTGTTCTCTAGCCACTGATACATATTTGAATTATTTGGGCACTTTAAAAAGATGTTAATGGCCCTGGCTGGTGTGGCTCAGTGGATTGAGTGTCAGCCTGCAAACCAAAGGGTCACTGGTTTGATTCCCAGTCAGGGCACATGCCTGGGTTATGGGCCAGATCCCCTGTGGGGGGCATGCAAGAAGCAACCACATATTGATATTTCTCCCCCTCTCCTCCTCCCTCTCTTTCTCTCCCTTCCCTTTCTCTAAAAATAAATAAATAAAACCTTTAAAAATAAAAAAAAATAAATAAAAGATGCTAATGCCCAGGACCCTGTCTTCCATCAATTAAATCAGAATGTTTGAGTTCAGCAAAGATGTGGACATTTTCCAAAAGCTGTGTTGGTCATTTTAATTGCAGCCTGATTTGAGGCCCATCCTGATTTGAGTCCCATTACCTGAGACTGGAATGATCAACACAGATCACCAGGCATCTCCTCTCCCAAGTTGTGAGAGTCTCTTTGGGGCACTTAATGTTTTTCTTGTCACATAACCTTCATAAAGGCCACTATTGTCCACTCTCCCAAGTTTTCATATCTTCAAAATTCAGGGACCCCTGTTTCGTTTTGTTTTGTTTTTCTTTTCTTTTTTCCCATAAAATTGGCTCTTCCAGGGTTGTGAATATTAAATGAAGAGATAGCTATAGCTAAGAAATAGGTGATTATTCACCTACATTTGTACAATTATGTGACTTTTCCGGTAGCAGTTGCAACAAATTGTGTTCACCTACCCAGAGAAGGCCTTCCCTTGCTAGAATTGTTATGACCCCAGCACACAGCCCTACACTACTAGCTGTCAGTCTTACTGTGTAGATTTGGAGAGTGTTGTCTAACCTGAGACCTTCTGTGTCTTCACTGTAATTTGGGATCAAAATGCCAGACCCCTTCACCTTAGCTTCATCATGACAGAATCCTGAGCAGGGCAGAGATCAGCCATTTCACCCTAGACGATAAACCTGAACGGACCATGTAAATCAGTCTGACTAAGGCCACTGAAACTAGTTCCATAAAGACTTAACTTTAGGACCAAGGTATAGATGTTTCCTCTGCTTCCTCAATAAATGAATGAATTATTTGAAAACCAACAGGGGAAATGGCAGAGGGAGAGAGGGGATTTTAAACATCACCTGCTCTTTTTAAGTCCTGTTCACTTTAAAGCAATTGTACATCTATGTTGAATAAGTAATGAGACTATGGCATGGTTTACAGAAATCAGTAAAGCAATTCATAATATACATGAATGAAAATTATTTGATGACTTTAAGCGTTCATATGTAGTTGTGGAGATATCAATTAAAATATGATAGGTTCAGGTTGCTGAAAGTTTTTGTTTTTTAATTTTTGGTTGCTACTTGTGCACATGAAGAAGTTTTAGCCAGAGGGAGTGGGGGGTTTTGACACTGCCCCCTCCCATTAATCACTTGAGAGCCATCCCAACAAACTTCCGATGTAAAAAATAACATGAAAAATAAAACTATGGAAGTGCAGCTTCAAGACAAACTCCATAAGCATCCACTCCGCCCCAAACCTTCCAGCCAGCTTACTGCCACTGAGGCCCTTCCGGGCAGGAGCCCTGCAGTGGCCGGTGAGTGGGAACGATTGTTAAAGGTGTGCGGCATCTCCCCGCACCTCTAGGAATAGCCCGTGTCCAACATAAACTATTATCACCACCCATGTATTATTCATTTGTCTCCTAAATAATTCATTTCTAAATACACTCCACATGTGACTTGAAATTCTTAATAGCATGTAATAAAAACGGCTAAATGCCAAGTGTGTGTGCTTTCTGGTGTCATAAAAACCACTGGGGTTATCTGTGATTTTTTTTTTAAATCTGCACCATCAATTTAATGACTACTGTGATTATTGGAAACACTCCCGCTAGTTTTCTGCTGAAAATAAAGAACTAAAAGAGAATCCCTCTGACTGCTTAAAAAAATGTTAATTCCTAAATTGTAGAGTGATTACAGACATTCAGACTTGCTCTAAACAGCTCTGTGCTTTTCCTCTAGCCATCTCCTGTCGAAGGCAAGATGGAGGACAGGCTGGTGTCCAGGAATGCCTCCGGTATGCCGGTCCTGTGCCAGCCCTCACCCAAGCCTGCCAGGTCCCCTGCCAAGATGACTGTCAGTTCACCAGCTGGTCCAAGTTTTCTTCATGCAACGGAGACTGTGGTGCGGTTAGGACCAGAAAGCGCACTATTGTTGGTAAGAATAATTCATGGGAATGCTTGTCGAGGTAGAAAAACAAAAGAAGTCAGACCAAGAGAGTTCTGACAATGAATTTGGAAAATGCATGGGTATGCCTTATTGTTGGTATACTTATATATATATATGTATATAAACATATTGTGTCTATATAAGTATACCAACAGTAAGTCAATGGATTTGAATGTGTGTTTTCATGTAAGTTGGCAGGGCAGATACATTGTGTAAGTTTGGTACGGAGGAAAAGTAACCTTGAAAATCAAACTCTGTCTTCCTATACAGTACTTGGAAAGTTATCTTTGTGTTAAGTATGTACTTCTGCTGGATTGCCTACAGACTGTGCAGTGCTTGGAACAAGTTTTGGGGGAGTAAGAGGAAAGGTTACCACTCCATTTTCCTAACCAATTCTCACTGTCACAGCCTCACCTATCCTTTACACCCTAGAAGACTATGGCATTAATTCTGTATCTGAAAACTGCATTTTAAAAGGCAGTCACAGTGACAAAAAAAAGCAGTGATGTAATGAGCAAGAACAGGAGCCATCGTACTGAACTAAACCCTGGTGCATTCAAAAATACCCTCAGTTGGCAAAAGAAACTTAAAAATATTGGTGCTAGTAGACTCCTCAGAATTTAAAAGTTATAAAATAAGCCACCTGTCATAATGAAAACTGTATGCCCTGGCTTATGAAAGTTACAGATAAATATATGTAAAACATACATAACTAATGATGGTCAATATAATTAAAGAGTCTATAATATATGATACCACATAATAAATATAAATATAAATGATTTAATTAAAATAATGATATATAATTTTTAAGCAAATGTTACTGTTACATGTCAGGGTTTTATTTTAACAGAGAATTTATTTACATTTATGTACAAATCATTTCTAATATTTTAGGCTGATATTAAATATCTTCATTTTGAATATTATTGACATTTCCTATATTAATCACCAACTATGTCAAAATGACTACTCTTCAGAAATGCTGAAAAATGCAAAATCATACTCAGAAAAATAAATACAAAAATCTCACTTTCTGGATTGCAATCCTATATGTTGTATCATCTGTTTGGAATTCAAAAAAAAGTCGTGCAGCTCAGCTACACAGCTTTGTTAATGAATTAACATTAAATTTAAAAATTAAATGTTAATGAATTAACATTTTTTTAAGTGGCGACTCTCTCCATTTTGTATCGTAAATGAGAGGTGTATGCAGGTACCTCCCACTTCCCAGTCAGTGAAAAAACATGATCTTTTGAGAGGATTTTCACCATTTTTAAAAAATATAAAAATCACCACAACAGTGCCTAATATAATGAGCTATTTTTAAAAGAGAAAAAATTTTTCACTATGCAAAGCACCTGACACTAACAAAAGCCTAGATAAAAAGCACCGTGGGTGAGAAAATAGCATTTATTTATAGGCTGCTGTAGAACGTGGCTAACATGGACAAAGGTAGTTTAGGAAAGGAGAAAACTTAGGGACGGCTTGAAAGTAATAATGATATTTTCCAACTTAAATTTCTCCACAGGAAAAAGTAAAAAGAAGGAAAAATGTAAAAATTCTCACGTGTACCCTCTGATTGAGACTCAGTACTGTCCTTGTGACAAGTATAATGCACAGCCCGTGGGGAACTGGTCGGACTGCATTTTACCAGAGGGGAAAGTGGAAGTGCTGCTGGGGATGAAAGTGCAAGGAGACATCAAGGAATGCGGGCAAGGCTATCGGTACCAAGCAATGGCATGCTACAATCAAAATGGCAGGCTCGTGGAAACGTCCAGATGTAACAGCCATGGTAATCCAGTTTTTCTTCACCGTTACACATTCGATGCTCTGGGAGGTGGAGGTAAATTGCACATGTATGAGAATGGAGGGAAATGAAGGTTTACATTATTATTTTTGAAATTGAACATTATGGGGCACCACCCTGTACACATAGCGTTTATATATAACAGGGTGTGTGGTGGCACTTGTTTCATCCGGGAGTTGGCCACTGAGTCCCAAAGCAAAGAAGCTTTGTGGGTGGGCAGAATGGTGCCAGAGCCTCCCTTGGGGTTAAGAGTCTGTTGAATAGACCCAACCATCCCCAACAGGTGTCTGTACAGAAAGAGGAAGGAGATTTCAATTGAATTTAATTTGAGAATTAAGTTTTAAACCAGACAAACTTTTAATAACCAAACTGACAAGATTTGCAATCTGCCTAAAATGTCATCAAGTGTCAGGGAAGAAAGACTGAAAGCCATCACTGGTGAAAACTCACAAATATCTGTTTATTGCTCATTGAGTTGAGATTGGCAAAACAATACTCCTGGGAAACTTTGCACATTTTTTTTTACTTCTAATCCTAAATAATAAATAGCTGAAAAACTGTGATGATAATTTAGTTGCCAAAAGTTTGTGAAGAGTGGCCATCTTTGGCCAGCATATGCAGTGAGCTCTTTGGTTCTAAGTGTTGATATAATCAGCCTTCAACATTGTTTCTCCATTACTCTTTTATTTTAATACAAGCGTCTTGTTATAATGGAATGAGATCAGTTTACCGTGGGTCAGCCTGAATCGCAGTGGTTGCATATTTGCAAATAGTGGACAATGATCCTCCTACCTTCTTCATGGAGGTGACCTAAGGAAGTTGGATTTAATTGCTAGGAGGGGGATTCCATGGCTGGTAACTTCTAGTCTTGCTGAAATAATTTCTGTTGGAATGGTGCTCCTCTAGTTTTATTCTATGGTTCAGAAAACATTATGAACTAATAGGACCATCTCACATTTAAAAACCATCAGGGTATTATAGTGATACATTGATTGGAATCTCTTATACATGTTCTTACAAGGAAGTTTCCAAAAACCTTATCTTTGTATTAATCCTACCTCATAGTTCCTGTTTTATCAAAGTAGAGTAATATAAGTCCCAAAGTCTCCATCATATTGAAGCTCTAGATATAAGTATTCTTCAGCTTAATATATATGCATTGGTAAGTTTAAGATTATTCCATATATTTAGAATAATAACTATAAAAGAAAAAGAGTTTATTGCTTATAATAGGCACACTTTGAAAAACATCTCTAAGAGTAACTATTTTATTCTCTATATCAAATAACAGAGGTGCTATAAATTAGATACTAGGAAAAATGCAAATGCACTTCTCATTCTGAGATGATATATAAGATGGTAATTAGTCATTAAAATGTAAAATTGAAGATTACTCTAAAAATGTGTTTCTCCTGGAATGTAGCAGATAGGTGTTTGCTCACACTTAAAGTTGTTATGCATAGTAAATCACCAAGATGATCATGTTGTGCACATAACCAGTGAGCTTGCAGAACGATTCTCATATATTCCTGCTTTTACCCTGATCTGTTAATGAGACACAGGAGTGCTTCTGTAAGCCACTTAACAGTCAGTCTTACTTTTAGAAAAAACTTTAAAAATATCCCATGACTGTCACAAAAATGTTTGAGCAGATAAAAAAAGTAAAAGGGCAAAAATAATTGAAGGTGGGCAAAGGCAGTAGAGTTCCTGGCTTAGTATTGTCGGTTCAAAGCACGAAGAAAGCAATACTGTGTTCTGGAAGAAAAGTACATGTAGAAAAACGATGCGTCCTTGATAGCACTAATCTTCATGAGGATTGCGAAAGGGTCTAAGATCTTTCCTAAGTGAACTGTTCCAGTTTAGTTCTTTGTGTCTGTCCAACATTATTCCTTCTTTATTAAATCTGACCTATGATGGATGTCCAATGGAATATTTTAGTGTTTACTAACATATTTACTCAAAGAAAAGTCTGAGGAAATGGGATTTCTATTGCCTAATTCCTTTGGAAATTACTTTTTAAATATGTTCTGTCAATTCTCATAGTGTCAGCAAAGTGCTATAACTTCGGCCCTTTATCCCAGGCACACACTGATTTGCAGTTTCTATGTCCACTGCCTCCTCTCGGTCAAATCAGCTTTTCAGATGGATGGTAGAAATGCCGTTTTTAAGTTGCTTTCAAGAAAAGGTCTCTTCCTACTTTCAGTTTAAGTATGAAATTGACCCCCACATGTGTGTAGTACAGAGACACTACTCCCCTCTTCTGTAAGGGCCTTGGGGCATTTCTGTGTAATGTGCATTGTCCATTTGTGGATCATATTATCATTTATTTTACTGACAAAGCAACTTTACTTTCACCAGTTTAATTATATTATTTTAGGCCATTTCCCATGTAGTCACTATTTTTTAATGTCTTAACTTGAGGCACAATCCTATTATGTCTGGAATTCCTCACAATAGTAGACTCTGTATATTGAAAAGCGATACCCATACTCCAAAAATCAGATCTGAAAGTATAACTTGGGAACCACATAAATATTCATTCATCTTTATACAGGTATTAAATATAGTCCCTGCACAAATGTTGATATAAAAATATATTTTTGGCATTTATTCTGAAAACATAATACAAATTACATGCATTTCCTTTGGTATGAAATTTTGTATAGTATCACTATAGCAACAGATTTTAAATCACTCAGAAACCAAATCACACATTTTCTACTCACTGCTAGAATCCTTTAAGGTATCAATTAATTGGTTTACTAGAAAGTTATTGAATGCCTAACCACATAGTACTAGGTACTTCTTAATCACTTAAAATTTCACAGAACAAGAGGTAGAATTCCTGAAACTTTTTTTTATTATATCATTTAACCTTGATATTTTAACGAATCTTAGAGGAAACTGAGCTTATGCAAGGTACATGTATTCAAGGTTTCCATTAAATAGGAGTGGTAGGATTTTACATGCTGCCCCCTCAACCCTACCCCCGTGTCCCCAAGCCCCTGATCCTGCTCTTCACCTTGTATTTCTAAAGCATATGTCACTCTATAATATACCACATAACTTACTTTTTATGTGTCTGATCTATGTTTTATTTCCTGGGCATGAATATAGATTGAAGAGGGTATTTTATTCACCTCTGTAGCCCGAGCACCTAGAACAGTGGGTGCCCAATAAATATCTGTAGGATAAGTGAGTGAGTGAAGAGCTGAAGAGAACTTTTTCAGTTGCATTTGATTCAAATTAGGCTTAAACACTTCCTTTTTCCCCAGACCGTCCTTCTGTGTCAGATTTCTGGGAAACTATCAGACAGATCATTGAGAACAAATAAGATCTGTGGAAGAAGAGCTATATGTGCCACAAACTTTCTGATGCTTATCAAATATCTGTGCTTCTCTCTACCTACTTAATGGGAGAAAAACTAATAGTCACACACCCACTTCACTGAATTAGTCCCATAATATCAACATTGGCAAGACTCCTGACTGCCACTTAAAGCTTATCCACAATTGCCTGATTTGTACAACACTGAGTTTGGACAACAACTTACCCTCTTGGTTTATATTAGTAACCATGACAAATTGCATTTTCCCAGCCTGTGTTTACACAACCTGTGCAAACCTGTGTTTCCCCAACCTGTGCAAACCTGTTTCCCAACCTATGTTGTTAATTGAGAGCATGGGGTGTTTATTTAAGTTTGTTTATTCCCACTCACCTTCCTTGAGAAAATAAGGAATGACACTTCTATCTGATTTATTTAAATGGGATACTTAGCAGTTGAATTGGATAAAGTGTAAAAATGCCAAATGTTCAAGTCTGGAGCTCCATGACCTGTGTAATTCACTTCAGACACTTACTTCTCTTCAGTCTTCACCCTCAGCAAATTTGTCTTCATTATTTCTCTTTGGCAGGTCATGCCATAGTGCACTGTCAATAAGTATTCTAAAATTGAGCTTATTTATATTTGTGATGTTAATACCTATTAATATCGAGTAGCAGAAAGGCTTATCTGCTACCTCACGACTGTTTTTCCTGAACCCATGCTGTTTAATATGCATAGCCCTTCTATCACCTAAAAGTAATATGTTTGTTGCTACCTATCAAATACTTGCCAACAGGGAGAAGCCATGAGGAAACTAAAGAATCAGCTATTAGGTTAACTTGTCACCAGATGTTTTCTTAAAAGACCAGATAGCAAATGTCTTAGGCTCTGCAGTCCAAAATGTCTCTGTCACAACTACAAAACTCTGCCATGAGCGCAGGAAAGCAGCTATAGACAATATGTGAGGGAATGGCATGGCTGTGTTCCAATAAAACTTTATTTGCAAAAACAGGCTGCCAGCCTGTGCTGTCATTTGCCAACTGGAATGTAAACCCTTGCTATTCAGAATGTGGTCCCCAGCCCAGCAACATAAACGCCACAGGGAAACCCTTGGAAATGCAGAAAGTCAGCCCATGTTGCGGACCTGCTGAGTCAGAATCTGCATTTAGACACCATTCCCCGGGGGGAGGGGTTCTCTTACCCATCTCAAGTCTACTTCATTGGATCACGCAGACACTCACAGGGTTTGGTAGGGATCATGAGCTGGAACCTTGGAGGGAAAGGCCTGTGGAAATCACCTCCTGTAGATCTTCAATCTGATGCTGCCTTGGACAAAACCATGAACACCTCCCTTGTGAGATTCACTTGATTACCAGCTGTGGGGACCATTAGGAAATGTTTGACATTTATAAGGGCAAGTCTTCATAAGATGAATGCCTATTTAAGATATGACTTTGAAAACAGAATGTGTCTATAGGAGCTTCCGTGGAAAGGATATTGGTAATTCAATGATTGCCCTGAGAGAAATCTTTTCCAGTTCAGACAAGAACTGAAAGAGAGCTCTGGGTTCATTTGCTGCCTGATTGGTAAACAGAATACCCTGTTTTATTAAAGTGCTGTGCACATTTCCCTTGGTGCGCTCATAGTCATGGTCAAGGGCCCTGACACCATCAGGACTTCATACTGCCACCTGGACATCATGCTGGTGTGCAGACTGTATTGCTTTTAGGTCACATTACCCCTTCTAATTATTTCAGCTTGTTTTCTAACTGTAGTCACTTTGAATAGTTCCGAGTAGTTTGTCTAATGACTTAAGAGTGTAGGATTAAGTTTTGTTTAACATTAATTTTAAAATATAGTGACTTGTATTAACTCTGACATGTTTTCTCTCGTTGCCTACTGTGTTTATAAATGATATTACAGAGAACCTTCCAGACATTAATGAATGGCTTTAGCAATTACTTTTGGAAGCATCTGTGGGATTCAATGTGTGTCCACTAAAGTTTGGTATTTTGCAAAAAACACTTCTTGGCACCCAAAATCGCTCTTATAGATGATGCAGCCATTCCAGGCATCTGGGGACCCAAAGGTCTGTGACCCACTGTAGGTTTCTTGCTTTGCACAGGAAAGTATGAGTCAGCACACAGTTTAAAGTGAAAGTGATTTTATCAGCGCAGCACTGAGAAAGACAATGGGCTACTCCACGGACAGAGCAGCCCCCATTTAGCAGAATTTGCTTCCTTTATTAAGATTCATATAATCGAGGGGTAGGGTATTCAGTGAAGGGGTGGGATACTTAGGATCTTCTCAGGAAAGGGGAGGAGATTTCTGAGTTGCTCCATCAACCACTTTGTCTACTTATCTAGGGCTTTTCATTTCCCACCCTGGAAATAAGGGGTGTGTCATTTAGCGTGTTAATGTATTCTAATGAGCATATAATTCCACCATTAGGTGTCTGCAGGTTTTAAGCCATGAGTCTGGGGGTGGGGGTGGTCTTCTCTCTTTCTGACAGCTTCTGCAGCTTTTATCTATTGCAGCTGTTCTGCCACATGCCCTATCTCATAGGGTTTGCTTCCTCGTTGGTTTGTACTACAGCACTAATTAGTAAAATTAACTAAAATCTCTACACATTTTACAAATAAAACAAAAGACTTTTAATAAAATATTTTCAAATTACAACTATAACGTCCCTTATATGATAGCTTCTAATATTATTGTTTAATAGCCTAAGTAATTTCTTTATATCACCAGCATCCTGTAGTTATGATACAGATGATTTTAAAATTATAATGTTTAAATTACCACCCTGGCTACTGCAAGAAACTATAAATACCAGATACTGACTTGTAAGTTAAGGACTGTAGTACACAGGCCACAGGTGTGGAATTGTTTTCTAGTAGGATTTATGGGAACAAAAAAAGAACCATCAACAAAACTTAGAAAGGGAGTATATCCTGTGTGTATCTGTGGTGCAGGTGCCCAGTTGAATAAAAAAAATCACATAGTACTCCATTTACAAATAAGTTTTAGTTCAAGAGTATGTACTTTCAGGACATTAGGACATTAGGACTCAGGGTACAACCGATAAAAATACTTATGAATATGGGGAGAGCCTATCTAAGGATAACATGTTCACTCAACCGTAATGTGACTGGAATGTATTACTTTCAGTGATGGGATGCTGTGAAATTTTATGAAAGTTTAATATTGGAGGTTAATTAAAAACAAAATTGAATGAGAAATTGCACCTTATCCTAGTGGATGCTGGTATTTGAGGAAAAGCATGTTCAATTAAACCAGGCAGAAAAAGCTATAAAGAGAGTCTTGTAAACAAGCTAAAATGGAGTGCTATGTCTCTGAAAAGCTTTTTCAGTTGATGCTGTTTATTTAATGTCTAATTCATCTCAGAATTTACATCTTTCATTTAATAGCCCAGATACAGTTAGTACTGCTTTTGCAATTATCATTCACAATGGAGATCTTCTCTTTAAAATGTAAAAGAGAGGCAGGGGATGAGGGACAAACATTTCCAGAGGTATTAATTGCACATTTAAAGAGCTAGGGGAAAAAGGAATGGATTACTCTGGATACTCGAGTACCAAAAAAAAAAAAAAGCAATTGTCTAGCATTGAATTTAAATAAGGTACGGATACCAGCATTATTCCCGGACAGGCTCCCTGAAGGAGCACTACTACTGAGGTGATGAGAGAGACTTCCATGGGAACATTTCCTGCAGCTACCCCTCACGTCAGGTGTGGTGGGAAACCATCTGGTGTGAGCATTTAGTTCCGTGTGTTCCATGTCCCAGAGACCTCAGCTCATCTATTACTCAATACCGTGGGTTTCAAACTGGGCTCCGCAGAAACCCTCCGGCCAGGCTGTCAGACATAGCCGCCAGTGTATCCCATACACTTACTGGGCTTTCTTTGCAGCTTTTAAGCAGAAAGTGTTCTGCTACTTAAAATAAATTTAACTGCCAAGACCAATTCATCATGTGCAACAATAAAAGAAAAGTTGATCTTTGCTGTTGTAGCAAAGGAGCCCCAAAGCAAGGAGCTGCTTAAGTGTTCATGACAGTCCAAAAAAAACCACCTGGTGGACTAGCCGATGTGGACGTGCCGTTTATTACTCACGTTACTGGGGAGCACACCGAGGGCAGGTCAGCTGGAGTGAGGCCACACCTCCTCCAGTCTGAGGCTCCTTATACGGGGTCCCAGACAAAGGCAGCAAGGGTCCAGATTGAACAAACCTACAGGTGGCCTGGAGCTACCTTACATCAGTGTTCATATGCAGAAGAAAAAGGTCAAGAAGCAGTCACAGAACAAGAAACCACTCCCAAAAGGAGATAAGGAGGGAGTTACAATCCATTCCCAAAACAATACACATTCCTTCTGGCCAGGCGGCCCCTGGCCAGCCCTCATCACAGGCGGTGAGAGAGCCATGTATGGACCCCACAGCTTTTGTCAACAATTTCTGCTACTTTATTTTACTCTGTATCCTCTCCATTGGCCTCTGACCTCCTGTTCTCCTTAATGCCTTGTAGAAGTAACAACACTAACTTCAGTGAAATAATTAGAGTGTAATCTTCCCGATATCTGTGGTAATTTTAGTGACATCACCAAAGTTGTTGATTACTTATGTTGTATTGTAAGTTTTCATAATTCATAAAGATGCTAAATGACCTGTGTGAATCCACATATATATTCCTAAATATTAGTAAAGCCCTGCAAATCCAAGAAATTTTTAAAGCTCTATATTCCATTAGTTGAGTTTAATCTCATTCCTAATGTGCAGGTATTTTTCTACTTCAAAGCACCACTGCAATAGTCATGTAGTGACCATGGCTTACACACAGGGATTTGTTTCTGTGAATGAATGAAGGAGTCATAATATATCAGACATAAAGCAGATCTATGGATTGAAAAAATAACCTGAGAGCACAGCAACAAATGTGTGGGCATTTTAAATTTAAATATTAAAGAAAAAACTCTGTACTTGTAATACTTCCCATGTTTTCCCGTTTCTTCATAATTTCATTGAACGTCTATTTAGCCCTTAGAAGAAATTTTGTTAACTTCCATTAAAAACAATCAACTCTTCTTATGGTCTCTTTAAATAGCCATTAAAAAAAAACTTAAGTTTATCCACATAATAGTTTCCCCTCCCTTTACCATAACTTTTGACCTTTAAATCTTTAAAACTTTGAAGCATAAAATAATTTAAGAAGAAACTCTCTTAAGTTTGGGGGATTTGTTTTTAATTTGTTTATCTGCATTTGAATTTTTTTTCATATTTGGAAATGGACATAAGAAGGCCTACATTAAAAATACTAAAACTCTGTATATATGAAAACATGAATCCAATTTTAATGAATTGTAATTCCAATCTATGTGGATGATCTATTTCTCGCTTGTTCAGTGAGGTGCTATAAGAAAAAGTCACTAAGTGTAGGAATGCAGTACCTGAGTCATCTTCCTAGAGACTCAGTTCACATTAGCAAAAAAGAAAGCCAGGGTAAAGAGACCTGCTTAACGCAGTTTAATGCAACAAATGTCTACCTCACTTCACCACAGAGTGTTTTTTTGTAAAATTTATGTTTCACACTTATTACAACCCAACAAAATAGTGTTTGAATATCATCCTTTGGAAATACTTCTCTGGCGATATATGATTTTCATTGATTAAAAGAACAGAGCCTTGCATTTGAAGAAGTAAAATAAATTACTCTAAGTAGTTTCAAAGTTAATTTATTTCCCATTACTTCACCCTCGTAATCTGAAGACTCCATCTAATGTATTTGTATTGCTGACAAAACCCTATTCCCAAAGTGAGTTTTTAAAAACTGATCTCTGATTTTTAATACAATATTACTTTAATTTTGGGGAGAAAGTCAATGAATGCCATAAGGCATGTGATTATTCCCAAGGTTTTTATTTTGCTTGAATAAGTAAACTATAGGTGCACATTCTTACATAAATGAGTTTATTTATTTCCTTTTTAAATAAAATATATGTCAGAAAGTAGATTGCAATTCCAGCATGAACTACCTACAGTTAGGCCCAGTTCTCCACAAGCTCAGTTCTCCACATGACTGTTCTCACTTCAGACGTCAGCTACAAGTTTGGGGGTCCCCAGGTTGACCTTATAACTGACAAGCTGTTTACATATTTGAGGGTTCCCACTACCTTTACTTGCCTGATACTTGCCTTTGTATCAGGCTCATAAATGTACTGGAATGACTCAGAGAACTCAGGAAAGAACCATACCTACAATTGGAATCAGAAGCAGCCCAAATAAGGGATACAAAGGCAAGGTCTGGAGAGGGCCCAGACACAGGGCATCCTTGTTCTCTTGCACGGACCCAGCAGGCACCACCCTCTCTGCACATCAATGTGCATCATCAACCAAAAAACTCACCTGCGCTTGGGCGTCCAGAGGTCTTACTGGGGTTTCATCACATCGGCATGATTAACTGAATCATTGGCCACAGGGTTTAACTCTATCTTCTCTCCCCAGAGGTTTTTCAGCTGTCATGTGGCTTAAAGCCCAACCCTCCAAACTCCTGATTGGTCTTTGAATAGGACCAAATGCCTCCACTGGATGTCTTTTTAGCATAAACTCATGTGTAGTCCCAGGGGCCTGCAGTGAATAGCAAAGATGCTCTTTATAACTCTAGAAATTTCAGGGCCTGGAGGCTGTCTCCCAGTAAACAGGGTCAAAGACCAGCCAAATTCTTTATTATACAGCAGAAATCTTTAGAGTCTGCTATAATGGCCTTGATAATGAACTTATACATAGATGTGTCTGTGGATCTGAATGGATCTTATCATTGGGTAAGTGCCTGGTGTTGGAATAACAATGTCAACAAAACCCCACAGCCATTAACACTGATGTTGAAATTTCCTGAGAGAATCTTTAAGTGCTTAGCAGAATGCAGATATGTATATAAAACAAATTAATGTAAATAAAATTAAAATAACATTGCATGTAGTGGAATCAATTTACATGGACACTTCTCTATGAAAATTGTAATTGTCTGGTGTTGATTCATTACTTTTGGTGCATTGAATATATGAGTTGGGTAGAACATTCAGTTATAGGAGTTTGGATACATACATAGTTGTTTGGTTTCCCTGTGTTATCTTGTTACCAGTTTTTAATATGTAATTACAAAAGAATATGCTGTGCATTTGGAAACATATTAATTTTTAAAATATTTTAAAACTCATGAGGACAACTATAGATAAAGTTACAGCTAAATTTTCTCATTCCTGATTGCCATAATATGCATATAATACACATATCAATAGGCAAGATGTTTTTGAGGTCACTTTGAAGATTACTGTGGATGTTTCCCACGGAGAGACAGCATTGCTCATTCACATACCTGGAAATCAGAACCAGCCAATATTTTCCAGTGTTTTCAAAATAAGTTCTTTAATCTATCAACCGTGCACCTTTCAACACCACGATGTGGTAATGGTGAAGGTTGTTGAGAGATACTTTATCTGCACATTCATAATTCAAATGACTGAGGTGACTGGATGTACCTCAAAGGCAACGTGTCCTCTGCTGGCCCCTTTAAGGTTGCTGGTGTTTTGTGTCCATTTCAACCCGAAAGAGCAGTCATGGGATCCAAAAAAAATTATCAGAAATCAGGAATTTGATTTTTCCGTGTGTCAGATTCAGTGCTGAACTGCTAAAAGTTCTAATACCCTAATCGTGAAGCCATTTATTTTATTCCAGCATTCCTCAGGAGCTATGAATTGCGACAAGATGGCAGCAGTTTATTTAGCCTTAAAACACATCAAATTTTCCTGTCTTTCCATCCCCCATGATTGTTTGGTGTTAATTGCCTTCAAAAATGATCTTAGTGAAGAAGGCAGGGGAATGCTTATATAGCAGTTCACTACCAGCATTAAGAATTTTAATTGTGCTAGGTAAACATGACAGGCGATTATTGAGTGTTGTTAACATATTGGAAAATAAAAATGGAATGCTAAACATTATATTCTGTTGCAGTTTTGTCTTGGTGCCTGAATGTATCTTTTAACAATTTAATAGGCTGAATTTGATTTGAGAGGTTTTCTTAAATACCCTACTGGAAGATTATACATAAAAGTGTTAAGTGTTACTACTTGATAATACAGTGTGAATCAGACTGAAGTCATGCATGTTAATCCCACTAATGTCCTAATACTTCAACAGATAAAATGGAAAGAATTTCCATTTATCTGTTACTCTGTGAAGGAGTGACATGAATGATTATGTGTTTCTGCTTCCCACTATAATTACTAAATAACAAAAGGTTAGAGGTTTACTTTTATAGTCATTTTGAAATTTAACAAGGTGGGAAGGTGTAGGTCTTCTAGAAATATTTCGATAACGTTACCTTTGAAATACAAGTGTCTTTTTACCAAGGCCATTAATAATATTTAGAATTAATTGGGATTTAAAAAATAGTATTGGACTTTTACAAACATTAAACATTTTGGTGACAGAATAGCATTGATTTGATACTACTTTAAACATTTTGCAGTCTGATTCTATTTCTTAAGCTGTCACTATGCAACACAGAACTATTATATTAAAAAAATTATTACTGGCCCCTATCAGGAATTACATTCTGAAACATCTCATGCTGTTCTAGATAAACTCACTTATTGGCTGTACTGTAGGAAAAGGGGAATGGAATTTGAAATATACTTCAACTGAAACCAGTGAGGTGAGCTTCTCTGTTCTCTCACCTCAAGCCATAATTAAAGTCAAAGCATAAGATTTGAGTAGAACACTACAAGCTCCTTGAAAACTGTTACGCTTTTCAAAATCCTGGTAAACATTATTGTAAAGTACTCCTTCAGTTCTTTGTTGAACATTTTTTGGATCATTATCAATACTCCAAAAACCTTCTGGAACATCAGAAGTGCATTCAAAACCTAACATTCTCATCTTCTTTCAGTCATCAGTGGTTCATAGCTGACAAAATCTCAAGTAGCACATCTGCCTTCTTGAAGACTGTCTGATATTTATTCCTACTTTTAAAATTACAGTTGGCAAACAATATTATATTAGTTTCAGGTTTAGTGACTTAGACATTTGTGTAACTTACAAAATGATCACCCAGATAAGTCTAGCACCCATCTGGCACCGTGCTAATTCTCTCTGGAAAACTCTGTTATTGCATCCTGCTCTTTATACCAAATTTGTAATCCCATCTTTCAGGAAAAAGCTTTTTCTTTTATACTTCATTTACATTTAGGTATTATTATATGCATACTCTCTGGACTTTTAGTATGCATTCCAGGTGACTTATGATAAAGTAATGCTAGGAAATACTGCATAATAAATTGGCTAGCTTCTTAACACTATCCCAATCCAGGGCACTTTGGGCACAGCTTATATATTAAATTTGTCATATTGGTCTTATTTCACTATACTAAAAAAATCAATGTGTTTTGGCTCCTTCTACCTAGAGTAAAAAGAATAAAATTCTTAGAAATAAATTTAACAAACGAAGTACAAGGATTCTACACTAAAAACAATAAAACATAACTGAAAAAAATTAAAGAAGGCCTAAATGAGTAGAAAGATTTAGCTCTAAGTTTAAATAATAATTTTGAAGTGGACCACCATTTAATTCAAGAAGAAGAACATCATAACCAGGGCCTCAAAATTGCCCCATGTGCCACTTCTAGGGTTAACAGCATCTTTGGACATTACCCCTCATTCACTTATTTTTTAATTGTTTTTATTTTATTTTTATTATTATTTTTATTGTATTTTTTCATTACTATTTAGCCCCCTTATACCCTTCCCTTGCTGCAACCACCATGCTATTGTCCATGTCCATGAGTCCTTTCTCCTTTTTGCTCAATCCCACCACCTACTAACCTCATCCTTCCCACTAGCTGTCATCTGCTCTCCATCTTTGAGTCTGTCTCTATTTTTCTTGGTTGTTCAGTTTGTTCATTAGATTCCACATATAAGTGAAATCATATGGTATTTGTCTTTCTCTGGCTGGCTTATATTATCTTTTCAGTACAATTTTTCTTTTAGCTGAATTCCTTCATAATTTACTCAGCTTGTCAAAGGAATTTACTAGGGATATGTTGTATTTTGAGCATTCTTCTAGACTCTGAAGGAACTTGTGTCCTGATGATGAAGGTAAATACTGCATATATAAGGAAATAACACAAATTTAATACTAACCAAATGCAGAAAGTGATGATGGCTTGAAAATGATAGAATAATTTGGGTATATTTTTTTATGAAGAGCCATGGGACTTACCTTACAATTCATGTACCTGGATTGTTAAGATGTCAATACTCCCAAGTCAATTGAGCTATTCAACACAATTCTTATCAAAATGTTAGCTTTCATTCTGGGCAAAAATTGACAGGCTTATTCTACATGTATGCAGAAATACAAGGGATCCAAAAGAACCAAAATTACCTTTAAAAAGAAGAGCGATGTAGGAGAACTCATACTTCCTGATTTCAAAACTTACAATGTTATGGTAATCAATACAGTGTTATACCAGCATAGAGATCAATAGAATGACATTTAGAATCCAGATATAAACCCTTATGCTTATGCTCAATTGATTTTCAAAAAGTTGCCAAAACAACTCAGTGTAGAAAGAATAGTCTTTTTCAAAAACTGAGCCTGAGAAAACTTGATAATCACATACAAAAGAATGAAGTTGGACCCCCTAACTTTTATTATATACAAAAATTAACTGAATCTTATAACTAAATATAAGATCTAAAACTATAGAGCTCAGAAGAAAATATAGGTGTAAATCTTCATGGCCTTGAATTAGGTAATGATTAACAAGATATGTCATCAAAGATCAAGCAACCAAAACAATAGATAAGTAGGATTAGCATTGAAAACTTTTGTTTTTCAAAGGACACTAAAATTAAAAAAATAAGATGTTTTAACAGATGTAGCAATTGGGGCACATACACCTTGCTATTGATACTGTAAAATGGTGCAGTAACTTTGGAAAACAGTAACTTTGGCACTTCCTCGAAGAGTAAAAGACAGAGTTACTGTGTGACCCAGCAGGTTCATTCCTACATATGTATATCCAAAAAACTGAAAACGTTTTCACTCAGAACCTCTATACAAATGTTCACAACAGCATTGTTTATAATGTACAAAATGTGGAAACAACTAAAATACTCATCAACTGATGAGCAAATAAGCAAAATATGATAGATCCATATGATGGAATACTATTTAGTCAGAAAAAGGAATGAAGTACTGACACATGCTAAAACATAGACAAACCCTGAAAATGTTGTAAGTGAAAGAAGCTGATCACAAAAGACCGTGTATGGTTCGATTTCATTTTATGAAATATCCAGAACAAGCAAATTCTTAGGGACATAAACATATGATAAGTGGTGACCAGGGTATAGGGAAGGGAAAATGGGAAGCAGATGGTAATGGGTACAGGATTTCTTTTTGTGGTGATGAAAACGTTCTGAAATTAGATGGTGGTGATGTTTGCACAACCAGTGAATACATTACCAATGTGAAAATGTGAGCTGACATTTATGCTACATGAATTATATCTCAATAAAAGTTTTAAAACTCTACTTAGAGTGCCTAGTACAAATTGTTTATATTATAATCATTTTCAAAATGGAGTCCTTCGTGTTGATGTAAAATGGTAAGGCAAAGTGTTTTCTTGCATCAAAAACAACTACTCTTCACAGTCAAGAGTATTACAGAGCAAAACATCTGATTTTTTTAAAGATTTTTTGTTTATTTATTTTTAGACAGAGGGGAAGAGAAGGACAAAGAAAGGGAGAGAAACATCAATGTGAGGTTGCCTCTCATGTACCCCCTACTGGGGACCTGGCCTGCAACCCAGGCATGTGCCCTGACTGGGAATGAAACTGGTGATCCTTTGGTTCTCAGGCTGATGCCCAGTCCACTGAGCCACACCAGCCAGGGCAACATCTGATTCTTGACTCAAGGAAATTTGCTTTTCTTACATATTTGCCTTGAGAACAACTGTGAATAACTGATGTAGTGAAATGTCAAGCTGGTGATATGGGACTGTTCAAGGAAAATGTTCCCAGTTCTCAGAACTAATCTGTAGGTTGTTAAGTTAATTGGCTGTGTGATTTGATGGAATGAATACTGGACTAGACCTCAGAAAACCTTTCCTCACACCTCACTGTATGAACTTACACTTGTTAATTGTTTCCCTGCCTTTGGGTAGAATATCAATAATAGCCAAATACATTTATAAGATTTTCAAGTGAATCAAATGAATATAAGATGTGAAGGTACTTTAAAATTGACAGCACTATAAAAATAGGAGACATTATTTACTTAACACCCTTCATTTTTCTACTGCAGACTCGATTTTCTAAGAAGGGGGAAACATAAAGTGCTAAGTTAAATGGTTCCTTTTGGATAGTGATTGAAAGGGTCTGGCTCTCTTCTTGAGGAAGAACATTGCTTGGACTTAGGAACTTGAACTTGTGTGACACTAACGATAGGATTTTGTAGAAAACTGTTATAATTTTTTTAATGAATCATTCTGGCAAAATGAGAATGATATGGCAGCAGACAGGTTATTGTCAATTAAACACGAGCTGTCAGAGTGTCAGAAATGTTAAAATATGATGAGTGTGGATCCTAAGCTGATCATATGGCAGCTGCTCAGCTGTTATTTTAACGGAGTTGCTGTATGTATGTGTCATTTTCCTGCAACACTTAATTTGAATCGTTAACGATGGAGACACCTCTGCATTTGCACATTGCTGTTGCATCAAACTTGGACCTTCTAAATGAGCTCGAGTGGTGGGTGGTAGAGGGCAAGTGGCATTTGGAGGACATAGCTCTCGTCTCCTTTTCCTCCACTCAGGTTACATTGAAGAAGCCTGCATCATCCCCTGCCCCTCCGACTGCAAGCTCAGTGAGTGGTCCAACTGGTCCCGCTGCAGTAAGTCCTGCGGGAGTGGCGTGAAGGTTCGGTCTAAATGGCTTCGTGAAAAACCGTACAATGGAGGAAGACCTTGCCCCAAACTGGACCACGTCAACCAGGTATTTTCTACCATTCGGAATAATGAAGTATTGTGATTTAGATTGATAATGATCTGTTTTTTTCCCAAAATGTACAGAAGTAAATAATAACTCCTGAATTAGAAATATGACCCATTTTATCTTCAGAATGCCCAGTTTAATACATGCATTTTATTAAAATCCCAAATCAGATATATCACTTCTGTATTCTCAAGAGATTTAGTACCCTGCATATAAATGCATATGAATATAATTCAATAGAAATACAATGAAACTTACCTTGGAAATAATGTCAAGGTATTTAACCTGTCATAAAATTAGATCTAACGTGTCAACAGCAAGATCGTCTCACACCTGGAGTTCCCCTAGTCTCTCAGAAAATGCACCTCCATTAACAACTGCACAAATTAAAACCAAATAAAGTATATGGATTCAGGTCTTAGAAAATATATGTTGTGCATTAATTTAAATTTGGTTGATACAAAATATGTTTAAAAATTTAAAGGTGGCCTCAAAGTCACTGTATTTTATCTGTCAATTTAATCATTGGTTTTTGCATCTTAGTTTGAACTTTATTTGACTTCAGATGTACTTTATTAGTTGCTATTGATAGTCATTACTTGTGTTCTACTGGAAATATAAAGTAAAAGGCTAATGCAATAAAAGGCATTAAACAATTACTATTATGTTTGGCCTGCATGTGAATTAACAGAGAATGAATTTCATATAGTATGTGTAGAAATTAAGATGTGTATTTTAATCTAAATCACAAGCAAATGAATCAAGTCATATATAGGAACCAACCTTAAATATGTAAATCTATTTTATACATACATAGACTAATTTTAATCTCCGAAAACACTACTTACCAGTACACAAACTTTCCTTCCCAAATTAACCTACATTTGTTCATAACAGTGAAGTTAGGAACTTTATTGTAGAGAAAATAAATAGGACTTTTGAATAAAGAAATTAGGGTGAAGAAAGTGTGGAATTAAATTCCATAGAAAGTACTCTGAAAGAAACTCGATTTTTCCCCAAGTAGCTGAATTTGCCCTGAAGTTCAGCTGGAAGTGAGCAATACACTACACTGCTGCCATCTACTGGTGATCAAGTTTCCCTGCCCTGGGGGACGTTTCCAGAGAAGAAAATTTAGTTCCATGATCCTAATGAGACAGAATCATTCAAATGTAACGCTTGTGATACAAACCAATATTTTCCTGAAAGTTTTGAAATCTTGTACTTCTAATAGTAAATTTAAATTATAATACATTTTGATCCATGGTTCTAACAAAAAGAACTTATCTTTAATAGTAAACTTGCAAAGATTCAAGACCCTGTGCCAAGATGTCTTTGCTATGAAAGTCTGTCCCCTAAGCCATTTCTCTGTCACTCTCGAACCCTGATGTAATCTAATGCAGTGTTTGATAGAGAATCTGAGTACTTGTTACCAGCTTCTTGGTGTTATTAACAACTGAATAGTCAGAGCTAAAACAAGAAATAATATATTCCTGAATGTTTGACTTTAAGCATAAATGTTCTACATTTAAAAAAGAAACTTTTCAGGATTTACATGTTAGTAAAATATTAGAAAAGCAAAGACTGTGCAGTGGTCTGTGTCAATGTCAGAAACTATAAATCACATATATTTTTCACAATTATACATTCCTCAATATAATTGTCAGTACTTTGACTTGAAAATGGTACTTGAGGTTCTGTTTTCCAGTTGAGGAAGCAAATCTTCATTTCTTAAGAAATGTAGATGAATGGATGAAGATGGACAGACTTGTCAATCAATTTACCTATAGATAGTTTCTTGACAATCTGCATCACAAGACATTTGAAGTTATGTATCAATTCCCCATGATAAGTACTTTGAGGTTCATCTTCATCCCACTATCTAATACTTTCCTTGACTCTGCTGATTGCAGAAGTTATTTATGTCTCTGAACTTTACATAATAAGTTGGACTTTCTTTCCCAAGGCCTAATAAAAATGTTCTAATTATTTACAAAAATAGGCCTTTCAATAGGGATAACCATATTTGAAACTCAGAACATAAATTTTTCTCATTAAATATGCTGACATTCTATTTGTCTTTGTTTCTCTCTCTGTTCTTGATTGCTGCTGAATCTAACCACTCCAGGCACAGGTAAGAACTCCTCAACCTCAGGGTTGTGCTGCTTGTTTTCTGTTTTACCCCTGGTTTCGGAGGATGTATTTTTCCCTACAGTGGTCTTTTATCTTTTACATGGAGAAACTATCACGTTTTCCATAAAACTTATGTTCTGCAGTTGTTCCCTGTTTATTTCCTTGCCTGCCACCGGTGTTTTCTCATTCTATACAGAATCAGGGTGGAGGTGCAGAGTGGGGGAGAAGCTTTACTTCGCAAGCCTTGACAAGGCAATGACACCTGCTACTAATGATCTCATGCTTCTTCTCGGGGGAGTAAAGGTGCAGGAGAGCTGAAAGTGGGTAGCAGGAGGATGCTCTGAACTGGTTTGTATTCACTCCAGTGTCAGAGACTCAAATGCAGGCCATCCAAGGATTAGGAAAGATGGCATTTCCCCTTCAATTTTTTTCTTCCCCACAAGTTGTAACATAATGTTTTACACAATAAAAATGTCATATTTTAATATAGCACCAATGTGAATGTGATCGCATCTGACAATAAGTATAGACTCTTACTCTAACAGTGCATATTTTTATTATTATTTGGAATAAGTTCACTCTGTTACTTGGGTGCTTAGGCCACTAAACTTTACAAGGGGGAATAGTCCAAAGGACTGTATAAATCTATATCTTCTGTAATTAGTTACATAAAACACTCATGTGCTATAGTGTGTGTGTGTGTGTGTGTGAAATAAGAGAATAAAAAGAAAATAAATAAAAATATAGATTTTGAAATGACTTTTAAAAACATTTTTCTATGCTAGTTGAGTCAGCTTTGTTGCGGTGGATTATGGTCTATTTATTTCCTTTATTTAGTCATTAGTCTCATTGAGAAAAGAACATAATTGTTCATTGTTCTAAAAATCCCGACACTAAACAAACACCTCGAACTTGGGGCGGAAGTGGATGCCTGCGCACAATGTGTTTTGTTTCAAGTGGCCCTCGGTGCTTTAGGCTGTAGCTATGTAATAGGAGAACAATTCCACACCTTGGTTCCAAGCCCTAAATGACTGAGGGTTTGTTTAAAGATGTCTTTATTTCATGTATTGATATTTTAATTTGGTTTCAAAAATGGAATATACAGATGTATTTTCATTATTATACATATTTATTTTTTAAAGCCCAATTATATTTATTTGAAAATAGCAACTTTATACACTTGTTTCATTCATTCATTCATTCATTCATTCATTCATCTACCAAATCTCTACTGATTGCCTAACATATGAGTACCCTGTGGTAAGTATTGAAGACACTCAAAACTGTAAACAAGGCCAAAGGCCCAGAAAGTTACAATACTTTGTGGTAATGTCGCGGTGTTCGCAGTCTTTGGGTTCCCCAGGTTAGAAATGAAGAGGAACTACCAGAAACACTTCTGGACAAATTTTATTAAGCTAAAGCTCTAGCACAAGGGAGGCAGCACAGAGGAAGGGAAGGTCCTCTGAACTGACCCAGGGAGGGCATTGGCTCTGCCTGGTCACTTTTATAAGCTGGAAACAAGGCAGGCTTGGGCACAAAGGTGAGCTTTGTGAAAAAGACAGATTGGAGAAATGTTCCATGTCAAGGTCAAGCTACTTCCTTCTGCTCTCTGGTTGCTTAGCAACTGCCTTAGCACCTGTGAGGGCCAAGATGGCGGACTGCTCCCTTCCACCACCCCAGGAGGGTCGTATAGCAGTCAAACCTTAATCAACTGCATGTGCAGAACAGTGGCTTCCACTTCTGCAAGCAGGTAAGCGGTTCTAAGGGAGATAAATGAGGCTAGTTCTTCATTCTTGAGCCAGGAGGAGCTGAGGTGAGGGCATTTTTGCAGTCGGCTTACCCTGTGTGCCTTCTGGCCATCGGTCATCCCCTCTGTCCCAGGCCCAAGGCTCCGTGCTGTCTCAGTAAGGGTCACTCCAGGGAAGCAGGTCACATACCAAGTGGGGTCCAGCGGGCCAGATCTACAGCTGCAACATAAGGAACAGCAGAATACAAGATAGCTAGTTCTGCCCTTTTGAGTACTAGAACTCTCAAGAGATTTCAAATAACAATGGAGAGAAATGAAAGTAGCTAAAATAAGAATATAATGATCATTATGATGTCAAGTCTTCCCAGGCACTCTCATCAGGGGCCTGAGAGGAGATCACTGAGAACTGTGTGTGTTTCAGGTGTATGAGGTCGTCCCCTGCCAGAGTGACTGCAACCAGTACTTATGGGTCGCAGAGCCCTGGAGCGTCTGCAAGGTGACCTTTGTGAACCCTCGGGATAACTGCGGAGAGGGCGTGCAAACCCGGAAAGTGAGGTGAGGCCAAGTCGAATGGCGCACAGGAGCAAAACACACACCGCTTCCCAGTTTCCTACCTGCCAACTCGAGCGTTCACTCCTTCCCAGGCTCCCAGTAAACTGCCTTTCGCTTTATCTTTAGGGAATCTGTGTTCCTGGAAACTCTAAAAGGATCTGCTTCAAGCGGCAGTTTGTCATACTCGGCCTTCTGATTTAGGAAGCTTCACTCTGAGGTGCTTTTTCTTGCAAGGAAAGGGTCTCATATTGAGCTTGAGCTGAACCAATGTAGATTTTCTAACCCTAATAATTTTTTCCTTCAAAGCCAAATAGGTTTCTAAGTGCATTTTAATGATAATCTGTTATAAACTCTTGGTCCTTTATATAAAACTGGCCAACTTTTGAATACTTCTGTCTTCCAGGAAGGCTTCCCATTGGCTAATGCCTCTCATTTCTTCTTCTGTGTCCTCACTGTTGGGTAGGATAGCCACTAGTCTCATTTGGCTATTTTCACTTTTAATTTAAACTAATTAAAATTAAATAAAATTAAAAATGTGTTTCCTTGGTCACAGCAGACACATTGCAAGTGCTCAATAAATAGCCACAGGTGGCTAGAGGCTATTATGTCAGCACAGAATTTCTGTCATTCCAGAGAGTTCTATTGAGGGGTATTGTTCTGTGGTACCCCAGATAGCCTGCATTATTTTGAAGAGATCTTTTCACATTCCTGTCACTGTTTTAAACCCTGAAAGTTTCTCCACACTGAAATCCTGTCCTATTTATGGGCATTCCCTAACACCTGATACAAGTTTGACATTCATTAAAATTTCTCTACAGCCTTTGCAGAGGATCCTTAAGGGTTCTAGAACCTGGGACACAAGTCTATGACTTTTATTATTTCCACTTCATGCAGTAGATTCACAAATACAAACTTACCGAGAACACGTATCTGGTACATACTGTTGGCATTCAAACTCAAGTCTCTTTTCCTTCTTTGTAACTACACCAGTTTTTTCTAACACAGCCGAATGACACACAGTAAGACAAGTATAAAAACATACGGAACTTGTCATGCATGTTGTGAAGAAGCTCATTCTCACCCATGACCTAACTTTTCATTAATTTAAGATTCATATTTTTAATATACTTTAGTTGGAAGGTAGAGCCAATTAACATTTGTAGCTTAAAATAGGGGGATATAATGACTGATAGGGAAACAGGGAAGAAAAAAATAAGTTCTGTTTTCTGACCTTGTCCTTCAAAATTTAAAATTTCACTTTTAATTTTAAAATACTTTCCTAATATTCAGAATTTGATGAGATTGGCATTTTGGTTAGTAAAAAAAATAGATATAATAAAGAACTGTGGTTCTTTCTGCTTCCCCTTCAACTATTTGTATACATGTTGCTTCTTCTCTGTGAATAGATATTCTTAACATTCCCAAACACATCCCAAACTAAGTAACTTTTCAGATCGACTTATTTTTTCAGTAAACATCTTTAACACAAATACAAAAAACAGAAGATCAGCATTGATTGTGATCTCTGATCAGATAGTGTACCTCCCTAACCTTATCCTCAGCTAATTAAGGTCAAAACATCCTTCTCCGATGTAAGACTTGGGTGACATTTTAGGATACGTGAGTGTCTCAGAGAGCAGGGTTCAATATATCCCATCTTGTTCTTTCTCCTTTTAGAATGGTATGTATGACATTTCAAAGATTGGGTGATAAAAGTGGTTTGCCCTGGTAGGAAGAGATGTTTTTTCCACTGGCCTTTTTTTTAAGTACTAGCACATTGTGATAATAAAAAACAGAGCAATTTGGTTATTTTTATTATTGCTTTTGAATTCTCTGTCAACAATGCGTCCCCTACTGTTATACCTGTGGTGGGCCTCTGGCCCCACCTTTGGCCTCCTCAACTTGATTCCACAGTACGTTTTCTGATACGGATCAGATTTCTCACAGCATAATTCCTTTTCATGTGGAAGGGCAAAATGCCAAGAACTTGAAAAAAGCAAATGAACTTATAGGGTCTCCCTTTGGGGTCACAACTTGATCCAAATATTTGTCTTCTATTCTAGAGTAGTTTAAAAAATCATTAATACCAAATAAAATAAATAAAACATAAATAATTTGAGTGTCAACATAAGGGTTTTTAGCAATTGTGGCACATTCAAATGATGGAATTCAAATGCAGTTATTAAAAATTATATCTTAGAAAAATAGCAACATGAGAAGATGTCTATATTTTT
>CM052549.1:21804416-21933763 GCA_028533065.1 Trachops cirrhosus
TCTTCCCTGGGACCCTGGGAAGAGAGTCATTTGAAATGGAGCTGGCTGATGATGTAGAAAATTGGGTTTACCCCTGGGCACCTTTGTGAAGTTGCACATTTCACAATGGCATCAAAGGCATAGGGAAAAACACACAATGTGAAATTAATTTTTTTGAAATACAATATAGGACAGCTTCAAAGAAATTTATAATGCATGTTTTCAAGGAAAAATTAAATTTTTATCTCAGGGCTAACATTATTAAAGGTGCTGATTAGCAGCCAACTGATACAGCAGGAGCAAACACAGGGCTGGCAGTTGACTTAGATACATTTAAATTGTAATAAAGAATCAACTGTTTCACAAGGGTATGCAAATGATTTTCTAATGCCATTAACCTCAAGTTTGAAGTTACTGCTCCTGTTCTTAGAAGCCAAATGCTTTCAGAACAAGGCCATGCCAGTAGGAGACTGCAAGCCAGTGTGTTTAAGTGCTGTGTTTTGTGCATATGTAAGTGTGCCTAGGAAAGTAAAAGTCACTAGCAGCAGTTATTTAAAGTCATTCTTAAAATGTTTTTTTGTGATACCCAGAGACTGTATTAGATGATATATAGATTAGATAGATAATAGAAAATTTCTGTATTACTCATTCACAATAATTAATATTACCATACATATGTGTTTGAGTACCTGTGATGTGATGTATCTGTTAATATTTGACACATAGATCCTTAAGCGTCTTATAGCTAGATAGCCCATCAGAAGCTCACACAACACTTTGATCTTATAGAAGAAATGGAAGTGTAATGAGATTGTTCAGGTTGGCCAGTGGCCCCGCGTGCTAACTCCCGCTGCAGTGCTCTTCCTAACACATCAGCTCTCCTGCAGCTGAGCGTTCACCTTTCTGAGGATCCTGTTATTCTCTGCCAGCCTTGCAATCAAAGCAATTTCCGACAAAGGTCAGCGGACCCCATCAGACAGCCTGCGGAGGAAGGAAGAGTCTGCCCTGATGCTGTTGAGAGGGAGCCCTGCAACCTGAACAGGAACTGCTTCCACTACGATTATAACGTGACAGGTAGGTGGACGGCCACCTCCTCACAGAGCTGCGGGCTGAAGCCCGTGTGTCCGTGCAGCAGTGTGCCGCATGTTCATCTCTGACTGTGCGCCTTTTGAACACACTGCTTACTCTCCCAGAAAGAATTCTTTAAGTGACTGGTATTTAGTATATATTTTAAACATCAAGATGCAGATAATGCAAGTATCACACAAACATTAGCCCTATGGTATATTGTGAATAGTCTAATTGATCCTATTTAAGACATCCTTCCACTTTGGGAAGAGGTAAATTAGATACTTTTCCACCCTGGCTGAGGTGACTTAGAGGATCGAATGCCGGCCTGCAAGCCAAAGGGTTGCCAGTTCGATTCCCAGTCAGGGCACATGCCTGGGTTACAGGCTAGGTCTCCAGTAGGGGGCACGTGAGAGACAACCACATATTGATATTTCTCTCCCTCTCTCCCTCCCTTCCCCTCTGTCTAAAAATAAATAAATGAAAACTTTAAAAAAATAAGATATTTTTCTTATGAGTATCAGGTTCATTGAAAGAGATCTTTCTTCTTCAGAAGATGTTGAATTGCTGTAATATGCTGGGAACTCAGTTCTTTGTGTGGGGGGACCCTTGAAGCAAGACTGCTCTGAAGTAAAAACAGCAGCAATCTTACCCTTGCCAAAAAGTTCAGAAATAAAACTACTTCAATATTATCAAAGGTATAGACAAAAAATGGATAGATGAGTATTTTTTTTCCAAAAAAAAAGGCTTATTATAAATTCTCTTTGTTCTCCCTAACCCTCATCTCCTACCATCAAGGCCCATACTGTAGGAAAGAAGAGTTTGTTGGTTTATGTGACAGGGAAACACTGAAGCTTACTTTAGAGCTTTTTCAGGTAATATCCCCAGAGATACAAACTACAGAAACTGTACAGTGACACACAGCAGCCAGGTTGGCTTTTGTTTCTTTTGATTCTTCTCTTCGGTTTTCATTGACGACACAAGGAAATCACGGTTCTTTGAGATAAACTATGTTACTGTAAAAAGGAAGATGAAAGAATTATTTTGACAAAGACATGAAATAAGAGAATTAAAGCAATGTGAGCAAAGCGATTTTGAAATAAGTGCATATTTTAAAACATCTTAAATATGGAAGTAAGTGACATACAGTGTTTTGTTTGAACGTAACACAGTTAACACACTATTCATTAAAATTATTGTTACTTCTCTAAAACAAAAATAATGTTAAAACTGAAATTTCTGCTTTTATTAGAAAAAGTTTTTAAGTGACATTTGATCTGCAGACCAAAGCCATTTTTACAGTATCATCAACTGGCTGTCAAGATTGTCAGACGGACATCTGCCTTCCAGAATAATCCCTGTGGTTCTGTGCAACCCCAGCAACTCCGTTTGACTCCTGACATGTTCAGAGCCGGGACCCTTGTGCTTTGCATGTAGGATGATTGTGCAGCTTAGAAGCAGCTGTGAATTAAATACGGAATTTGGGCCATTGAAATGTGGAGTTCCATTTGAAATCTGTGCCTCCCATGGCCGTCTGTTCTGACCGGCTCCCTTCCTTTCAGATTGGAGTACGTGTCAGCTGAGTGAAAAGGCAGTTTGTGGAAATGGCATTAAAACAAGGATGCTGGACTGTGTTCGAAGCGATGGCAAGTCTGTTGACCTGAAATATTGTGAAGAGGTGAGGGGATGCTGTGTTATAGCTTTGTGAGTAATTTCTTTCCTAATAATTTCAGTGCATGCTGAGCCAGATGACCTGTGCTCCAAGCAGCTCATTGCCAGCAGATGTTGTTCTGCACTATTCAGAGGCTGTTAAGCACCCTCTTGAAAAGAGACACTGTCCAATCCTACTGATTTCTGCACATAATTTCCTGTATTTTGTTCTGCTTGGAACCCAAAAGTATGCTAATTATCCTTCTCTGAAAGAAATGCTTGGGAAACAATAAGTAATCAAGGTGAATATGGGCAATAAATCTTAATCAGACTACTCATCATCTTTGTAATTTCATTTGAATTTTGTGTTGCCTGGGACACCTGCCAAGCTCCATCATTCATTCTCTCTGTTGCTAAACATTGATCGCATGTGGTTTGGTAGCAGATTTTGATATTAAGATCTAATACCCAGCTGTGAGAGTCCAAGTACTCAGGTGTGGATAAGAGAAATTCAAACAAAGGAATGGAGTCTGCCATTAGTATCTTTCAGGTACAAAGAATTGTAATTCTTAATACTTCACTTTACACAAGTAATGTCATCATTTCTAGATATGCTCTTATGAACTGTGGGAAACAGTTGTTGGCCTTTCTTAGTTTTCATGAGGCTACACTTCATGTTTTAATTATTTTGTCTGATTTCCAAATGAGAAGGGTACCTCACACCCCTGACAAGTTTTGACTCCTCCTACACCTGAGATCCACTGGGTAAAACATGAACCAAGATAAACAGAAGCCTCAGTAGATCTAGAACACACAGTCAGAGCTTATAAGCTCATTAGGGTTCAGTAGACAAGGTGACCATGACTTCTGTCTGCATATCCTGGTGGGTATTATAAGCCCTTGGTAAATTGTTCCAACCCCTGAGGGAAAACTTAAGATAAAAATATATTAATTCATTTGATATCTTTATCATGTAGACCTAACTTAAGTTCCTTATATCTCTGTCTGTGTAAACATGTAAACACAGCTCCCAAATGTGCTGAAGACAAGTTGTTTAGTTAATAAATTTCTCTTATTATCATCCTGTAACATAACTTAGTCCATTCATACTTTCAATTTAATTAGAAATTTTATACCTGAATCAATTTTGAAACTAATAACATTGAAGTAATATACCCATTATAACAATAACATTACTATTAATGAATATTATTATAGTCATACACTGGCTGGAGAGCTTTCTGTGATCTGCTTCTAGTCAATTAATATGTCTCTTTTGTTGCAAATTCACATACTAATGCCCTCCTGAGTCAGAATGAAATATACAGTGATAGCTGTAAGAGCTTCTTGAAAGCCAGACCCAATCAGACCAATTTTAAAATAGCTCATATGACTACAGCCAGCACAAAGGTATAGAAAAGGTCCTTTATTTCTTAAATAAAATTTGAATAAAAACTTGACAAATAACTAATTTTAAGTACCCAGGAAACTAGATAAATGTACTCTATGTACAGATATTTTTATGTTTGAATGCTGCAATGACAATTAGGAATTTAAATCATAATAGTCTTGCAAACAGTCTTCAGGGAGAAGAGTACTACTCTCCGCAGGAATTGGATTAAACAACTCATCCCATTTTCTCCATCCCTGTGGATGCAGTAGGATTGAATAATAGCCCTGAGAGAAGCTGGCTATCTTTTTAACAATGGAGTGATTGCCTGCCTCCTAATACATGTGTAAACCCTGCATTCAGTGTAACAGCAGTAGATAACTCTTGCTGTTTCTCTGACAGTCAAGAAGAAAGATGGCATTACTACCCAACAAAGAGGATAATTGGGGTTAAATCCATCCAGCATTTATATAGTATTTTTGTCTTTGATGTTTTTCAGACATTTACTCACCCGATGATACCTAGTAATTGATTTCTCCTTTCCTATTCCTTGACCCCTGAGCATGTGCTCAGATAGATGGTGGTGATAGATAGATGGTTGATAGATGATAGATAGATAGATAGATAGATAGATAGATAGATAGATAGATAGTGGAAAAAAGAGATAGAATAAATGTAAGGAAAAAAAGTAGTAGAAGGCTAAAAGGTCTCAGAACTGCATACCCAGAATATCTGTGAACAGATATCCTTTACAGTAAATAAGTTAGTAGTAACTCAATTCTGTGATTCCAACTCCCTCTCTATGATGCTATTATCTACCTTAAATAGAACACATTATTTTCATCATATCTCTTTAAGACTCTAATCTCCAACCTCTGGTGACTTTCAGTGACTATGAGACTTTACACAGTGACACAGTAAAAGTGTTCATACCACATACTCTCATCTTGGTCAAGCATTACTGGCAGAGAATATGTGGGAGCACGTGCAGAAGGACGTAGTACACAAGTCGTCAACCTGACCTGTTCTCAGTGGACAACTTAGAGCCAAGAGCTGCCCTTGAACCACAACAACAGTTCAGAATTTTTTCTTTTGCCATGTTCCAATATACAAATTAGATACCACAAACTTATATTTCATGCAAAAATAAAAAAGCTCTTGAAAATCCCAAGGATTACCAATTTAATAAATCATATTCTCCTAACATGTTCTTAAATTTTTTTATTTCAATGCTAGTTTGTATCTCAGACTTTTTAAAATGTTTTCATATACAGTAGATGACTTTGAAATCTCATCTTATATTTTAAAAGAAGAATATGTAAATAGGTATTGAAACTCAATGTCAATACAAGGGCACAACATTATTATTTGATGAGGGACTAACACTAAAATAACGGAACTATATCACAGTTAATTTGTGATATAGTTTTAGAAGAAAAATCTTTGTAATTAAAATATGAATAACCAAAAATTCTAGTGATTCAGATTTTCTTTCAGAAAGATAGCATACTTAAAAACTGATACATTATTTCAATACATTATATTATTAGTTTTGAGTGGCAATTTGTTTTTAAAACTTTTCCCATTTGCTTTTCAGTTTAATATGCATGTATAAAAATGAGTAATATCCCAAAGACACAACTATAGATCTGTATATTGATGACATTCTTGGTTTTTAACTAATGGAAAGATTACCCTTATTTATTCATCACTTAAAGAACGTCAACCTATTTGGAGATTAAATCTACTTTTATTTATTGCATATTTTAAAAGTTCAACATTATAGGAGTATATTGAGTAAATGGCTGCTCTGTTCATCCTGTGCCCTTTGCTCCCACTCTCCTGGGTTGATCGACTTTATATTTTTAACAATTTGCGTGTTGGTCTTCCAAATATCTTTGTATTCTTTTACTCATCTTGCTTATTCTTTCTCTCTTTTCCTCTCCTTTCCTCTCATCCCCACTCCTATCTTTTCCTTTCTCCCTCCCTCTTCCATCCTTCATGTCCATACAAACGGATGTGCCTCTGTCCTTTCAGCTGGGCCTTGAGAAGAACTGGCAGATGAACACAACCTGCATGGTGGAATGCCCCGTCAACTGCCAGCTTTCTGAGTGGTCCGCGTGGTCAGAGTGTTCGCAAACATGTGGCCTCACAGGTTAGTCTGTACCTTAGTTAGCATTAGGCGAATGGTCACAGAACACGAAATAATGTCCCTCTTGATTTCAGTCACATCAAATAATCTTCTTCAGCAAGGTTGACTCTGAGTGCCTTCCTTTCCAAAACATTTGAGACTGACTTGTTGTTCGCATCGCCTCAGGAGAATTGCATGTGGTACCCCCTCCCAGTGATATATACTTGCACGACTATAACATCTCACAAAAGCTGCATCCTCTTGTATCTCTTAAAGGAAGAATGACCCGGAGACGAACAGTCACCCAGCCCTTTCAGGGTGACGGGAGGCCGTGCCCAGCCCTGATGGAACAGTCCAAGCCCTGCCCAGTAAAGCCCTGCTATCGGTGGCAATATGGCCAGTGGTCTCCGTGCCAAGTGCAGGTATCACATCTCAAGCGGTTGTATGGAAACGTGCGTTCTTTATGTGCAGGCACTGGGTTTTGCAGAGGTGACACATGGCATGTTTCCTCTTCAAGATTTTAAGTGCCTAGCTATTTCATAACTAGTTTAATTAGTTTTGATAACAAGCCCTCCCTGTCCTGTATTTTAAACATCATTTGGAGAATGATTCATTTTAATGAAAACTTATTTGCTTGTCTCTAGCTAGAAAACAAATAAATTGTCCGTTGTATGCTCCTGTAGGACTTCCCTAGGGTTTCAAATGCTTCTTTAACTGCTCATAAATCAAAATCAATGATGCAGAGATGACTGTGATGAGCTCACTAATGAATTATTTTTCTTTTCCTAATTAGTTATGCCTTTCTTCATTCCAGGATGCCCATTGTGGAGAAGGGACCAGAACAAGAAACATTTCTTGTGTAGTGAGTGACGGGTCAGCGGATGATTTCAGCAAAGTGGTAGATGAAGAATTCTGTACTGATGTTGAGCCCATTATAGATGGTAATAAAAAAATGGTCTTAGAAGAAACCTGCACCCAGCCTTGCCCAGGTAACAACAGCAAACATGATTTCTGTTTTGATCATTTCTTCCCAGGATGGGGGTGGAGAGGGGTTGCATGTGTGGTCTAAGTTAAGGGATGGCAGCCACCCTCTCGTTCAGTGACACCTGTGCCGACAGCCAGACACTGCAGTGTGGAAAAATGTGGGGCGACACCTCCTCTGCCGGGCGGGGTGAATCCAGGTCTCTCGCGTGGCTGCTGTTGACACACTCAGGTTTTAACGCCTGCAGAGGATGACCATTAAGGCCTGAGGCTCATGCTTAACAGGGAAAGACTGAAAGAAAGTTTGAGAAAATAAGCATACAACATACATCTATTTAGAATGTCTAGAAGAAAAGAATAGAAAATGAGAGGCGGCATTTAAACATATACCAGTGAAAGAAAAAATGAAGTCCTTATAATGGAAGCTTACTCTGGGTCTTAATAGGATCAGCAATGAATTCATACCTAGATACATTGTAGTTACAACAGAAAACACCAAAAAAAAGAATTATTAAAGCATTCAGAAAATATAAACAGATTATCTGCTTTTGGAACTCAGAATTAGAATTATAGCAGAATTCTCAGTTACAGTGAAATCCAAAAGACAATGGGATACACAGCCATGGGTCAACAAAGGCAGTACATTCTGAGAAACTCATCATTAGGAGATTTCGTCATGTGAACATCGTAGCATGCACTTACACAAACCTTGTTAACACAGCCTTCTTCTACACACCAGGCTCTAGGGTACGGCCTATTGCTTCCAGGCTTATAAGCCTGTGCAACATGTTCCTGGAGGAAATTATAACACAATGGTATTTGTGTATCTAAACATGGAAAGGTACAGTAAAAGTACAGTATAAAAGATTAAAAATGGTACACTTGTGTAGTGCGCTTACCATAAATGGAGCTTGCAAGACTGGAAGTTGCTCTGGGTGAGTCAGTGAGCAAATGTAAAGGCCTGGGACATTGCCGCCCGTGACTGTACACTTTATGAACACTGTCCCACAAGCCCTCTCCCTGCTTCCTTCTGACAAAGTCAGATACAGGTTATTGTAGCTGTCAGTGCTGCTCCATAAACAGGCATGTAGGCCAAATTGATTGGAAATATCGAGGAGAAACTGGCTGGGCAAGGCGTAGACACCGTAATAGTGGCTGTTGGGGGGAGTGAATGGTGGCCTAAGGGTTAGGAGGAATAAGAAATACAGATGGAGAGATGAAGGATCACAGGGGACCGCCATGGCAATGGAGTTTTGGCTATTGCATGCTGGAGCAGTGGTCGGATGAAGAAACTTTGTGGTGTTTATAAAAATAGAGGGCTCTTAACATGGAGGGGGCTGGAACTGAGGACTCAAATATTTTGATGTAGGAAATGTGTTTTTGGTTCCCTTGACCTTATCTAGCACAAACAGCTCTCTCTGGCATTTAATTTGTGGAAGAAGTAAAACTTATCTATGCTTTACATTATTACAACGTGGAAACATTTCCAAAGTACAGGGACAGATTGGCTCCACACTACCACAGAAAGCTTGTTACTAAGCATCAATAGCACATGATTCTTATTTAAAGGTAGCTGCTGTGGACCTGTGTCCTTGTATAAGACAATAAGAATTTACAACAGTGTACTCTGAAAACCATCAGGCTAGATCTGGGAGGGATGTAGTGCCCTCTGAATATATAGCACTGGGAGTACAGGATCCCCTGGGCTGAAACAGGTAGCTGGTTGTTTGGGGTGTGATCTGTGCTCTCAAACTTGAGCTGCTGAATGAGAGGGAATATATTGTGAAGCCCCACAGATATTGCCCCCATCAGAGAAAACAAATTCCTCCTGAATTATATATCCTTCCATGTCTTAGAGGAAATTCAGCTCCATTAAACTCTCATGGGACCACTATTGTATATGTGGTCCATAGTTGACTGAGCCATTGTCATGTAGTGCACTACCATATTTGAAATGTGATGGAAAATAATCATCAACCTAAAAGTCTGTCCCCAACCAAATTACCATTCAAGAGTGAAAAATTATATTACAGAAGAAAATATTGAAATAAATCACTCTGATGCAAGGTTGGACAGGAAGAGTGCATGCAGTAAAATGTGGAAAGCAAATGTTGTCTGTCAAATATTAAAAAACTAATTGGAAGACAGTGATAAGCTAATATTGAAGAATTTGGACTTGATGCAGAGAACTTCAAGACAGATGTAAGGTCAAAATAAACTCAATGTCAAGTATTAGCCTGTGGCCTTGAGAAAGACATGGAACAGCTGATTAGTGGCCTAGAAGAGATCAAACTTGAAAGCAAATTACCTATAATTTATTCTCAAATGGAAAATTTTCCCCATTTGTTTATAATGACAATAAAACACATTTGTTTAAGAAATGTTTCACTTTGAATAAGACATCAAAAATTAAAAAGGATCTGGCAAACAAATACTGATTGGGCATAAAATACACTTTCTATATAAAAAGAATATAACAAGAAACTTTTAAGGATGGATAACATATTTTTTTTTAATTTTAATGGAATTAAGTTACTCAAAGCTAGAAAACTTGACAACGTGGGTCTCCCACCCATTCATTCATCAAATTACTTGTTCTTTAATAAGTAAACTTTTTGAGTTGATACTAATGACAGTTTCTATAGTTTGTTTTTAAGATGAACTTAATAAATTGAACAGAGCAGTAAATAAAATAACCCCTAATAGCTTGAACTATATGCTAGACCTTGAGGACATTTCTCACTGTGTATATTCATCTGTAATAATAGTTTTTGCACACACTGATATTTTCATCTACTAAAGGTTAAGAAATAATCTTTTTTTTTTAATTTGACTTTCTGGACTGAGGCAAAGTGTTGCTTCTTAGACATTCCCACACCTGCCAGTAACAACCTTTTCCTGATCCAGCAGTTTTCCTGTCCCATTTCCTGCTCCCCCAACTGGCCTGATTTCAGGCCAGATGTCACACACAATCTAATTTAATAAAGCCACTTGGCATCACAGCAGGCAGAGGTTGAGTCTGTGGCGGCAGGTCCAAGGACTGGGGCCAAGGATTAAATCTTGGGTCTCTGATGTGTGGAACGGCCACGTTGTCGATAAAAGCTGACCCAAGGTAAAAGTTGGAAGACCTACCTAGTCCAACACCAAATCTCCAGTGCCAATAACGGCATCATTGTGATGCTCCCAACATTGAGCAGAACTGGAATCCTTGCCAGGCATTGGCCTATGCTTAATTGTGGAGGCTCCCCATTAATTTTCATTATGCTTCCTGCAGCACAATTACCCACTTGATTATTTATCAAGTATCATTGTAGGCTAGACCCTGAGCTCAAGGCTGGAGACGCAGTGGGAAGCAAACCTACCCTGTCCTCAATGAGTTTACCACGTTGTGGAAGAAAGAGTTGCTAATCCAATAATGACAAAAATAACCACAAGATTAGAATCTGTGGTAAATGGTGCAAAGGAACTCTACAATATCCCATAATAACATAGAACGGGGCAAACACACCATTCTAATTAAAGTAATTACAAATCTGGGAGGAAGCGCTTCTCCTCCCAGATTTGTAGGAATAAATTACCATCTATTCATTTCAGTTCCTCTTGTGATAGTTTCCTTCAAAGATGGGCTTTGAAAGCAAGCAGTATGTAACTAGTAAGCTCTAAAGAATAAGATACTGAAGGAAATGCATTTCATATACTTAGTTGTCATATGTTTGGCAGGCATAGTGTAATTTATCATTGCAATGGTTTATACAGTCAGAATATAAAAGTATGTTTAGTACCAGGCAGCGCCTCACTCACATTTGCTGTTATTGCATCTCTGAAGCCTGACATGGATTATTTGGGGGTGATTATGATATAATCCACAGACCATATTAAACAATTTATTGAGTTTTGTCAAGTGATATAAGCACAGAGATTGTAAAGCCTACTAATAGAAAGACATGTTTTATTTCTATGTAGTTTACAAGCATTGAAGTACAATAATATACATTCACGTTGACAGAAAATTTTTAATTTTAATAATTTCTCCTGCATAATTAAAAATTGAGTTAATCAAAAGTAACATTTCCTAGGGAATAGAAATATCCCCAAAATGTTATCACACTACTTAAAAATTCTTACCAGTTTTTTTTTCTTAACACTTTCAAATTTTACAAGAATTTTCTACACAGTAGAAATGTCATACGCAGTATGACATTAGACTATTAATGAGGTACTATAATAAAAGCCTACAGGAATTACCCCACTTTACTATTGTATGTATGTGCTAGTCAATAACTCATGCATTTCTAGGATTTCTTAATCTTGGCACAAAAAGTTTTTTCATTAATCAGGTATCCAGGCAACTTTTTGCCAATATTAGACAACTTCAGCATAACCTTAGGCTATATGAATTATTCATGTGATATGGATGGAATAATTAAAATAAGAACCCTTATGGGCTTGTCCGTCATCATTTACTATATCCTCTGAACAGCATCACCAAGCAGTCAGTCCTGAAGGAAGGATGTGCACACGGGAGAGGCGCCTTCATTAAACCTTCCCTGTTCTCACAGTGGCTGAAGATGTTGATGTCGAACACATGGTACACAGTGGCCCAGCAATCCCACTCCTGGGTGTATACCTAATAGAAGTACACATGTATAACTTCACCAAGAGATTCCTACTGAAATGTTCACAACAGCAGTATTCATGATAAGAAAAAGGTGCAATTGTCCACCTGCCCATTAATAGAATGGATATCTAAACTATGGTAATTGATACAATGAAAGTCAATGACAGGGATAACAATGAACAAGTTAGAGCTATGTATGTCCATGATGGATCACACAAACATCAATGAGTGAAAGAAGCCAGACATAAAATGTACATGTAGTGTTATTCCATATATAACAGAGAGGGGTTTCTGAGATTCTGAGAATGCTCTGTTACTTGATTTGGGTGTCGGTTACATGGGTGTATAATCAGGCTGTGAGAACTCTGCTATCTGTGTGTTCATGAAATGTGCACATTGCATGCATATTCTTCTTCAGTCAATAATCAACAAAAAGGGAAAGTAGAGTGAAGTTGTAGATCAAGGAAACAGTGTAGGTTATCGCCACTACTACAGCTGTTCATTCGGCTGTCTTGCCTTCACACCTCTGGGAAGAAATAAGAATAAAGAATAAATACCAGCTTTCTCAGACTTGAACTTCAAGCTCTTTTGAAATTATGAATGTTTAGAAGGCAACTTCTATGTATATCTAGATTTTCTTTGAATAATACCAAGTGTTTAATAAGCCTCTTTTCAATAATAATGACAAGTATGGTAGTAGGTTTTCATCAATCCCCTTTTAAGAGGAGGGGAATTATACAGACAAGCTCCTTCAAGAGACAGTTTACATTTGATAGTGTTTTACAACACATATTCCTTGCCAGTAACATCCACTGAGAAAAGATAACAATATTAATACAAACTTATAAAGCTGCATACAAACTTGCAAACATCAAATACTTACCAAACATTACAAATAGTATGTATGACTGGCATGCCTGCAAACCTTTCCAGCGGGGATAAAATTAAAATGACTATCTGGCTGGCTATTCTTTAAGGGTAAGGGTAGGGTCAGGGTATGAAGTACACACCTGTGTTTTGCAGGGGACTGTTACTTGAAGGACTGGTCCCCATGGAGCCTGTGTCAGCTGACCTGTGTGAATGGTGAGGACCTAGGCTTTGGCGGAATACAGGTCCGCTCCAGAGCGGTGATTATACAAGAGCTAGAGAATCAACACCTGTGCCCAGAGCAGATGTTGGAAACAAAATCATGTGATGGTAAGAACTACGATTCATGAATTCTCGTTTTAGTTTTGTGTGGATCAATAAAAGCACAAGATACTGAATTTCCTCTTAAATAAGCAAATTTTCCAAGCTCTCACTTGAGGTTGAGAAATTAAGGGTGTGATTCTGGATTTTAAAGGTTTGGAGGGAGAAAAATCTCACCACCCTTAATAAATACGCAATATTGTGAGAGTGCCTCCCAGTTTTATGAGCTGAGACAATTAGGAGCTCCTTGGTGTACACCTGTAACAATCCTGATCCTGTGTAACTCTAAAAATATACTCAATGCATTTAAATCAAAAGAAAGAGCAAATAAGAATGACAAATTTGTAGCAAAATGAGACATTTTACTAAAATTTCAGAAATTGATAAAACAAAGTAGTGGTATGAATTATTCTAAATTTGACATAAACCTATTTGAATGTACATATTTATATGTCTGTATGTATATCTGTAACTCATATGGAGCCATGGGCCAAGTATAAGCAATGCATGACATTTTTAAGAACCATAGAACATTAAAATGTCATAGTTTGGAAACACAGAAGTGCAAATGAAAACAAAAGAATTGCTGTCTAGTTGCTTGCCAAACATCCCTCTCCCTTCTACTGGTGTCCAAAAAGAAGGACAGCAAATAGGAGCCAAAATACCACATTTATTAATGAAAAGCTGGAGGGGAAAGCTTAGAAGTTGGAGTAGAATGCTTAGAATAAAAACCAATGGTCTAGATGACTTAATCCAAGAAATAGATGATCTGTTTTGTCAGTTAAATGTCCCCAAACTTGCCAAATAAAACATTCCATATGTCCTGGGACAGGGCAGGTGAAGAAGGGGTGAAAAGTCAGGGGTTAAAATAAATGAAATAATTCCCAAGGGAAAAAAAGAGAATTGTTTACTCCAAAATAAGAATGAAATAAAATTAGACATCAATAACATTAAAAATGAGCCCTGGCTGGTGTAGCTTAGTGGGTTAATCGCGGGCCTGTGAACCAAGAGATCACGGTTCGATTCCCAGTCAGGGCACATGCCTGGGTTGCAGGCCAGTTCCCAGCAGGGAATGCACAGGAAGCAACCATACATTGATATTTCTCTTCCTCTCTCCTTCCCTTCCTCTCTGAAGATAAATAAATAAAATCTTAAAAAAAAATAACATTAAAAATGAGAAAGAAATTCACCTCCCCCCCCATTTACAGGTTTTCATATTGAAAATTATACAAAAATTAATAAATAATAATACCAAAATATACTCTGTGTTTCACATACTCCCAACTGTAAACCTCCTTTTGCCCCACCCATTGAGTAAAGAAAATCCTACCTTACACAGATGTTACATACACATACTCAAAGAATATCAACGTTTCCTATGGTCCCTGGACCATACTTTGAAAGTTGCTATTCTAGAATAAAGAATTCCCACAATTCAATAAGAGAAAGCATAGACTTCAGTAGGAAAAAAAAGAGAGAGAGAAAAGGCCAGAAGATATACAAGGTCTGTCAGGAAAAAGTCCAGCCATTGTTATTATAATGAGAATGGTTTGCCTAACATGATGTAACCTGGCAGCCAAGGAGTGGACTGGAATGCGCATGTGTGAACAATGATGACTGCACTGTACTAGTCACTGGGGGCAGTAGATGCTGTTGAGTGAGGAAGAACCAGGAAGCTTAGCTCACACAAGGTTGACCACTGAGGCATTGTTGTAACAGCAAAAACTGAAAACAACCTAAAAGTCCACCTTTAGAGGAACCAGCTAAATAAATTATAGTAATTAGTACCTGGGAAGTCTAAATAGAAGTTAAAATAAACCAACTATATTTATGTTAAAATCACATGGAAATATTTTTATCTGGATCACTGGCAACTTTTAGAATGATTCAGAATATGATATTTTTTAAATTTTAACACTGACTAAAAATAATAGTTTATATCATTTATGGACATATATATTTTTATTTGTATATATTTGTAATAAAAGAGTAGTATTTTGTAGTAAAAGAATATTTATATTAAAAGAATATTCAGAATAGGGGGTATTGCTGGACAGACATTGGAGAGAGGTCAAATCAGAAAGGAATATAATAGGACATCAGGTTTATATTATTTTTTTTACTCATTAACAAGCAAAAAAATCTGAAGCAAATATGGCTAAATGGTAATATTTGTTAAACGGCATAATGGGTGATTGAATACATTTATTTAACTATTTCCCATCCTTGTCTATATGTTTGATATTTAATAATATTTTAAATAAAACATAAAATTAAATTTGAAATACAGGTTTATATTAGTGTAATAGCAGATATGGAAAGTCTGCTGAGACTTAGATATATATCTGGAAATTTGTAGTATATGTCATAACAATAAATTGACACTTGCATCATTTGAGATGGACTTACCACTTTTCAACTGCTTATAAATTTTTAATCAACACTCTGTCACCATGATTATCCCTCTGGACAGCAGAGCGCTTCTGCTAACGTTTGCTGTGTCCCGGCAGATGGACAGTGCTATGAGTACAAATGGATGGCCAGTGCTTGGAGAGGCTCTTCCCGCACAGTCTGGTGTCAAAGGTCCGATGGTGTCAATGTGACAGGTAAACCTTCGGTTTCTCTTCATTCTTTGGAAATCTTCCTGGTACCCACATGTAACAGGGTAAATAAAACAATTGAGAAAACAATTTCACTATTCAACACAGGGTTGGATTCAGGACACCTGAGCTGTCTACCTGTCTAGTGACCAATGACACATTATTTTATTTTTTAATGTTTCAATTCAATTCTCCCTCACCTTCACTATAGGCTAAAAATAATTTTTTGTTGACTGTATCAGTTTCTGTGACTTAAAAGGCAACACACACACAAACCAAAAATATTATCAAGAGAACATGATTATACAAGTCATAATATTTTTTCTTGAATTCAGAAATCTATGATTTAGAGTTTTTATTAATTAATAGGGAAGACCTGTTGCTAAATCTCTAGCCCAGAGCATCTGAGCAGCTCGTCTACTCTGGCACCACACAAAAATTATTATATATCTAAAGAAGAAATCCAAATGACAAACTTTTTTGAGCATCCTTTATGCCCAAATTTACTCCAAAGAGCTACTCTAATCTGCAGTTTATTAAGTTTCCTGATCTGAGCCCAGTAAAGCAAGGGATCCCAAGGATTCCTCTGAAGAGGAAAAAACTTAGCTGCTGATACTTAGTGAGGTGAGCCACCCTGCCAGTTTTCTAGAAAGGTCGGAACCAGAACCTCAACCTCAAGCACTTGGACCCAAAGAACTATTGTCTCTTAACTTATTTATTTTAAAAACGATTCCATTGTTTATGCTGTTACAGCTGTCCCAGTTTTCCCCTTCTGTCCCCCTCCACCCAGCCTGTCCCCCATTCCCATAGTCAGTCTCCACACAGTTATCCCTGTCTGCAGGTCCTTCAGAAATGTTCTTTGACTAGTTTCTTCATTTTCTTTCAGTCGGTCCCCAACTTCCCTCTCCCCGCTTACAGCTGTCAGTCTGTTCCGTGATTCTGGGCCTCTAGTTCTGTTTTGCTCATTCTTATTTTGTTCATTAGACTCCTCTTATTACCATAGCATAGCAGCAGCATGAGCATTGACAGAGAACTGTTCAGGGCGACCTGCTGACTTGCTGCCATTGCTTTGACCCTCTGACAGGGAGAAGATGTAATGTGCATTTGGGTGCCTCTGGGTATGTCCATTTATAAATTTAGCTGTAATATATACAGTAAGATAACGGGAGCAGGGATCAATATGCTTTTTGGAAAGCATCAATTCTTATATTGAATTTTAAATTACCTGGATTTATTGAAACCTAATTCCTTATTTCCTCCCTATGAAAGCTGGGGCAGGATGTCAAATTGTATTCTTGTGAAGATAAGATGTATTACATGAGAAATCTGTATCAAGAAGCCCTTGATAATGGCAGCTCCCAGTGGACACATGCATAACAAAGAACAGACACCTCCCAGGAAAGGCTTCGCTCTCTCACAGTGTTATGTTCTGGGAGAAGAATGTGTTCCGACCACATGGCTCTAAGACGATGGTGGGGACAGAGCTGTGGAGGGCAAGCGGAGGCTTTCTGAACTGGAAGCATTGTGGAGGTGGGCCACTCAGCTCAGGAGTTGAAAATGAGCATCTACATTCATCTTCAAACTATTCTGAAAGAACTTTACAGCTTCCCTAGAGGGTCCTATTAGTTTTCAGTGTTTTTTTTTCCTCCCAAATAAGGATGCAGATAATATTTATCTGCCTCTTCTTCTATATGTTATAATCTCTTTCCTCCTGAAATTGAGGCTATTCCCCAATGCAAAAGTAAGTCAAATTTCAAAAGATGTACTCATAGAAATCATATTTTAATTTATTTTAATGTAGTATAGTATGAAGTGTATTTATTTCTTAATACTGTTGGATACCAAAAAGCCAGTATGTAAATGATTTGTGATAAACTTTCTATGCAATCCTTGCTCATCTTTTAGGAACCATGAGACTCTTTATGAGAAATAGTCAAGCATGTAAAGTATCCTCCCTACCTTCATGGATTGCTTTAATGTTATGAATAATTATCCTTACAAGAAACTCAGGCTGTTGTTTTCCTTTTTCCTCATGTGTTTAATAACAACTTCAAAATGGCCATTTAACAGCAACTGCCTTGCAATGACTAACTGCTTTCCATAATGTTTTTCCTAAATACTTTGTTTACGGTATTCAGAGATTAAGGCAAAGAATGATCAGTAGTCACCTCTGAGAAATTCCACAGAATCATCAATTCCATAAATAAAGGAAAAACTTTGCAAAAATTCTGTTAAACTGAACAAGGATGGTTTGACACTAAGAGCTCCTTCCACATCATCAGTGTTGTTTCTTTATGACATCTGTCCCTGTCTCGATATGACAACTTGGGCGCATGTGGTACTATGGTGAAGAAGCAAAGGCATCAGTGGAGAGCTGCAGTGTCGGGGTACAACAGCAGTGCGAGCACACCACTTAGTAGCTATGTTTGTTTAATTTCCTCTTCGCCCCCAAATCCTGAATTAGCAGGAATAGTGGTTTCTCCAAAAAAGAAATATATATTATATAAAAATGTATGAATGTGGTAGCCCATAAATTAAAGAGACATCTCAAGGGACATGAAAACTGTTAATTTAAGTAGCTGAGAAAGAATTTTAACAGTAAAAGAAAATGAACCCCTTTTTTTTTTAAGTGCTGGACTTAGTCTCAGGAACAATGACAGAAATAGCTTGTGTTGCACTCAGGATTTTCATCTTCGCAACTATCAAATCATCCATCCAGCAAGCGCTTGTGGGACACCTGCCAAGTGCCAGGCACAGTGCTATTTCCTCTAAATAGAAAGGGCCTGAAGTTCCCAAATAAAGTGGTCAAGGTTAACCAAGTATTTCATACTCAACTGCTCAGAAAAATCTGTGGGATTTCCAAAGTGGTTTAGGATCCAAAGGCAAACCTGTAACAACAGTGTATTTTTATCATTGCAAGAAATACTCCTTGCCAAAACACGGTTTTCTGTTCTGCAGGGGGCTGCTTGGAGGTACGCCAGCCTGATGCTGACAGGTCTTGTCACCCACCGTGTAGCCAACCCCACTCATACTGTAGCGAGGTAGGTCTGAATTCATGAGGGTGCACGAGCCAGCCTCCTCAGTCCTCACCTCCCTGCCTTTTGTGCAATCATTTCCCTTTAACAGAATCACGTCTGAGGCACAAAAATGCTATTTTTGGATCATCCCTTTATCAATATAAGCAATTCTGCATGCACTTGCTTCTACTGTTAGAGTAAGTTTGAGTGCAGTACAAAGAGTGTGTTCTTTTTTTTTTTATGTACTGAAGACAGGAATTGCATGTAGCAAATCCCCCAAACAATACTTATTTAAAGTCTCCTCTTCAAGTCAGTTCTCTTATGCTTTCAAAAATCACCTTGTGCACAGTAGAAATCTTCTGTTCTCCTGCAGACAAGGACCTGCAGTTGTGAAGAAGGGTACACTGAAGTCCTGTCTTCTAACGGTACACTTGAGCAGTGCACACTGATCCCCGTGGTGGTGATGCCCACAGTGGAGGACAAACGAGGAGACGTGAAAACCAGTCGGGCAGTCCACCCGACCCTACCCTCCAGTAACCCGGCGGGACGGGGAAGGACCTGGTTTCTGCAGCCGTTTGGGCCAGGTGAAGTGACTACATAGCACGGATGTAGAATTCTTTGGTTATACATTTTATCAGTGACTGATGATTAAAAAATGAGCAAGCATTTTCACACGAGCTATTTATTATTTCACCACAATTATTTTGTTCTGATTTTGCCATAGAATCTCTTTTTTTTTTTTTTTTTTTTTTTTTTTTTTTTGCTATTTTACTGAAGAAGTCACCCAGGCTCACAATTCAGAGAAATGAAATTACTTTCCTCTGGGAAAAAAAAATGTTAGGATTCATATTAGTTATTCAATCTCAGTCCTAAATTTACAAGTATAATTATTTTCACATTGAACAAAGAAAGCTAACAATTAAAATATTAATTAGGAAAAAACAACTTATCATTCAGTACTAGAACAAATGAAACTATAAAGGCATTCAAGAATTTTTCATTTGACCACACAGCAGTAATAATTTGAACCTAAAATAGGGACATTAGTAATGCAGTACCGTGCTGACCAGGGGTGGGGCACTGGGTAGCCAGACCAATTTCTATCAGCCCTTAGAGGTGCCTCATTCAAAATCTCAGAATATTACTAGCACCAGATATACAGAGGGAGGGATAGAGCTTTCCTGTCTAGGTGGGACCATCTTGGAGACATCTTGGAGAAACCCTTGTCATATTAGACAGCTCTCAACGTGTCTAGTAATGGACTTGAAGCCGATACAGACAAAAGCTTGAAAGCCTGGTGAAATGCTATTCCTCCTCTGTACACTTGCTCTCTCCAGTGGATTTCACCATACACATATGCCTGGAAATAAGCTGAGGTTTAAAAACATGCTGTGAGGGCTGTATGGTAGCTGAGATCATGCCACTTTTTCTCACACCAAAAAGGATTTACTAGTTCATGACCAAAAGGAATCTCCAGGCAAAGTCAGGCATAGACTACTTCCTAACTCTGTCAGAAACATGAGAAAGGAAGTAAGAAATTTGCATAGCTAACATCTCTATTTTTAAGGCATTAAGTGAAAACATTTTCCCTTACTGGGGAGTTACTGTTGGGATTTTTTAAGTATTTTCAATATTTGGAGTGATTCACATATAACCACATCATTTGAAAAAACATTTTATTTTGCAAAGCTGACTTGTCTGGGTAAACATGGGAAACTCTTCTCTCAGTGTTCAAGAGAGTGGGCCAGGATGTGGCCAGCAGCAGCCTTGACCTTGACTAAGAATCCAAGTAGGTCTCCTCACATCAAAACTAGTTTTTAAAAGAGAGAATATTATTATCATCATATTTAAACACTAATATATGTTTAATTGCATGTATGCAACAGAAAATATATAGCAATGTGAGGATCGAATTAAGTTAGCAAAGTCATTAATAGTGTCTTATGTTTAAAGTTTATTCAAAACATAAAACTCAGAAGTTCACAGAGAATGAGACCAGAAAACCAAATTAGAAGAGTCTCTGCCCTGTCTGATTTTATATACAGATTGCCCTTTGCTATCTGAAACTGGAGTGTTCCTATGAAACCTTTCTCAAGCCAAAGTGCCATAAGGCGAAGAAGCATTTACCACGAATTTATATGGAGAAAAATTTTAAGCATCCCCAGTCCCAGAAAATCATCTACTAATTCATACCAAATATACTTAATTACATCCAGTTTTACACTAAGCATGAACACCCTTATGAACTCTCTTAGCATTTTCTGATACCTTGGGACACATCTTGCTAACGGATGCACAAAGTAAATGAAGATAAAGCCCAGATGTTCAAACAGGTCAAAGCTTGGCAGCGTGATGCTGAGATGCTGAGGTGCTGAGATGCTGAGTGCAGTTCCCAGGGAAGGAGCCTGGCGGGGCCACTGTTGCTACCGGTAGTGGGTGCCACCTCTGTAACGGCTCACTGCAAAGCAATCACTGAATGCTACTGTTGCTTTTCACCATTTTTTGTAAAAGAGAAAATGATCATCAGATTTCTTTCAGTTATCAAAAACAGGTGCTAATATAGGTTTTCTGTAAAAGCGAAGTGGCATAATGGGAACTTTCAAAACGCAGGTAATACCTGTAACAGGAAAAGGTGCCAAGAAGTTATTTAGAGATCTTTTTATATGTTAATCAAACTTGGTTATTTTGCAACTGATACTGTCAAATGAGCTTTAAAGGACAATGCAAGTGTAAACTAGATACAAGATTATGAATTTCAAAAAGTTTAATACATTCACACTCGGTTCATCTGGAAAAAAGATTAAAATAACAGCATTCATGTTTAAATAACTGTCTGCATCAACTCTAAGTTGTGGGATGTTTTTTAAATTGCATTATTTTTCTTTTCTCATAATTTCCAATCTCAAAATAGAATAAAAGTGAAAAGAAAACATTTATGTAGTATTGTATGTATATTGGATTTGAAGTAAAATTCAGATAAGAAGCAGCAGAAATTTAGACATTGACTTGAAATCTGAACTCAAACTGAAAATATTATTTTCAATTTAATTTTCATTGATAATTTAGCTTTAATGAAGGAAAATCTAACTCATAATAGCAGCTTTCCATTAATCATTAATTGTGCCTAAGCAGTAATTCATTTTGAGTTTTGAAAGGATTTGGTCATATGTGACTGGTCCATTGGTCATAGTAAGGTTCATTTATATGCCAGACTACTCTAAATTAATGTTTAATATCCATTCTTCTTAGATGGGAGACTAAAGACCTGGGTTTACGGTGTAGCAGCTGGGGCATTTGTGTTACTCATCTTTATTGTCTCCATGATTTATCTAGCTTGGTGAGTGTCTAAATTTTTCAAAATCTAAGGATAAATAATCTTTCTGTTTTTAGAGGAAACACTTTCAATTGGTCATAACACAGGAATGACAAGATAATGTCTCAAATAAGGATTCCACATTTATGTAGCACTTGTCTGAAGTTCTAAATAAACATGGCTTTGGTCTCAGATATGTAACAACTACCAAATCTGCGTCACTTAGTTTCTGAGGATGAGCCAGAGCTGCTCCAGACCATCTTCTGAAGTACCTTCTCCTTGGTTATGAAAGAGAATATACTTATGGGGAACTGTAGATTTTTATATTGAGTTAGTACTGGAGGAGGGTATTATGGTAATACCTAATCTTATTCAACTACCTTTTTAAACATGCATTATTTATAAATTATACATTATTTATAAAGGTTTCTGGCCAAATATAAATGATTATACTATAATGTTATTTCTGTTGTTAGTACTAGGGGAATTCCATTTGGATAATGAATTTTTATATGATAATATAATATTTGAAGGGTTCTGTTTTGAGTTTCTTCAGAGCATAAAACTGAGGAATTCAAAGATACTAGAAAATCAAATTTAAGTTTGAATTTAGGAATGTAGACAATTAAGTAATTTAGGTTTATCAATCCATTTCAAACTTTTTTCATTTAAAACAGTGATATTTTACAGTGGAAGACTGATTTTTTTCTCCCATCCTTAATGATCTTTTTTAACAGCAAAAAGCCAAAGAAACCCCAAAGAAGGCAAAACAACCGACTGAAACCGTTAACGTTAGCCTACGATGGAGATGCAGACATGTAAAATATACCTTATCCTGGCAACAACCAGTTTTGGCTTTCTGATTTTGCAGTAGATGCCCAGAGGCCACAAAGCTATTCCAATTGTGTGGATTGAAATGCATTGCACCTTTTAAACAGAGTGTCAGTAAGAAAAGGGTGAAATCACAGTGCCAGTGGAGATACCAAGGTAATACCACTTCCATGGAAACCATCAGCCCTGAGAAGTCTAGAGGACTAAGTTGACTACATGCTGCCTTCTGAGTTTTGTGCGATCTTTCATGGAAACTACCAGCTGGCAATTTACTTTCATCTCTAATATACGGCGGTGGAACTGGCCATTTGGGATGCCCGATGCAAGCCTCTGTCCGCGGCGTTAACCCATAGTAACATTTTAGCATGAAGACTTCATACCAAGATCTCTACAATACGATAGGCAAGCATAACATCGTGTATACTCAACTGAATGCTACATATTATTGCGTCAGATTATATACTTGTTAATAAGCCATTTTAATGGTGAATGCAAGATAAGCTCTAAACTGAGCAGAAAACCCATTGAGTAAACTCAGCGTCTCGGTGGTTGATGGTAGCTTTTACTGACCTGCATTTCAGAGGCAAAGACTTTTTTTTATAAGACTTAATTCTTGTCTTTCTCCAAAGTACGAATGCTGGACATGTACTAGTGTCTTAGAAGAGTTCTCAAGTTCAGTATTTTATAGTGGTTATTGTCTGGAAAACTAATTTGCTTGTGTTACTACAGTAAGTTTCTACTTTCCCCAATTTCAAACTGGTTGCCTGAATCGTTTTTGCTAAATGGAAGGCACAATTTTGCACTATATTAGTGCAGCATGAAGGCATTTAACCCGTACTGCCATAGAAACCACCTCTTTTCATGTGGGATGAAGACATCTCTGCCAAGAGCGTCATGGAGACATTTACAACTTCCTGTATCCTGAAGAGAGGCAAGTTCATTTTCGATGGTGACAGGATGGAACTAGCTGTTACATCTGCTGTATACACTTTTCCTCATCATTGCAGCCATTGGGAAATCAACAACATGGCGGAATTTTAAGTGTTTCAGTCCAAAACTCATTAACCCTCTGAAAGATGGATCCCTCTAGTTGGTTTTTAATTGTACTTTGAAGGCTGTTTATGACTAGATTTTTATATTTGTTATCTTTGTTAAAAAAAGAAAAGAAAAGAAAAAAAGGGGCTGGTTGTCTTTTTAATTTTGAGCAGATGGAGAAAATAATGTATTGATGATTTTTTGTGCCTGAAAGAAATCAAGATTGTGTGTTGATTTTTTTTTTCCCTCTGGTTTGTTTTTCTAGTTTTGTCATTCTTACTGATAACATTTGAAGTGGTCTTTTTAATTTATGATTTTGAAAGCTAAAGTTTGAATAAGAGAAAGTATTTTGTCTAGGGCTTCATTAAATGTCTAGACCAAGGGTGGCAAACCTTTTCTGTAAAGAGCCAGGTGGTGAGTATTTTCAGGCAGGTCAATGATACAGCTTCTCAGCTCTGCCATCGCGAGAGCACAGCCATAAAGAACACACAGGACAGTGAAGCGTAAACACAGACTTTTCCAGTAACATTTTCTTACAAGTCAGCTGGCCGCATCACGGGTCACAGTTTACTGACCGCTGGTCTAGAAGTTTATTCCTGGCTAACTCTCCACCGTGTCTTTAGTTTTCATTCATTTACCTCAGACTGAAATTAGTATTTGATTTCACAGGTGAAAAACTGTCATTGAACGTATCACTGTGTTGGAAGTAGCTATATTTTTGCAGCCGTAGGCCTGGGAATGGCATAGTGAAATAATACCTAACTTGGCAGATTTCTTTCATATGAAAAGAAAATTCAAAAGGTGCCATTAAAGAGCAATATCATTTTTCAGGCAACTTTTCCTGCAACAACCTTTGGGAGAGGGGGAGATATTAGGGTGTCAGGTCTTTTAAAAAAGTGTAACAGCTACTTTTATCTTAAACATAGCTGTGTTGCTATAAAAGTGGTCTGGAATAGAAGGTATTTTACCTTCATATTAGAGTTTGAACTCCCCCTGCTGTTCCTTAAAGTATTTGCAAAAATTATAGAAGACATCAGATTAGGATGTCATTGTCCCCAAAATGAACACATTTCTACATATGTCAGTAAGAATTAAATGTGGTAAATGTTAATTTGCTATTCAATATTATTATATTAAGCAATGTAAATAATTTCAAAACAAACAAGTGGTTGAGAAGATGAGAATTTTACCTTTAACCAAGGAATTAAATAAGGAAAAGCATAAAAACAAATTCCATTTCATCTGTCTTGTTGAAGAGGAAGACACAAAATAATATTGTTACTCTAAAACTGTGATTGCCAATATAGGTATGTACTAAGGAGTCTTCCAGAAAATTGATCTCTTTGAATAAAACAATTCCATTTGTCCAAAATAGTAGAGAATCTAATTCAGCTAACAGCCTTGTGCAATGCGTGCAGCACTTAATAACATTGAAATTATTGAATCAAATAAAATATTGTTGCTACTAAAGCCATACATATAATAATGTAAAATGTCATTAATTCAGAAGGCAGATCGGTATCACCCTACCTTCATTGTAAGAATTAATTGATCAAAATTATAGATTGTTATGAAAATAGAAGATAACTTAATCCATAAGGTGATTACACTTTACAACTCAGTGTGTGTGTGCAGGAGACTAGCTTTAATGTGACTCAGCACTAGCTTAGGGAGTATATTTGAAGTTCATTGTTGGATAAATAAATACCGGTGGCCTCTTGTTAGGAAGGCTGGAAGGAGGAGAATGTAGCTAGCTGCTATTTTGGACAAATGAAAGTTACTGTATTCATGTTTATGACATGAAAATGGCCTTATTTTTGCTTCTGGCATGAGTCAATAATGAGTTAAACACCTTACTGAAATTTCATCAGAACCTTATTCCTCCTGTCCATTTTAAGAACTTAGGACAGGAATATAGTAATAACTTGCCTGTTGACACTTTTGCCTTACCAAAATGGTCTGAGTCCAGAAAGATTTAGAACTACTGTTGGATAAGTATGAAGATCTACTTGATTTAAGAAAAAGAAAAGGAACCGAGAGTATTGACACACGTTATACAATTTTGTTGGACTGTGTCAATATAAACCACACAGAAGCGACATAATTGATCTCTCTTGAAAGGGGCTGATTTGCTCATTCAATAATACCTTATCTAGGATCTTGACCATCATCCTTATTTCAAAGCCTCTTTGAGGACACTACAGTGTAGCTTAAGCTAATTTGAAATGAGTACATAAAAGCATGTTCTTAATTACTTATTGCAAAGCACAAACTTCTTATAACAGACAAGTATTTATTGAATTATCACAGGTAAGACACTCTGCTAGGCACTGTAAAAAACTAGTAATGGCTTTTGTGTACATATGTAGCTAAGACATTCAAAAGGAGGAACAAATGCTTAATGAATACACATTGCCCTTTACTCTAGATCTGTTTTTCAGTGTGGTTCGTGTTTTTTCTTACTGAACGCCCCTCCACCCTCAGGCAGGTGGCAGTGGTCATTATGGCTTAATGACTATTCATCTTAAATTCCAGTACACTGCAAGATACAGTCACCTATTTAAAAACTTCTGACAGGGAGCAAGTAACACGTCTCTTGACTTTTTCCCCCTCCTCCTACTCTCTATATCCTTGCTCCTTTATGATGACTTTCTGTGCCTGGTTTCCTCTACTCTGCTCTCTTATCAACAACTGATCTTATCTACTCACCTCAGAACCACCTTCTACTAAACATGCCCACATTGTTAACAAGAAAAAATAAGAAGCGAGTACCTGTATTTCCTTCCTCTTAGAGTCGAAGTGTCACTTAGAGTGTGAACACATTGTTTTAAACAGAATTTATGGGTCAAGGACATGAGGACAGATGCAGACTGCATGCCAAAAAAACGAAACAAAACAAAAAACCCTCTTCTGTAGAAGTGTTACTTCCTACACTTGATTTCGCCCAACTCCAAGTGCTCTGACTTGGGGTCTGAATCCATTTGTGAGAATCATCCCCAAAAACTCTGGGATCCCACTATTTGTAACAACATCACCAAACACAATGTCTTTCTCATTCTCTTTCCCCTCTAAGACTGAGGTGTAGGAATGAGATCAGTCCTCGAACAAATCTGGGAGGAACCTTGCAAGAGGGTGAGCTCTCTTGGGTGGGGTTTAGATGTGAGAACGGAGGTGTCTCCCTGTCCCACCCGGCCTGGCCTCAGGTGGCCGTGACTGCAGCACGGGCTTTTAGGTCTGAAACAAACAGGAGTGTGGGCCTAGCAAATGCTACTTTTTATAGAAAGGATGTGCGATGTGATAATTCTGGATCTAGCAAGGACACTGAGAAACGGTTATATCTACATTCTTAAATAAGTAAAATAAAGCCAAGATGGGTAGAGTTAGTTTTGTAGTTTTATGTTTTCATGTTTTTACCAAGCCAGACCTTGAAATGGGCAGTGTACAGAGACTTACAGTTTGTGGGAGTCACATTGTCCGCGATCAAAAATCTCTATTTAGGTATATAATGGGGTGTCAGCCTTGTTGTTGTGTTTCGTGGATGTTCTTTTCTTTTTCCCAAAGCGGTGGTTGCTAGGTCACCTACTTTGACCCCCCCGCCCATGACTTCCCTCAACATTTTTCAGTAATCTATTTGTGTTTGTTTTTTAAAAGTGAACATCAAGATTCCCTTTCTGGTACTTTTTCCTGCCTATTTCTAGCACAGGGATTTGAAGAGGTCAGTATCTGTCACTGTAAAATATAACTTTGTTAAATTTGCAATATGTCTTTCTATAAATTATACTTCCCTAAGTATGGTTTGTGGTTAATTTAATTACCTGAATATTTATTTTGTTTAAATAAGAAGGCAGCTGTCTAAGAAGTTTTTGTTAATATTACTTTGTAAATTGTGTAATGTAACTTATTTTAAATTATGTACATTTCTTTTTTAATGCACAAAACGCCTATGTACTGATTAACTACAGATTTGCGAACAAAGTCACTAAGCTTTCCTCAGTTAATACAGATGGCATGTGAAGATGTAATATGCTTTTTTACATTTTCATGTGGGGAATTTGTAAATAACTGCGTTGCTGACAAACATAAACATGGGAATCATTTTCATTCTACTCATGTGTCTGTTTTAATTTGCATTAGTTGCTACTCAAATGTGGGTTCAGTTTTTTTTCAGTGAATGTGCAAATCCTTTTACCACTTTTATTGCCTGTTCCTGGGTCTTTTTGTTTTTTTTAACAACTACAATTGAGAAAGTTCAAGAGATGCAAACCTTTACTTTAAAAGTCTGCTGAGGCGCCAGAGTCATCATCATAGACAAAGGACCTGTTGGTTTCCTAACTTAAAAAACAAGGCAGGAGTTCACACATTAACAACCTGATTCCTGTAATTCCCCAAATCAAGTAAGTTTCCCACATTTACAATTCAGGAAAGGAAGCACAACTTAGACGAATTACTGGCAGGGCTGCTTGCAGTTACAACATTTTCTGCAGTAGCTGTTTGCAAAAACAGAACGAAGCAGGGAGCCCTCAGACACTCACTATAGGAACCACTTAACACGTACAGCTAGCCTCCAACGCTTAATGTGAAAACGGTGATTTGCAGCCTCCTTATTTTCTTTGTTGTGCATTACAACTAAATCTAAATTTTTTTAAATCATTTTTAAATGTGGCACCCAGGTATTTTTTATGTGTTTCTGGACAGTCATGATCAAATTCCTAACTTCGTGTTTTATGCAACTCCAGTGTACGTCCCGCAAACACGGATAGGAACATGACTGGGCCACATTCGAGAGGGGGATGTATAGAGGGGGACATTCCGTAACCATGAAAATACACCCATAGACCATTTAAAATCCACTCTCTGTAGAATATAATGTCTCAATTTCCTGGAAAAGTTAAAAAAATAAATTGAAGGCCAGAGTCAGCCAATGGGTTCAGAAAGTAATATGGAGGAGAAAGTAAACATTTTCAAGGGAGAGACAGGTCTGCATCTCAGTCTTTCATAAACAGTGATTAGAGTGAAAACCCCATCAACCTCTATCCCCATTGGCCCTCCACCTGCTACTCTGACAGCTGATGTACAACCACACCCTTTCATAATTTATCTCTATCTAAGTTTCAGTCATTTATAATATTTGTCTGCTGGGGGGTAATTTTCTAATGTTTATCACTTTTTTCTATCTTTGCAAAGGGGCTGAAACTCTTGTTCTCCTGATGGCACTCCCTGGCTATCTATAGGGAAAGTGACTTACAAATATAAATAAAGAAGAGACCCTGGCTGTAGAAAGTCACAGTGGACAGTATTTTGATATGATATTTGTATAAAAGATCCTAAAATTATGACAAAATTAATCTTATATGGTCATGTACATTCTAATGTCTATATGTAAAAATTCACAGGAAAATCAAATTAAGATGTCTCCTTCATAAAGAATGACAGACCAAGGCCAAGTCTGGTAGTAATCATGAAATAATGCATGTTGCAAAAAAATTTTGGCAATGTTTGGTCAGCGATAAAAACTAAAAGAGGCCTTTAATAGAATTTCTTTTAGAATAGGCATCATATTGGTTTTCAAAAAATCAACCATCTCTAGCCAAAAGTATGTCAATGTAACGATGGCTTTGTAATCGAAGCGGATGAATGATGAACTGCTACATTATTTTACATAGACTGCATACCATCCATACTCACAGTCCACTGATTTGTAGTAGGAGAGCAGTGTCTGTAACGCCACTGTTATCAGATCCTGCGTATTTTACAAAGTTCGTTTACAAAAATGTAAACTAACAAAGGGTCAAAAGCCTTAATTGAAAGTTCCATTGAAAGTGGCCTTTGTACTTCCTGGTATGATGTACAAACAGGGCCAGAGAACAGAGGAGGGCGTATAAACAGCTTGTGAACTCGTGGAAAAGATTCTCACAAACAATCACAGTTGAAAATAATGCCATTTAAAACAATGACTCCATAGATGGGGAAATAAAGTTTGACAATACAGTCTTATCCAGTAAGGCCAAAAGAAAAAAGAAAAAATGATTAGTGGGAGTATAGTCATTGATTCAAGTCAGTGAAAGATGTGCAAATACTGCCTTTTAATTTAGAAAAAACACCCTTTGACTAGAAATTCCACTTCTAGGAACTGATCCTAAAAGCTAGAGAGAGAGAGATGGTAGATAGAGATAGATATAGATGGGTGATAGATGGCTAGAGATAGACACAGTAGGTGATGTGTATGAGATGTTTGCGCACTCTATGTGTGGGGGTGGACAGAGAGGTGATAGGTAGGTCGATGATAGGTATAGACAGATGATAGAAGTTGATATAAAGTATGTACATAATGATATAGTATAGGGATATTTGTCACATTTGTAGGTGCAAACATGGAAGCAACATAAATGGATATAACTAATGGAAAGTTTAAATCAGTTACCATGCATAAATAACACAGAATAGTATGCCAGATCTTGTCTACGAGATCCTCTTTTTCTGTCTTTAATTTTTCAGAACTTCAATCAGGCAAAAATTGGTGAGAAATCACAACACACACACATTCACACAATATCCCTTGATTATGCTTTAAAAAATTTCCAGCTACTTATATTAAATATTACAAATTATTGGATATTAAGAGTCAAGATTTTTGGTGCAGTATGAAACTCAAAAATATTTTCTCTGAATTCTGCACTTCTAAAGCCAATTTAAAAAGCAATTACAACTGAGGGACCTCCAGTATAAATAAAAGAAAAAATAATGTTCAGTGTTTGTCATTTGGAATGCATCTTTTTTCTGCCTAAATCCCTATCTTCCAAAATAACTTTAAAAAAAGAAAAAACTTAAAAAACCCTCTGGCTCAATGTTGCTAATGTGAAACCAAACTTTGGAAGTGCCAATGAAATAACAAAAAAGAATTATCTTGCATTTTAGCAATAGCCTGAAGTTAAATTTAATGAACTGAAAAGGAAGGGTTCTGCAACATTAGAGAGAGCAGCTGGAAAAAGAAGGCTGTTTCTGTCTGCAGCGGCCAGTGCTTACCAGATAATGAGCGAAGCGTTTACAGCTCATCGGGACTTAGGAAAACATAAAACACCAACTTGGAAGTACAGAGAATGGATAATTGTCTTCTGATTAGATATCCAGCCTCAATTTTTGAAGCTTAATAAAGTAGGTAAGGAAAAAAACTCCAAAAATGTGCATTAGAGAGCTCTAGGAAAATATGGAACAAATGTTTATCTAACTAGATTATTGCAATGTCTCTCCTGAAACACTCTATTAGAGCTTTGCTGTGAGGAAGAATAATAAACAACCTGAGAAGCTTTTATCTTCTGTCCAGAGCTAGTTGGATGAAGTTGAAAAATACCAGGAACTTAGTTAGTATCAATGGTCAATCCAAAGGCAGGTGTAATAAGAATGTTATTTGCCAGACAAAAAGCTAGTTCTAACATTTCCCAGTTGCTTCACTAATATGATAACTGCTGGCAAACTGTATTTATATCACATTATACAGGATATTGCAGACAATTAAAGACCGCTTGGTTAGTAAGATGCCCAAAATCTTCTCTGAAATTGATGGATATATGTATTCACCCAATACAGGCAGGGCATGTGGTCTGTGTCTCTCTACTCATTCATTCATTCATTCATTCATTCATTCATTTATCAGTAATAATTACTGAGGATCATCTTTGTGTCAGGCACCATTCTAGGCCCGGAGTAGTGGGAAGTGGGAAAGCAAAAAGAAAACTTGCTTTCACTGATCATACATTCTAATGAGGGGAAAGAAATAATAGAAAAATATAATGTGATGCCCTGGCTAGTGTGGCTCAATGCCACATGCCTGGCCCCCAGTATGGGGTGAGCAAGAGGCAACCACACATTGCAGTTTCCCTCCCTCCCTTCCCCTCTCTCTAAATAAATAAGTAAATAAAATCTTTTTTAAGAAAGGAAATATAATATGCTGCTTGGCAAAAACTGCCAAGGAAAAAACAAAATAGGATACAGGTGATAGGGAACGTTAGGGCACTGAAGGGAAGCCCCCACACTGACCCAGTTTACTGGGGGAAGGCAGGAAGGGTCCTACAACAATAACAAGCAATTCTCAAAAGGAACGGAGACATGGATACAAAAGACATTTTGGTGGTTGCCAGATGAAAGGGAGCTGTGGGGGAATAGGTGAAGAAGTGAGGGAATTAAGGAAGTACAAATAGGTAGTTACAGAACAGCCATGGGGATGTAAAGTACAGTATAGGAAATAGAGTAGCCAAAGAACTTATATGCATGACCCATGTACGCGAACAATGGTGTGGGGATTGTCTGAGGGAGTAGGGGGTGCTGGGTGGAGGGGGGCAAAGGAGGAAAAATCAGGACAACTGCAATAGCATAATCATAAAATATATTTTTTTAAAAAAATACAAGCAATTCTCCAGACACTAGCTGGTTCAACTCAATTTTGACACTCTCTACTCAGAGACAGCATCAGGTTCCACAGGTTAAGGATTCAGTCTACCCGACTGCCCTTCCCCTACTTCAGATGCGGGTTGTAAGCCCAGGTTGTCACCAGTGCATCTGACCAACTGGCTATAAATCAGAGGTTCCCACAACCTGCTCCTTGGGTTCCACTAATTTGCTAGAGCAGCTCATAGAATTCAGAGAAGCATCTTGCTTACTAGATCACCAGTTTATTAGAAAAAAATGTACAACTCAGGAACAGCCAGATAGCAAAGATGCATAGGACAAAGGATGTGAGAAGGGGTGTGGAGCTTCCATGCCCTCTCCAGGAGCAACGCTCTCCCAACACCTCCACGTGTTCGCCCACGCAGAAGCTCTCTAAACCCAGTCCACGTGGGGCTTTTATGGAGGCTTTGTTACACAGACACGATGGATTAAATCATTGGGCGTTGACAGTTGATTCACTCTCCCGCCCCTGCACACTCCCTGGAGGGGGGAGAATGGAAGTAGGAGGTAGGACTGAAAGTACCAACCTTCTAACCACATTGTGGGCTCTCTTGGTAAAAATCCCTCTCTTTATGTAAGTGCCAGAAGCCACCTCATTAACATAACAAAAGACAACTTTATTGCCCTCATCACTTAGGAAAATGCTAAGGTTTTGGGAGCTGTGAACCAGGAACCAAGGATAAAGACCAAATATCTATTTCTTATAAATCATGTCACAGTTCACCGCTTGTTCTTCAAACATGAATCCCTTAAAGCAAAATAATTTTAAAAAATCAAAGATACCAGCCCATTATTAGAATGGGCTCATTCAATCACTAATAACTCTCCAGTCCATCATTATATCACAGCAGCAAGACCACTCAGATTTGCAGGATTCCATTTGAGCTCGTCAGGCTCCCAAAGCAGGAGTGTTCTCTCTCAGCAATAGATGGCTTCACCCTGTCAGGCATCCGATATAATGAGTTAATAGACAATATCATCTCTTGCTTAGATGGTTTTTGAAGGTGTTAATGTGATACTGGATTTCCCTCATTACATATTTATTCATTCCTTTACCCAGAGCTACTATTTTTTTTTCTCTCCATTTATACCTAAACTTATCGACCTTTGGAGGGGACATTATGATACAGAGAGATCTGATCAGATCACTGGGGAGAAGTAGGGAGGGGCCGTAGGAGGAGTTTGCTAAGGCAATTGTGGGCAATCTAGGATGCGACTGGCTGAGAAGCTGAATGCCTCCAGAGCTCCTGGAAATAAAAAGAGGGCTGGCTCTCAGTCTGGCTGGCTGTCTCTTCCTCAAGGATGCTCGGATGACTGTGCTACGGCTGCCTGAGTTTCCCAACAGATGGTACTTTGGATGGGAAGGAGCTGCAGGTGCAGCCTAATATCAGGCTGGCCTGGCAGAGGGTAGCAGGGTTATCCTTCTTTGGGTGTTCCACAGGGGACGAGCTCTGAGGTAGAAGCCTGCCATTCTTCCAAAACTGTGTAGCTTGTGTATCTTACATTGTTTTAGTTTGTAAACTAACCCTAAAGAAATAAGATAAATAAAGCTTATAGGGGAAATGCTAGGAGAACTCAGGTGTTAGAGAGTTTAGCCTTAATTGAGAGGTTTAAGTGACTAATGCATGTGGAAAGCTGTCATTCCAAAACTGTGAAGCTTTTGAATAGACTTCTTTCCTTTATCACCAAACCTTTGTCTCTGGAGTTTTGCCCAAAGGGTGACAGTGGGCAGCAGGGCCCCAACTGCTGTTCCGTAACAATTAGGTTTGGCTATTTTGCAGGTCTAGCTAGCAGGTAGCAGTACTAGCCTAGCCAGTGCCTCGTCCTCTGCCCCCTCTTCATATAGAGTAAGGTTTCGTGGGTACAACCGTAGTGGGCTATCTTCACCAACAGGCAATACAGCTCCACTCACTGTTAATCCCAGTTGTTCCAGCTGAGGTGAAGGCACACCCTGCCCCATTGTAACAAAGTGAAACTTCCGGTCTCTCTAACTCCCTGTTCAAGCCTGCTTTGCTCGCACGGCCTTTAGGCTAATAGCTTCTGCTTAGTCTTGCCCAAGGACTTCTTATCATCAGAGGAATTTTGCTGGAGGCGTGGGGAGATAAGGGAAGTATTGTTTATCAAGGATTTCCAGGAACCTCAGGATCAGACTCACAGCAACTAACACCATCTTCCTCAGACCTCTGCTGGGGCCCAGGTGTCTGAGCAATCACCTCTCCCCGCTCCCATTTCCTCTTTACTTGGCATATAAGAAGCCTGAATTCTGCAATTTCTTAAGATGGATTTCAAGTACCACGAGGGCTCCCATTTTCTCCATTGGTGCCTTGTTGGTCAATAAACCTTTCCTTACCCCAAACTCTAATGTTTTGGGTTTTGGCTTTGAAAGCATTGGACATGTGGACTTTGGACCAGTAATACCATTAGGCTTTTAGGAAATCTGTCTGACGTGAAGATTAAAAGTATAGTTATACTACTTGATCGGGAATCACTCCTGACTCCAGCCCTGTACTTTGTCAGAGCAAGGTCAGTGGACTGGGGGTGCAGGAGCTGGTGGAAAGGCAAGTGGGAGGTCAGAGACTGAGGGCATTTTATAGATTGTTCTGTTGAGGTTATTGACTAGTAGAACAGAGAAGGCATCTCCCTAAATAAATGAAAGACAGGATAGAGCAATAAAAATTTAGGAGATACAGGTAGTTGTTATTAAAGATGCTATTTTGGTTTGAGTTTACTTTTAAAGAGAAAAATTACCCGAGATAAAGAAATGCATCTCTGCCCAAACGTTGACACTTGATGTCAAAAATAAAGAAAATTGATAGAACTTTCATTTCTTATAAAGACATTGGGAACATCAAAAGAGTTTAAAAATTGGCAATTTTTTTTCAGATCAAGTAGATAGCAGGCAGAGTAATAAACTTTTAAAAAAGCATAATTATATTGTTAGGTCAATTAAAATTGATATTTGCCCGAAGTGAAGAAAATACCAAGACGTCCTCCATCCAGGTATGAACCATGTTCACTGCTACCAAGACCTGGGGAAGTGAAGGCAGTTCTTTCTTGTCACTGTTTCCTAAAACCCCAACCACTTCATCCTTTAGTCAGGACAACTCCAAAGGACGCCACATACCCAGCCTCTCAAACCAAGAGCAGGTGGAATGAGAAAATAAGACCTTAACCTCTCACCCCACCCTAGCCTCCCAAAGAAAGTCTGCAAAGGAGAAAAACGCCCCTTTTTGAAGATCACATCATTTCATGGATTCATGGGGTTACTTCGGAGCCTCTGCCAGGTTTTGTGGAGCCGTGAAACAATGCCATTGTAAGTGATGCTGTGCTTGAGAGACTGGTAGTTTCCTCTCCTCTCCCTCGGAGCACTTGGTCTTCGATTCCAGCCACCTTGCTGTGAAAGGGCTCAAGTAGCTCCGTGGAGTTGCCACATCAAGAGAGGAAGGAATCAATGCCCCAACCACCCACAGTGGCTGGGTCCCCAGCCACTTGTCAGCACCAAATTGACAAGATAAGATGAGTGAGTTATAAAAGTTAAGACACCCCACCTGTCATCACTCAGAGCAGATGAGCTGGCTCCCCCAAACTGTAACACAGCACAGGCTTATGAGTCAAATTTATGACTGTTGTTTTAAGTCTCTAAACTGTATGTGATTCGTTACTTGGAAATAGATAAAAGAAGAGAATCTGTTCTCCAGAAGTGAGAAAAACCTAAACCATGTGACATTGACTTTGCCCCCAGGCAGCAAGTGGAAGCCGGAAGGGCCTCTGGAGAATTGATTGTGAAAGCTGGAAGGGCCTTTTCTAACTCAGAGCAATCATGGAGTTTGGAAGTCATGGTAGAACAATTATTCAATCCCAAGTTTTTGAAGCATTAAAGTTTCAAAGTATAAATAATTTTCCAAAGAAAAAAGATCAGTTAGACTTCATTGTAATTAGCTGCTTTGGATCCAATTAAAAATAATATAGGATCGATCAGGAAAATCTTCAAGGTCTGGAGATTAATTCATACCGACATAGAAGGAGCTGGAAAGAGTTGCCGACTACACTCAAGGCATCACCTAGAGTTTTTCTCCACCGACAGACAATAAAACCTGGGCGTAAACAACAGCAGGAAGGAGATGGGCCAAATTTAAAACTCACTTGGCAAAAGCATTTAGCTTGTATATTCTGAAAAGGTGTAATCAGTCACATTTGCTGGGAAGGAAGCCCTGACAGGAAGCCGGCAGATGGACTGGTTAGCCTCTGTATCATTTGCATGCTTTCAGTTGCAAGTAACCCTGACTCAAACGGTGTAAGCAGTGAAGCCACGCATCATCTTCCATAGGCAGAGACCAAGGCTCCTCCAGGCTTGGTTGGATCACTGGCTCACCAGCTCAGTTGTCATCAGGATCCAGTTTATTGGTGTCTCTTGTCCCCTTGGTGTGGCTCATATATCGGGGAGTACTGATTCACGTAACTATGTGCACCTCAAGAGGGAGTGGCAGTTGTAAGCTCAAGTTGGTGGCCATGTCTCAGAAAAATAGACCAGGGGGATAACCACAATCTGGCACATGGAGTGAGTGGAAATAGCAAACAATGCTGAATTTAGCTCTGCTTTGCTTTGCAGGGTATGTTGCAATGGTGCTCACCGATGTTGACCAGAGTTAAAAGTAAGAGGCAATTTATATTTGCAGGTGAATCTTGTGCCCCCAAAGGGCAGAAACTAAACCATTTGAATTATCTTTTTGGCAGGCATAGTCCCTAAGGTTAAGGATACAAGACTAGTGTCTAGCCGGGAGTCCCTTATGTGGCAGTGAGTGGGCCCGTAAGTGCCACCATAGCACACCCTCAGCCTAGTGGGGTGAAAGCAGTGAGCTCCTGCCCTGAGCTGCTCTGACCTAGAAAATTCCCCGTTCCACATGGGTCACACCAACCAAACTTCAGGTAAATTTTGTTGAAGAACCAGGGAGGCAACAGAGAGTTGTTTCATCTCATTTTACTTCTCACCTGCTGGGGCACTACTTGGGGTAGAACTTGCGGTGGAAGTAATGGGAGCTGAGAGAGTTAGTCCAAGAAAAACTCCCCGTCTCAAAATCCTTGCTGTAGTCACACCTGCAAAACCCCTTTTCCTATGTAGGGAAAAATCTCCACAGGTTCCAGAGATTAGGACCTGGATATCTTAGAGTGTGGAGTACGGTTGGGGGCAGTGGGTACATTTTACCCACTTTTATTTAAAACATATTCATATTAAGTAGCTACCCAAATATTACTAATATGCCCCCAAATTCCAAAATAAAAAATTCTATGGTTATTTTCCTATTTTAAAAAAACTGTTAACTCTCTTGACTTTGTATCTAAAATTTTTAAAAGCTAACTGGATAATTTCAAATCTGAAGCCCATTAGAATGTTTTTTTATGTGTAGGCATAGTAAGATTAATTATATTCTTTCTTAATGCAAATATTTTTTATTTTTAGTAATAAATATTCTCTTCCACATGTGTTTTCAACTTTCAATAAGTGAGAAACAGGGAAAGGAAGTGATTGGTGACCTAATCTTCAAAATCCACAATTCAATAAACAAAACTAAAATAGTAATTATATTTTAATTGAGGATGTTCTAGAAATGCTAGCAAAATGGTAAATAGTACACTATATAATAAAGTTCCATACTTAAAAGTGGTTGTAAATATTCATATGACCCCTTTTTGGAAATGTAAAAATCCCAAATGATTCCTTTCTGTGAATATTTGGTCCAGACATTTCACAATGTCTTCTGCGAGTCTCTGGGCTTGTTCATTTCCTTCAAGGAAAAAAAGAAAGGACGGAACTGGTTTGGGAGAGGTAACGTTCCCGAGTCCCGGTGAGAGTACGGGATCCGTCACTTCTCAGCCGTAAGACTCTAAGCAGGTCGATACCTCCCCCAGGATAAAAGTGGGAACACTGCTTCCTGCCTTGCCTTCCTTCCGGGTTGGGGCAAGGTTCACATGACAGAATTGCAAATGTAGGCCACTGTTATCATCCTGGGGGTGGGGGGTGGGGGGACAGAGAGGGCACGGATTTAAACTGTTCTTCCCCTGTCGGAACCAGGATCACAGGGAGTTATTATAGAGCTATTTCACTGGAGTTTGGACTATGGTACATTGAATCCAAACTTTCTTCTGGTCATATAAAACCTCCTAGAAAGAAAAAAATGTTATTTTAAAAATAAAAAAGGTGTCCTTTAAGACCCAAAGGTGTCAGTGGCATCTTCAGGCTTGATGATTCCTGTTTTTTAGTGAAGAGAACTCAGGACACTGGTCAGCACAGCTGGCCTACTCCAGCTTTCTTTCTTCCCCCTCCAAAACTTTTTGTCAGGTTTTCACAGAACAATGTGAAGTCACACACAAAAAATTGTATTCCACATGAAAATGGCTTAAGATGAATATTTTGAGCGCCCTCCTATTCTCTGGGATAAACCTTTATTTAAGACACGTCCACTCACAGAATAAAATCATAAAGTCAACTGGCTAACACAGCAATTTTCAAACTTTTTTATCTCATGGCACACATAAACTAATTACTAAAATTCTGCAGCACACCAAAAAATATATATTTTTGCTGATCTGGCAAAAAGTCAGTAAAATTTTGATTGAGTCATGCAGGATGGCTGTTGTTGGGTTAGTGGTTGTCATTTTTCTTTTTATTTGACAATCTGAGGGAAAAGAGGTCAGTGACCCTGTGCGTGTTTTAAAAATTCTGTGGCACAACAGTTGAAAATTACTGGGCTAGAACCATCTTACACTGTAACAGGGTGCAGCCAAGCAGAGGCCCCAAATGGGGATTTGTAATGGGGTCCAGAACTCAGGGTGTCCAAGAAATATTAGAAAAATATATATATAGGATGTCCTCATCCCCACAAGTCTGAGCTGGGGGATGGGACACAAGGAGCAGGGCCATTGAGAGTTGTTTTGAATAGCAACAGTTTTGCAGATAACCTCTAGAACAGTCATTTAACATATCTACAACCTTTTACTGGTTTCATGGATATGTTAAACAGCTGTGGCCATGCTATGAGCCAGGGGGATGGGAGTGACTTCGACTTATCATGTAACCGGGAGGCAACTCCCTCTGGGTACAGCACCTGCGTAAAAGCTTGCAGATGATTGGCTCCACACTGTGGGGTCACACCTGCCCAGACTCACTATGGCAGCCTAGTAAAGCTGGAAGAATAGGGAATGCTGGCAGGTGTGATGGATTGTGGGAGGAGTCGGAAATGGGGCTGCAGAGGAAGATTGGCGCTGGGATTTAAACCCAGGCGTGGCAGCCATGCTGGGGCTTTTGGGGGCCACAAGGCTTCGGCAAAAGTTAGAACTGTGCAGCTTTAGGGTGCACCCTTTTTGCCCCATGGCTTAGGAAGCAGGAGAGACTTTGCCTGGAAGAAAAGGGGTGAAAGGATTCTTGCTGGTGGGCCATGAGAAGGTGCCACATGGTTTTGGATTAACTAGAGATCGTGGCGGTGACACAGCTGATGGTGCTGGAACCACGGGGCTGCCTGAACCATGGACTTCTACTTCTCTTCCTGAGATACGGTACCCCAGACTGGGCAAAGGGGAGGAGGAAGGACTATGCATTTGTGGGTATTCTGAAGGACTTCAGCGTTTTAATGAAGACACTAAGTCATTACTCTAAACCTGTATAACTTGTAAAATAAATAATCCCTTTCCTTTTCACCAATCTCTGGCATTGAGAGATGTCTTTCCCTGGTGGTGGGCAAGGTGAACCTAACACGGGAGGGGGGACCCTTGGTGCACAAGGGGGGGGTCCATTTGGTATTAGTATATCATTCGCCACCCCACCCCTACAACTGTTCTGTAACAAAACCACCCTCAGTTGCCTAGGTTTCCACAAATTGTTTTGCTCATAAAACTTGAAGAGCTGGCGTTACCTTCCCCCCAACACCATGTGTGGCCATGCTCCAAATCCCACCCTCCCCAGAGCAGCATGGTTCTGTGATGCAAGAAGGGCTTCCCAGGAGGAGGATGGCAGCCAGTGTAGGAGGGAATCAAAGAGAGCTTTTTGGTCCTTTAAAACGAAACCTGCTTCAAATCCTCCTTACTATTACTGAGAGCCATCACATCTGTCCTTGACAAGATTGTTTGTGTACAAGTTCCCTAAGAGAGAAACTGTGGGACTCATTGGCTTCTGCCACCTTGATTGACTGCAGAGCAGCCGACAGGCAACCAAAGTGTCTCCGGTCTCCATCACAAATTACTCTAATTGGTTTTTAAGACAAACTTGCCAAGCCTGTTAGGCTTAGCATCTCTGACAGAAAAATGTGCAATTGACTTAAATGAAAACAGGAGGATCCGTTTGGGGGTCTTCATCATAAAACTGCCACGGCGCCTTTGTTTGCTGATGTTTAAGAAACTACAGATATATCGTGCACATCCAGAAAATAAGAACCTGTTACAGGCACACTTCTATGTCCTTCATGAGTCAGCAGCAGAAAGCTGAGCTTGTCGAAAGCAACAGACTGTAAAGGAAGTCAGAAAATGTTAATAGAAAATGGGTCATGGAATGTTGTGATTTCTTTGGTTTCCATCAATTGTTCTTAATGCAGGTAAATCCCAAAGGAGAGTAATGGATTCCTCTCTTCCACTTTTTCAGAAAAGTTGTGTTCCTCTATATGAAAATTCTATCAATAATTTTCTGTTCTCATTACAGTTTTTTGAACTAAAGTCAGGTAATAAGCCATAAGTCATAATTACAATTTTTGTTATATTGTTATTCCAGTGTTCTCACCATGAGAACTGAACTGTCTTTCTTCTGCGGCATCTTTATTATCCGTAGTTTCCAGCACTGCTGGTTTCTCTGCTCCATCAGAGATTTATAAACCAGCCTTTGGTGATACCCTCTGGGTTAACTCCCAAGCCCTCCTTTCTGGGCCCTGCCTCTTCCCTCCATGCACAGTTTACGTGGAGCATTCCCAGTGGGCATGTACACTAAGGAATCACAGTTCACAAGGCCAGGAGTGGGAGCATACTCCCCATAAAGGGTCACTAAGGGACCCCACTCTATGTGTCTGGGGGACCAGTGGAGCTAGAATTGGAATGCAAACTTGATTCATTCAGTGCCTGTGCCTGAAGCATGAACATACAAGCTTGGAATTGTTGACCACGTTTCATGGGAAGCAGAGAGAGCTCCTCAACAATGAGAGGGAAGAGTAAAGCCAGACACAGGACAAGGAAGCCCTGAGGGTGTGTAAAGTTCTAGCTTCCAAGTTCAACAGCAGCCCTCCTTTCTCCCTGTACTTAATTATGCTAGTTCAAAGAAATTGCTGTAATTGCAATCCTGTAACTCCTCAGCTTGCATTAACACACATATATCTCTGATCTCAAATGTTCTGTAATTTCTAACGCGAAATCTGATCCCAGAAAATTAACATTTGAGTACAGTTATAGAGACCCCTAGTGGCAGAGTGTAAAATTACTATCCTTGGACTACCCTTGATATCAGGAAGCTCCTCCTTGGACATGCTGAGTTTTTCGCTTAAATATCAAATCTGTAGCATACCCAATGATGTTCTCGAGCTCTTACTATGTGTCTGGTCCTCTTCTAAATACTATAGATGGTTATCTCAGCTACTGCTCACAACCACTCAGTGAAGTAGGTACAATTATAACCGCTCTAGGGATGAGAGGAAGGAGCAGGCTGAGAGTTTAGTGACTTGCCCCCACAGGTAGCAATGGCGGATCAGCTACTCAAACCAGGTGGCCTGACCAGGACCTGACTCTTACCCACTTTACTTCTGTGTGAAGGTGTGCTATGCCATTGTTTCACTTCATTGGTTTTAAACTTCAGATTGTGGAGTTGCTCAAGTGGAGGAAGGTGAGGAGAGAAAACAAAGGGTAGCTGATGGGGGCTACCTTCACTTGCCTTCCTTTTGGGCATGTGTAGTGTTACGGTGTCATTCCAGGTGTCTTCCTGCAGCAAAGGGGCAAAACGTCCAGGTTACCAGATGGGAGACAGGGGAAGGGCACCCCGTGGCTTGAAATGTCATACTCCGCAATTTACCTGCCACCTTAATGAACAGGGCTGGGAGAAGAGTGAGATGCCAAGTTTCGGTAATTGCGGAGCAGGGTGTAGGTGGGAGAAATGTTTAAAAGATGAAATCACCAGCCATTCTGACTGCCTAAATTTCCTCAGAACTCCGTAGCTGAATTTTCAAGGGAATTAATCTGATCCACAGTCCCAGAAAGGAGGCAAATGTATATCCATGTGGTCAGCAGCCGACATGAATTAGTATCATTTAGGATTATCTTAATTTCCACAGCCTTCACTCGTTTCTCGCTCTCTCCTGATTCTTATGGAATAAAAGACATAAAATAGACAGTTTAGGATGGCAGGGAATTTGTGACCCAGTGTCTCCCAGTTTTTCATTATAATTCTAATTTAATAAAAAACCTCATCACAGTACTCAAAATTAACTTTAATAATAAAACTTTTCTAAAATTGGTGAGAAATTTTTACTAATTATAACCTCAGGAAGATGCTGCTTCATTTCTCCCAAAGACTAAAAGAAGAAAAATTACATTGGAGAATAATTTAATAAAAGAACCAAAAGAGAATGATTTTTGTTTCTCAAGGATGACCTTTAGAAACACATGACCTCTATGAAATGGAATTGGAAAAGCACAAGCAGAAGACAGAGATGAAGGTGAAAAATGAGAGGGGCAACAATTCTGAACATGGAAGTTGAAAATGGATTGTAAAGGAAAATTTGGTGAATTTTACTACACACACAAAGTTAAAACCTCAGAAGGCAAATGAAACACACAGGAAGTCGGGGAATGGTTGGCAGTGTACAGGATGAGAAATCATCAATAGCCCAACGTGATAAGTAGCTCTAACAAATCAACAAGAAAAATAGCAGAAGAGAACAAAAGTGCAAATAATTATGTAAGAAATGCAACTTCTGGTAAACATAAAAGAACTCAGTCTGTTTAATAACCAAAGAAATAAAAATTATTTCCTCTTCAGACATTCTTTATACTTTGACTCAATCAAATGAAAATGATGTTGCCAAGGGTGAAATGAAACAGATCCTCTCATACAATGCTGTCCTGGGGAAATTATTACAACTTCATGAAAGGTAACTTTGCTATTTGAATTAAGAGCCATAAACTGTTTTATAATTGCAAACCCTTGGACTTCAAGGAAATTTGTCCTCAGGAAATAATCAGATTCTCATCAATGTATGCATTCAAAGAGTTCAAGGTGGCAATCATTTTAGAGCAAAATATTTGGGAACAACCTATACTTTTAACAATTAGGACCAGACAAAAATACTATAAGGAAAGAAAATTAAAGGCCAATATCCCTGATACAAAAATTCTTAACAAAATATTAGCAAACTGAATTCAGTAATACATTAAAAAGATAATACACCCAATCTACTTTTTAAAAAATAATTTTGGTTTCTAAAATAAATACATTTTTTTCTACATGGTGAGCTAGGAGATGTTTCAGGCCATTTTTTCAGTCCTTAACATTCAACACAGTGCATGTATGAATAATCTATACTGCCAATAAAGGAAAAGCAAACATAGAAAAAAATTAGAGTTGGTTAAATAACTTCTGTACATAATTGAGAAAAATATTTTAAAATTTTGTTCCTAAATCACTTGAGTGAAAATGTCCATCTTGTAATATTAATTAAGAAGAGTGGAACCAAACTGATTAAAATTTTGTCACAGAAAAATTATAAATGCATTACACATGTGAAGAGATTAGAGTCTGAAAGAAAATACATCAAAATGATTAAAAAGTGGTTATGTTTGGAAAGCAAAATTACAGGTATCTTTTCTGAAATTTCCACACTATCTATAATCAAACTGTGACTTCTTTTATAATCAGAGAATATGTTTCAAAAATCATGGATCGATAATAAAAATAATATTTTCTTTACTCATCTATGCAGAAGAATACAACTAAATGAGAAGAACAATTTGATACTCCATTGTTCCAAAGTACCAGCTGTGTGTTTGCCTCTCAAAGAGCACCTGTCTCAGCCCAAACTACCCCACAGCACACAGTTAGTCGGGAGGTTAATGACATATTTTTGTAATTTTCCTTTTCTAAGACAAAATGGCCATCTTCTTTGATGGGCCCCAGAAAAGAAGCCTGCTCTTAATTTCAGCCTTTCTTATAAAATCATTTCTGTCATTAGTTTCACTAGCACACTTCTCACAGCAAATATAACAAAGCTACCTTGGGTTTCTCAACTCTTCAGAAGCTTCGCAAAATTTAGTAAAACAGCATAGTTATATACCCAGCAGTCATTTGACAAAATTATATGCAATTTTCAGTTTCACTAGACACATTCGGTAAATTGGAGTCCAGGAATTTCTTTGAACTCTGATGAAAGGAGTAATTTCTATTCCAAGCCACTCTTCCTGATCCAGGTGGCTGCTGCACTGTAGAAGTTGCTTCGACAACTTTATTCCACTAGGTGGCAGACGTGTGATGGTACAGGTAACAAATTGAGTAACAGGGACAAAACAATAACCAGAGGGTTAAGAAAAAAACAGGACCAAGGGAAGGTCTGATGAGGTTGAAAATGCTAAAAAGATGGAGTATAAATAAGCAAAGAGGAAATACTTAAAAATTACAGTTAAGACTAATAATGGGAAACAAAAACTTATTAATCTCTCTTATCTTTATTAAGAGCAAATTGGGTGTATAGCTCATTTCTGTTCATACTTTGCTTTCTTTGATTAAGAAACATAAAACATATACATTCCACAAAATAGAGGTGACTAATGTACTCTGAAAAATACTCCTGAAATATACTAGAGTATGAAACAGACATCATTAAAAATAAATGTTTTTTGATATCAGTGGTTTTATTAGTAGCATTCTCTTTGTTCCTATTAATAATGATCCTTTTTTTCCTATCCAAAACTCCAGCAGCTGTCTCTGAGCCGGCACTGTGCAATCCGGATTTTAAGGAGCACTCAAACTTATGCTTCTCACCATCCTGTTCTACCAAGAATTAGCCGAGCTCCACCTGCCCACTCCCAACCTCTGAAAGAGGGCATGACTTAGCAGGTCACTGAGTGAGTCAGGAACAGAGTGAGGACTACTCACTTTGCAGCTCCTTGGAATATACCTCTCACCATCCCTGCTGCTGTCTCCACTGCATGATGTAGCAGAGATTTGTTTTAAGATTTTATTTATGTCTAGAGAGAGGGAAAGGGAGGAAGAAAGGAAGTGAAACATCATTGTGGGGTTGCCTTGGGTGGGCCCTCTACTGGGGACCTGGCCCACAACCCAGGCATGTGCTCTGATTGGGAATCAAACCGGCCAACCTCTGGTTCACAGGCCCATGCTCAATCCACCAAGCTACACCAGCCAGGGCCCCATCTAACAATTTCTAATCCCCACCATCATTATACTCCTTTGTTGAAAGCAACATTCTCACAATGACTATTTCATTCCTTTTACAAATAGTTCTTGTCTACTGCGCCCTCGGCACACAACTGGATTAAGATGAAAAAGTTGTAGTCCCTGGCCCCCAGAGCTGTAACCTAGTACAAGGAAAGAGCATAGCAGAGGGCGAAGGGGATGATGTGTAGTGTGTCATGTAGCTGTGACGCCACGTAGCTTGATCTCAGAATCAGTACCCAGGGCTCACCAGAGACCACGCAGTCCTCTGTCACAGGTGAGGAGAAGCAGTCAAATGCCAAATCCAGGCTTATCTGCCTGTGGAGCCCATGGTTCGGAGTTCTGCGCTATTCTGAACCTACGCTGTCAAGAGCTCCCTGGATCTTGAATTCTAATAAGAAATACAGGGTGGGACAAAAGCAGGTTTACAGTCCTTCATATGAAAAATGATACAGTAATTCATAAAAAATAATGTAAAAATAAACTGTGTTTCAGGTACTTAAAACTGTAACCCTGTATGTTTTGCCTTCAGATCACTTCCATTCTAGTAATAGGGATAAGGTATATATATATATATATATATATATATATGCCATTGAGAAAGTGTTATTTATAAAAGTTGTAGGGAGGCCAGACAAGTGGCATTATTTATAACTGGGAAGAACCAATAGATGATCTATCTATAAGGTGACAGTGAGCAGATTTTGAAAAGTAGATAAAATTGGGGCTCATGACAATGAGCAAAATCAATGGCCCAAAATTTATGGATTAGGCAGAGGAAATAGCGCCTATAGTTCAAAGTGATTAGTGTGAGTGCTTGCTTATTAAATTAAAATGAACATTTCCGGTACTCTTCCTGGCTCTGGGAATTTAGCAGTGAATAAAATAGATTTTAAAAACTCCCTGGTTTTATGGCATATTGTGAGTAGTGAGTAAAACACATGGTATGTCAGAGGGTGGTAAATGAGCGAAGAAAATCCAGCCAGAGGAAGAGATGTGCTGGAGGAGACCCGAGACTTCGAGGAGGAGAAGGAGATGGGCAAGGGTTTCAGTGCAGGGAACAGCAAGTTCTCAGGTCCCAGCAAGTTTCTCTTGGAGTACGCCAAGAGAAATAAGAGGAAATGAAATCGTTAAAATCACCTGGAGCAAAATAAAGGAAAGTCATCACGTTGGCGTGGATCATGCTATTCTGACGACAGCTAAGAGAGGTCCCAGATTTAACTGTGGCTCCAATCCGGGGACCACGTCTCCGAAAGGTGTTTGGATCCAGAAGCCTGCCTTGGAAAGCCGTCCATCTTGTGCACACTCCATTCCATGGCAGTGAAAGGGCATTGCTCCTCCTAAAGGCGATCTGTTCCAGTACCCTACAATCTAGTGAAGCAGTTTAATTCTTGAACACATTCTCTAAAAGGAGGGACATACCAGATGAGATGCAAATGCAGGCGGTTCATAGTGTAGAAAAGAGACCCCGGGCCTCCACCAGGATTGTGAGGAGAAGCTCTGGAAAGCTCCGGTCAGTGAGCTGGGACACAGTTAGGGTGTCCGGTCAGAATCAACAGTGATTGCTTTTAGTCAGCTTCTCCATCTCAGCGGCCTGCCCCGTGTCGCCCGCGCTCTTCTGGCTGCAGGCGGAATGGTGCCAGCGATGTCCCTGACCCCTGCTCACCTTGGCCTGGAAGTAACCGGGTCTTCTGTGAACCAGGCCTCACGCGTGGGAGGACCAGAGTCAGTGTGGCCTCGCAGTGGCCATCTTCTCTGCTCTCCACGTCACCTTTGCTCGGTGATGCCACACGTGGGTGGTGAGATCCGTGAAGCCTCTCATCTGAAATAGAAAGGGAGGGTGGGCGAATGAACAAAAACACAAATTCACAATTCGAGGTGCACGTCCTTTTCTCTCTCCTCCCCTCCCAAGATAGGACTTCAATGTACACTAATGGAAAGACTCACTTCTTCATCCCAAAGAATGAATGGAATTTAAATCAGGCAATTTCTGAACCCCAACGGTTGAGACCGTTGCACTGGTTCCTGTGGCAGCTGTGAAAACTGGAGCCCCACATGGGCCTGAAACTGAGAAACACTCCGTTTCTCGGAGCAGAGAGGATGCCCCTCACGGGTCATCCCACCGGGGAGTGCAGGCCACCGATCAGTGTGGCTGCCTGTCCTCTTCCTCTTAGGGCCCTCGCTCTCTCTGTGCGGGGCTGGGAACGGAATTATGTCTCTTATATCAGGAACCCTACCGACGAATTCATCAGCAGCCCTAAGCCACCTGAGCACTCAAGGACAAAGACATGCCTCTGAATATCTGGGAATGAACTTGGTCCTACCCATCCACCGAAATCGTCACTAATTGAGACTGAATTACTGAGTCTCTGAGTGCAGAGACTCAGGAGAAACCACCGACTGCCGTTCGCTGCGTCACAAAGAATAATGACTCTTCTTTCATTCTACCAAACCCTCATCCTTTTGTCCACCCCTTCCAGGATTCAGCTAGCACACTATTTACCTGTACTTCTTTTTAGGAAAACAGGGAGATTTCATGAATATAGAAAGAGAATGGTGTCTGGCAACCACCAGTTACATTTCATGACCGTTGGATTGAGTCTTAGGAAATGAATTTTTAATTCTAACAAATAGGCAATCAGAACAAAATTTAGATAAGCCTCAACTACCTAATTTTAAAAAATGCTATAAAATAAGTATTGCCAGGGATATGAAATAGAATAACATAAGCATTAGCACCTAGTCTGTTACAAAGATTTAGTGATACATAGCTTTTTGTTAAGCAAATATTCTTCTTTTAAAAGGAAAGTAAATACTTTCTTGTCATCCAAATTTTCCTTCTATATTGTACCCAAATGTGTACCTGAAAGTATTCTTCTCAAGAATTTCTATGTAGCATGTTCTAAAATTCACTGCAAAATAAGTCTATAGAGTAAATCCATAAGTACCCGAACAAAGGTGCTAATAAAAGTAGATACTAAGATAACGTCACTGGATTGAACAAAATGTTGAATTAAGAAGTTTGGTATAAAAAATATGGCAAGACACATACTTATTCTTGGGGAAAGGAAAGGTATTCATAAAAAGCATAGAGAAAAATACTAATAATTTTGACAATATCAAAATTTGAAACTTTGCAAAGGGCAGTTGCAAAATGCATCATAAAAAAATAAAATGTAAGTAAAAAGTTAGTGAAAATATTTCCATTATACATAAAATACAAAATATCAGAATCCAGGATCCATATAAAGAATAAATCCTAACTCCAAAAAATCAAAGAATATATACAGTAAATCTCAGATAAGGGGAAAGTATATAAGTATGCCAAAAATCAGAGACTCAGATATTAAATCTCAATAATATTTCCTTTTTACCCATCACATTTTTAAAAACCTGATAACATTGAGATTTGACAGGTGTCTGAGAAAACATATGCACTTATGTGTCCTGTTGGCTTGACAAACCCACAGGGCAGGGCAATTTGTCTGAATTTGCCTAAGGTTCCGGAAATCCCTCCTCTGAGTCCATCCCAGGAAAAAGCTTGTGCACATCCACAAGAAGACACAGTTAAGGATAAGTCGAGAATTGTTTGTATAGCAAAAAAAAATATCTATTCAGTAAAATACTATTTCTTCAGGTGCTTCACAGGTATTATTAAGCAGAAAAGGTTTTCTTGGTGAAGTCTGAGGAAACTCCCAGTTAAATCGAATAGATCCGACTTGGTTACTACGGGATTGCTCCGTGCTTTAGCTGCACTCGGAGGCCGAGAGGGCCCGTAGCAGGCAGTGCTTCCCATCGTACTGAACCACTAACATCTTCCACGGGGCGCAAGCAGCTAGTGCTTTAGGGGATGAGCTTGTGGAGATGCTGAGCTCCTTGACGGTGAAAGAGCAGCCGGGGGCCTGTTTCCATAACAGGGCCCGTAGCGTGCAAGCTCCGAGAACTTAGTGGTCAGGTGGGTTACGCAATGAGTGAACGAATGACTTGTTTTAGCAAAGTGTGGAGAAGTGGAATCACAGCTAGAGGGCAGTGCAGGACTTAGGGCAGGTGTGTTGTGTGTTGTATTGTTTTTTGGTGGGCTTTGTTTTCTACTCATCTTCTGTTTTTGTTTTTCACTATCTTGTGTGAGTAAAGGGAAAATCGGCATGCCAAGGGCTGAGGTGAGAGAGGACAGTGGAATGAAGAAGGGAGAAGGGAATAAATTATTATAAAGCATTTCATTTCATTTTTTAAATCTCTTCGGCTTCCTACCGGTATTTTCCTTAGTTTTTACTTCGTTTCCATTTATCACAAGTTTTGTATGTTGAATTGCCTTTTATTTAAAAGCGAAATAAAAATAACCCTAAAAATTCCTGATTTCTCCAGTTTATTTTATAAAGAGATCTTTAAACTTTGTTCACGATTTGATTGATGAAGACTGTGAAGAGGAGGGAGTTGAAAGGAACGGGTATTTTCTTTCAGAGGAAGGTGTTATCAAAGATATTTTAAAAGAACAACAGTAAAGTCTAGCCTTTCAAGAGGGTGGGTGAAAAATGAAGACCGTATATGGATGCCAGTAGATTCTCACGTATTGTTCTGAGATCGTATTCAAGTGAATCACTTCAAACCATTCTCTAGGAAAATAAAAGCACTCAATTCAGGCCTCTCACGTTAGTACCACAGGTTTCCACTAGAGGGCAGTATTTCCTCAGTTTTGCACAGTGAGTGTGTGGGTTTTGCTTCCATTCTCCCTCCATTCGGGATTCCTTTTTTTTTTTTCTTCTTTTCTCATGCAGACCGCTTCTAAACAAACGCGTTTGCTTTCTTCTGGGAACATTGACGTGAATATAATACATTTCTCCTTTATGCAGGTGAGACTTTACTGGCTACATGCTCACCATTTGCAGGAACACAGACCTGACACTGCATGAAGAACAGGTTAAATGACAATGGGGACAGTGGAGACGCTGTTTGAGATTATGTAATTTTATTCTGCACAAACTGGCAGAATTTTTCTCTTTAATTAGCATTGTTTACTTCAGAAAAATCTATCCTCCTCGCTCAGGTAAATATATATTCACCAAAACCTTATACTGCTTTTGTACAAATATGATAGATGGGGATACTGTTTCCCAAGCTTAAAAAATATTTATACAATTTCTTTTCGACCTTGCTTCCAATACAAATATTATATTATCATGTTTTCAACGTTACTAAGTACCAAAAAGGTGCTATGTTCTAGAACCCATACGGAAAATAAACTTCAATGGAGGGAGGTAATTAATAATGTAAGATCCCAGTTTGTATTAATTTTTAATTTTAATTCGCAAGAAGAACAACACAGTGTTTCACTGGATATATTTTCCAAGTTTATAGAAATTATTTTTATTCCACAAGATAAATGTGATAAAAACAAGGAAAGTCCTATTGATTGCATGGACTTCTTGGGCATTTTGCAATTTAAGTAATTCTGATTTAATGAAACATCAGAGTCTAAAACTGAAACCCTCATTAGCCATAAAACAGATTTGTTTTGTTGAGTTTTGTTTTTGTTTTACATTCCCTGAAGCTCGGGTTGCTTTCCAAGAGTGAATTCTTTACTCATACATTTCATCCTCAAAACAGAAGATTCCCCATCAAACTATTGGCATCCACTAAACGCTAATAACCTCAGAACTCAGCTGTGCAGAAAAGCAATCTACAGTGTCTAGGAATGATTGCTTGTTTCACGGATAATTCTGCCTCTGCACAAAAGAAACAGGGGAAAGAGGTCTGCGCTGTTCTTTTGATAACAAATAGTAGAGACCGTCGCTGATTTTCCCCATTACGCGCTCCAGGGACGAAGATGGAAATGTAGCGCAAAGCATCCTGGTCCTCGCTCATTATGATTCTGTAAAGTCCTGCCATTTAGGAAATGTGTCTCAATTTCCATGGAGATCAAGCAGGAAGGTCAGGCTGAGCTTTAATCAAAGGTATCTCCCTGCCGGTGTTGGAGGCTTCCCTCCCCTCCTATATGTGGCTTTAATTTGGTTGCTATTTTTAAAAAAGGTGCTGAAAGTCACATCGGGGCTTGGCTGTGGCTTTTGTTCACTTAATCCCTGAAGCCGAGCGGGGACACTGGTGTTGTCATTGACAATTTACTCTTGCAGTATATTCTCTGCTAACCTGAGAGGGCTTTTGTCACTGGTGCACAATCGAGGACTCTCTCCTTGTGAAGAGCTGTCACGGCAGGCGAGCTACCATGGACAAGATAGCCCTGGCAATGAGCGGGCCAGTTCCTCGCGGGAGGCTGGTAGGCACACGGTGCGACAAGGGGGTCCTGTCCTCTGGGGAGGGCGTATTGCGCTGTCATCCCACCTCCTTCTGAGGCTCTCCACTTCTCTCTGACCTCTGCCAGGGTCTCTGCCCCAGGGCCACACTTTCTATCTCCCTCTCTCCCTCCCTTATCGATGGAAGAGTCATCAGTAATCTTCTCCAACCCCTTTGTTTCATAGGAGGGAGAATCCCTGTTACTTTTCCAGGGTCCTAGATGTCATAACTCATTCTGCACTGGGTGAGGATGGTTGACTTCTTCTTCCGTGACCTTGTTACTTAGAAGCACTAATAAATGAGGTCATTCCTGGGCGAAGAAGGGGGCCCTAGCCCTCCATGACCCAATATGTCCTCCCAGACCTGACATTGGGTATCCCATCTAAAATGTCCTCTTCAATTTAGAAGTCTTTCATAGTTCACCAATGTGCAGGACTATATGTGTTACACACAAAACTTGATTTCTCCTCATCAAGTTCAAAAACAGCCCTAGGTTTCTCCATGTGTGTTTCAGACACCAGAGCTGGCTGTCAGTGCACAGTCAAGGCCAGGCAAAACGGCCCCACCCCCACCACCCTGAGGGCCCATCTTCCAAAGGCACCCTTTCTTCCCATTTTCCTCTCCTGGCTGGTTATATGCTTGCCAGCTAACAGATTATTAATACCAGCTTAAACTGGGACCATTTTTTTTCAAGGACACTTGCAATTGAAAAGTGAGAAGCAAAAAAGTCTGGCTGTATGACCTAGGCAGCCTGTTTCCCTGTTCTAAATGAATCTCCAAAGCCCTCCAAGGATGTTTTCCAGGGTTAGGGACTTTCAAGAGGGCCAGCACCTTCTCCACACCCTGCTCTTCCATCACTTTACTAGCCTTTCCTAATGAATGCCTGAAATTCCCCCCAAAATGCCCTTTTGCCAAAACAGCTTGCACTATAGAATCTTTAAGAGATTAAGTTACAGTGCTCAGGGAATAGAAAGAACTATTCTCCTAATGCCACAAATATTTCTCTGCCAGCTTCTTGGTTGCAAATGTCACCTACTTTCACTACACAGCATCTAGACATTTGAAAACCATTAACCAAAGCCAGAATATTAGCTCATTAACCAAAGCATCCTAGTAGCTCTGTCTCATATCCCAATAGTGAGCTCTCCAGCCCACCCAGTATGAAAGTCAAGTTCTTATCTGCAGACCTTGCCCTCTCTACCCTATCAACATTCTCTCTCTGTTTCCATATTCTTGCATTTGTTAACATTCTTAGTTGAAAAGTGGCAAAATCAGACTTAGAGGAAAGAAAAGGAATGTGTTGATACTATAGGAGGATATCTCACAGAACTAAGAAAGGGTTGACCAGCAGACCAAGGTAAGGGAGGCAGCTCAGATGGGCCTCGCCCATGGAACCAGAATCACAGTAGGGGTCTTCACCCCATCTCCACCGAGCAGCTCTGGAGAAGCTTCTGCAGAGCTGAAGGTAGAACACAAATCCATCAGCACCAGATGAGGGAAGAACACATTCCTTGGTGATGGTGGAAGTCATCGGTGGAAGAAAAGTTAGTACTTTTTTAAAAAGTAAGGTAATTTCTATGTTCAGAGAAATGAAGATAAACAAATGTACCTGAAATTGGCATATCAGAACTTACTTTGTCCTAAATTCTTCACCCATGTTCCTTTTGTCAGCTAAAATTATAACAGACAATCCTAACAAAAGTTATTTGCATCCCTATGATAAAAAAAATATGGCCATAAATTTTACTTTCAATGGCCCCAAATTGTCTGCATAGCTCTGTCATCTAAATGGAAATAGAAATATTTTTGTTCTGTTCTAAAATTGTAGTAAAAAGAAGGGAAGCTGTGTATGCCAGTTTTATATTGCTTTCAGTTAAACTTAACAGAACCCAGCGTAAGTGTGGTTTAATCATAGATGGTTCAACTCTTCTCTTATTGAAGTAAGTCCGGGGTTGCTTGTCCAGGCAGGCAATCCAGGGTTGCTCAAGGACTCCATGAGGACATCAGTGCCTCCCCTTTCTCTAATCCTTCTTCTCTGTCATCCTCAGCATATGGCTTTGTTTGACATTGTTAATCCATGGACATAAGATAGCTGTTCCACCTTCAGCTTACTCTGCGTCCCAGGCAAGGAAAGAAAAGAATGAAAGGGATGAAAGAGGAAAGGTTTATTGTTGTTCCCTTACAAAGGCTTTCCTGAAAGCAGTACTCACTCACAGCACATCCCCAAGCGATACCCCTTTAGGCATCCTCCCCCACAGAGGGGCCTGAGCGATGCAATGTTTTCAGCTGGATAACTTGCTTTCTTAAAGAACATCAGGCTTTCCTTTAGAAGTAAAATAAAGAAGAATGGACACTGGGTGTACAACTAAAATATCTGCCATGCTCTTGAAACATTGTCAACTCTTTTATTTGCATCAATGAAAACGATCATTTGAGCTTCTCATTGCTATTTTAAAAAAGGAAAAATTTAGTAGTAGAGTATATTTATTAAGAAACTTCTCACTGCAAACAACAAAAACCAAAAACCACCAGATAACCTTAAGAAAAAATGGTGGGGGATTGATACATGTACATGAGGGTATTTTATGGAAGTGAAGAAAAGTTTGAATAATCTACTCTCAGAAAGAAAGGAACCAGGGATGCTCCAGGGATGTCTTGAACTTTTCTCTACAAATCTGCCAGTAACAGGTACCAAGCAATAGTACATCTTACAAAATAGCACCCTAAAATTGCAAGGTGATAACTGCCAGCTCATGTCACAGCTGGGGTTTTATTGGGTCATTGAATCATTCTAGAAGGCCAGTATTTTCTGAATGATAGGGCGTATAATAGTGTCCATTAATCCCTTGGGTGTCATCCCATCGCCTTGCCACTTTTGCTGTGAAGTGAATTTGGGGGTAATATGTTTTCTCTGACAGCATATATGACCTTTAGTACACTTGTAGATGACGAACATCAAGGTATACAGAGAAGAAAAAGAAAATCCAAACCAGAGCATACATTTCCATTCTGATAGAATAAAATCTCTGATTTGTTCACTGAGGGCAAGGGCCCGATTCAGCTGATCTTATTACCAGGTACGTAGAGAGCACCCTTGAGGTTTGACACCCGATTGTGGTTCAGGACTGGATGCTGTTGCTTGGAAAACTGGGCACTCAGCAATGAACCTTGGTAGGCAAGTCAGATCTAGTGGGGGGGACATTCATGCAGTGAAGCCCAGAGCAAGCACAGCATCCGTGTCTGCCACCACGCCTACCTTGTTCACAGCCCACTGCTTAAACACCGCACAGACTAACAAAGGAAAGTGACTGCCATCGATGCACCATCCTGCCCACCTCACTAAGAGTCTCTTCTACAGGCTTTGGGCTTCACCAGCACATGCCTTGTTTGATCAATGGCACATGAGTGGATATGACAATATTGCAGTTCCTAAAAGAGACATTAAGGTATGGTGTGTGCTACCCATTGTTCTCTTGTACTCCTGCCTTGCACCAAGAGAATGTCCCAAGTAGGTTATGCTCTTTCAACTTTGACCCTGGGATAAGAAGGCACACAGAGCTGACCTGAATCCTACCTGTAGCCTGTATTACTGCTGCAGTGGCAATGTGCAGTGCAGGTGAAAGAGAAGGAAATGCTTATTTATGTAAGCCACTGAGCTTTTGAGATTATCTGTTACGCAGCAAAACCTAGGGAAAGCAGACTTAGATGCCAAGTGAACAGGTCGGAGACAATGTACAATCTGCTTCTTTCAGATGTGCGTTTGAGGAGGACCACCATGCCATGCGCTATTCTCCTTCTCCCCAGGGGGCATCAGGTACAGACGCTTGCCCTTCAGTTTGGAAATAACATTCCAACCCACTTTAAACCATTCGTGACATAGAAATGTCGTAGTATCAAACCCCAGAATTTTTGTACAAGTTATCTCCTACTCCATTAATCAAAACATCTGGAGTACTTCCCGTTTTCTGTACTTCCAGGCCCTTCACCTTGACATCACCAATGTCATGAACCCACATGGTATCTACTCTGAATGGCTTGCCCAGACCCCTAGCCCAGGCTGCTGCACCATCTTCCAGCTGCTTTGAGTGGTACCTGCTGCAGCCTTATAGCTGCAATCTGCTGCCCCATGGCTACAGGTTATTCATTCCAGAATATTCACAGTCCGGTGACCAATTCCAAATACCTGACCTTACCCAGAGTGCCTGCACTCTCCCCCCTGAACAAGGACTGAATTGGTTGAGATTATTAGGGTTGTGAGCAACAGAAATGGACTCTGGCTAGCTGAGTGGAAACATTATCGGAAGAGTAGAGGAACGGCTCACAAATTAAAACAAGAGTGGAGCAATGAAGGTTTGAGAAGAAGCCTCAGTAGCTCCAGGGACATTTGCAGCAGAGATTCAAGAATCTGCCCCGCTGGCTGTGGCTCTCAAATTGGTCTGCACATTGGAATCACAGGAGTTGAAAGTCTTAATGCTGATGCTCAGTCCGTACACTAAATGAATTAAATTCAATATCCTTTGGAATGGGACCCAGAAACCAATACCCTTTAAAATCCCAGGGGTGGTTCGGATTGGCAGCCACGGTGGAAACCTTAGCATCATTAAAATCACCTGGAGGGCTTGTTAAATCACAGATTGCTGGGTTCCATCCCCACGGGTCCTGATTTCCATACAATCACTTAGAAATAATTTGCATTTGTAGTAAGTTCCCAGCTGATGCTGAACCTGGGTCCGGGGTGGAGCCTGGAGTCTCTATTCCCAAGCTGTCCTGTGATCTCAGGCAGCGGGTCCTCCAACCACACTGTAAAATTCTAGAGCAGCGCTTCTCAAATTGGAGCAAGCACAAAAGTCAGTGCAAATCTTGTCACAACACCAATTCCTGGACTTGGGGCGCCGGATTCTGATTCAGTAGCTGCGAGGTAAGGCCCAACCTTTTCTAAGTAGCGCGTGTGATGCGCACACTGCCAGGCCGGAGTCCACACTGTCCACAGCGGGGCTCCAGAGCGGCGGTTCGCAGCCAGGGCTGATTTCCCTCCGCGGGGCATCGGGTCAGATAAGAATACATTTTTACTTGTCACAAGGTGGCGGGTGGGAGAGGAGGACAGAGAGAGAGTGCTCCTGGCATCTAGCGGGCAGCTGAACTTCCGACAAGGCATGAAACAGTCCCCACTAGGAATTCCCCAGCGCGAAGTGTCAACAGCCCCGGGGGTGAGAAGCTGCTCTAGAGAGTGGCTATTAACGACGATCAGCTGCTGCTCCTCTTTCGCAGTCCGTTCTGATGTGATGAGTCCCTGTGAGGAAGGATAATGTCGCCCAGCGTAGGTCATTGTCCACTTGCAGATGAATCAGCTCTAGCAGGGAGGAGAGGCCTTGCAGGGGACACATGACCACAGGACAGCCAGCTGCCTTGGGAGAGCAGCGACAGAAGGCAGACGGTGAGCTATTCTGAAAGTCAAGAGAAGCAGGGAAAGGTGGAACTTTAGCCAAGACAACCGTGCTCTCGAGGGGCGTGGAGGCCATTGGGTAGGCTGCTCCTTCCCATGGGTTTCAGACGACGGGGTCTTCATGCGCACAGACGCTGCAGCAGCTGGTCCTATCACCTGAACAGCTGTGCACCTCATGCCAGACCCCGAAGGCCAGGGCACCAGCAGAGAGCCCCCTATTTTCCATCCTTCCCATGTTTCCTTGAAATAAATCCCTATCCCTCAGGTAACTGAGCGTATTACTTACTGTCTTTGCAAACTGAAGTGTGTGCACACACAGGCAGGAGGCATACACACATTGTAATCAGCGTTGATTCAGCTTGAACTTCCAGTCTGTCTTCGGTAAGAACAGGTGAAATATGCAGCCAGGGCTGAAGAAGCTGATCCTGCCCCAGTCTTATCAGACCACCCCTCATTTTAGTTATCCAGTTCTGTTTCAGCTACTAACTTCTTTGTTCTACCAAAGACTGTCCTGGAATTGTTACTTTGTTGGTGGGGAGTGACAATAGCTATCTTCTCTTCGGGATCTGTTCTGAATATTTATATTTGCATATATATTTTATACATAAATAGAGAATGCATATATACATATATATATTTAAACACCTACATATATCTATGTTTAATACACATTCTTATGAAGCAATACTGTTATTACTAATGGAGAAAATTAGTCAGGTTAGGTAACTTGCCCAATGTCATATAATTTCAAAAGTAATAGAACTGGAATACAAACCCAGGTCTGTAAAACACCAAAGGCTTTCACCTAACCACTCTCTTCCCTTTTTCTCCCCAACTCGGGACTTGCCCTTACTGCTCAGTCCCAAGCACGAGACATAATGTATTGCAACATCCTCTGTGGCTAAAACAGGTTAATAAGATCTCATAGGACTGTCATGAAAAACCAATACAAACCAAAATGATCATCGAGGTTAGTCACATTTACAGTACTTAATGTTTACTGAAGACAATTTCAATACATACCTGAGGTACAGAGCACCACTTAGTAACTATAGAATTTTTATGTCAATCAAGCTAAGCACACAGCACATAAGTGATTTCAGACCAGATGGTAAAGTGAACTCAGAATAAGAGAGCTCTTATTGCAACCATTTTCTCAACAAAGATACTGCCTGTGAGGCTGTAACTGCAACCAGCTCCCTGTAGATCACCCAGAAACATGCTGTCAGATCGGCTCAGCTGGAATGAACCCTAAGTGTTCAAGAATGTACCAGGAATTCCCCAAGGCTCTGTGGCTTTCAGACCCGGCGTTTCACTGATTCTTACAGCAGAGGGTAAATGAGAGAAGCATGCGTGAGCTATGCCAGCTCCTCGGAAAGTTGTGTCTCACTTAGATCATCAAAGCCATTGGCCAGACATCCTGTCATCCCCAGTGCTTTGTACGATGCCAACTCTTCTGCAGATGGTTCCCCAAGTGCTACATACTAACAGTGTCTACCTTTCCTGGGCTATTTACAGTACAGTTGTTCTTTATACACTTATTCTATTAACTGCCATTGTCTCTGTTCTCAATAAGAAACAGTGTTACAAGTGACAAGATGGGCACCTAGTTAAAAGACAGCTTCAAAAATAGACCTTCTTGCTCCCAATCATTTCAAACTCTTACAGCATTTGACTGGAGAAAGCATTAAAATTTGTATCAGCTTGTCCTTTATGCTTGTTGCAAAATTTACAACCACCCCTCTACCTGCATCTTCTCTGAGATCCTGCTTTTGAGGGCTACCATGGCAGAATTCCACTCCACTATCTAATGTAATTGTGAAGAGGAATTTTCTGCTTGGAAGAGACCATCTCATTGCAATATGCCATGACATCTTTTGGAAACCAATATCCTCTATAATGGGGAATGGCTGCAGATCAAGGGCAATCATTTCCATGATTTATGAGCAGCACAAGCAGATGGTTTTTTGAATATTTGGCCTTTTCCCAAAAATCTCATGCAAGTTAAGCAGTTGTGTCTTACTGCATGAAAAGCCTTTGCTTCTAGGTAAGGAGATGGGCTGACTCAGAATCTGACTTTGTACTTGAAGACAGAGACAGAAGATGCTGCTAACCTAAAGAAAGCCAAGGAACTACATTTTGTTTTTCCTATAGCTAGCAGCAATTCTAACTACAGACCAAGCTGTGTCAGCCAAAGAAAGAGACAGCCAGATACCTGGTCTGGAAGGTGAAGGTGTCTCACTTTGCTGTGGTTAGATTATTAATTTTCTCCCCTCAAACCTGTGTGACTCACAGGGAACACTATTAGTCTGGCAAGAATGAATTACAGCCCTGATAAAGGTGACCTTCCAAACAAAAGTGGAAAGGCAAACTATTTCTTTTGTGTGAAGCACCTGAGAAGTTAGCAGGTTTGGCTAAGATTCTACACAGGATCTTGGGAAATACTGTTTGATTAAAGAGAAGGATGTTGAGTTGTTTTAAGTGAGATGCCAGGTGAGTGGAACCTTACCCTGATCTGTGACAGGAAATTTTAACTATCTGCAATATTCAGTGTTTTGAAATTTGAAAGCTTTTATTTCAATTCAGTCGATCTTTTCACAGGCCAAACAGGGAATTTTTAAGGACTAAGGATTGACAGTAGTGAAAGATATATCGTTCCACTTCATCCCAATATCGGAAGACTTGGGCATGCTGCCCACATAAGTGAAGGAAGCCAGACACACCGACTTGTAACAGGGAGCCAAGAGGTGGGATACATTTCTCTATAGTAATATACCCAATAATGTGCCATTAGCTTGAGTCTATGTGTTCCTCTTTCTTTTCTGGAGAATAAATATTGGAAAATGTATGAAGTAATCAAAATGGGACTTTCACGATTTTGCATTTTTCCCTGTAGCAGTGAGAACCCTCCCCCTCCGTCGGTGCCTCAGCCCCCCGCAGTGTGGCAGCCTTCCCCCCGTTTGAAACTGTGCATCCCGGCAGGTCTCACTGTCCGTGACAAACTCTGCATTAAACCTAAGTCACTTGATTACTGCAAAGGTTTCCATTTTGAGGTTAAAATGAAAGCCTTCTGCACCCTTTCCAAGGATTTTGAGGGTAAAGACAAAGTTTTCCCCCAGAAGATGCCAAACATTCCAGAAACAAATAGTGAGGCCTCTGACCTTCCCCACCTGTGCTTCTGAAATCACACTCAACTCAGCTCACCTGTTTCCTTAAAACCATCGTGTGCAACTGATCTGTGTGTTTTCAGAGCTCCAAGCATCAAAGGGTAGAATACTTTTTCAGAATTCATCTTGATATCCTTAGAAGATCTTAGATTTTCAGTTCTATTAATATTCATCCCCCCCCCACAAATTCTGTTTTTATTTGTTCACTTATTTAATCACTCATTCACATGTCAATTCACCAAACATTTACTGATGTCCTGTTGGCTCAGAACGCAGCCTTGGACGGAAAGCTGGGCACAGAACAGACAAGGCCCACAGCCTCAGTAGGCTCATGTAATGTATGTGTCTGCTTATCTCCGTGTTATTTGGTTTTACCTTTAATACTTTCTTGAGTTAATTTATTTTTTCTTGTTTAATAATGAAAAAATTTTAAACTATGAATTTGCCTCTGATTACAGCTTTGATAATAAGCCATCAGTGTTCTTACATGTTTCTTGCTATTACTTTTTCTAATAACTGATTGGAACCTCTCTTTGACCTCAGAGTTTACAGGAGGCTGCTTTGCTTCATCTCAAATGGTTGGAGATATTTTGCTCTTTCATTATTAATTTCTGGTTTATTTTACATTAGGGCCAAAGAGTATATTCATTATAATTCTACTTTCTAGGACTTAATATGGTTTCTTTGTGGACTAAAAGGTTAAAGGGTTTCACTTATATAAATACATATTTTAAAAATTGTATTTATTTTTATTTTTAATTTAAAATAGTTTAATTATTTAATTTATTTACTAAATACGTATTTTAATTAATTTATTATTTATTAAAATATTTGATTATTATTTTAATTAAAATATTTCAATTATAGTTGACATTCAATATTATATTTGTTTCAGGTATATAGTTTATATAATCTATGAAGTGGTTCCCCACAATATTATTGAATACATTCCTTAAACTCTAATTTACATCCCGATGACTATTTTGTAATTGCCAATTTGTGCTTTTTAATCCCTTCTCCCTTTTCACCCAGGCTTTCAACTTCTCTCCCATTGGGCAACCATCAGTTTATTCTCTGTATCTATGAAGTTGTTTCTGTTTCATCTGTTTATTTTGTTTTTTTTTAATGCCACATATAAGTGAAATCACTTTGTCTTTCTCTGTCTGACCTATTTCATTTAGCATAACACCCCCTAGGCCCATCCATGAGTTGCAATGGTAAGATTTCATTCTTTTCTTTTTTTTCTGGCTGAGTAGTATGTCATTTTATATATATATATATATATATATATATATATATATATATATACACACACACCATTTTTTATCCATTTAACTTTTTATTGGAGCATTTAATTCATTACATTTAATTATTGATAGGTCTGCAATTATTCCCATTTTGTTAATAGCTTTCTGACTTTTTTTTACTTTTTCTTATTCTCTTTGTTTTCTTCTATATTGATGAGATTCTGTAGTGTTGTGTGTGAATTCCTTTCTCTTTATTTCGTGTATAGCTCTTGTATATTTTTGATGTGTGGTTACCATGTGCTTCATATATATCAAGCTATGTTTACAGCATTCTATTTTAAGTTGTAGATTGTTTATGTTCCAACACATTCTAAAATCACTGCCATTTTGGCTTTGTCAATGAAAATTTATTCTGCAATATTTTTGTGTTTATATATTGGGTTTTTTCTTGTTATTCTTAAAGAAATGCCTTTAACATTTCATGTAATACTGGGTTGGTGATGATGAAGTCCTTCAGCTTTTTCTTGTCTGGGAAACTTGTTTTGTCTCCTTTGATTCTAAATTATACAATAGCTTTTCTGAGCAGAGTAATCTTGGTTATATGTCCTCACTTTTCATCAAGTTGAATATTTTATGCCAATATCTCTGTTCTGCACAGTTTCTGTTGAGAAATCATTTAACAGTATCACAAAGCTCCTTTGTAGGTAACTGCTTTTCTCTTGCTACTTTTAAGATTTTCCCTTTGTCTTTAACTTTGTCATTATAATTATCATATGTCTTGTTCTGGGCCTCTTTGGGTTCTGCTTGTTTGGGACTCTACACTTCCTAAACTTTATGTCTATTTCCTTCATCAAGTTAAGGAAGTTTTCAGTCATTATTTCTTCATATAGGCTTTCAATTTCTCATTCTCTCTCTTCTCCTTCTGGTACCCTATGATGTGAATGGGGTTGTGCTTGATGCTGTCCCATAGGACATTTAAACTATCTTCCTTTTTAAGAATTCTTGGCATGTGTGTGTGTTCTGATTAGGTGTTTCCTGCTATCTTGTCTTCCAAATTACTGATTTTATCCTCTCCTTCATCCAATTTGATGTAGAATTCATCTAATGTATCCTCCATTTCAGTTATTGTATTCTCTATTTCTGATTATTTTTTATACTTTTTATCTTCTTTTTTGTGTTTCCTATCTCTTTGTTGAAGTTCTCGCTGAAATCATCTACTCTTCCCCTAGTGTCATTGAGCGTCCTTAGAACCAGTGCTTTGATCTCTGCATCCAGTAGATTGATTGCCTCCATTTTTTGTTCAGTTCTTTTTTCTGTAGTTTTGTTCTATTCTTTCATGTGGGATATATTTCTCTTCCATCTCATTTTGGCTGCCTCCCTGTTTTTGCTTCTGTGTATTAGGTAGATGTGCTACATCTCTCAGGCTTGGCAGGGAGGTCTTCGATAGCAGGAGTCCCGTGGGGCCCAGTGGCACAGTCTCTCTGTTCACCTGAGCTAAGTGATGCACAGGTGTTCCTTGTGTGGGCTGTATGTGACTTCCAGTTGCAGCTGAGCCTGGATTGCTGTTGGCATGTCATTGGGTGGGACTGACCCTCAGACAATCACATCATCTGAAAACAGGAGCAGGTTTTTTCTCCCCTTTGATCTGTATGTTTTTAGTATTTCTGTTTGTTTTTTGCCTTATTACTCTAAATAGAACTTCTAGTACTATGTAAAATAAGTGGTGAGAGCAGATATGTTTACGCTGTTCCCAGTCATCGGGAAAAGCATTCAGTCCTTCATCATTAAGTAAAATATTAGCTACAGACCTTTTGTGCATGATCGTTTTCAGATGTAAGAAGTTCCCTTCTATTTCTAATTATTCTGAAAATCTTTTTGGTGAATATATGTTGAATTGCATTAAATGCTCTTTTGACATAATGGGTGTTAAATTATGATAAATGTTTTTACTGCACTGCTTGCTAGTAGCATGTGGTTCTTCTACTCTAACCTGTTACTACAGTGGATTGCATTGATTTTTAAAAATATTGTATCAGCCTTGCATTCTTAGAATAAATCTCACTTGTTCATGGTATATAATGTTTTTATATTTAGGTGAATTCCATTTGCTAAACTTTTGTTAAGGATCTTACATCTAAATTGATGAAAGATATTTACCTGTAGTTGCTTTTTGTATAGTCTTTGTCTAATTTTTTGGGAGAGAGGTAATCAGAGCAACTAGTATCATAAAATGAACTGGGATGCACTGTATACTTTTCTAGTTTCTAGAAGAGATTGTGTACAATTGATATTAATTCTTCTTTAAATGTTTGGTGTAATTTTCTGGTAAAACCCTCTAGGCCTGGAGATTTTTGCTTGGGGGGAGCTTTTAAATAATAGATTCAGTTTATTGAATAGTTAAAACTATTCAGAGTATCATTTCATATTGTGGTGCGTAAATTGTGGCAATTTGTGGATTGTTGTCATTGTTTCTTGAAGAATTGGTCCATTCAACTAGTGTGTAACATTTATGTGTGTGTATGTTAGTTGTTCCTTGTGGCCTCCGCTGATACCATGGGGAGAGTAAGTGGTCTTTTTACCACCTGGAAGTGGTAAAAGTTCTGACTTTCCTCCAGAAGGAGGGGTGAAGATGCCTCAATACTGCTGTGTGGGGTTGGAAGCCCACTGACACAGCAGGGAGTGTTCAGCACCCTTACTGCCCAGCAGGTATGAAAGTCTTGGCTCTTTGCTCAAGTATCCCTGACAGCACCCTGACACTCCCTGACAGGAGAGATGAGATACCACGTCACATTCTGGTGACATTCGAAGTATAGATTCTTCACTCAATCTTTGTTGGCATGGGTGGGGATGGGGTCACAGAATTTTTGTGCTGTATGGCTATAATAATTATTACCTAAAAGCTTTCTGTTTCTAGGTTGTAGCTTTCCTGGTCCTTTGACTAGAAAGAGGAAGATTTGTTTGGATTTTTTTTTTTTAAATCTCTGGCTTTACTGAGTTTCTGCTTCATTAGCTCCAAATATGTGATATAGGAGGCAAAAAGAAGATTCAGGGACTCAGGAAACTTACCACTGTTATTCCTCAGGTCCCAAGACCCCCTGCTGGTCTACCTTCTTGTCCCCATCTTTCAAAGCCTTCTTATGTTTGGTTTATACATAGTGTCTAGGGTTTCTGGGTGTGCTTAGTAGGAAGAATAAAGAAAAGTGCATCTACTTCATCTTCTCAGGAGCAGAATTCCTGAGTTTCCTTAAAAATAAAAATGAATTCTTGGTTAGTTTAAGTGTATCATTGAGTAATCTTTTTGCAATAGGAGTAGTATATAAGCTTTATTTTCTAAAATTCATAACTATATCAATATATGCTAAATAAAAAGCTTCTACACATGAAAAATACCACTACTAAATAGAAAATTTCTGGTCAGATTAATTTCGCTTACTTCGAAACTCTACGGGTATTGCTTCACCAGCATCTAGTGTTCAACGTTATGCAGGAAAAGATTGAGACCTGCCAGATCTCTCTACTTTTTCTTTCTGGATGTGCAAGAGGTACTTTGTTTACTCTTGAAATTCAAATATTTTACCAGGATATATTTAGGTCTTGTTATCTTTTTTCCCCAGTTTGCCTTATATGCTGCCTCAGGATATTCTTTAGCTCAGGAAAGTTTTATATCATTATTTCCTGATCTGTGATCTGTTATTTGTTCTGTCTTCTTGGAAGACCAATTTTCTGTAGGCTGAACTTTTGTTCTTTGCCTTGCACACTTATACTCTTCTTTCTTGTTAATTTCTTCTCTTTGTTCCTGTCCTCTGAATTCCGGGAAAATTGTTGAAAGACATCTTCCAAGTCCTGGTTCCTTCTCTGAGGATATTAGTCTTTTCTGTACAGCTTCTAATATAGACTTCGATTTCCTCATTACATTTCAAAGTCCTTTACAACTTAAACTTTTCTTGCCGGTTCTTTTTATACTTACAGCTGTATATATAGAAACTCCTTCCACTTTTTAATGTCATTTTTCTTCTCTTATTGCAGAGATTCTGTGTCTTCTTGAAGTTAATCGAGTGCACAGTTATAATGTATTTATGTTCCTTCTAGTAAATCTTCTCTAGTTTAAGAAGTCATATATGAATAGGAAAAACAAACATTACAAAATATAGGTAATAAATAGCAAATCTCCCTCTTATCCCAAATATTCATCTTTTTCCTATGATCAAACATTATTAATTTCTCATTATCTTCCAGAAATATTTTATGTATACATGAGCATATAAATATATATTTATGTTTTTTGTTTTAATACAAAAGGAATCATTTTATTTTTATCATTTAAAGAACATCAACATGTATTTAACATGATAAAAAAGAAATGAGATACAAACACTCGAATGTAAACAATATAATAGCCTTTAATACTCACATTGCATGAGCTCACATTGTATATCATTGTATGATATAATCATAATGAACATAATTACATTTGTACACAAACTAAGTACTGGACTTGAAAACGTGCTTATTTCTGTACACATATTTCAATAAAGTATAAGCCCAGTACTTCAAATGCCTATATTTTAGATTTTTTTTTACCAAAAAAGTAATCAATAACATCTGTGTATATAGCCTTGCTTTACAGATTATTTTTATTAGTATATCACAGTTATTCTACCTCATTCTACTAATGCATAATAATACATTATTGTTATACATTATTTTTCTCAAAGTAGTACGCAAGTAGCATTCACACATATACATCCTTTTTACATGTTTATAAACACTTTTCTGCATGCATCATGTAATGGCATTCACATTTATTCACTGAAATAACATTATTCTCAAAGTAGTGAGCAAGTAGTACTAAATGAATCCACCATAATTGATTTATCCACTACCCCATGAGGAATATTTAAGCTGCCAAAAGCACTTAACCATGAAAACAGTTTTTGAAAAGTATGATCTTCCTTTGATTCATGAACTATGTTTTGGGGGGCATTGTAATTATTGTTCTTTTTGTTTTCTTTTTTTCTTATATATTTTTTCTTTGCACATTCTTGGATACTAAGAAATACATCCAAACTTGGTGTTTACCCAGCAACAAGGTGACTTAATTACCCTTCTTTCCTCTCACCCTGTCCATTTTTTAGTGTCCTCCTTGAAAACATAAAATCGAGGTGCTGGTTATTTTATAAACTCATTCAAGAAATTCTAAAGGAATACACACTAAAATGTTAATATTTATCTATGGGTGGGTGAATTAAAAGAGATTTTCACTTTTATTTTTGTGTCTTTTTGCATTGCTTAACTTTTGTACATTGAAAAGATATTAGTGCTATAAAAACAATATAAGGAAAATTTATTCATCATCGTTATTTTTTAATTAAAAAGAAAATTTTAAATTTAGCATTGCCAGTTCAACCACCCAAAATGTGTGAGTGGGGGCGGCTGAAGGTGACACAGGCCCCAGAAGAGGAATTTCATCTCTGTGCCATTTTTTGAAGTATGTTGAAGACATGTGCTGGTGACACACCTCTAGTTGGTCCTGGTCCTCACAGAAAAACGATGAACACCCTTAGGTGCTCCCCCTTTTAAACTGCTGTTGAAACCTTGATTTTTGAAAAAATTTAAAAAATTTTTAAATTACAGTTTACATTCAATCTTATTTTGTATTAGTTCCAGGTGTAGCCCATAGTGGTTAGACAATCATGAACTTTACAAATTGTTCCCCCAGATGTTTACATTACCCATCTGACACCATCCGTATTGACTATATTCCCTATGCTGTACTTTGCATCCCCATGACTGTTTTGTAATGATCAATTTGTACTTCTTAATCCCTTCATCATTTTTACTGGGTCCCCCAAATCCCTTTCCCTCTGGCGACCATCAGTCTGTTTTCTGTATCTAGGAGTCTGTTTAAATTGTTTGTTTATGTTGTTCTTTGGATTCCACACATAAGTGAAATCATATGGTATTTGCCTTTCTCTGAATTATTTCACTTGGCATAATATCCTCTAGGTCCACCCATGCTGTCACAAATGGTAAGATTTTCTTCTTTTTTATGGCTGAGTAATTTTCCATTGTGTATGTGTACCATCGCTTTTTCATCTGCTTGTCTATTGATGGACACTTGGGTTGTTTCCATATTTGATTATTTTAAGTAAGGCTGCAGTGAACATAGGAAGTGCATATATTCTTTCAAATTAGTGGTTTAGGTTTCTTCGAATATATACCCAGATGTGGAACTTCTGGGTCATAAGGCGGTTCTTTTTTATATTTTTTGAGAAACCTCCAGTGTTTTCCATAGTGGCTGCACCATTCTGCATTTCCACCAACCTGCAGTCCCACCAACAGTGCACAAGGGTTCCCCTTTCTCCATATCCTCACCAACACTAGTTTGTTGATTTATTGATGACAGCCATTCTGACAGGCGTGAGGTGATATCTCATTATGGTGTTAATTTGCACATCTCTGATGATCTGAGTTGTTGAGCATCTTTTCATGTCTATTGGCCATCTGCATGACCTCTTTGGAGAAGTGTCTATTTTGGCCTCTGTCCATTTTTTTAATTGGAGTGTTTGTTTGCTGTTGAGTTGTATGTGTTCTTTACAAATTTTGGATATTAACCCCATCTCGAATATATCATTGGAAAATATATTCTCCCGTTCAGTAGGTTGTCTTTTTGTTTTGTTGATGAAAACTCCAGGGTTTTTTGGCAGAAAATGAAGGTACAAAGTATTTAATAGATGAAAATTCAATTGAAGAACTTTTTAGAGTGTTTAGGGCAGAGTCTAAGGATTAGCAATTACAGAGAGCTAAAATCTATCTACGCCCAAAGGAAAAGATAGATGAGGGTTTATTGAGTACAAAGGAGAGCTATAGCTACAGGATAAGGCCTCCAGGAAGAAAGAGTGTGGCCTTTGACATAAAGATGTTACCAAAACCCAAAGAGAGCTGGAGCAATGGAAGCAGAACTACCTTTTAGGACTTGCAGTCAATAGCAGTGCAAGGAGAGAGGAAGCTGGGGAGAGTAAATACCCAGTCATTCTATTCTCCTGAATTCAGATTTCCTGCTATGTCTCCTGGTACCAAGGCTCCATGAGTAGTCAGATATACCCCAAAGTTATGCAGAAGGTTGAAAAAGGCAGTGTGGCATACATCCTGTCTCACAGCCACTTAGGATGCCATCTTGTTCTGGCCATTGCTGTGGCAATCAGCTACAGCAGCAGAACCTTGGCTCAGCTACACTGCACGTCTCTTGTGCCTCAGGAATCCTTGGTCTGCATGAGGCTAGCCTGCTCACCCATTCTGCAATATGCTCAAAGTGCACGGGAAAGGAAGGTAGTGGTCCCTGGGCAACCCTTGACCAATCAGGGTTGGAAGCCCGTAGATAAATAAATCCTCTTCCATCTCTTGAGCAAACAATTTTTAAAGAGGATCTGCAGTGTTCTTCAAAGTGTTTTCATTGAGCCTGTGTTGCCCATAACAGTAACTATCATTCACCATTAATAACTTCATTCTTGGGTTCATTGCCTTCTCTGCTTACCTATATCTAGCTCCTGACTCCTGTTCCCTGACATCATTTCCCAAAGTAACGAACTTCATGTATCCCTTTTCTCAGGCTCTACTTTGGGGTAGACCCAAGAGGGGCAAAAGGAAAATAACCAATCCATGTATCCACCCTTCTCCCAAGTGATACAGGGGGAAATAACCCTATTCCAAAAGGCAGATTTTGGAAAACTCTGATTAGTCTACATTAATAGTTTGAAAGAAGTCTGTGCGACCAGTTTGGACCAAAGAAGAGAGCAGAAAAGTGTGTTATGCTTCATTGTGTAGGAGAAAACTACAGCACACGAGCAGCTCTAAACAGGCAGCCTATAATGTGAGACTACTACAAAATACATGTTTCCGTTGGGTTCAAAACATGACTCAAAGGGTTTAGGTTAAAAAATACACACTATTGGTCACACAATAGTCTAGCAAACTGCTGGTTCCTAAGTCACAAGTCAGAGCTCAGACCCAGAAACTTGAGAAAGGGAGGACAGGGAAAGGAAAGCCCGTGGTGGCCACAGATGTGTAACCAGAGTCCCAGGCATGGGAAAGCCCTGGGTTTAAGGCTGTGTCCAGTGTAGGGTTTGATTTTCCCATCATTTAGATGTGCACACTCATCTCTGATTCCACCAGATAAAGGAGATTCTGTAAAAACCAGTGACTGACCAACTTTTTTTCTAGAAAAAGCCATATAGTAAATGTTTTAGGCCTTATATACCATGTACTCCCTATAAAAGCAGTCATAGAAAATGCATACACACAATGATTAAAATAAAATTAGGGGGGAAAGAAAGAAAATGCACACACAAATGGCCGTGGCCATGCTCCAGTGAAACTTTTTTCTTACAAATACAGGTGATGGATTTGATTTGGCCTCTGGATTGTAGTCCTCTGACCCTAGTGTAAACCAAAAAGCCCTTTGTCGCAAACAACCCAATTGTACCTCAATCAATACTTTCTTCATAATGTGAAGATTTCATCAGCAAGTAAAATATTAAACTATCCAGCAGCTGTCATCCAAAAATTTTATTTTCTCTTACTTAAGAATGCTAGTATAGGAAATGTAGAAGCCAAAAAAATGATATGTATGACCTGTGGACATGAACTAAAGCGGGGGAATGTGGGTGAGGGGTTGTGCATGGAGCAGGGAAATAAAAGGGGGAAAATGGGACAACTGTAGTAGCATAATCAATAAAATATATTTTAAAAAAAGAATTCTAGCAATTTACTGTTTTTATTTCCAGAAAAATTCAGAGTAGCAAATACTATCTAATTAATCATATTTAATTTCTTACATATTTAATATCTTACAAAACACGACATATCTCATTATGAAGCTCCTGTCCCCCAAAATGAAATTGAGAGCATAAGCTCTGAAATCCTATCCTGAAAGTCCATCAATTTAAAGAAAAAAAAAACACTAACTAGAGCTAAAGAAAACACATTTTTTCAAATGCAGTCACATAACTAAACCCAAAAGTAGTCTCCTGGAGACAACCTTATGTTAAAAGATTTTCATATTTTCTTGAGAACTTTTCATGCTGAAATTTCTAAAAGCCACTGGCTGTTCACAGTGGCAGAGAGTAACAGTGATTTAACAACCCCAGGCAAAATTATATAACAAAGCAAGGGTATGCCGGAGTAGATTTCCTATCCAGTGCTATGTAATGTGCAATCGCACAAATTAGAATTTGGTCAGGCCCCAGATGCTAATTGCAGTACCGGGCAGAGTGTACTCAAGGTTTAATTTACATCACATAGAGTAGAGGCTTCCAGTACTAGGCACCGAACCTCGAGTTCGAATGCTCTGGCTTTTCCTAAAGCAAAAGAACACACGACCAACTTCATTGTTCAGTAGCACCATAGGTATCTCTGTGGGAGATTTTCTAACAAATTACTGACAAGAGTTGGCCCTACTAATCCATAATCATGAATGCCATCAGTGCCTACGGTTAGAAGACTAAAAAGCCAAAGAATAGCACACACTTGGGCCTTGTTCAGACTAAATTGCTACAGAACAAGGGCCAAATACCAAAATAACTGCAACTACATCTTTAGAGAGTTCTCCCAAAATAGTTTTTTTTGGGGGGTATGGAAAAATATTACAGAAAAATAAGCAATTCCTTTAAAGTTAGGAATTTATTTTTTCCTGGTAAGCAAATGTTTAACTTTCTGACCAAATAATGATAATTTTTCCTTATCGACACCCACAGTTTCTATCAAAGACTACAGAGTTTTCTTTGCCATCTTCTTTAGATATTCTCTAAATTGAATTGGTATATCATTTATAGATACTGAAGTCCACGAGGTAATGGCTACACAGTGTAATTTAGTCAGATTTAACTGATGCATAAGGAACATAAAAACCGCTAACCAAAAGCTGAAATGTCTTAGCAATGTTAGCAAATGGCAGCAGTTACATTTGTATTCATGTAGAAGTGTGTGGGGCAAGACTCCCACTGACTTCTGTCTCATCACAAAAGACTTCCTGAGAGAGAGAATGCTGTAGAAGAGAAAGAAGAACGTGCAAGTGAAAGACGTAGGGAGCTGGGAGACAGATAAAGCGTGATAGTTAAAATAGAAAGCATCCATTTAAAACATGTATGTTTTACTTAAATTAATGTGAACTAAAATAAATTTGCATAAATACATCAAAGGAGAAAATCTGCTTATGAAATTTTGCAGTGGTCCTAAAGACACGTTTGTGGTCGAATTAAGGCTGTGTTTAAGTGAAGGATGAGACATTAGAGGCTGAAAGAAAGGCATGATACCTGTTGTGCGCAGTGCTTTACCAAGAATGTCTTGTACATTGATTTCATTCTGATTACAACCCTGTGAAATAGATATATTATCCCCAATCTCCAGATAAGAAAGTAAGGGGAGTATGAGAGACTTATCACAGGTCATTTAGCTGGTGAATAGTAGACTAATAAAAATAAAATAAAAATTTAAAACTCCAATCTTTTAGCTGTGTTATTTCCACTTTACCACAAAACATCCTTTTAAAAAGGACAAAGTAGCAAGGCCTCGCAGGATACATACTCCTGGACTGAGGGCACAGTAAGTTTCAAGGTCAGTCTAAAGTGTGTCCCTGGGCTTTGCCAGTCACTGGCTGTCTGTGGAATCTGTTAGTGGTAACTTCACTTGTCTTGTCTCCAACTGCATTACACACACCCTCAGGCTTTTGCAAACCCCTCGGTATGATTCTGGGAGTCCCAGGGGTGTCTCACAGTCTCCCCCCTGTGTCTTTGCAGTGACACCCACTACCTTGAAACCACTTGAGGGCAGTGCCCCCCAGTGTCCCTGCTAGAATCATATTCCATAAGGGCACTGACATCTGACCAACATAACATGGCCTCAGCCTGACTGAACTTTAGACAGCCTTCCTCCTGATAGCTCCTGGTCTTCCTTTTTTTAGAGCATTAACTTTAGAAAACTTGGAATTGTAAATTCCTTCTCCACCTCTTGGAGATGCAAATCTTCTCCCAGCCACTGGCCAATTTTACAACCCAAAATGTCTTTCTTGAGTACCTTGAAATATCATCGTCAAGAAAGACAGAGCACCTATCTCCCTGTCTCTGTGGGAGAACAGGACACTAACTTTGTTAGCAAACATGTGGACGCACCATTTCCACCAAGCTTCCCCCTAATGTCCTCCAGCTACTTCCCACCCACTCACCCCCCATGCTTAAAACTCTCCTGCCTTTTGTCTCAGTGGAGTTGAGTTTAGCCTCTCCCCACTATTACGACAGTCTTGAATAAAATATTTCTTGCCTATTTAACTCTATGCACTGCCAGCTTTTTCAAACCAAAAGTGCTACAGTCACTGAAAACCTTTCTGAGCAGTAAACCATCAGGGATTCAAAGAGGTGCGGAGGGAACACCTCTCTCCCTGACACAGGTCACACTTTGTAATTTGCAACAAAGCCAAAGCATTATTCCTTTTTCCATATTTTGTGGAGTCTTTTATGCAAAGAGTTCCTCTACCTGCTGGCTACTGTTCTATGGCCTAAGTTAGGGACATATGATCGGCAAACACCAGACTATACTCTTCATCTCAGTTCCTTCATCGGCACCCCAAAAAACAAACTGCTTTCTTTCTAAACCCCACCCCCAAATTTTTAGTTCAAATGAACTCTTCATAGACCCACCCACCAGATGGAAATCATGCTCATACATGTTTAAATTCCAATTTAGTCCAAAACCAAGATCCCTGCTTCATTTAGATGAATGAAATAGTGATACGGGGGTGCTTAGAAATAGAACAAATCAGGAGGGAAAATGATGCATTTTTTTTTCTTTACTCCTCTGGCAGTGTTTGAAAGAGCTAGTTCGAAACACCATTCATAGAATGTATTTAAACACTCGTATGCCTTTACCACACACTGATTTTTCCATTTAATTTTAAGTGAAGTTTACAGCCCAGCAAGTTTACAGCTGTTTTACTTTAAAAAAAAAAAAAATGAGGAGTGCTGGAAGCACGGGTAGAAAACAGAGTTGATCTCAGTTCATATTAGAAAGAGCTGTAACAATTACAGCACTCCAGCACTCTAATCAACTATTGTAAGAAAACGACTTTTCTATGTGGGGATCTGGGTAGAGGCTGGAGATAGTGTATTCAGGATGTTGTAGAGAGAATTTACATTTAAGGTAGGACATTGGAATTCTCCAAGGACCTTCCTGTGGAGGAGCTTTGCCCGCAGAGCTGCCCCACCCTGTCCACAATGGATGAGAATAAGTCTACCAAGACATGATCTGCTTGGGGAGGAAAGATGGCCAATCTCTCAAAGAAGAAGGGCCAGGAGCCTGTTCCTCAATGGTCTTTTATTGGGTTCATTTGCACAGGATTACAGATAAAGCTCATTAATCATTGTCAGGCAGTAAGGATCAAACAATAGATAACAAAGAACTCTGAGGGCCTATTTTGTGTCAGGGTCAGATAGCTAAAGAGCTGTAAAGCTTTGAGGAACAAACTCACTTCTTGCTTGGACCCTTATCATTTAATTGAGAGCATTCTAAGCAAAGCAGGTTTCACAGGATCTTACATATTCTTTCTTAGGCCTGATTGCCAGGGGAACCCACCCTTTCCAGCACAGGGCTGCACCACCCTCTGTCATTGTTTCAGGCTTAGGTGGAGCAAGGGGAGTGAGGCAGCCAAGAGATTAGGAGACTTCTCCCAGACAGAATGAGGACTCAGGCTTTGTCAAAGCCGAGGGGCGAGGGTCCTTTGCCCCCTTTTACTGTACCCCCCCAAAGTCCTTCCTTGGGGGCCTCCCACGGGATCATGCCTGTCTTAGGTTGTTCCCCCCTTGGGGAATCTTACCTGTCATTGGCTAACTGACCAAGCATTGGGAGCCAGTTATGGAAAGAGAAGCAGAAGGAGTGCTCCTGCCAGGGAGATAAGCTTTTGTCTCCTTGGTGGCTTACGGTCCAAGGTCACTCCCTCAGCCTTAGCCTTGGCGGGGGTTACAGCTTCTGAAACCAGGCAGGGTGGTTCCCAACACCTTCCAACTCTGAGATGATACTATGTGGTGATATCACTATTTGCAAAATATTATCCTTGGATTCCTTAATGAGATCATCTTAACTTCTTTTGTATATTTAGCACGTCATTAACCAAATAGAAAATATCCCCAAATACAGGACATTTCTTTCTGAAATAGAACACCTAATAACTGCAAGTCATTTTTATCAACACATCAGCTTCAAGACAGGCTAGGCAGAAGCTTTGAATTGTGCATTTAACTGGATCTTACATAGCTGCTATTATCTTTGTTCTTTGACATCACATTCGAATTGATTTAGTTATTCCTCAAGGCCAATCTCCATGTAATTAGGCATCGCTTACTCACAGCTGAATGATATGAGCACTTCAGAGATAAGTAAATTGTTCTTTCTCATTTTTTTTCTTTTAATTGCTACATTAGAACACTTCCCAGAACCCTGTGCCAGGCATAAAACTATCACAGAAGACAGGATCCTTCCTCTCAAACGGCTGATACTGTAAAAGAGAGGGAGAGAGCTCCAGACAGGAATCAGATGTTTCTCTTTCAGTTGATCTCCCCCACTCCCAGGTAGGTGAGTGATTAGCTGGGCTGAACTGATGCTGGAAACTAAGCCAATTGGGCTGACATCTTAGATGCTGGCCTAGCTGAATTTCTGGAGGTCATCCATTCTTGCTGGTATGGGAAGCCATACAATATTCACAAAAAGAAGAGACTGTAGGCTTTAGGACACTCTCAGCTACAGGATGATCTAGGCTTGTGGTTAAGACACCTGAACCTTTCAAATCTTAAGATCTCATACACATCTGCAAAATGGGAATGCTACCACATGCTCTGATTACCATAGCAGGGATGTCAAACTCATTTTCACCGGGGGCCACATCAGCCTCGAGGTTGCCTTCAAAGAGCCAAATGCAATTTTAGGACTGTATAAATGTAACTAATCCTTAACTAGGGGTAAGGAGCTCGGTGCTGCCATTGGGTAGAAACAAGGTGCCGGGCCAGGTAAAACAAGGTGGAGGGCTGGACTCGGTCCGTGGGCCTTGTGTTTGCCACCTATGCAGGCATAAAGTATTGTAAAAATTAAAAGATAAAAATGCTATGTACATATTATTTATTTTTTAAAGATTTATTTACTTATTTATTTTTTAGAGAGAGGGAAAGGAAGGGAGAAAGAAAGGGAAAGGAACGTTGATCAGTTGCCTCTTGTATGCCCCCCAGTGGGGACCTGGTCCTCAACCCAGGCACGTGCCCTGCCTGGGAACTGAGCTGGTGACCTTTCAATTTGCAGGCAGGCACTCAATCCACTGAGCCACACCAGCCAGGGTTATGTATGTGCTGTTTAAAAGTGGTTATTATTTGGGGGAAAAACAATGAATAAAAGAGCCACAACCTTGCTAATCAGGAAGGTCCCAGACTGTATGATTTCCATATGCCCGGTGCCTGAGTCACAGGGAAAGGTCAAGGCAGCATTTTCCAACAGACTCCAGCAAAGTAGAGTCCAGTTTGTGAGATTCTAATCTCTCATCCTTCACCAATAATGTCAACTACTAGCCAAGACTCTACATAAACAATCCAAAGAATTTTGCTTGTGCTGAACTCAAAATGTTTCCTCCCTCATTCTAGCTTAAAGCTTTTGAATATATGCTTAACATGAAACTTATCCCCCAAAAGACACCATTGTTGTTTGTAAGAGAAATTTTTATAATAAAAGAGCATTTATTTTAAAGCTTTTAACACTAGTGGGATAGAACATTAAGAGCAATAGTGGGTTCTCCCCTTGGCAGTGCTGCTTTATTCTGCTCTAACTGCTTTTATTTACCCCTCCAATTGTGTTGCCTAACCGAATAAAAGCTCATTACATAAGGAAAACCATTTAAAGAATTTATTGGTGTTATGTAAACTGCTCTGCTCATCTGAACAAATGGAGAGCAGAGTTGTCTGTGATTGTTGGAATCCAGCATTCTTGGAATTGTGTCAAGAAAACTCCCCATCCACAAAAAACCCATATGTACCCCTGGTTGGAATGAGGTGCTTAGATTTAAAAATTTGCAATAACTATTCAGAATCACAATTTTCTGGTTCTAGTTAAAAATAAAATAAATAAATAAAAATCTGACTTTTTTACTGAAACGATATACTTTTTTTTCTGATGGTGGAGAAAATACTTTAACAGCAGAATGAAAAGATAACAATTTTTCTTTCCAAATATAGCTCTAAAAGAGTACAATTGTTTCTTTTCAATCCTAGGCACTGTCTTCCTTTTACTTTTACCCACAATTTTTTAGGTAAGCTTCTCTTTATCAAATTTTGCTTTGAAAGACTCTGAGTTTAAATTCTGTTGGCGCTTCCTGCTTTTCTAGTCAGAGCACAGAGAATTATGGCCAAAGCATATCTTTAAAGTCAGTGTGTTGGCTGAGACACCGGCCAGCTTTTGTCCAAAGGTGCTTTGTGAATCATGAATCGAATGAATAGCGTAATAAAAGCACAGACCTCTGGAAGCATCCACCTAATGCACTTTGGAGGGAGGAAGAATATCTAGTCTCTCACTTCGAAAACTATGGAAGTAAAATTTAAAAAGTTTGTGTTTATCCAAATCTACACATCTTTTTTCCCTTCTTTTCTTAGGGGGTGTTACTTATTCACAGTGTGGTGTCTCTAGGATAGTCTGTGAAAGGCAGCATCTTGTGTGCCCAACACTCTTTAAAAAATGGTGAGCACAGGAACATCTGTTACCACGAGCCCCCACCCAAAGGAGTGCAACAACTTCAATATCAATATAAATACAACAAAGGTCATGGGACACACATGAAGGTTAAAAGCAACGATGAAGGTCATTCCAAAAGTTGTCCATGAATATTTCTAATTACTTCTATGGTGAGAATAGTTGGTGGAAGTCTCTTGAATTAAGTTCTGCAGTATTAAGTTCAGGCATAGCTTTATTTAAAAATTCCTCTGGATTTTTTTTTTCCCCTTCATTCTCCAAATTGTGTCATCTCTGACATTCTCTTAAAGCTGAAATTCAAGCTATGCATAGTTTAAGAAAACATGTTAAATCACAGAAGAGATAGAATGTAATATTTTGCTTAAATTATTAGCAGAAGGCTGAATGGGAGGAAATTTTGCTCCTATGCAATCTGATCAAAAGGAAGAGCTAACAGTGTTTCCTTGCATGCTGGCCTGCATCTTTAAGCGTCATAAAAATCCACCCTCTGTGTCTGAGGCTATGAGTTTCTACCTGTTGAAAAAGCCAGTTCCAATGGAGGCATTTCAAATCTAAGAAAAGCTTCAGGAAGGTTCAATGGAGAGCATTTCCTACCACCTCCCCACCCCCCCAAAAAAGATGAATGAGGATTCCTTGCACAGACTACATGAAGCTCACGGCATTGGCACAATGATATTCACTCAACTTCTCTCCGTGTGGCATCCTCAGGGAGGAATTTTGTCTCAGGTCTCAGCAACATCCCCTTAACTTAATTTCCATCCAGGTCTTCATTTCTCCACTGCCAACCTGACGTAGTAATTCTTTTCTTGGGAAAACTCCACTCAAAAAAAGTACTTTTCCCAGACTCCTTTGCAACTAGGTGTAGCAGAGGCAACTTTGGCCTGTAATACCTCAGCATACTTCTGGAAGGGCTTTGCTTTCCCTTTCCTCGTTGCTTCCCATTTCTTCTCTTTTTTGTCTACCAAGATCACAGATAAGGAGCTGGAGCAAGCATACTGTGACCATTAAATCACCATGTAAGTGAGAACCAGAGATAACTGAGTAACAGAGAAGGAGGATAGAACCCCAGATATTGGTATTGTGGAACCGCTGTGTATGCGGTAGTCTAAAAACTAAGGAAACCTTCTTAATCAAAGACTTTCAAGAATTATACAACCTCAGTACCTGTCTCTTCAAAAAATGATGGAAGATATTAACTCTTGATGTCTACATTTCTCTTGAGCATCACTTTGCATGACAAACTTGGTAGAGAGTAAGAAGAGTATAACCTAATAGATCATCTAATATAAATAGAATTTCAGAATTTCTTTTGAGCAAGAGCTTAAATGACTAATGCCACTCTTATAGCCCTCTAATTCCTAGAAAGAAGTAGCATAAAAACTTATGGGAAACAAAATACCAGCATTTATGCTACAATTTAAGCATTTATGAACTTGGGAAATTACAATGGCACATTGCCATACTGTTTATCTTTCAACACATGCATTGCCTTGGATTGTTTTTCTGTTACACTTTCTATAAAAGAGAATCTCGTTTTCTCTCAAGGGCAAAGACTATACAGCTTTACCTTCTCTGTACGCCAAACACATTGCTAGGGACCTGCTGGAATCTCATCAAACAATTTTGTGGTCAGATGTCTCATATGATGTTTGAATAGTAAAATTTCCTTGTTTAAAAAAAGCCCTCTATTTTGGGGGGGAAAAAGAAGTGTAGCATGCCTGTCATATTCCCCTCAACAATGCAGACCTTCACCTCCCCCACACTGGCTCTCGAAGGGGCAGGAGCCTCATCCAGAGTTCCGTGGCCCTTTCCCATTATCCTCTCCCCTCCCTCCTGACATTGGCGTCTGGTGGTGTCTGAATATGCTAATTTTATCCCCCTTTCCAGCCCAATGCCAATAAGCTATTTAAAGGGAATGAAATCTGTGGGTCTTTTTCAAATATTTAGTAAAACTTCTGACATACCACTTACCATTCTTCTACTTTCTCTTACCTTTTGAGCCCGTGTTCTCACCAAGATTTTGATTTACTATGAATACCAGGCCTCACTAGCCTGTGATCATATCAGGTTACAACACACCAGTCCCTACCTGCTCTCACTGGAGCTCGCCTACCCTCATCTACCAGTTTCTTTCTAGGGGTTTCAGGTGCACTGTTCACAGGTCTGAAGCTGCTCCCTCGTGCTCTTTTTCCCTGGTCTCATTGTTAAGCTTTGATGCTCTGAAGCTTCTGCTGCTAATGTACTCAAGGGACCACTGATGGCCTCCAATGGCCACAGTGCAGCTACTCCAACCTCAAAACAGAGACATAGTTCTCCTGTTTTCCACTTTATCTCAAGCAATGAACAGCTTTTTCCTAATTCACTACAACCTAGTCAATAATGAGGCTGAAATTATAGGGAAAAAACCTACACAAACAAAGCAAATTCTGAGGCTGAAATTAGCTTTGCTCTTGGAAACATTCTTGGGGAAAAGGAAAGAAAGATTAACAGAAAGAGAAGTTGGGATGCAGTTTAGTTTCAGTGAAGAACTAGTCACGTTAAAGAATATTTAGGAGCTGAAATGACTCTTACAGAGTTTTCCAGAGTTGGGGCTCGAGGACCAAGTCTTTATATAAATTCATCAACCAGTCATTGATACAGGTTTCTCTGGAAGGGACCATGACCTTGGGCTACATGATTCTCTTCAACTAAGAATCCCAAAAGGAGCCCACAGCTGAGAGCCATCTGTCAGCAGCATATCCTGAGTTGCGGGAGAATCTAGGCAGCAAATCACATCTATACGGATACCTATGTTTTAAATAGGGAATTTCATTGTATGTATTTTCCCTTCTAAGTGTGATACCATGATCAATTCTTCTTCCTTTATAAAGTAACTTTATCTTTCTCTTCCTATAAATCCTAGCTATCCTCTGGGGTCAATTCCAATTCTGCAAATGACTCAACTACTATAGTACCATGTGTACCCTAGATGTTTCCTGAGTATAATTATCACAAAACCTATGAAACAAAAACTATATAAATATTTTGAAGATTCAAAGGCTCATAATCATTTTATAGAGCTCTTAGAACAAAGTACAAAGTATAGAGATTTCTTATAGCACTTCCTTAAATTCTCATCTAAATAGTAACTATTATCATTAGCAACAAGCACAATAAAGCATATGCTAGCTATTAAATACCAGCAAATGAAAGTGTTTCATATGGAAAATGTAGGTCATTAATATCTTAGAAAGTTAAGAGAAGTGAGTGAAGTTCAATTATTTTAGAGAACTTAATAGATATGAAATATCCTATTCTTTTTTAAAATTTTTTTATTTTAAGAATATCCTATTCTAATAGTGTCATCAAAAACAACATGAAAAAAGAAATATATACTAATTTCAGAATTTGCTTATCTAAAATTTCCTCAAAGCATAGCCACTATTTATTGGACTCTCTAGATCTAGCAGTAGTTATAATAATATCCTGTTTCCATAACTTTAATAAAAACAATCATGTATTTCCTGAGGACTGTCTTAAAACACAATTTAACCCATATTTCTCATTATATATTTTAGGATAATGAAGTAATTAATATAGAAAAAATATACTGGGTGTCAAAATGATTTTATAGCTATGAGAGTTTTGTGAACTTTCCTAACCATTTAAACTTCATTTAAACACATTAACAACCTCTAATATAGGACTTTTCATTATTCAGTCTCAGAGATTTTGTAAAACATAAAAGAAACATACTAAGCTAGTATTTCTATCTGGATAATTGGACCATAACATATTTTTATAAGCTTTTCATTGAGGTATAACATATATACAATGCATAAATGTTAAATGCAATCACCACACAGATCAAGATTTGGAATATGAATGACAAGATTAAAATGAAAAAGAGACAAATCTGCAGTTATAATTAATTCTGTCAATTTATATATGTTTTTTAAAGGTAGGTTATTAAGTGCATACAAGTTTAGTTGTTTTGGCTCCTTGTTGTATTGACTCTTTTTCATTATGAAATGTCTTTTTTACACCTAGCAATACTGCTTGCAGTAAAATCTTCTTTGCCTGATAGTATTATAGCCACATTTTCTTTTTGTTGTAATTTATATGGTGTGCCTTCTTCATCTTTTTATTTTCAATTTATGTTTATATTTAAAGTGAGTCTCTATAGAGAGCATGTATTTGGATTTTTAAAGTCCATTTGTTTGCCTTTCTTTGATGTTTCAATTTTCTTTATTTCAAATATATTTTATGATTATGCTATTACAGTTGTCCAATTTTTTTCTCCCCTTTATCTCCATCTATCTTGCACACCCCTCCCTCCAGAATCCCTCCCAACCTTAGTTCATGTCCATGGGTTGTACATAAGTTCTTTGGCTTCTCCATTTCCCATACTATTCTTAACCCCATCCCCCACCCCCATCTATTTTGTCCCTACCAATTATGGTTCTTATTCCCCCTTCCCTCTACTCACTGATAACCCTCCATGTGATCTCCATTTCTGTGATTCTGTTCCTGTTCTAGTTATTTGCTTACTTTTTGTTTTTGTTTTTTAGGTTCAGTTGTTGATAATTGTGAGTGTCTTGTCATTTTACTGTTTATAATTTTGATCATCTTCTTTTTCTTAGATAAGTCCCTTTAACATTTCATATAATAAGGGCTTGGTGATGATGAACTCCTTTAACTTGGCCTTATCTGGGAAGCACTTCATCTGCCCTTCCATTCTAAATGATAGCTTTGCTGAATAGAGTAATCTTGGATGGAGGTCCTTGCCTTTCATGACTTCAAATACTCTTTCAAGTCCCTTCTTGCCTGTAAGGTTTCTTTTGAGAATTTAGCTGATAGTCTTATAGTAACTGTTTCCTTTTCTCTTGCTGCTTCTAAGACTCTCTCCTTCTCTTTAATCTCAGGTAATTTAGTTATGATGTGTCTTTGTGTGTTTCTTCTTGGATCCAACTTCTTTGGGACTCTGAACATCCTGGACTTGTATGTCAAGTTCCTTCACCAGATTGGGGAAGTTTTCCTTCACTATTTGTTCAAATAAGTTTTCAGTGTCTTGCTCTTCCTCTTCTCCTTCTGGCACCCCCTATGATTCAGATGTTGGAAAGTTTAAAATCATTCCAGAGGTTCCTCAGAGGTTCCCCATTCAAAAATGAGGAGAGGCTCTCCTCATTTTTTTTGAGTTCTTGTTTCTTCATTCTGTTCTGATTGGATGTTTATTTCTTTGTTTTTTTTTCCCCAAATCATTGATTTCAGTCCCGGCTTCCTTCCCTTCACCCTTTGTTCCCTATATTTTCCTTTATTTCACTTTGTATAGTCTTCATTTCTTCCCTTTTGTGTCTATACTTAATCATTTCTCTGAGCACCGTGATTACCCGTGTTTTGAACTGTGGATCTGATAGGTTGCCTATCTCCTCATCGCTTAGTTCTTTTTCTTGAATTTTGATCTGTTCTTTCATTTGAGCCATATTTTTATGTCTTGGCACACCTGTAATGTTGTAAGAGGCAGAGCCTTAGGTATTTGCCAGGTCAGGTCAACCCTCATTACTGCGCTGTGGTGCTGTCTGGGGGGGAGGGGTCTGAGAGGGAAAAATGACACTTTCTGAGCTCTCACCCCACTTTCCATTACTTCCCTCACTTCCTGCCAGTGCATTGTGCTCTTTCAGGTGCTGATTCCCGGATGGGTGGGCTTTTATACAATCTGTGACCCTGTGCATCTCTCCAACAGACTCTCCTGTGAGACTGGGAGTTTCTCCTGCTGCTGCAACCCCCACATATTTTACAGCCAGAGGTTTTGAAGCTTTATTTCCCTGCATTGGAACCCTGGATTGCATGGTCTGTCTCGCTCCCCACTTATGCCTCCCAGTTTATCTACACACAAATGTGGGACTGCCCGGTCTGTCAGCCACCATCTTGCCCAGCCAGGTCCACCAGCCACCGCCTTTTCATGTGACCTCTGAGCCCCACCTACCAGTCTGGATGAATGTTTCTTCTTTAACTCCTTGATTGCCAGACTTCCATACAGTTTGATTTTCTGGCACTTTTGGTTCTTTTTTGTTTTTAACTTTGTTGTTATCCTTTTTTTGGTTGTGCAAGAAAGCAAACTGTATCAACCTATGCTTCCATCTTGGCTGGAACTCTTAATTTTTTATTTTTCTATTACAGTTGACATACAACATTATATTAATTTCAGGTATACAACATATTGACAAGACATGTATACAACTATGAAGTCATCACCTTAATAAGTCTAATACCCATCTGACAACATAATATACTTAATGTTCCTGTAACTTTTTATAACTAGCAATTTGTATATCTCTATCCCTTCCCCTTTTTCATTTGTTTTTTAAATAGTGCCTAGTCCATTTATATGTAATATGTACTGTAGCTGCATTTAATAATATCTAAATAATTGTTTTTCTTTGCTCTATATAAGATTTGTTCTTTTTTAAAAAATTGTTTTCCACCTTTTTTACAATTGATTAAAAATTTTATCTTTTTCCTTTTATTTCTTCTTTTGGCTTGTTTATATTTTAATCCTTTTTAGAAGTTACCCTAGACATTACAGTGTTAATCTTTGCCATCACACATTCCTCCTAACATTTGTATTTTCATCACTTCCAAACAATGCAGTAATCTTACAATTCAACTTCATTTACATCCCTCTCAATATTTATGCCATTATCATTATATATTACCTTAGTATATTACAAACCACAAAGATATTGTTTTTAAACACCAATATCCTTTCTATTTACTCATATATTCACACTTTCCATTGTCCTTTATTTCTTCCTGCAGTTTTACACATCCATCTGAAATACTTTTTCTTTACTTTAAATAATTTAGACTATATCTTATAGCCTGCTTCCATTAGTAATAATTACTGTCAGATTTTCTTTATCTGAAAACTTCTTACTTTATATTATTTTTCAAATATTTTTAAAAAATATTTGAGTAAGTTTAGATTTACATAAAAGTTACAAAGAGGCAATGGAGAGGTTTTCATAGCCTTTACCCAGAATCCCCTAATGTTTAGCATTTGATAACTCCAAAATTAAAACAGTAACACTACTATTAACCAACCTACACAGTTTATTTATGTTTCACCATATTTTCCACTAATGTCCTGTTCATGTCCTAGGACACAATCTGAGATAATGCATTGCCTCTAGCATCTTCATTTTTAATGAATATTTTTACTGTGTATAAAATTCTGTATTGGTCATTGTTTTCCTTTTACCTGTTTAAAGATGTAATTATACTGTTTTATGAAATAGTTTCTGCAAAAAGTTAGCCATAAGCTTAATTGCTACTGCTTTAAAAATTGCTTCTGGCTGATTTTAAGCTTTTGTTAATTACACAGATTTTTATTTATTTAATATCATGTGTCTAGACATAGATTTCTTTGTTATTTTTATTTGATGTCAATGAGTCTCTTGTACGTGTTAGCCAATCTCTTCCTTCAATTTTGGAAAATTCCCATGTGTTATCTCTACAAATACTGCTTCTGCCCAATTCTCTTTCAAGTCTCCCTCTTGAATTTCAAGCATGTGAATGTTAGAAATTTTCTTGTCTTATGTCCCTTGTGCTATGATTGATTCTTTTTCATCATTTCTGTTTATTTCAGATTAAATAGTTTCTATTGACTTATCTTAAAGATCACTAACACTGTCTTCCACTGTATTCAGTTTGTTATTAGCTACCTACAGTATTCTTATTTTCAGAAATGTCAATTTTATTCTATTTTATAACTTTTAATTTTATGCTAAAATCTCACTATTTTTATTCATTTATTCATATTTTCCTCTCTTTTTAAAACACATTTACAATATTTTTAAAAAAGTGTTTGTTAGCTGTGTCCAATACCTAGATTATCTGGGGGTCTACTTTTATTGCCTATTTTGCTCTTGCTAATTGGTCATATCATTCTATCTTTTCATATTTTTATACACTTTATTGTGTGTTTGACATTGTGTAAAAATATTGTAGTATCCACTGATCATGTTATTTTCCACAGAAAAAGGTTATTTTTTTTCTCTCTCCAGCAAATAAGCTGAAAAGTTGATTACTTAAATCCAATCAGAAATTTTGCTGAGTTACAGTTTTAATAAAAGGCTGTCCACCTTGGTTCAAAATTATTCCTGGGGCATAGGCACCATGGATTTTCGCTTTAGACTCTGGAAAGTCATTGTCTGTTTAGTCCAGAAAATCTGTGGAAGATACTGTCCTGTTCATTATAGATTTTGAGCTTAGCTCTATATTTTCCTGCTCCACCCTACTTCAAATATAGTATGGTGTCCTGCATGAGGGAACTACCTGAAATTTCACCCATCTCTTATAAATTTTGACCCAGCCTCCAAGCTTATATCTCATAAGAAAAAGATACTGTAGTTTTGAACATCCTGTAGATTCAGTCAATTTTATTATCTTACACAATTGTCAAAAGAAACAACTTGAAAAAAACAGAGTGGAATGGTGGTTGTCAGGGGCTGGAAGTAGGGAAATAGGCAAGATGTTCTTTAAGGCTGCATACTTGCAACTAGTAGCTAAACAACCCTTGATATCTAATACACAGCCCAGTCATTACAGACGATAAAACTGTATCATAAACATCAGTTTGCTAAGACATTATATCTTAATTATTCCCAGCACTAGAAAAAATGATAATTGTGTCATGAGAGATGTTAGCAAATACTACAATGTCAAACTTATCATAATACAAATGTATCAAATCAATGCTGTATGCCTTAAAGTCACACAATGTTATATGTCAATTATACTTCAATTTAAAAAAATCTAGTTTTTCCTTGAGTGTGACCCCCTCTTTAGACTAAGGCTAATCTTCTTCCTGGGCTTTCCCAGAGGAAAAAATGGCTGGCAATTATAAACTCTTCTAGGAAAGTGTCTTCCTGCTCCAGAATTTTATTTCACCTATTATCCTTGTTTATGCAATAATCCAATATCTTTCAAAATACAATTTTGTAATTTATCTTATAGTTCAAATTTGTCACAGTGGAATTGTTGCCTTCCCATCATTTATTACATTATACTTATGAGTAGAATTTCAATACTGTTATATTTAAACAAATGAACATGGACCTAATTGTTTGAGATCTATGTTAAGAAACAGAATTGTAAATGGCCTTAAAAGCATGTCTTTGGCCTATGATGTTGAAAATCTGGAAACAGTAATGATACTGTATGCAGTGCAAAATCATTGGCGTGACTCACCTACTCATGTCTAAAGTGGTTGAGATATGGTCACTCTAGAACATGCCACTCAGAAAGCAATAGCTTCATTTATGTTGGAACTAGTTATATACCTGGGATGAATATATATTCCACTTTTTCCTGGATGATCTCCATTTGTATCTATAATCATTTTGTAACTACAAGTATGCATATCACAGGTAAAATGATAAATGATATGGTCCCACCTTAGTTTATATATGGATACGAGGCATGAAGAAAGATAACATTCTGATTTCACTGTATGTCCTCACTACATGCTTGTATATGTCATCAGATCTTACTATCAACCTACCAGTATATTTGGGTTTCTGGACCATGGGCTGTGTCACTTGCCAAAAACCAGAGCAAAAATATGACTTGTATTCTACATATGTCTTTATAATAAATACCTGCAGCTTCAGAATTCTTTTTTTTCTATCATGTTCATGTCTGCAGCTTTCAAAAAAGCACTGGAAAAAGTTGACTATTAAAGCAACTTTACACCCTTATTGGTAAAACGTAGTTCAGTCTTATTAAAATATTTTTATATTTGAGTGTAAACTGTTTACTGTTTTAAGACATTTATATGTGTATTGTTTTTTTATTTAAGCATAATATAACAGACACTTAAAAACAAAGCCAGAAAACAACTCTGGAATTTTTATCATTTTTATAAGCAACATATAAAACAGGTTGCATTTAATTCTCCATGGAATATAGTTTGGAAATGAGGTTGAATTATTTGCAGATAATAAATTTGGTCCCTAAAATATGCTTGGTACATTGTAGAAAATCTTGTTGGTTAAATCACTCCAGCCATCAAGTTTATCTTAAAGTGTCTCAATATGCTTTTGACTGATACCATCTGTTATCTACTGAAAAAATTATTTTCCTTTGGAAGGTGTTCATCAAATTATAGGTGACATATTTGTTTGAGAATATACTAGACCATTTGGTTCTATAAAAACGGGCTCCTAAAAAATACTGCATCTCATCTCACTTACACCATTGGTATTTTTCAGAAGCTCTTTTGTTATATTCCAAGACAGAAATGTGCAATATTTTTGGCTCCTGGTTAAAAAAAAAGCAAAGAAAACCATTTACAAAGAGATGTTTTAAACACCATGATATTGAACAGTTATTTGCTAAAAGAATAAGAAGGTATACAAAAGAATGGAGTGTGGTGAAGAAAGGGAGGAGGCATGATGAGCTCAATGAATATTTCATACCCTGAATAGAAAACCATTAAAACAAAGGCCTTCATGAAATTTCCTTGCATATACAAGCTCTTTAGAAGGCCTGGGTACATTTTCCCATTTGTAATCATTAAATCTAAATTTTCAGTTTATGGACATACTCCCTTCCCTATTACCATACTGTAGTTGCTACTTGGTGATATAAAAAGTTGTTTCTATACCTAGGGGCATTTTTCTATTTATTAAAATAATAAATGAGAAACCTCAGAATATAATCTCAGCTTTGATTTTCTATTTGATTTCAGTAAACTTGCTGAAGGTCAAATTTCCTCCGACTGTAAAATGAGCCAGTTTCCCACCAAAACAAAACTTATCTAAATCAGGTAGAAATTTTTTTAGTAACTAGAGCGATTTTATCTGAAAGTTTCCTACTGTAAATTACTGCCTGCCTTTATCAGTTATTTTTATAGCACTTTGGTATCATACATTCTAATGTAAAGAAAGGAGTATCTTGACTGCTACTTTTTAAGACCTAGTTTTGAGATTGGAAGCTTACTGAATGGAAAATGTTCAATTGTCACAGGGACACTTTGGATGAGATCCAGAGTGCATCAGAACATTGCCAACATAACATCTTAGAAGGAAATAAAAAATCCACATAAGTGTTAGTTTGAGAAATGTAGCAGTTAGGAAAACCAATGCAAATGCAGAAATCTCAGAATAAGTTCAATTCCATTTCAAATTTCTCAGCAAATGTTAAGCCCTTTGGATCCACTTTTATAATTGGTGAAACAGATCACTGAAAAAATGAATGCCTAAATAGAAACAATATCCCCTACATTAAGTGTTGCAGAAAAGTTCTTTCATGGTTGATCTAAAAATAAAGAAATGAGAAAAAGTCTCCAAAAGGAGACAACTGTATTGCAGTTAATAGTTAGGGTCTTGGTGACTAAAAACAAATGACAGACAGGCATCAGGCCATCCTTAAGAAACCTTGCTGTATTGAGACTATATCATTACTTTAAAAAATTAATTTCAGTATATAAATATTTCAAGTATTGATTATACAGATAGTTCTTAATTAGATGTTTATTTGAATTATGATATTTAACATTCCTGATTATGATAATACTTGAATAAATTAATTATTATTACAGTGTGAGATAAAATGCAAACAACACTTTACTTCATGCATGATTTGAACTTATTTTCTGAAGAGCCTAATTAATTGGTAATAACTTACATTTGACTTATAGATCAGATAATAATCATTAATCAGGCTTTCAAGACAAAGAGAAGCTTAAAAGCAGCAAGAGAAAAGCAGTTAGTTTGCATACAAAGGAGCTCCCATAAAACTGTCAGTTAATTTCTCAACATAAGCTTTGCAGGCCATAGGGATTTGTAGGAAATAATCAAAGTGATGAAAAGCAAGGACCTACAACCAAGATTACTTTACCCAGCAAAGCTATCATTTAGAGCAGAAGGACATATAAAGAGTTCCCCAGACAAGAAAATACTAAACACCAAATCAGTATTATATGAAATACTAAAGGTTCTCCTTTAGAAGAAGGAAAAAGTTAACAGTATGAAAAATAAAATGGCAATAAATACATATCTATCGAGAGTTGAATCTAAAAAACAAATTCAATGAACAAGCAGAACAGGAACAGACTCATAGATGCAGAGAACATTTTAACAGTTGTCAGATGAGAGTTAAGTGGGCAGGATGAGTGTGAAAAAGGTGAAGGGATTAACAGCACAAATTGGTTGTTACAGAGTAGTCATGGGGATGTAAAGTATGGCGCAGGCACATAGTCAATAATATTGTGATAACTATGTATGGTGTCAGATGGGTATGAGATTTATTGGGATGATCACTTAGTAAGTTATATAATGTCTAATTACTGGGGTGTACACCTGAAACTACTGTAATATTGCATGTCAACTGTAATGATTAAAACATAATAATCATTAAGTATACTGAGATTTTAAGATTGCAGAGCTGTATATATGTATACAAAACTATATTGAATTAAAATAATGAACATATTAAACACTGTTCATGTAAATTTCAAGCAATGTTACAAATTACCTAAACCCACTGAGTTATTTATATTATCTTAGTAAAACTTTAGAAACAAATGTTTAAATACCAAGTAGATTTACTATTCTTTATGTCAACTTAAATTGTAATTGTAAGACCCTTAATTAACTTCAATGCTTTAGACTTAATTAACTTTAGGACCTAAGTTTTGGAAATACTTAAGTAATTAAAATAAAAAGAAACCCCTTCTTGTAACAGATGGTTTGCAAATACCATCAAATTAAAATACTTAGTTACCACTCAATAATTTTTACTTATGTACTCTTGTTTATTTGTTATTTGTAAACACATTTGTTCCTCCTAATATGTATTTTAAACACAAAATTAATGAGGTGAAAATATTGTATTAAAATATACTTATAAAAATAATTGCATTTTAAAACTAATGATTTAAGCTGAAGTGATATACTTTGTAGTATATGTTTATATATTTAAAATAAAAATATCTAGATCTAGTAAAATTCAATTAAAAAGGAATCTATGCATAATAGAGAAGTGAGCACTGATTGTTCACAAAGAAACTGGTCTTTAAGTATACAGCCTGCTTGCAATGCAAGGCCATGCAAATGTCCTTTGTTTTCTTCGTATTGTACATAGAGGACAAAAGATTTCTGCTGGCTGCCTTTCGTGTGCTGTTAAAAAGGTTTTTGAATCTTGAGCTGCTTTAGTATATTTTATAACTACAAACAATTATAAGCACACAAGAAAATACAAGATTTCTCACATCTATAAAGCTATCATGCCTTTGGTATTATAATCTATTGCTATGATTAGCAACATAGTCAACACTGTGGTGACTTCTTGCTCTTGAACACCTGTGATTTTCTCCAATGACCATTTCATTGTTGAGCTTCTCCAGATGAAACGCTCAAGTTTTAAAGTTGACCAGGTGCTTTTAAAATAAATAAATATATATGTATGTATATATATACCATCTCTGATACTCCCTTGAAGCACAGACTCCCTCTTCTGTTACAGAGGATTATGCCTTGAACAGGAGAATACTAGCAGTAGTGAGTTAAGATAGATATGCTTCAGATTTTCCTTAGTTCAATAAGAAATAGAAGCTCAACCAAACCTAGATTAATTTCATTTAGGGAAAATGTAATTAAATGCAAATATAACTTAGTGATAGTACAACCGTTGAGTATGGGTAGAAGTATGCTCATGTTCATGAACATGGGCTGACACAATGATGCCCAAGCAATTAACTTCTAACAAAACTTTATTTCTAGGTTTTAAACACCTTGGTCAAGATCACTGCTTCTTGCCAAAATGGAGAAACAAGGACAAGTTTTTGTCTCATGTACTTGTAAAAAATATATATATATATTCACTGTTGAGTTGCTTTGGTATATTTTGTAACTATAAATGGTTATAAAAAACAAACAAAAGACATACAAAATATGTGAAGGATTTTGAAGACATCGATATCAGGAAATGAAAGTCGGTGATCCATGAGAAATGGAAAACAAATGAGGTGAGCTCTGTGATACCCCAGCCAACTACTTCGGTAGCGTTCCAGGTTATGGCACAGAAGGGAGAACCGCTGTTGAGTGAATAGCTTAGAATTCCTTGAAGCACAAACTACTAAAATTCACTCAAGAAAAAATAAATATCCTGGATAGCTCTATATTTATTAAAGAAATTAAGATGTTACTTAAAAAAACCTTCTGACAAAGAAAAGTCCTAGCCCAGGTGTCTTCACTAGTGAATTTAACCAAATATCTAAAAGATATAGTATCAATACTTCAGGAATGCTTTCAGAAAATTAAAAAGGAGGCAACATTTCCCAATTTATTGTAAAGTAAACAGCATTACCATGGCATTAAAACCAGATAAAGATGTTATAGGAAAAGAAGACTGCAAATTAGTATCCCTCAAGAACATAGATGTAAAAATTCAAAAGAAAATTTTAGCAAACTGAATCCAAAAATACATAGAAAGTATAATACATTGTGAATAAATGAGATATATCTTGGATTACAAGATTGGTTTATCATTCAAAAAATTAATGAGTATAATTCACCATATTGAACAACTAAAAGAGAAAAAACCATATTGAGGCAGGTTAGTAAGGAATGAGGAAAAATTCCCCGGCAAGTGGAACAAAGAAAGTGGGACAAATGACTGGACAAATGGCAGGGGCAGCTGAGCAACTGACAGCCAGCTAATGAATCACAAGACCCTACCCTCCCTAATGAAGTTGCCTAAAAGCAGATGGTTTAAATTACTATATTCAGGGTGGTAGATAACAAAAACTAGTTATATCCAGGCTAATCCATGACTGAGGTGAAACTGACCAGAGAATGACCCCAAATTCCATTACATGCTCATTTTAATACATCAACATACTTAATGGTATACCCAATGCTATCATAATTAAAAGCAAAAGATCCATAAAAGGTCAAAAGATGGCTGACAAAGCTCTTCTGAGATGTCTTCATCCTTTCCTCAGAAATATAATAAATATTCTGTTGGAATCCTCCCTGGAACCTCCCTTAAAATCCCTTTGTATAGAAAAATAGATAAAAACTACCAGGACAAAGAACACCAGCATGCACTCTTCTTTGAGCATGCCTGTGCCATTTGCTCAGACATGTACCTCTGCTTCTTCTATCCTGAGCTCTAAGGGTTTCAGTAAGTCCTGCAACCGAGGGAGCAGTGGGCAGCAGCAGCTCGTCCCAGGCTTATCCCCTGATCCTGTCTCCAAGGGCCTTTCCTTTCCCTCACTATTCTGAGCTGCAATAAACTTATTTTTACTTTCAGATGGACTTAAATTCTCTCCTACACAAGTCAAGAACCTTGTCATCCCAGACCATGCCCAAACAGGACTAGCCTCAGCTCAGACCTGGTCCAATGACAAAATAATATCTCAATAGATGCAGAAAGAGAATTGACAAAATCTATCATTGCCGTGGGCCGGCCGCAGCAGAGTCCAGGGGGTCCTGATAGGTGGGTAAGGCGTCGGCACGTGGAGATCTGGCAACTACACAGCTCAGAGGCAGGTGAAGCACTGATTCGTTTATTGCAAGTACAAGTGGAATTTTATATTTTCTTTTGTGGCATAGATTAACATTTGCAGGTGTATCGCCTGATCAGTTAAGCAGAAAACTCAATACAAAGGTAACCAGCAAAAGTACGAAAGTTTCCATGGATATAATTTTATTAAACAAAGATTGTTTTGATCAAAGTTTCTATAGATTCAGTTATAATGAATAAAGATCATTATAACCAGGAGAGTCATAAATCAGATGATTATAATTTTTTAACAATTGTTTATAGGGCAAAAGTATACGGTAGATTGAGCAGGGGCAATAAGGCTTTTGTGATATCTAACTTAGCTATCTATCTTTTCTGTCTAAAATGTTTCTCTGTGTTCTATAAACTCTGACTTCACAGTAACTGTTTCTACATGCTTAATAGCTAACCAGCTTTTCTTATTTCTATGGCTGTCTAATTGATATATATTTCTATTCAAGGTAAAGGAGGGGCTGTTACTCTAATGACTTTTAGACATTCAGGGACTTGTTGAACAGAGACCCCAAGTAATGCCACTTCCTTCAGGCCAGGATATGCTTCTTTGAAGACATATCCCCCATGTCCGGACTTTGCTCAGACAACATGGTTGGAGTTGGACGTGGCATATCATCCTTCCCTGATTAAAACTCTCTTAACAAACTAAGAATAGAAGGGAACTTCCTCAACCTGAAAAAAAGCATTATACTTAATGGTGAATGTTTTTACCTTAATATCAGAAATAAGGATGCATGATCTCCATGCATGTCTAGTTGACATTGTAATAGGGGTAAGAACAAAAATAAAAGAAATCTGTATTGTAGAAGAAGAGGTAAAACTGTCATTATTCATGGATAATATAATTGTATAAAAAATCAAATGGGATCTATAAAAACGTGAGTTAATACAAGAACTATAAATGTAACTAGTAGGTTCTCAAAAGAACTTTAGTATAACTATCTCTAATATTTGGAGCTCAAAAGTGATTTTTACATGGGGTGAACTCCAGAAAATCACAATTGTTTTAGTTAAAAAGATGTGGAGATACAGTTTACTTATTCTAACCACAAAATATCTTTAAATAATCAAACCACTGGTGGTGTTTATGACAATTCTGTAAAATAACACGTGTGGATTGGCCTTGCTGTAAAACTGCTTGTGTTACATGTCCAATATTACGGACATTGCCTTTGTTGTTTCCCTGTACTGCTCATGACAAGGTGATTGTTTGCATGGTTTCAATATAATTAGATAAACCAAATTTATAATCATGGCCAAAACAGAAATGTCACACTTGAAAGCTAGTTCATTTAATTAAGTATGATAAGCCCACACTAAAGGAATTAGAACTGCACTTCATATATGAAACTTGGTCTGATACCTACTCTGTGGCTAGAGTTCCAACCTTACAGTGAAATATATATGTGACCATGCCTGTGACAGTGATAAACTTTATCAGGGGTATAACAAAGAGTGGTGAGTAACTTTTAGATGACAGTGGGCAGTCCTGGAAGAAAACAGCCAGCTACTTGTTGACTGGTCCTTTTCCTCGGAGTAGGTAAGGCAACAAGAGCAGTTACAAGGAAGGAATGAAGGCAGGGAGGAAGAAAGGGGAGAAAAAATGAAAAAAAAATTAAAGAAAAAAAGGAAAAGAGAGGGAAATGGAAAGAAGAGGACCAAGGAGAGGAAAGAGAGGAAGAGTTGATGAAGAAGAAGATAAATGAGGAGGGGAGGGTGAGGATAACAGAAGAGAGTGAATGAAATGAAGGAAAGAAAAGGAAATTCTGGGACAATAATGCAGCTTGTATTGTTTTAAAACCTCTGACGATAAGTTAATTCTCTGTCCTTATTATGGACTAACTAGTTTTGTTAAGTAAAAAGCAAGAGTGTTAATCAACATCTTTAACTGAACTGAGGTAAATAAACTGGGCCATATTAAAAAGAACATAGATAAAATAAAAGCTTTAACCCACAGACTATACAAAACAGCTAAGACTGATTCTGAGTTGTCATAGAATTTTGTTTGGAAATATTCCTATTATATAGGAAAAGGAATGCATTATAATGAACACTGTGTAAGGCCTAGTAAGTGTAACTCTGTGTGTCTGTATGTCAGTATGTGTAATTTATTATGTGTATATATATATATACACATACATGTAATAAATTAACCTATGTCTAATTTTTGCATTTATTAAAAATGCAAAACTCAATAAATGATCTTAGCACAGCTCTGCAATGAGAACCTTTTTTTTTTTTTTGACTGAGACAGATCTTCGAAGATTGTCTGTCAAAGGAAGCCTTTAAGCTAACAACTATCCCCAATCTGCTCTGAGACAGAATCTTCTTATGTAATCTAACATAAAACTTCACCCCCCTGAAAACTGATATTCATGATGAACTATTTGAACAATTTCTGACAGACGTTAGCTGGATTAAAATCTCTTCGAAGAAACTAGTAACCTACCCAACCCAGATGAATGTTATTAGGCCTTGAACTAAATTTCTTTGAATTTCACCACACTGTTCTCCAAAAATGTCTCTATCAAGAGAGAAATCCTTGAAATGGCCTGCTATATAATCTGTAAAATCCTTAAAGAACCTTGGGAATGCATACATAGCTAGTTACTCTATATCATTTAATAGCATTTTGTGTAAGAGTAACAGTGATTGCAAAATTTTAAGTCATTTAAAAAAGCAACATTGAAGATAAACTACACTATTGTTGCTTAAGAAATATAATGATTATTATATTAAAATAGTCATTACATCAGCCACTGGTTTGAGGAAAAGTCAATTCCAAGACTATCGGCAACATGTGTGTGACATGACAACTACCCCTGGGGTGACATGGAACATATGCCTGAACAGGAAGAATAAGAACAATGAATAATTCTTGGTGAATAGAGCAAATTAGGAAAATCAGCTGGCGGTTAAAGTTCTGAGCGGATTAAACATTGCAAATGGCCTAAGGTGTCAGGGAAAGTAGTCAGGAGATGTCATCTGCATGCTTCATGATGTTACCAGCATGTCACATAAACATAGTGAATGAGAGAGGGGAAGATTTAAGACAGATACTAATTTTAGTTATAGGCAATAAATGAAGTGATGCATTTCCATATATGAGTTTGTAGAAATTTTTCTTGCTGTAGAAGATACCATTCTTATCCAATCCTGTTTTCTAGATTAACTGTACTTGCCTTCCTGTCTCCCACTTAGCCTATGTTTTTGGCACCTGCTGTCTGCAAATTCCAGAAATTCAGTCTCGCTTCCCATCCTAACGAAACATCTGAGCTGCCACAGACACCCAGCAAATGGCATTGCACAAACTAAGTATTAGCTAAGTGAGTCAGCTAGGTGCACACTCTTCACAAACATGATCTACTTTTAAATCTACTGATTTCCATTTCTCAGTTGTTAGGGATTTTTTTGTATTAATTTGGTTTTACTAACTAATGTAAAACTAATGCCTTATTCCAAAGTCAGAGAATAGAAGGAAAAGTGAAGAATTTGTTGGAGCGATGTCACTTAGTTCTTTGTATTGTTTCTGTGCATTCTCATATAAATGGTCCGATCCGTAATGAGAAATGATGATACAGTACAGAATTGGAGAGTCCAATGATAGGAAAGGACATCCCTGAAAATCCTGTGCAAGAGAAGAATGGGATCCAGATTTTTAAAAGAATTCAGGACCACCAGATGAAACGCTTGCACTTAAATAACTCCCAAGGTCAGTGTGTCAAAGCAGCGGTGGAGAGTCGCCCTGGGGCGCTGTGGATAACTGAAATCAGGGCAGTGGCCCAGCTGATCCCAACCCAACTTAAAGCAAGGAACACAGAGCAGCAGCCTTTATGGCAATATACTGGTAAACTGGCTCTTAAAAAAAGAGGGTTGCTAGGTAAGAAGGAAGGGAAGGAGAGAGAGAAGAAAGAAGGGAGGGAGGGAGGGAGGAAGGGAAAAAAAGAAAACAAATGGAGAGAAGAGAAGAAAAAAAGAAAAGGAAAGAAAAGAAAAGAAAACAAGGAAAAAGAAAAGAAAAAAGAAAGGAAGATGGCAGATTAGCGAGCACCGGACGGAAATCAGTAACCCCACCCAGACAGTTGCACGGCAGAATCTGTCTGATACAACTCTTTTGGAGTTCTGGAGACTACTGAAGGTTGTACCTTCCAGGGGAAGTCTTGGGCAGTAAATTATAGTTAATTTTAGTCAATTTCCATCCAGCAGAGTAGCAGCTACCCCACCAGCCCCTCCTTGGCAGGCAGCAGTACATGTGTTCCCACAGTCCCAGAGCAGCCAGCACACAGCATGCAGGAAACACAGCGAGCAAAAAGGACCCTGCTGCTTCTGATCAAAGAAGTGCAGGCTAGAGGTGATTAGCCATGATTGTCGCACCCCCCCATTATTGCAAGAACCTCCCTTTGGAGTTGGAGTGACTTCCTGGGGACTTAAAGAGCTAGCTCCCTCCCCCTTCCCCACTTTATTTGTCTCATTTTCCCCATCTGGAAGCTGACATTAAGTATATATAATAAGTGTGTAAATGCCTGTATTGATATGTCTGATTCTTAAATAATTCATGCTGAATAAATATAATGTAGCAACCAAGTTCCACAAACAGCACAGCAACAAAAAAATTGAAACTATCTTTTATTATCATATGAATCTACAATTTCCAGGTATAACAGATTCAGAAAGTATTGGGTAAGCTGAAGAGTTCTGAAAATGCTTAGCATTCTATACATACGTGCTGAATAATGAAAACATTCTAACAGAGAAGGAGAAAGAAAAGTAGAGCTACTTAAAAAAAAAACAGTTTAATAACACAGAACCATTGAATTAAATGACTTTCAAATAAAGGTGTGAAACTTACAGTAAATTCAAGTCACATTCCGTAAGAGGCAAAGATGTACATGAAGGAGCTACCTTCAGGTGTATGAGCATTCAGATAAGGGAAATGTGCTCAGTGAAGGAGAGAACTCGAAGTGCTTCGCTGTCCATTGCTTAAGCATGATGACTTCAAAAGGGACTGCAGAAAGAAATGAAAATTTGGCATAAATACCGACTGAGTGATGAAAGGGCAGAATAAAAGTGAGTTCCCATATTTATAAATCCAAGTTGAAATATCATTTCTGTATAGATGATCCAGAGATAATGAAGTCACATATGTCAAAATCTGAACTAATCTCACATCTGTTTCCAAATTTTCTTTCTTCAGATATTGTCTGATGATGGTCCATCTACCCAGTTACCCAAACACAAACCTGAGTCATCCTTGAATCCTCACTTTCTCCTATTTCCCCACCTTTATCAATTCTATTCATTGCAGTGCTATTCTAGGCATTCCTTTCAATGTGCATATCTTGCCTAGGTCACTGTAAAGATGTCTCAATTGATCTTCATGTTTCCAGCGTTTTTTCTTTCAGTCTGTTCTCCACATTGCTGCCAAAGTAATCATTCTAAAATGCAAGTCTGATCATATCACTTCCTTGGTAAGTATCCTCCAAAAGTTTCCTAGTACCAACTGAGATGAAATCCAGACTCCTTAGCATTTGATAGGGACTAACCTCCTGCCTACCCATTCTTTCCTGAGATACCTCCTGCTAATCCTTCCAGATCCGATTTAAGAATTATCTCCTCTGAATATTCACTTATGATATCCTGATCTGAATCAGATTCCCTAACCAAAGCACCTTGCAGGTCCTTTTGTCTTAGAACTTACCAGTACCTTAGTTTGTTGTAATTGACTGACCATATCTCTTCATCCCTGCTGTTCTATGAGCAACTGAAGCAAAATATCCATTGTCCTTTATTTTTGTATCCCCAACATGGAGCATAAGATATAATAACTAATTGAAGTATTTATGAAAAAAGAGGAAACAAGGAAAATAAGGGAAATGAGGAAACAACTAGATAACTTTAAGAACAATTTAGCTCTAAAATTCTGTCTCCACGATTCCATTTACTTGGGCCAGACCTTCATGTGCACACATATAAGCTACAGGCAGTGAGGGGTAAACTGTCAAAACCAATCAGCTATTCTTCTGTTCTCCAAGTCCAAGAGAAATCATTTCCTTAAACCCATCACAAAAAGGCAGCAAGGCAGCTTTAAGGTGAGAGAAATTTTACAGTACAAATTCTTAAGAAAACCATAAGAAATAGATCTCCAGGTGGTATATGCAGGGAGCTGGTTTTTATTGTACTTCCAAAGCCACAATGCTCACAGGAGCATTAGATAACCCTCCCACACCAAAGGAAGACCTCAAAGCCGCATGCAGTGGAGGTGGAGCCGTTTCGCACACTAGGGGCAGTCTTGGAGCAGCGGTTGGTGTTCCTGTGTTTTTGAAGTTTCCTTTGTCTGGATTTCTCCCCCATTTACACCAAGTTAAAAAGTATCTCCTGTTATTCCTAGACTCCTCTAGGCAGACACAGTTGTGCCCTCTTCTGTGGCATATCCATAACTCTTTTAGAGAATATATCACACCATTGTTATTGGTATTATGTGTTGAGATGCAAATCTCCATGGGCCTTGTATTTCTGCCCATTTGAGCAGAGCAAAACATTGGCTGTTTTTGCTTCTAACTCTCTCTTCAGGGATATTTGTATCTCAAAATTCCTTAGAAGACAGAGATAGTGTCTCCCTTCAAGGGGAAAAAAGGCAGGTTTTTCCTAACCTGTCTTGATAATGAAGATAATGTAATGCCTCCCACCAAGGTGAAGGTTAGACAAGTTTGGTAGCAGTCTCCTTTATAAGATGGGAGCTTCATAAGCTTAGGATTCCTCAACTGTGATACCAACCTCCTGTATACACATCTTCCTGGCCACTTTACGTCACTCCAATAGAATTTGGTGGAGGTGAGGAAGGAATCTATGAGAGCATGAAGCTTATGCTCTCTGCTGTACAATGAGTAATAAAGTCCTTTTCTCTGACCCAAGAATGTCATGTCTTATGTTAGCATCTATAAAACCTTAGCAGACCCACTTTTTAAGCATTTGAGTAGAGTAAGATCTCAGGCCCTTTTTGAGTTCCTGGTAATGTGCAATGTATATGTGTGTGTGTTAAACCTGTGTAGTTTCTTCTCACCATGAACTCCTTAAAAGTAAGAGTTATATTTAATTCATCCAAGTGTTGCTAAGACATAACCTAATTAAAAGATAAATAGATGTTAGCTGAATAGCAATGTAATGAGCACATGGGTAATTAAGAAAAGGAAAGAGGGTCAAGGAAAACATATCACATAATTTATAGATCTTAAGTTCATGCTGCTTTTCATTAACTTAAATTAATGCTATTGTTCTCAGTTAGAAAAAATAGACTCTTGTTCATACATATTCTTTATATTAAAATTATGATCTTAAACCCAATTCTCTCATTGCCAATTCTATCCTCTTATCATAAATTTTGGGACATACTTCAGCAAAATGAATACATTCATTCTAAGTACCCAAAACATACAAAATTAACAAGGAGTTTTGCCTGAGTAAAAGTCTGTACTTAGATATAATCATGAGAAAAATGTAATTTTATTTCTTCCCCAATGGGTTGACTCCAGAGGAAGTGGGGAAAACTGTCTCTCAATATAAATATTTAATGTCACAAATGTATATAGAGCAATTGGAGCCTTCTGGAAGATAAAGAACTTGGACCAGGACTCTTCTCCCCACTCACCAACCCGCCATCACCATTAAAGTTCAAAATATAAAACCATGCCTTTTGCAATGAGAACTTTTTTAAAAGAAAATGGCTATAAGAAAGAAAGGGTTTGGACCTGTATTCCAGGTGGAAATGTTACTTCTGGATTCTGGTTTTGGTTAACTTTGGAGCCCATCTTTAGTCAGTCACTATTGCACTGTGGGTATGTCTGGAGAAATGACTCTACATATGTATATCCAAAGTGTTAAAGCATCATAACTAAAAAATATTGTTTGTTTTTCTCTACTGAGTGTGATAGTAAAGAAATAAATGTTCTTCTTCGTACTGAAAGGAAACTTCATGGCTGGACAAAGAAGTGGGAGGTTCAATGATGGTAGCAATCGGACCAACAAGTGAGACTTTAGAACTGGGAGGATCAGAAAATTCAACTGAGTGTTATCTCTGTGAATCTCCTGGGGCTCTTGAGGTTGCCCACATTGACTCAAGGAGATTAGTCTCCAATGAACTGCAAGTGCCTGATTGATTGGATGCACCTGATAGATAAAGTTGTCTGGGTGTCAGCATCAGTGGGGCAGACAAAAGATCTGAATTTCTACTTCTTCTAAGATAACTGATTCACGGGCATGTGTAAGCATCCCTGGAGAGCCTTAAAAAGTTTGGGAAAGGAAACCTTGCTAGTCAGCTAGGCGAGGTTTTAAAGCCATTGATATTTAGTCATAAATACAAATGCAATTTCATTTTATCCACAAGCTTGTGAGCACAGGGGACATTGGGTAACAAAAATATCAAAGTACAAATGATAAATTTCAAAAGAAAAGTTTATAGCTTGTCCTCTGCAAGACAGACTATCAGTGATGCTCTTTCATCACAGTTAGTTAAATGAGAGCTCTGGCAGTGCAGTGACTCAGAGATAACAAAATAAAGTTGTAACATCAATATCCCCAAATGTTTGGGGATATATTTGAGAACATAAATATTAAATGTTGAAAAAGGGATCAACTTGTCCTTCACCTCCAGCCAGCTGGCTTTCCTCCACCATGCAGTGTTCTCTAAGGTTATCCGAATGGAAAAACAAAACTCTCAAGGAGCAATAGACTGCAATACTTCATAAAGAGACAGTGAGTTAGTGGTCTTATTGTTAGTTGTCTTTCATATCTAAAAATAAAAGATTTAATTGTTCCGATTCTATTAGGACAGATAGATAGCTTACCTGAGGGCAGATATTGCATATAGGGGGCTCTGAGGACTTTTTACCAAATAAGGTCTTACAGCATCTAGCCATTGTTGCCCTTGATGGATAAATTTTAGCAACTCGTTTCTTTGAAGGAAGCCCTGTTAGCATGGGAGGCCTACTGGTTAAAAGTGCATTAAAATAGCTTTTTTACACTTTCCAGTATGGTAGCTAAGGGTATCCATTCGGAATGTGAAGAAAAGTTGAGAGCATGACCCACAGACCTCATTGTTACCCAAGATTTCCATAAAAGAGAAAAGGAAAAGGAGAAAACAGTAAAGGAGGAGGTAAGACAGATCCAGAGTCAGACTTCCCAGATTTGACCTGTGACCTGACAATAGGGCCATGTTAAAAATCTAAATTATTTTCTGAAGTATGGGTGTTTTTATCTTTTCTTGGGAGTACACTTCTCAAAATTATCTTAAATGACAGCAACTTAGGGGAATCTCTGAACCCTGCTTGGCTCTGCAGTATTTCATAGAAATACAGTGTTATCTTAAGTTAGTACGGTAAAATGAGAATCCCACAAAGAAGTAAAAGGCTGGTTGATAGAGGTAAATAATCCCTTAGCGCATATGATTAACACCTTTGACTATTTTTCTTAAACTCAAAGAGCTATTATTAGAAACTCGTAGCACTGTGCAGTTAAGTGTGGCAGATGGCATATAGGAGTGAGTGGTGTGCAATTTACAGTAAACAAATTCTTTATCTTTGACAGATCATGGGGAGAACTAAAACGGTCTCCAATTCAATCAGGGAATCTGCTAGAAAACACTGACATGCAGATTCACTAATTATGGTGAAATGTGTTAAAAAGCTACAATTATCCCAATGGATGGAACCTTTTCCCATGAAGATTAGAAAAAACAACCAGGCGTCATGGGCTGACAGCAGGATGCCACTTGTAAATGTGCCCCCAGATTGGCTGACACCTGTTCAGAGAAGAGATTCAAGTCTTCAGGGCCTTCCACTTGGTCTTCTCTCAAGACAGATACACTTCTTAATAGTACATGTGAATATGATTTCATCAGCTGTTTGGTATCCGATAAAAGGAAAAACTATACCTGACTTTTCTGTCTGTCTCCAAAAGGAGAGCACCATAAGGCAATGGGGAGTGATTCCCACGATGTTCATGAGGTTAGTAATCATCAAAATGATGTGCCAAGTGTTCCAAAGTTTAGCTTCTAGCATTACAAAAAGGGAAAAGGAAACATACAACTACTCTGTAATGTATTTTTCAAAACTAAGTGTTTGGTAATATATTGAATGGTGGCCATGAGAATTTAGCAGCCTGTGAAGTAAAGATACAAGAATGTAAAATCACATAATATATAAGAACCACCCAAATGCTCTAGCATATACCCTACATCACAGCACTCCATGAGGTTTACTAATGACTTGGGGTATATGAGCATGCTGAGAGGGACAATGCTCTTAATGCTCTTGAATGATGCCATGTGGAACTTTGATCCAAAGGGATCACTGCATTGGAAGGAGAGTTGATCTAGATAATCTCAAATTTGATGATGAGATACTGGGATATATCAAAGAATAGCTAGAATTTGAGGGTAGTGCCTTGTCAAACATGCCCAGATGTCTAGAGGCCTGGGAAATTTTGCTGGATTTGTGTCATTTTTTGTATGTAGTTACCTGTAAAATACCAACTATCTAAGGAGTCTCAGGCTAGAATTTCAATCTGCCAACTGGGGTCCATTGAGCCAGTTGTACTGTGAATGGTCTAAGCATCCTCAGGTACGCCCAGCAAATTCTAGAGTGTAAGACTATAGACACCACCTTGGAATCATGACACCCCCATTTTTAAGATGAGAAACTGATTTCTCACTCTAACTAGGAAGAGATTCCCCTCTCCTCAGGAAAATGTAACCATGCGTCACCCAAAAAACTCACTTGTAAGGAGGGCCTGGGAGTGTCTGACCCCACTTACTGCTTATTGTGTCACTGACCACGGGTTTTCTCCTGAAAGGGATGTGTGACTTCAGGTTAGGGGTTGTTCTATAGATCAGTGTTTCTAATCCTGGGGCAGATGTTTAGGCAGTCATCAAACAGTCATGTGTGTGTGTATTTTAAAGATTCTTATTGTATAAGAATTGGTAGAGGAAAAATAAATAAATTTTAATTCATTGGATTTATAACTTGTAGGACAAGAGAATTTGATTTGGAACTTTGTCTTGGAATTAAACTTAAGAATTCCAGAGTTTAGTTTGTTTGTGTTCTTAATCTTTGAACTTTAGTTTTTCCCTAGCAGTTTAATAATAGCGCAGCACAGGTACTCAAATTTGGGGCACCTCCATATGGTGGCGTTCTTTCTGGACTATCTTTCTGCTGTTGCACGATCTCAGCACAAATCCGCTGGTGAGCACTGGTAGACTGCATGTCTAGGGTTCACGTGGGAGGAGAAATAGAATAAGGTGATCTCTAAGCGATGGATAGACCCAGGTCCTAGAATCGATTTAAATAGCGTAACATTTTCACTTCATTTTAGAGCCTCTAGACCAAAGTCTGCACTGTTCCCTAGTGATCTTCGCAGCAGAGCCCTGTTGGAATTAAGAAAATATCTTCACGAGGGTCAGAGAACCATCTGGGTAAGTGGTGATATCAACTGGGGTCCACAGTCACATCTGTGGAGAGCCACCAGCTCATGGCTAGGCCATAGGGTGTCAAGAAGCAAAAAGTTGGAATTGTCATGGAGATCATGTGTCCCTCACTCTTCATGATTCCCTGTGGAGAGATTTCAGGTAGAGTCGGGCTCCTAGGTCACTGCACCGCCACTTTCTCACTGCTCACAGCCGCTGCTCACTCGCAGTTCAGGGGCAGAAATTAGCAGGTTCGGTTTCCAAATCAGATGAAATTTCATATTATATCTCTTAAATATTTAGGACTCAGTCTCTTTTCTTCTCTAGCTACCCAAACCAGTGAGTGGGAGGTAATGATACTAGCAGGCCTCTGGCAAGCATGATCAGCCTCATTTTTTCCTCCCCTCTAAGCCACATTCTTCAAACTAGTGACAGAAGTCATGATATTTTTATCTTTATTTCCCTGGCTTATGTAACTATTTCTCCAACAGTCCAATACTTAGGCAGAAAATAAAAGTGTTATTTATTAGCCTATTCACTCCTACATATTTTAATTTTCTTAATATTCCAATTATTTTTCTGTATAAAAAATGGGAATATTCATTCCTATGTATTTGTTTGGACATGTCCTCTGGTTTCTAAATGTTTTTTCCGGGAAAAAAATGGTCAGTAAACATACTTTTATAGATTTCATAAACTACCACATGTTATATTTCTGGTATGAAACAAAGTCATAAATTTTGGACATTGCATTCATAGTAGGAGAAAAGGTTTTCAACATATATAATTTTTTTTTAATTTTAAAATTTTCTTCAGGAACCCCTATCATATCCTACTGGACAACTGGAAAACCCAAGCTTGTTAGGTAGACATTGTTTTTCTTTCGGACTATAACAACCTGACCCTACTCCAGGCTGTTTTGGGGGGAATCCATACTCCATGAATGTTTATGAGAGTCACTCTAGAAATTGAAAATTTCTTCCCCAGCTGTCATTCCAGCTAGTTTGCATGACCTAGATTTTGTCCATGGGTTGCACACACACTACCCTTGGCTTAGAAGCTGAGATGCAAAGAAGCAAGGGGAGGATCCATTCTGTCAATGTTGGCAGGAAAGACAGTGGGTGCATCCATTCCCCAAAGGTGGCCGCAGTGGAAGGGGTTCTGCTATGATCTCAACTGGCCAGCATTGACCATGGAGGCAGTTCCGGTGCAGATTCTCACTCTCAGCAGTGCTGTCTCGATGGTGTGCTCTAAGTGTGAAAAACATGCTGGTTTTCAAAGAGTTAGTACCCCCCAAAATATATAAAGAATATCTCCTTAATAATGTTTCATATTAGTTTCATGTTGCAATAATATTATGCAAATATTAGGTTAATACATTAGTAAAATTAATTTTGTTTCTTTTTAATTTTTGAAAATACTAGAAAATTTAAATGTACACAAGTGGCTCTCATTACAATTCTATTGACAGGTATTGAGGCAGAAAACGGTTATACTCTATATACAGGGTCTGGCAGAAGTAACACCTGTTAGGTGTAGGGTAATTATATGGGTGTAACAAGTTACAGTTTTAATTTGAACACTTCACTTAAAATGTGATATGGTGTGCTTGAGTATAATATTGTTATGTTACAGAACTGCATGCTTATGATTTTGTAATAAAAGATTTTGTAATAAAAAATGGGCATTATTTGTGCTGGACCCTGTATTATATTATTATTCTGTCAACTATAATCTATATACATAGTCCTTAAAAACAATAAAATCTTTATTTTCCATAGCTAGATTATTTTTATTACCAAAGGAAGAGAAGAGCTAATATGATAAAAGGGCCCAGGTGCCTGGCACAGTGCCATGTAATTTGCATATATTATTTTATTTAATCCTTATTATCACTCTATGAAGGAATCCTCAATTTATAAATGAGGATATATACCGAAAAGTTAGGTAGTGTTCCACAAGGCTATATACCTATTATTGCCAGAGCTAGATCTGGAACATATCGTTTTGTCTTCCAAAAACTATTTTCCATTACCCGGTTGGTAAGACTCCCTCCCTCCCACCTTGACCCCACTAACCATTCAAAGGAAATATTACAAAATAAATCTACAGCATCTAGATCAACTCTTTGTTTTAATATATATGCCACATCCTTCTATTTTTCAAATTCAGAATATTATAGTATCTCCCATAAGTTGTATTATGACTTACTGTTTTGCATTGTCAAATTCTGCAACTGATCGGGACTTTAAACTTAGTGGAATGAGACATTCTTACCCAATACAATTTCTGAAGGAAAAGTAATTCTTTATTGGTTCTGTCTTTTAGGTCTGTTTTCTCTGGTCTAGTTGAACTAGGTTTATTTTAAAACACAGCTATTTTTAAAATTTCTATTTCAACCAACCATCTACCTGATCCATTTGCAACCCTTTGATCTGGCAGAGAGAAAGACATATTCTCTGTATATAAACAGGTGGTCAAATAATTTTCTCTGTACAAGAGGTTATCGAGGAGCTATATTTTAATTTCTGACATATCAAACATTTCTGGGACATTTTGATCATTTATGGGGACACCTGGATGCTTTTTTATGAGAACATATTGGAATATCCAGAGCATTTGAAACCATACACAAAGGTCTAGGAAAGATTTAATGCCACTGTTTGTAGGTTCAAAATAAACACCAAAATAAGTTCATTAATTTAGACTTTGTGACAGATTTTTCCCAGAATCTTATTCTTTTTTAGCCTGTGAATTTTTGTCAGTTGTAGATTAGTCTGTCCCATATTAATGTTCATCCAAAATAGTATTATTCTTGCTGTACACTCAGGGTGACCACATGCAGTAACGGGCCTGCAGAATGGAGGACTTCATTGAAATGTCCCATCAACAAAAGTCCTCACAACTTCTGAGTGCCACCATCCACATATCTCAGTGCCTACATGTTGTGCTTCTGCAGTGATCTGAGAAAGACTGGCATCATAGCAAGTCTTTTGGAATAATAAATTCAGTGTATTGAATTCTCCTAAGTAGCTTTATTTGAATACTTTCAAAAACAAATTAGATGATATCTAAAGGGTCCGAAAATAGGCTCAAAGCAGAGATATAAAGAATGGTCCCATCTTAAAGAAGAACACAGAATAACAGTGAAGTTGAGAATGACGGCCTCTCAGGCTTCAAATGCAGGAATGATTACTATAAACTGAAGTGGTCAGAGGAGGTTGTGAGGTCTTAGAAGGGAATAGGCATTCGGGGAGGGGAGGTAAGAGAACCTCAGAAATAAACATATAAAGGCAGGGAAGAGAATTGCATTTTCCAGGACAGCTAAAAGATAAAGCTCAGTTCAGTAGAATGTGAAAGAAATGAAAGGGAAATTGGATAGAACGTTTTTACTGGTTTATATTGTGAAATATCTTGAATGTCAGGCTAAAGAGTTTGGATATTGTCTTATATGTTATGGAGTAATAGTAAATAATTTTATGCAACATAATGAGAACATATGCATTTGATAAAACTCTGAACTAATGAGATCAAAATGAGGAAACGGAGATGGGAGGCGCATGGTACAGCAAGCACTGACAAACCCACGGCCCTGGTGAGGGACAAGGATGTGGGGTGAATCCAGATTGAAACCAGAGAACCAGATTTGGAAGTTTAGGAGGACTTAAGTATAGATACAAATACAGATAAAATGGACAGTGCAAGAGGAGGCTGATTTGGAAGAATAAGATCCTAAATTCCATTGATTCTGAGTTAACAGCACTACTAACAGACCCTTAAGACACTCAAGGCTATAGTAAGGATTGTGGTGTGCAGTTTCTTTATTTGCCAACTTTACCAAGTTTGTCAAATGAATTAAAGCAATATGAACAGTCAAAATCACTGAAAAAATATTTATTATTTATTAGAAATATTTAACACTTACCTTGAATTACTTTTTGATTCTAGTTGAAATTATATAACAAAGTGATTATTTAAGAGAAATCCCAAGTAATTGGGCAAACAAACATATGCATGCAGAAGAAAAGAGACTGCAATAGGCATTTATCCTTGGAAGATGTAAAACACATAAACTAATAGTTGCTTTACTACCTTTTTATCCACTGGAATGTATCCTTTGCTTTGGCGTGGTTCAGTTTTTCACAACAGATATGGTTCACCTTGATCTTGACTTTTTAAACATGTATTCAGCAATTCTAAAAAACTTCATCTTTATTCCATATTACTTTTAAATTGTACACCCAAATGTAGAAAGTGAGAGAACTAATAGTGTATTGACTGGTGTTGAATTGGTTAATTCCTTGAAAATGTTTTGTATGATTAATCAAGATTATTGTTGAGTTGTCTTTGATTAATTTCAACCATATCATCCTATAAGAAGTATATAGGAACTCAATTTAAGAAGTATTCACTTGGAAAGATTGGTTCTTTATTTGACCATATATAAAAAGTAATCATTTATAAAAGATTGGGGTCTATTTACCTTTTAGCTTTCTATCTAAAATTACTTCCCAAGGTCTTATTCTAGGTCAAACAAGCTTGGGAATAATTGACACTTGGGAATGTTAAGATTATTATAACCTGACTAATGATTGATGATCCCTTATGGTACATTTTAAGTCAAAAAAATAACTTACATTTGTTTCTTTCTAACCCATGTCTACACTACAACAATAATAGAGACAATATGAACTTTATCTTGATTCAGTTAGAAAAGTAAAAGTACATAAAAAAATGTTCTAAGACAAATGGACTACTGTTACTAGCATCAAAGCTGTTAGTATTATTTATAATTGTGACTTCCTTCTAAAAGGAGCCCCTTGACAAAGGGGTCATAAAAGCTACCGATTTTCACTTTGGTAGAGATGGATTTGTGGGTATTAATGTCTCCTTTTGTCACATCTTTTTATTTTATCCAACAAGGTAGAGAGAAAAGCTAAACTAGGCAGAACAAATAGAAGTTCTGTGACTTGTATGACAGAAAATTCCCCCCAGGTGAAAGTTTCAAACAGCTATGATAAATCTTGATTTAGTGAAGTATAATATTTCATGATAAAAGATATTTCATTTCCCTAAACTGCTGTGTTGCACATGCCTATAACATAAGAGCAAGAGACGTGAAATTTTTTATTGAATGATAAAAACAGGGCTGATAGTTACTTAGGGTTTGAAAGTATGTAAGCTAATTTGTGAATTAAGGTAAGACAATAAATTATCAGACAGTATTAGTACCTATATCATAGGATTTTTAGAGGGTCAAGAGACAACATATAAAAAGCCCTTGTCACAATCAGCGTCCCACTTTCATCATTCCATCAAGCTATTGTCAACACTGCCAGTAGTATTTCTATCACTACTACTATACCTCAAGCAACGGAGTAATTTAAAGTATTTACATTACATTTAAATGACTTTCATTATATTAGAGGTTACTATTGAATTAGAAATCATGCTATTTTTCCTACTTACTTTCACACTTAAATGCAATTTAATATAATCAGGATTACTGGTATAGTGATCATGAGCCTATTTGATCATTTTACTGGACAACAACCAGCTTTAGTTAGCCACTTTTTCACTATAGACATTCAATGTCAGTTTATTTAAACCATCATCAGTTCACCCCAGAAGGCGTTCTCAGCTCGTCTCATGAAACACGCCGGAGGCCATCCGCAGGTTCCCCATGAGGTGAGCGGGCTAATTTGGAAATGCTGGTCAGGTAGCCAGAGAGGGGCTGTACTACAAGGAATAGACTATTGGCCAAAGAATAGTTAGAAAGTTGTTGGAGTTATTCAAGAATAAAATGAGTAAGAATTCGTTCATGTTTGAAAATAATATGAAATGAAATTGAAAACATACAGTAATACCTCACTGAGGTAGAAGTTAACTTTTGGCAGTGCTCGTATCCAAAATAAAACTGGGAACCTGTCCTGGAAAAAAAAAACAACCCACAACCACGTGCAGTACAGTTGCCCTCAGCCCTTACACCTAGGGCATCTATTTTTACTTTCAACCCATGCAATCTATCCCAGGTTGTAAATAAAGTGTTTCAAGACAAAAGAGAATAAAACAAGTACATAAAAGCAGAACAACTAATTCTATTTAAAAGCAACAATCTGATGTCCTTGATATAGGGGACATATGACCCAAACCATAGTGTTACTTCTAAGGAACAACTGGATCTAACATCATCATGAAAATGAGCTGGGTTTTAATTATAACTTAACAAGAGGGAGAAACTTTTCTCCAGAATTCTTGAGGACTACAGGTGGTCAGTAGCCAAGTGCGGCTGATCCCCAGGAGGACAGCAGGACAGGACAGGGGAGAGAAAGCAGCCGAGTTCCCTAGAGGGCTGCCCGAGACAGCGAGGGCAGCCTCAGAGGGTAGACTTGAGCAGAGCAGAGAGAACACCAGGGCCTGGGAGTTAAAGGGACGCCACGGGACACCAGGTGAACAGTGTAACCCCCTCCTCACTACAACTGGAATCAAAGATCAGAACAACATCCAACTAAATTTCTGAAAGAGAAGCTTTTGGTTACATCAGCATTCTGATTAATGAGAAAAGCCTGTTTTATTTATGCATTAATGTTTAAAGTTTCTGTCACCTGAGACAAAAATAACTTAACAGTTTCAGAAACTGACTTTGGAGTCAGGCAGATCCAAGTTTAAACCCCTATTTCATCCCGCTCGTATTACTTTGGACAAGATATTTAACCTCTCAAAGTCTCTCTTTATAAGAATAATAATAATGCCTACTTCAGTGCATTGTTATAAAGATGAAATAACATGCTGAAAGTTGTATTAGTTATTGACTGCTGTGTAACAAATTACCCAAAAACTGAGTGGCTGAAAGTAGCCGGCATCGGTCATGGCGCTGTCACTAATCCAGCCCAGACTCAGGCGAAGGCATTACGTCAGACAGGATTTCGGGGAGGTGGGATCACTGGGGATCTTCCAAGAGGCTGCCAGCCACAACTGTGTTTGAGCACGTAATAAGAGCTCATTATATCCTAGCTCCTGTGACTATTGTCATCTGACAGTTTCACAAAGTAGCTCTTTCTTCATTGTTAGTGGATAAATGAGGTATTACTTGTGTTCAGGCCTCAAATAATGTCCTAAGGACAAATAAAATGGGATATATGCAAGTATGAAACTCAAGTCACTGAATATTAATCCAGCAAGTTACATCTGCACACACAAGTTTCGAAATTTTTTGCATCTGGGAAGGTGGGGGGACAGTGAGAAGCAAAAGGCTGTGGGAGGGTCAGCATGATCTATTCACTCTGAAGGTTTGCAAAAGTGGCCTGCTTTCACAGTGACTGCTGGATTCTTCCACTCTGTACCTGAGGAGGCCTGAATTAACCAATGCCCTGCCACCTCTGCTCGGTGGTGGAGTAAATGGTGATGTGGGGTAAGAAAATTAAGCATCCATTACCTCAGGAATTGGCAGGATGGTTAGGCTATGATTTTCATAAATCAAATAAGATTTCACTCAAATTATTTAAATACAAGTCATAGAAGAAAAGAAAGGGAGAATCCTAAAATCCTTAACTAAAATAGCTGTCTCACTAGTCTTTGCCAAGAAATACTAAAGATGCCAAAACAAGTCATTGCCACTGTAATAAACACGAAAAGCCCTCAGACTAGCATCGTCTTGGATACTGTGGCAACCCTACAGCTGACAAGCTTAAATCCATTACACTCAAAATTGCATCTTCATCCCCAACCCACCCACGAGCAAAATGTCCTAAGACAGCTGCTAATTTAAAGGCAGAATTAATTATAAGTGACTTAGTGACAGATGCTCTGCATTTGGACTCCAACTGAAAAGCCTCTATGTTCTGGGCACGATGCTGGTGTTCTACTCTAAAGATTTTGCTACAGTCACACAGTGTTACTTGGTGGGTGGCTTGCTTGCAACCTGTTAGGGCAAACCACTGTGACTTAGCCTAGTTTTCTGATTTCCCCAGCTTGCTGTCCCTCTTGCTGGCACTCTCCTTCTTTCCCTGTGGCTAAGTCACAGTCTTATTTGTCACAGGATGTCAAGACACACAGGAGAAAGGAGATCTGTACCAGCAAAATGTTCTTGCCCTCCCTTCTGTATCAGCCAAACAAGGGACTATAGACAGAAAGCTCTGACCCTGCAAAGGTGGTCACTTGCCTCTTTGGTTCTAGTCGTCACCTCCATAGCTCCCAGCTACGATGTCAGTCAATGTTCCCCTTCCCCCACAAACTACCTGATTCCTCATGCTAGAAAAGAAACCTAGAAGTATTTAAATATTTATTTTAAAAAGTAATACATTTGCATTTTAGAAAAGTCAACATAGAACATTTTTAAAGGAAAATTAATAGTTGGAATATATTTTCCAGTCCGTTAAATAAATTATTTTAAAGAGCTCATCATGTCCTATGTTTGCTGAAAGTCTTTGGTTTGTATCAACCTTAGAGAAAAAGAGGTTTTGTTTAATTTCATACCTTATATGCCTGGGGTAAATGTTGGCCAGTGATAGTTCTTATACTTTTCATTTTTATTAACATGATCTTAAATAAATTCCATCCAGCATATTTTGGTTTTTTGTTTGTTTGTTTTTGTTTTTTTAATTAAAGATTTTATTTATTTATTTTTAGAGGGGAAGGGAAGGAGAGAGGGAGAGAAACATCAATGTGTGGTTGCCTCTAGCATACGCTCTGCTGGGGACCTGGTCTGCAACCCAGATATATGCCCTGACTGGGAATCGAACCATGACCTTTAGGTTCTCAGGTCTGTTCTCAATCTACTGAGCTACACCAGCCAGGGCCCATCCAGCATATTTTGAACCCTGAATGCCAATATGTCATACAAGATAACCAATTTTATTAATTGTTTTTCTTTGTAAAAATTAAGCTTTACCCATTGACAGGTTTGGAGAGTATAAGGTACTTGGGAAGTCCTAATTTCCTTTTTGCCTACTTAAAACATATTTTTTTGATATGCTGGACTCTACAAATGTTACTCTTATCCCATACGCTCTGTGCCCTACCCATTTTCTTTCCCAGTATCTGCCTTTCAGCCTGACTTATTTGCATAATCATGAAATTCAACAATCATGACTTAAACAATATAATACAAAGAAAACTTATTTCTGTCTTTAACTAATCTCAAAGTATACTCTATGGAATAGGTACCTGGTACCTGGATGAAAATTAGGGCAGGCCCCTTGATGATTTTGATACTTCTTAGGTAAAAGAAGGTTTTATTGTCATCTCATAATACAGTGCAGTAGAGAACTGAGGTCATTTACTCCTATGAGATGGTCAGACTCAGTCTTGCTTTCAAGTTAGAAAAAACACCTCCTTTGAAACTTGTACATCATGGTTTGTACCCCACTTAGAAATATGGTATCTATGTTCTCACAACTTCAACTAAAACTTCTATGACAACATTCTCTTTCTATATATCCCTTTCTCTTCTTATGTGCATAATGTTTAGAGGTTATCCTAGATTCCCCCAATATTAGCTGTTAGTATATTTTATAGCACCTGTTCTCTATGTCACATTAAAAATAAAACAAATCTGATGTGTCCATGAAGGAATTTTGTTCACCTTTCAGAAACAAACAAAATGGCCTTATTTGTTTTATCTTCTACTTACCACAAAGGACCTAGCTTTCTCCAGATTGTGAAAACAAAAGATCTAAATTCCATCTGCAGGGTTGTCACTGAAGTCCAGAGAAGACAATTGTATTTTAGTGAAACCCCACTAACTTTCCCTTTACAATACTGGAGCTACCCCTGCCCAGTTACTTAAAACAGTAGAGTGCTCCTGTTCGCCACTATTCTGTAAATTACCTCATCCTGGTTAGACATCCTGATTTCTCATCACTCCCATCCCCAGCCCTTACCCCTCCTATCACTATAGTTCCCCTGCCCAATTTCCAACTCACTGCTTGATGCATCCTCGTTTTCCTCATCAATACCCTGGCACCAAAACCCACCACCCTTATGTGAATGAATAGCTCATCCAAATCAACACCCTAATATGTGAAAACTGCTATTTTCCCCCTTCTCCAGCTCCTCTTTTGGGCTTCACATCCTAACAGAAATTAAACAACGCATTGGCAGTGTATCACTTACAGGCCACTCTGGGAAAGGTTTCCCTCTCGCTGGCTCTTTCAATTCAGAGCAGGTGTCAGCTCTCTCTTTCTTTTCTGCTCAGTGGGACCACTAATGACGGGTTCCACACTGACCTTCACAGAGCAATTATAGGTCATGTGTGTCATAACCATGCTCTGAGACATAGCTCTCCTACATGGTATTTTGCCACACCCATGAAATCTATTCTCTGTCTTTATGAAACTCAATCTTAAATCACTTCTCTCCTAACCTTACGTTAGATTTTCTCCACCCTTGCTCCAAATGAGAACTATAGAGATCATCCAGGTAACCAGGAAGATCTGATTCATCATCTATCCTAGCACACCATTATTATTTTTATTTTCCTAAAACAACAATCTTTTATATAACTCTTTGTCTAAGTATCTTTAATGGGCCTCCTTTACCTACAAGTCTAACTGCCAGTTTGGATTTGAGCTCCTGCACTGTAGAGACTTAGCCTTACCATATTGAAGATCAGATCTCCAGATTTATCAAAAAAAATATAGAACTTTATCTAGTATTCCTAACTGAAGAATAACCAATTGCAGCAGAGAGATGCTCCCCATCCATACATATGCTATGCTTGCTACTATTTAAAATTCTAAGCAATCAGTACAGCATGAACACTGACCAATCAGAATGTCTTCTACCAGCATCCACGAAACTAACTGTGCCAGACCAGCTTGTAAGCTTGTAAGTGCAGTGAAATCGCAGACCCTTCAGAGCTGTTTTCACACCTGTAAATCCATTATCTCCAACTAGATTATACTTAATCTCCCTTTCTTTGTGTTTAGCTCTGCACATAGTGATAGCTCCATGAAAAATCTCATTGAAAGATACTTAAACATAATTTGAAAGGCAAAACAACAAATCTAAAGAGGAAGAGTTATAAAAGATGTTTAGGGAAGACAATAAACAAAGAAGGAAGTCTTGAAAAATCGAGCAGTGGCTAAAAGTTAAGAAGAAGGCTAAACTCAGAATGCTAGGAAAAGATCCAGATAAAGTGAAGTAGTCAATGAGAAGCCATCTCCCCATCTGTTTTCTGAAGCTGCGCTGCACATTGGCACAGCCAACTTGTGAAGAGCCTACCTTATTGTCATCCTTGCTACCTCCAACCAAGTGCTTACTTCTTTTATATGCCTACTTGACAGTATTAAGGGTTCCACTACCATGATGACAGTAGAGTTGGACTGCAGGAATTAGGAAGGCAGCAAAACAGAGCTTCTCTGACCCTTGAACTGAGGCAGGGTGGGACAGAGTTAACAACCATCTGGCTGTGGACCTTCAACTAACTATCGGCCACTCTGGTGTTAGCAATAAGCCTGTGTAAAGGTCCTGTGTGAGAGCTGTAGTAAAAGACGGCTCTCAAGTAGAAGGTCACGTACCAGAGCATTACGCCACATGAAAACTACAACATTCATTTAAAACATGCACACATACATATTTAAAAATAGTCTGACATTAGAGCGATCTCATGCTACCCGTATTTATTTAGAAAAAGAAATCTGTAGTGTCGTTCAGTCTGGAAGCTCAGGGAAAAGGGCTTATCTTATTACTGGATTGATCTTGCCAGCCTTCCACAGGTGTCTGTGGTAAAATATATAACATCTGTTATTTTTAAAAAAGGTGAATGACACTTGATTTTTAAGTAGTAAAGGTCAAATCTGGAAAATCAAAATCTTTCCTGACCTGAAACTTTCAATTCCAAATAGGCATATGATTATGAACTAAATGTTGAAACTTTTCTAGCCTCTTTTCCTGATTTTTTTTTAATTTCACAAGACAATTTTTGATGCCCTCTTGCTGCGTCTCATTGCTCATCAGAGTATTTAAATTAAAAACATCTGACAGACAGACTTCACTTATGAATTCATTTCCATAATGTTCAGATATCTACATCAAGGCTCTGTGCCTGGTAAGTGGTTTTTTTAAATAATCATATTACAAGCCAGCAGGAATCATCTTACTAGCTACAGTCTCATGCAAGAATTAGATATTAGGAGATCCCTAGGCCAGTGTAATCAACTGCAATTTCAACTTTTTTTGAGGACTTATCAGCTTCCAGAAATGGGCTATCATTTCTTCCAAATGGAATAAAAAACAGGGGAAAAGCATTATATTATGATGTTTTTCTGATATCCTCAAGCTCCTTATCTTGAAACCTTTACCTAATGTATAAATTCTACAAGTTTTTTCCTTTCTCCTTTAACAAGAGCTAAAACTTGGATCTCAACAAAGATAATTTGTCTACATCCCTAGTGTCAGCCAGACTCTTACCCCCAAGCTCCTCATTAGCTGCCAAGGCTCCATAACTGGCCCCAGGGGCCACTGTCCAGGTGTCTCTGCTCGAGGCGTGACTCCAGGCTCTCAGAGTGGAGCCACTCCTGATGACTAACCATGCCAGGGTAAAGGGAAATCACCATTTCACACATTATTCTTCTGAGTCCAGAATAATGTACCTCATCCCAGGCTTCCTAAAAATTATTTCCTTAACACTAGAAAGTTATTCTAATAATCACCTAATATTGTCCCTGACACATAACACGTGCCCTATCCATGGCTGTTTAACTGAACTGAACCAATCATGATCATTTTCAGCAGACCAAGAGAAAAGATACTCTGGTTCTCACATATTTTGCACTACACAGAGACAGAGCCTGAGGGCAACTGACTGATGAATCTTTCAGAGAGAGGTATACCATACGTGGTTGAATACAACCAAACATCAGATTGAAAACATTAATAATTCATTGTACAAGCAAATGGGAGCCACTTGATATTTACTACCAATTTTTGGGGTCAGATAACATCGTAATGATAGCCATAAAACAGGAAAATTTTAAGCACTTACTATGCACTACAGTGCTATGTACATTGCCTCTGCACTGTGTTATACCACATTTATCAGTCCGGCCATGTTAATCAACGCAAGGAACAAATAGCCTAAAATATTAGTGGCTCAATACAGCAAAGATTTATTTCTGGCTCATATTACGTGGCCAGCAGAACACCATGGCAAACCTTGCTTTCATGGTCTCCAAGGTGGGGAAAGGTTGTGGCAAGTTGTACAGTGGTTTGTAAAGGCTTCTGCCTGAAAAGAACACACATTACTCCCACTCACATTTTATCAGCCAAGCAAGTTGCTGAGTGCAAGTGTGCCCAGAAGAGGGACCAGAATATTATTAACAATTCTAATGATACCACCTTATAGAATAGTAGAGCCTCATGAGACTTTGGAGATTATCTTGTAATATCTTCTCATTTTACATGTGAAGTGGAGACCCAGAGAGATGAAAGTCACACAGTCATTCAGTGGTGGAGCCAGAAGAAAGACTCTGGATCCTGATGTAGGACAGGACTTTTATGCTCAAGCAATCATGCTATTTTAGGAAATATGTCTGTTTGCTTAGGACTAACCATAGATAAGGCAGCCTTTGGGAAGAAGAGCTATTTTGTTGGTTTACGTAGTCCAAAGAAAGTATTACTGAGTTTTAGTTTGGTTCTGTTCTGTCCAGATATTTAGCTATGATAGAATCTATAACAGTCTTAAATAAAGTTCTTAAAATGGCAATAAAGAATTAATTTAAAGTAATAGCTAATATGATAAGTTCAAACTATAATGATAGCAAAGTATATCGCATATTTTCTATGTACCAGGTACCATTCTGACCGTTAGTAGGTATATTTAACCTTAACACTAGCTTTTTAAGGTACGTACTAGTACTTTTCAACTAACAGGTTAAATACTTTGCCAAAGACCACAGAACAATTAAGTAGTAGACTTAAGATTTAAACTTGGACATTCCAGCTACAGAGTCTGGATGATGAAGAATGCTCTTATTCTCTGCCATCCTAAACCACTACACTACCTGTGAGGACTTCATTTAACCATTAATCTAAGAGTAAAGTAAATACATATAACAATCTATAGTTAATATACAGTGTCAGTCTAATTTTAATTTCTAGTTACTTCAGCAATGTCTGGCTAAAGGAAATGTCCCCGGTAAGTCCCTTTAGGGCAGAAATCAGGCCAACATCCAGCACCATGCTAGCAACGTAATTAATGCTTAATAAATATTTGTGGAGCGAATGGATAAATTCAAGTTCTCCATTGCTTATGATTTATTATTGTCACTTACAACATCTAAACTAGAAAGTCCTTTTATTAAATAGTTTTTAGAAAAATTTTAACACACATTTCAAAGACCTTTAGGTTCTTGGTCTGAAGGTTCAAACATAGTCTTTATCAACTGTTAATTTCTTCTAATGAACTCTGTAAACTTTTGTCTGTGTATTTTGCCCAAGTAATAGCTTTTTGGTACCTATTGCACGCTATATCCTTCCAATCTCCCCCATGCTGTGTAGCCATTTGGTACGATGTCCTGTAGCCTCCATGCACACCCTCCAGCATCCTGAGCAGAAGGCGCTCCCTGAGTTCACGGGAAGCAATTCAGTTGCCTGTTGCCCTATTACACATGAATTCCCCACTGCTCCCTAGTGCTTTCCCCACTGCCCGGATTCCAGGCTCGAAAATTGTAGAAACAGGTCAGAAATCGGATACCAACTATAAGATTCACAAAATTCCCCATTTTGTGCAGACATGTACACTGGAAATTCTCTTTTCCTTTGATGCATTGATCACCAGCTTCAACAAAATAGGGGAAAGTCAGGCATAAGAAAGGAAAACTCGAGAAAGAAATAGACTGCAAGATAGACTATTACACCCTAAACTCTGTTGTCCGTATCAGGAGAAAGACTGTGTTGTGCCTCCCTTACTCTGGTTGTTACATTAACTACCTAGTTTCCTATATGAACTTGGCTTTACATGGCTTTGAAAAAAGCCATTGGCCTAGACAGTATTCCTCAAATTGTGCTCCCTTAACTTAGTTTTGCTCAAAATGCTTATGTGTGTTCCATGTTAAATGGTTCTTTGATCAAACAGACTGAGAAAAAAAGTGGGTTTAGGACAATGAAATGGATTTCTTTGTATAGACTGCTCGGATATTTATCAACACATATAACCATACAAATAGAAATTCTAGGGTACCTTATATTTATTCTGTTTTCCCATTCTTTTCACAAGCATGGTAAAATAAAGCTATGCTCTTGAATGTCTATTTTTTTCTATAGAAAATATATCTTTGGAAAACCATACCTGACAAGGAATTTCTTTCAAATCCAAAGCTGAGGACTTAAATTTTTCAAAAGCTCTATTTTTGAAAACTCGTGTGTCAAATAAACATACCGTTTTAACACAGTTTTTCTAAGCTCACAGTGTATACACACACACACTCAGTAAACTTCACCCTGTTTACTTGTTTACTTGTGATTCAGCATTTTGCAGTCCCTCACTTGGCAGGACATTTCCATGAGTCGGGCACTCGCTGCCCACCTAACCGATGCACCAGGAATGACGGCCAGGACCATTTATGAGCTCTTGACGATCCAGTAATGTGCTTAAAACTCACGATCTTTTTCATCTTTTTTTCCCTTTGATTATTTGAGCCAGAAGAGCTAAGTTAGACTTCTATTTTTATCACTTATTCACTGTGGAAGCCGGGCAGATTATGTTACCCTTGTTTATCTGTTTTTCACTTATTGAGAACAGTAATACTTCACTTGTGAAGTACTCGTGAGATTAAATGAGAACATTTATAAAAGAAGGCCAGTGCAACTCATTAACAGGAAGCACGCCACAGATGCTACCTCCTAATATTCTGTCACTTCACCTTATCTCTACCCCATTTTACCTCACCATCTAATCTTCCTAAATCTTTTGGTAAGAAAATAAAATATTCCAAAATATACTGTGAACACATATTCTTCCTAAATCATTTAATCAATTTCTAAGTTGTATCTAGTACATACAGTGAAGTTCTCTTAAGATGTGGTGAAATTAGAAGGGAAAACTAAAGGTGCTACCGTGCTGTTATGGTGGGATACATCTATCCAGTCATCCCTGTTCTGATCTTCCCAACCACAGCTGAAAAGATGTGACACGTCCTTCGCTGACAGTGTTACAGACAAGCCTTATAAAAATATGTCTAATGTTGACTTGTCTGAATGAAATTCAATAAACAAGCACTGGAGTGCCTGGATTATGATCAAAATGTCTGCTAGCTCATTAGAGTGGCACAGCCCTGGCCGATGTGGCTCAGTTGGTTGGAGCATCGTCCTGTAAACCAAAGGGTTGCCGGTTCGATTCCTGGTCAGGGCACATGCCTGGGTTGTGGGTTCCGTCCCTGGTCAGGGTGTGTATGAGAGACAACTGACGGATGTTTCTCTCCCACATTGATGTTTCTCTCCCCCTCTCTCTTCCGTCCTTCTCCTCTCTCTAAAATCAATGTGTGGCACAATTGTTTGCCTGGAACGTCAATCAGCTCTTCTCTTGCTCTGGAAATCTTGTGGTCACAGAGCACATGCAGATATAAAATGCATTACCTCTAAAGTGACCCACAAAAAAATAATTCCAAAGAACTATACTTCTTTCTTAGTGGTAACAGGCTCAACAGTTTTTCATTTTGAAGAAATTATCTTGATATTCCCCAGGTACTTCAAGTTGGTAACAGGATGCTATATTGTCAAGATCTTTATCCTCCTCTTCTAGTACTTGGTAAAGTGTCTTAACAAGTCTTCCAGGGTTTCTTCCACTTCCTTTTTTTCCTCACATTTTCAGGATGCAGTAAAAATGATGAACAAAGATGACATCAGTGAAACAGTGATATAGCCACATTTCCTTCAGCCAAAATTATAGCACAAAGCTGGACAACTGATCAACCCCTGGGGTGAAACAGCAGGAATGTACTGTTTTCCCTTCCAGGTAAGAACGAACTGCTACTGTTATTTTTTATTTACTGGGAAAAGGTGTGGGGGGTGGATATTCAACAGTGTAATAGCTACATAACAGATTTAATAGGCTGTAATGATTTTCTCAACTAAAGAAACTTCATCAGGAAGAGCAGATGTAATTGGATTCACCACCTGATTAAGCCTATAATAACCCACCGTGGTCCTCTGAGATCCATTTGTCTTCTGCATTAATCTAACTGGGGATGTGATAAGAATCATCAGTCTTCATCTTTCAAGCCTTTAGTAGTGGCACTAACATCTACAATTTCTCTGGAGATACAGAGTCGCTTTTGATTTAACCTTTTGGAAGAGGGTGGAAATTCCAGATGCTTCCATTCTGCCATTTCTACCACAGTGGAATTTACACCAGCCCACAGCAAAATTGTGATGTAAGAAAGTATTATTATATCCCGCTTACATTTCTCTTTTGCTCCTTACTTCCAGCTTTGTAGACTTAATGCTTCATTACCAACATCTTCCTGTAAGCAAAACCTGAGAAGATATTACTACCATTTCTCCTTTAAAATACATTTCATGTCCAAATAAAAAAATTATAATGTTCAAACAGAACCAAAAGGATTTCTAATCATAAACCCATCACTTGCAAAATCATGTGTGACTTTGCCCACCTTAATTAATTTCTCTAAGCCTCAGTTTACTCATCTGTAAAAGGGTGATCAGTCTAAAGACTTATGAGGCAAAAATCACTGAATACGGGCATTTACAGTAACCTCAGGACTGTAAAGCACATTCTGATCTTTTCGTTTAAAATATTCCAATTCTCCAACCTTTGTACACATCCTTTGGAATGTTTTTTGAAACATACTCTTCTCTTTCTCTGTTTAGGTCAAATTCCCTTAAGGCCATTTCTCTCTCCTCTCTAGTGTTTGTCTCACTTGTTGTCTTATAGTCATTTTTGTATTTATTTGATACTTGCCCATCTTTACTATGCTCTGTATGTTCCTAGAGCAGAAGCCAGGTCTGCTTTTGCTCATTTTTGTAGTCGATGCTTGGCATAGGGCTCAACTACTGTAGGCTCTTAAAAATTAGTTGAATGAATGAGTATCACAATACAACAACTGATGAGCACTTACTAAGGGTAATACTCCATGCTGTGTGCTTTATGTCTGCTCCATATATGATGCCCTAACATCCCTCATACTTCTTCATTATAAAGCGGAAAAAATGAGATTTAGAGAAAGTTAAATGCTCAGATTTTTCTCATCATTTTCCTCATTGGTCTACATATCCTCTCTCTTCACACCATATTTCAATGACACATTTGAATATCTCAGGTCCATGATAAAATTTGTCTGTGCTCTCAAGACCACCAACACAATACAGTTTGGGAACTCTAATCTGCATCAAAAACCTGGGCTAAGGACTTTCGTCAGGCATAGAGATCCTAATTCTGCAATTCAGGAGAGATAGAAGAGTATATTTGCGTTTATAAAAAACCACAGGTTATGCTGATGCCGATGCAAAGACTCCACATAGCACCTGAGAAATTTTGAAATATAGGAGCCTGGAGGTAAGGAACAAAACAGGTGGTAGAATCGGAATGTTCAGTGGTAGCTCGTAGAGAACTTTATTGTTAAGAACTTTATGTTAAATTCTCAATCTTGGAAGCCGAAATCCAGTATTCTGTAATGACATGTGTTCTAGGTGGTCAGAGGTTGTTAAGTAATACTGTGATGTGCATAGAAATCATCGACAGTGACACATTTAAATATATATACTGGAAAATTGACTGGGAAAATAGCAGGGGGTATTTTGATTTGGTTGTTAAAAAAACACTAGAATTATTTATGTGAATTATTTTCCACTTATGCCTAATTACCCAGCAGCCTAACAATACATACACATACCTATAAATGTGGGTCAGAGTGCTTTTGTGTAATGGGAAAAGCGATCTCTGTAGATCTGACTTTTTAGATGACTTTTCTAGAACCACAGATATTTGATCACAACTCTAAAATACATAATGAAAGCCTGATTTATGTAGATATGTAAATCAAAGAGAGAGAGATTTGGAGTACAGTAATTGTTTTTAGAATTATCCTATATCCCACTCAAAAGAGAAAACTGGTATATACCCTCTAGAGAGCAATCTCTGAGAATGACAACTGAGATTTGGCAGATGGAAATAAAATGATCTGTGCTTCTCTAACTACTCCATAAGGTACCTGTAAGCAGCGAACAAAGGAGCCTGGTACGCCCCCATTGAAACATGCATTTCATTGCTACCATTGGACTTCAGTTTTAAGAATGGGCACTTTCACTCTATGAGTTAAATAGTATACTTTGCTTTTATGAGTCATGGAGATTATCAGATTATTTTTCCTTAAAATACCTCTATAAAAAACAAATAAGATTTTCCACTTGCACATTCAACCCATGCATCTCCTTTATATAATTCTCTTGATCTTCAAATATTAACATTTAGATAGATACAATGAAACTCAACAAATTGAGCTAAAAAGAAATATGTTATCGAATCAAAGGAAATTCAAATCTGATTGTATAGATTTCAAGTTCAGGCAACTCTTCCTCAAAATGATATACATGTTATATTCATATGTGTAATTGTGTTAAGCTAAGACTCTAAAATCAGATTGACTGTAGTTCAAATAAGAGCTCTGCAATTTACCAACTGAATGATCAGAAGCAAAGTTTTTTAACTTCTCTAAGACCCAGCCCATTCATCAGTAAAATGAGATATCCATTGCATAGGTTTGATGTGAGAATTAAATAAAGCATGCATTTAGGAGTGCATTAAAGTGTACCTGGCAGAAGGCAGATATCAAGAATTATGATTTTTTAATATTACTAGCCATCATTGACAGTAAAAATCACTGAGAACTGTCATCATAGTGATTATCATGGGGATATGAGAAAAAGGCCCAGCGGGTCTTTTCCGAGCCTCACACCTGCCAGTATTTGTGGCTACCGCTGTTTGTAAACTCTGACTATGATTTCAATTCTGCCTTTAAGCCTCTGATAAATACTTTTCTTTCTCAGCTCAGTTGTAAAAAACAAAAAAATGTAAGGATTTGGGGTGAATTTACCTGATTAACAAAATGACAAAGTTTCCTTTGGCTGCCGGTTTTTCAGTTTCATGCTTGTTTTGATGTTTTTTGAAGGAAACCGTTGTAATGTTCAAGTGGTGGCGCACCTTCACCAGACAGGCCATTAGTCAGCCCTCTCAGTACAGAAAGCTGAGTGTGGTCCACGCAGCTGTCATTCAGCATTCTCACCCATGAAAAGAAAACGTAAAGAAAGATGGGAACTGTTTTTTTGTTTCAAAAATAGGACATGGCCAGTAAAACTGTCATTAGGTCACTTTTCTCCGGAAAGCACTGCTGTGGTCCCAAAGGCAACTTGAATTGTGGAGAGCATCCCCACTGGATTTTGTGGGACAAAGCAGAATATCTGGGGACCAAACAGTCAGGAGTAGAACATTAAGAAGGACACGAAAGTGTAAATGAGCACCCAAGAACTCATATTAATGTTGTCTTTGCTTTACTTGCTAAACAAAGAAATAATTTGGGATTTGTTTTTACTGTTAAATATCCAGCTAAAGGTTGATCAACATAAAAGTATCAATATTTAATTTGGGGCACTTAGGTTGAAATGAGATGTACCTAACTTCTACAGAGGTTAACTTGGCCTTAGAATTACAGGTAAATGACCAAGGCAGTTTCTTTCATCCCGAGTTGGAACATTAGAATGCACTCCTGCAGCTGGCTTTGTTTCAAACAACTCAATTTGCATTACTTTGGATCTAACAGGAAATCATAATTTGGCTCAAATTCTGATGGGATACAGAAGAATAAAAGAAAATAGTAGTGTCAAGTATAGATATAATCACACCATACCTCACTAAAACTTTTTAATTTGGTAAGATAACACTACAAATAATAGTGCCATTTTTTAATAAAATGTTGATCCTTAAGAATAATACTTCAAATCAGACTTTATAATTAAGTAATAAAACAACCCATGGGAATAAGAAAAGATTAAGAGTTATTTGTTCTCTTCTTCATAGTGTCTCTTTACTAGCTTTTATTAGATGAAAAATACTTCTGAGTGAAATTCTTATTGAAAAATGTTTTTTATATTGTCATGAGTAATATTTTATATCTATTTACTCAAGTTACAGAAACAAACTATAAGGGTAAATAGGTGTCCTTTTAAAGAAAAAGAAGTTGGCCAGGAATTCTAAGGGCAGCTGGAAGTTAAAAACTGCAATAAATTTTAACTAGAAAATAAAGGGTAAATTTATATAAGTAACAAAGAGGGTATTTTTTTCTGATATTCAAAATAGTCCTCTATAAGAGTATTATTTTGGGATTATCAGTAAAGGAAGCTAGACAAATAAAACCATAATGTCTAATGATTTTGTGGGAAATTTCATAATCTAATAAAAAAACCTTAAAGAGGCATGTAAGTGGGAAAAAATGAGAAAATGGTCATCTTATGACAAAAGGCAATATAGTTTTATTAACAAGTGCATTAATAACAAAGGTGCCACATACCTAGCAGGACACCACATAAATTATGAAGCTCAATAAGTATGTCAGTGTCAAGAAAAGTAATGTAGAATCACAGGCATTAACCTACATATGCTCTCACCTGGATTAATATATTTATTTGAATGGAAATTGTAATCCATATTTTAAATATGTCTTTCATGAGGCCTCTGTTGTTGGATAACACATTTAAATCAACTATCTAACTATAGTTTCTATTTTGTTTTTTATCAATGTACAATTGACATATAATATTATGTTAATATAAGGTATATAATGTAGTGATTTGTGCAAAATGACCACCACACTATGTCTAGTTAACATCCATCACTATACAGAGTTACAAAAATTTTTTTTCCTGTGATGAGAACTTTTGAGATTTACTCTCTTAGCAACTTTCAAATATGTAATAGTGTTATTAATTGTAGTCACCATGCTGTACATTATATCACCACGACCTGTTCAACTCTGCCCTAGCTCTTGGTTGTCTCTCAAACCCGTGATTGTCCCAGTAGCCTGTTTTACTTGTAATGGCTGCCAGTAGTTGAGGGTGTGCCAGGACCACTTAGTGTCCCAGAGGGCAAGATCTCAGTCAGCATCTAGATGCAGGCTGTTTGGAAGCCGGACTCTCAGGCAGCAGCTTTTAAGGTATATAAATACATACAGTCCTGTGGGACCTCAAGTGTAAGCCTCACAGCCCACGAGGGTCGATGACTTAGAGGAGTTGCCTGGCTGGCAGTCACAAAAAGCAGGCTCCAGCTGAATCTGTAAACTTTTGTCCGGGAGATAGGGATAAGTAATGTGAGGCAGGCAGGCAGCACAAAGATGGTGTGCACCATAGGCCCTAGATGTGCCACACCTGAAGCATCTACCTCGGGCCAAACCGCCAGGACAAGCAAATAAGCAGCTTTCCTAGAAGGGCCCTGGGTGTGTCTCAGTCTGCTGCTGTGCAGTGTCCTGGGGGTGGTTGTCTGCCAAGAACTATCTCTCCAATGGCGACAGTCCTGTGGGACCCAGGAATGCATGCCCACCTAGCCACCAGAGCCAGGCTCTTAAAGGGCATCTGCTGGGCAGCAGTCACAAAGACCAAGGTGCCGGAAAATCCAGGGCACCAGATGCACACAAAAACTCCCTCTGGGAAATACTGGCACTGTAGAGGGTGGCAAAGGAGATCATGAAGATAGCACCTGCACTCTGAGGTCTTTGGAAGGTTTACAGTCAGCCCTTACTTGCAAGTTTAATTAGCAGCCTGTGCATCAAGCTATAATCAGGATGATTAGCTAATGGAACTTTTTCACAGAAAGATAGCGCTCCTGGGTCTGTTGCCTCTCGCTGTGCAGGAGAGAGGGGAGCTGTTTAAGAACTATGTGTCCACAAGCCCCACTGGCCACCAGAGCCAGGTGATGGAGAGGCATCCCCTAACAAGCAGCCACAAAACCCGGGGCAACAAACACCTGTGAGGGCTCTGGTCTGAGAGATACTGGCGCTTTCGGCCCAGCAGAGGGCGGGGGAGGGAGGGAAAAGGAGAAAGAAAGAGGGAGAGCGTGCAAAGATGGCGCCCACTGGCTGGTGTTAGGCAGAGGGAGAGTGTGAAGTAGGTGCCCACCAACTACAGTAAGGCAAAGGCAAAGTGGAGATGAAACCCACCAGGGAAGAAAAAAGAAACTTAAAAAAATAGCCTAGACTTTAAAAAAGATATATTGTGCCTGCCCCTGGGGCAAGGTGGAAGGAGAGCGCAAAGCTGGCACACACCAGCTGGAGTGAGGCAGAGGGACAATGTAGATATGGTTCAGCTGGGGAAGGAAGGGAGTTAGGAGAGAAGGAAGGAAGGAACCTGGAGTTAAGAAATAAATGCTGGAGCCAGCCTGCTGGCCCAAGGCGAAGAGAGAGCGCGCGAAGATGCCTGCCCCAGCGGCAGACGCTCCAACACCAAGTCCAAGTCGGGGCACCTCGCTCCAGGGGCTGCTTCTGCGCGGGGCTCAGCGGCGGGTGAGTCCCAGGGCATGAGCCCTTTGCAAATTCTATCTCGGATGTCTCTAGTCTCGTGGGTTTTGTGAACATGAACCACAGTGGTTTTCAAAGGTACGAGTTCTGGAGGCTAGTCTCTCAGGTACAGGTCTTAAAAGTCAGGGTACCCTTGTGAGGTCTGAACCCTTGGGTCCTGGGTCCTGTGGGAGAAGCTCCAGGTTTTGAGTTGCCCCCTCGCTGTGGGTCACTGCGCTGGGGGTGGAGTTTAGGGTGAGAGTGTGTCCCAGCCTCTCCTACTGAGCTTTGCTGGACCTTTGTTTGCCAGATGCTTAGGAGTTGGTCGGCCTGTTTCTTGTTTAGTTTAGTTTAGTTTCATTTCGTTTAGTTTTCAGAGGAAATTGTTCTATTTGTACAGCTGTAGATTCCCTCCCATGTGGGCATGGAAGGAAGTTGAGTTTGGAATCTCTTATGCCCTCATCATAAATTGAAACCTAATATAACCATAGTTTTCTTGTGTGTGATACACATTGTATTTTAGAAATTCTCACTTAAAATACAAACATATTAAACCATTGATACCTGCCAGTATTTATTCTTTTATTACAAATGTTTATTAAGTAGCTACTATATGCCAAGGACTTGTATGTGAGCTCTACATACAGCAGGAAACAGAGCCCATGAACCCATGGAATTTACGTTCTAAAAGAGCATATCAATAAGTCAATAAGCATATTTTCAAATAATGGCAAATACATGTTTCAAAGAAAAATTAAGTTTCAGACTTCCGGCCAAGATGGAGGCATAGGTAGATGCACTGTGCCTCCTCGCATAACCAAGATAGGGACAACAACGATATAGAAACAAAATAACAACCAGAACTGACAGAAAATTGAAGTGTATGGAAGTGTCGGACAACCAAGGACTTAAAAATAGACACTTTCATCCAGACTGGTAGGAGGGGTGGAGTCCGGCCGGGTGAGGGACGCGGAGCAAAGAGCTGAGCACCCGGGGCGGCACGCAAGTCCGCAGCAGGCAGACCCTGGGTGCACAAGCAGCAGTGGCTGGTGGACCCTGGCCAGGGGGTGGCGACCGGCAGACCTAGCGAGGCAGCCATTGTGAAGCAAGGCACTGCATGCAACTCAGGGTCCCAGCACCGGGAAATAGAGCTTTCGGTCACTGACTGAAAAGGAAGGTCCCACGGGGTGCACAGGCCCACCCACACCGGAATTGGTGCCAGAGGGGCCCGGTCGGCTTGCGGAAAGTGGCGGAAGGGTCTTG
>CM052549.1:21934263-22066907 GCA_028533065.1 Trachops cirrhosus
GGGAAATGTAGAAGCAAAGAACTTATGACACATGGACTGAAGTAAAGCGGGGGAATGTGAGTGGGAGAGGGTGTTCAGGGTGGAGGGGAATGAAGGGGGGATAATAGGACAACTGTAATAGCATAATCAATAAAATATATTTAAAAAAGAAAAAGAAAAAGAAACGTAAAAAATAAAAAAAGAAAAATTAAGTTTCAGTAATGGAAAAAAGAATAATAGGGGGTTATTTTCCACTAGGAGCCAAAGAATTCCTCCCCTAGGAGGAGGCATTTGAACAGAAAATTGAATAGAGTGAGGCTGAGGGAGAAGAACCAGCTGGGAGGCTGCAGCCATGGCCATGGTGGAAACGCCTAGGGACACCGTTAGGTGCCTTGGCAGAGGCAGCGTCCTGAGGACAGAGGGCAGAGCTGAGCTCTGAAGAGATTTACAGTGTAAGAAAAAATACTGACAAGTGTTGTTCTACTAGTAGCATTTACCTTAATTTTCTCATTGAACACCTACTGCAAATGTCAGAAGGGGCAGAGGTGGGAAGGCTTACATGCAAATCATAGAAGGTAAAACTGAAGAACCATTTTCAACAAAACAGAAAAATCAAATCCTTAGGCTCTAATGATTACAGAAAGAGAAAATGGTCAATTTTCTCATTATCCTCAACAAAAGGATAAAATCGGTAAGGTCATGATCCGACCGCTTACTGAGGAGGAGCTGTGTAAAGGAGACAATTACAGCTGTGTTGACCACAACTACTAATGGATGTATTAATTGTTCCTGTGAAAGAATGTAGCATGTAGTTATCTCACGATTTACGATACAAACTAAGACAAAAGATAGGTGTTGCTTTATGGTGCTAACCAAAGCTAATGACAACAGGGTTCTCAGAGTTTATTTGCAATAATTACACATTTTACTCAGGCTTACCTATAATTTCCCTGAATTCCTGTACATCAAAAAGAAACCTACCATATTCTTTAGCTTCTGCTTAATGTCCTTGATAACTGAAAGCCTATACAAGCCCACACACAAACGGCTTGGAAATCTTCAAGGAATAATGAAAATGTTTAATAAACTTAATTCATGATCGTACCAGGATAGATGTATACCTGAAATCCAGTCGGTGCCCAAATAGTAATCAGGGGTTTTTGTTTGTTTGTTTGTTTAATTCTCTAATTCTAGACTATATATATAAATTTGAGATACAAAAGAGGCAGCTAGTAACAAGATTAAAGTTTGAAAAATTATAAAGCAAATACTTCAAAGAAAGTGTGTATATATATTTTATATATATATATATAATATATATATGTCCCTGGAACACTGAACAGGGCTTAGCTTGCATGTTGTCAGCAAAAGAAAAAAAGTAATTCATTGTTAACATTTACGACAGAGCACACAATGTGTTAAAAAGGAATTTGGACTGAATAAAGATACTTAAGACAATTTGCAATAGTACTTTAGGGTGGGGGAGCCTTGGAGCTTTCTTCTGTTTTAGTGCATACTTGTTGCCAGCCCACTAAAATGAGGAATGAGCCACACTGGTATTATTAAAAGCTGAATGAATGAAAGAAAAATAGACAATCTCATTAAACCCTGCCAATAGCTCCAACTCATTATGAAAGTCCCCATATAGCAGCCAATAATCCAATAATGATACATGTTTCCAATAATACACCTACAAATAATTGTGGCTTGACACTCTATAAATATGTTGCACAATGAAATTTGTTTTTTTAGTTCAAAAATCCTAATTTTATTGCTATTTCATAAAATTTGACTATTAACATAAATTTGTCTTATAAGAAATTGTACCTAGCAGTATAAAATACCTGAAATATTCATCTTTTCCTTTTCAAAAGTCTATAGACTATCCTCCTGCAGCTTCTGTCAGTGTTGACAAACTAAACTTTGTAAGTTGTCCTAACTCATGGGGGTCTATCTGGTCCCTCACCAACAAATTTTTCATATTCATTTGTTTTCTTGGCCTCTGTTTTTCTCTGAAACACCCCAGCCCCTGCCAATATACTTAAATGCTAGTTTTAAAATTTGATGCATTGCTTTTTAGAACAGGAAATTTTAACCTCAATAAAAAATGTGATAGCAGCTGTGAATGGTAGTAACTGACAATTCACCTAATGGGCTGTCAGTATCTCAGTTGAGTTTATAGCATGTGTGGTGTTGGTGTTAATAGGTAATACTAATCTGGAGAGAAGAATGTGGAAATTTGAAATGTTAGCTCCATGAATAAAGAGATAAAAATTTCAGAAAGACACGTGTTAACATAGGATGAGGAAGGGATAAGTATAATATTATCAGGAGGATAACTTATTATACATAAAATGAAGGAGAAATTTAGGATGAACAATACGTTGTAAGATATTCTGCTCTGGGGTAATAGTAGAATGCATTAAATCAATATAATTAGACAAATATGATTCAGAGAGTAAAAGATGTCTTGGTCCACAGGCGCCTTAGTTAAGGCAGAGTTTCTGAAGAAGAAAATGATAGCTTGTAAGGGAAGGAAAGGGTTTATGTTAAATTAAAAGAAAAACTTTTAAGTCTGTGAGCTCAAAAGCATCTGCCTGGTGAAGTAAAGCAAGTTTTCATAGCTCCGTAATGCCTCTTGGACCTGTGTGCTGCCCTTAATACATGAAGAAAGTCTAGAGGAGGAAGGCTCAGAGAATCTATGTGTGACCATATTTTGCTCCTTTATAAGAAGATCAACCATATTATTTATTATCCAAATGAGGAAAATTTTGAGAGTGAGAGGAGCAACTATAACCAATTAAACTAGGATGATAACAGCTATACTGTTAACTCTCTTAGGCAAATCACATTTGTTAACTCTATAATACTTTAGACTTTCTGATTTCTAGAACCTGCTTTGCCTAGGTTCTTGTACTATTATCCTTAAAAGTTACCAATCACATGATGATAACACTAGTGTAGACATTTTCAAACTCACCAGATTGTATACATTAAATGTGTACATTTGTGGTATACCAATTACACCTCAACGAAGATGGAACAGGATTGCCGGTTATAAATTTTACCTACGGCTTCTGGCAACTCCACATCAGTGTGGGTTGCTGAGCATAAGCGAGGCATCTGACCTTGCACAGAAGGCTTAAGAGGGTCACAGAGTGAAGCAAGTCAGTGGTTATCAATCATGACTGCCCCAAATCACCCAGGGAGAATTTGAAAAAAATCTCCAGACCAACCGAATCAGAATGTTAGAGTAGGATGCCAGCACAATCACCCTAGGTGATGGCAAAGCACGTGTTGAGGGCTGAGAAGCAGTTGGCTAACCTTGCTGATAAGGTGTGGTCCACTGACCAGCGGTATCAGCATCACCAGGGAGCCCATAAAAATGCAGGCACTCTGGCCTCTCCTCAGACCTACTGAATCCAAACCTGCATTTTAGCGTATTTCCCCATGACATTCTGTGAATTTTTATACTTCTTTCAGTTTGTATTTTGGATGTTTTTTTCACTTTTCCTAGTAATTCTTTTTTTGTCTGTGGGGGGATTATAATGAATTGAAAATTTTTTAAAAGCAGCCCCTCTGTCACCGACAGTCTAAGGAACACTGGTCTAGAGCTCTTTCCATAACTTCAGAGAATCTTCACATTAGGCATCAAAATTGAGTTTGTCATGTACAACTCTAAATAGGTTCATCCTCTTGAATCATTGCCCAGTTTAGAGGACCCCCAGCTACTTGGTCTCCTAAATGAACCCAGATGCCCACAGTGGCTCTTCCGCTCCTCTCCCTTCTCCCTCCTATCCAACCTACCTAAATATTTCTCAGTTCCATCTTCCTTCCTTCCGGTCTCACTTCATGCCCTCCCTTCCGGACCATTAACATGGATCCCTGGTTGGATACCTGCTTCCAGCTCCTACTTCATTCCATGAAAATTCATCCTCTCAAAGCCCACTAGGTCCTGTGTGTGAACCCAAGATTGGTCATGTCACTGTACCCTGTAAATGGCTTTGGTGACCATCCATCCCTGTGTTACAAATGCCATGCTCTGTAAGGTTTTGCAGAAGCCCCCACACTCACTAATCTAGCCTCTGCTTGCCTTCACTTAACCAATGGAAAAGATCAAACTGTAGTTTGTGGTTGCCATCCACACGGGACACTGTTGTCCCTTGGACTTTTGCTGCTACTGAGTCTCTGCCTGGCCTCATTCCATCCCTTCACACCTTAAGAACATGGGAGTGCTAATTTCTCTTGTAGATCCTGATTTCAGTTCCTTTTGCAAAAATATGCAGATGTGGGACTGATGGATAATGTGGTCATTCTATATTTAATTGTTTTAAATGCTACAACATTTTTAATTTTTTAAAAAAAGATTTTATTTCTTTTTAGAGAGGGGAAGGGAGGGAGAAAATGAGGGAGAGAAGCATCAATGTATGGTTGTCTCTCGCACACCCCCTGTTGGGGACCTGGCCTGCAACCCAGGCATGTGCCCTGACTGGGAATCGAACTGGAGACCCTTTGGTTTGCAGGCTGGCACTCAACCCACTGAGCCACACCAGCCAGGGCTATATTTAATTTTTTGAGGAACCTCCACACCGTTTTCCACAGCAACTGCACCATTTTGCATTCCTATCAACACTGTGTAAGGATCTCATTTTCTCTACCAATACTTGCTGTCTTATTGTTTTTCATAGTAATCATCTTGACAGGTTTGAGGTGATATCTCAGTGTGGTTTTGATTTGTATTTCTCTGATGATTAGTGATATTGAGCATTTTTTTTCATGTATCTGTTGGCCTCTGTAGAATTATTCACAATAGCCAAGATGCAGAAACAACTAAATGTCCATAGAAATATGAATGGATGAAGAAAAAGTGGTACCTACATACAATAAAATATTAATCAGTATTCTTTAAAAAAGGAAATTCTGTAATATGTGACAGCATGGACAAATATTGAGGGCATTATGCCACGTGAAATAAGCCAGTCACACAAAGACAAGTATTTTGTGATTCCACTTACTTGAGGTATCTCTTCCTCTCTTACCTGTGGGAAGGTGGCTGGTGATTATTCCCTAAATGCTCTCTCCAAAGGTTGTTCGTTTGCTGTTCTGTTATTTTATGTATGCCCTATCATTTTTTTTAAAGATTTTATTTATTTTATCTTCAGAGGGGAAGGGAAGGAGAGAGAGAGAGAAACATCAATGTATGGTTGCTTCCTGTGCATTCCCTGCTAGGAACTGGCCTGCAACCCAGGCATGTGCCCTGACTGGGAATCGAACCATGATCTCTTGGTTCACAGGCCCGTGCTTAATCCACTAAGCTACACCAGCCAGGGCTGTATGCCCTATCATTTGCCCTATCATTCAACCCTGCATGCTGAATCATTTATGGCTCCCTGTTCATTCTTAGGGAAATAAATACTTTTAAATTTATTTTATATTTCTGCGAGAGAAACTGAATGGCTCTTCCTTGTTTTGATTAGAAAAGTGCAACAAGCCAGGGAGGGGTACAGAGGTCAGTGAGAAGGAAATCTCCAAGCAATTTGCACACAAGTAGGATATTTTATTAGATAAGGTGTAAACCTGGAAGTTTTCCTCTTCTTTCTAGCAATAGTATTATCAACCAGTTACAGATATGGCAAAAGAGTCACCAAAATCTGAGAATGAAGGGGCAAGACATGAACACAAGGCTATTCAGCTGCATTCACCTCCTATCTGAAGGACATATTATTACTAGAAGATTTTACTACTAGATTTGACACCTTAAGGTTAATAGAATAGAGAAAGGAAATTGTTAATTGTCATGAAAAGGTGCAACACAGTATGTCAATGAATTCTTGGGTCAATGTTTAAAAAATGTGAGCTTCCACAGTTCAGAATATGCTTTCCTGATCTCCTTTCCTTTCTTCCTTCAAAAACATAACTGCTACTTATCCCTTCAGCAGAAGGAAAGTGAAATGAACTAGGCATCATGTGAGTAAAAGTAAATATCATTAAAGAATCTGTAGGAAGATGGGAGGCCACACAAACTACTTGGGAATTAGAAGTGTCGAGGATTAAGAAAGGTGGAAGAAATACAGATATAAAGAATCAAATCAGTTATTTAGCCTCAGGAGGCTAATCTTTCTAAAGATCAATTATATGTTTGAAAATGCAGCTCTCAATCCAGGAAGAGTATTTTTAGTGCCTAGCCTGCCGAGGCCATGTATAATACCGAAGAAACGTAGCCCCTCGTGACAGCAGTCAAAGAGCTTACAGCAACATTTTCTGTGTCTGTAGTCAGTGTTGTTCAAAAGTTATAAACATTACCTGTGGGTATTGGAAAGGGCAGACGAGGCACTATTGTTAAGAGCTTTAATTAGTAAAATATTTCTGGAGAACAGATTGGCAGTATAAAACAAAGGCTTTAAAATGTTGTGTGCTTGACATCCCTGATCGCTAGGGAAACACAACAGCCCATCAAGACGGCATTGAGATATCACCTCCCACCCATTAGGATGCTACAGTGGGAGCTTGCTAGGGCTGCTGAAACAAAACACTACAGACTGGGTGCTTAAACAATAGCTATTTATTTTCTCACAGTTCTGGAGGCTAGAAATCCAAGACAGGGTATGGGCAGGTATGGTTTCTTCTTAGACTGGGCTTCTTGTCTTGCAGATTGTCACTTTCTAACTGTGTCCTCACATGACCTTCCATCTGTGCATGCACGGGGAAGAAGCGAAATCTCTGGAGGTGCTTATTTTTCATAAGGACACCAGTCTTATAGGACTTGAGCTGCATCCTTATGACTTCATTTATTCTTTGTTGAAACCTTAAAGTCCTTATCTTCAAATGTAGCCGTTCTGGGGATTAGGACTTCAACATTTGAATTCGTTTGGGGGTGGGGTATGAGGGTCATGCAGTTCAGTGTATATCAACGTCATTGTTTACAATAGGCCAAAAGTAGAAATGACTCAAATATCCACAAATAGGAAATTAACTAAACACATCTCTGTACATTCATGCAATGGAATGGTATGTGGGCATTAAATAAGATGATTTACATGTAGAGGCATATTTCAGAGATAACGTAGGTTTAGTTTCAAACCACCACAATACATCAAATATCTCAATAAAACAAGTCACATGATTTTTTAATTTCCTAATGCACAGAAGGTTATGTTTTCATTATACTGTATTCTATTAAATGTACAATAGTATTCGGTCTAAAAAACAATGTACATACCTTAATTTTAAAATACCTTATTATTTAAAAAGTATAATCATCTGAGCCTTCAGTGAATAATAATCTTTTCGCTGGTGGAGGTCTTGGCCTGATGTTGATGAAAACGCAATATTGTGCTTTGCAAAGCACAATAAAATGAGGCATTCCTGTATATTTATTAACATGGAAAGATGCCATGATACAGTGAGATGTAAAAAGACACATTTCAGAGCAATGTGTATGTGTAAGCTCATTTTGTAAGTACATAAAATGCATAAACAAATACATTTTTTAATTCCTCAGTGTGTGTGTGTGTAAATCATTTGGGAAGATACACATCATAAAGTGAAGTTAGGAACAATTTTACTAGATGATGGACTATGGTTGTTTTTTATTTTAAAATTATTTTATTGCCTGATTATTTGACTTTGAGCATATTTTGTTCATATATTCCCCAAATATAGTTATTTTTTAAATTATTACAATTGGTCTTGTCTGAGTGGCTTAGTTGGTTGGCATGTTGTCCCATACACCAAAAGATTGTAGGTTCGATTCCCAGTCAGGGTACATACTTAGGCTGCAAGTGCCATTCCCTATTGGGGCACATTCAGGAGACAACCAGTCAGTTTCTCCCCACCCCACCTTCTCTCTCTCTAATATCAATGAGCACATCCTCAGGTGAGGATTAAGAAAAAAATTACTACAATTGAAATGAGAATATTTAGGCTTAAAAGTGAATCTGAAATAAATAGGCAAAGAAATCTATTGGCTATTTTTTAAACTTTATTTTTATTTATTTTAAAGATTTTATTTTATTTATTTTTAGACAGAGGGGAAGAAAGGGAGAAAGAGAGAGAGAAATATCAATGTGTGGTTGCCTCTTGTGTGCCCACAGCTGGGGACCTGGTCTGCAACCCAGGCTTGTGCCCTGATTGGGAATGGAACCAGTGACCCTTTGGTTCACAGGCTGACACTCAATCCACTGAGCCACACCAGCCAGGGCAACCTATTTGCTATTTTTCAATATGCCCCTAGGTTTGTACTGAAACCCAGAGGCTATGTATTGTACTCAACTTTTGTCACTAAATTTTCAGTACAATATCTGTTTCCTGCATTTTTTTTTTCATCTGGACAGTATCCTTTAGAAGATGTTATCCTTAATGCTGAGAAAATGATTATTCTTGTGCCTGCTGGTAGATATATGGCACAGCAATTTGGCATTCAGCGGGCTTTCCTCAACTCTTTGAAAGCCTGGCCTGCTGTAGGCAGCTCTGTACCAATTCACTTTCTTTTTCCAGTCCATGTACTGCTAGACCAGATTGTCTTCCATGGTGTAAACCCAACTGACATTTGATTCACCCTCTGACAGCCACCCATCCGTATCTGGACAAGCAGGTCTCACTGAACAGAGGATGTCAATATTTTTTTTCTACAGTGTCTATCAGCTATTTTCAAGCCATTGAAATGATCTTGGCAATACCATTCAAAGTAATCCCTCTCTCCTCTTCCCCACCACCATTGTCCTCTGAAACCCAGCACTCATTCTGCTTTTAGGTTTGTTTATCTTTCAGCCCTGGTGCCATGGAAGTTATCAATCAAATCAGATTTATGAAGTTCTATTGTAAAAGCACTGCAAGGTATTGGGCAGAATCAATACAGAAATAAATCATGGAGAAACAACCAGTTAAGCTCAATTAAATTAAGGAGGTTATAGTTTCACCTAAGGCATAAGCACAGTTAGACAAACAGCTTAGAAGGATACACCCAGTCTGCTGATTTGCTTTCAAGTTGCCGCTTCTCAGAATCTAGCTGCATTGTGGCAGAACCAGCAACAGCAATAGCTACTTTAACGTACAGAGAGAAATTCTGTTAGAAAAGAATTTCTCCCTCTACTTTCACATTCTAGAAGAAATGAAGAATTGACCTATTGAGATTATTTTGTTAAGTGTAAGTCATTAGTGTCTTTTTAGATTTCCGAAAGTATACCAGAAGGTTAATCTCTAGATAGAGACCAAATTGTTTTATCTATAACAAAGCAATCAAATATATTCCCAGGCACTGGGGAGACAGGAAAAGAGTTTCAGCCAAAAAGAAGTCCATTCACACAGCAGCAAAAGATCCTATTGAGAAAGATGACAATGAGAAATCCCTAACACCCATGAGGCTTAGAAATTTTAAGGGTGATGTCATGTATTCAAATTCTGCTGTATTGCTAGGTTCCTCTTAGGTTACTCACAGCATAAGTAAATGTCTGCTGAACACAGCAGCCTTACATTAAGGATACCTAGAGGAGGGAGGGAAGGATTGTCCAGTGTGTGAAGCTTTCTAGAGATGAAAGCAAGGAGAGCAATTATTAAGAGACAGCAGAGAAGCAAACTGTGGTACAGGCCAACTCAGGAGTGCCTATAATTCAAGTCCTAAAGCCTACCAAAACCTACCAGAAAAAGGTTTGGGGAGGAGGGAAGCTGGCTGGGTCCAGCCCTTTCACAGGCAGGGATATCTAGGTGGCAGTAATGTGGGTTCTAACACTATTTGGAAAACTATGCTATGCCCCATAATCTATATCATCACTTCAAGGTAACTATTATAATGGTTTCCAATTTGGAGATCAGAAAACACTGAGCCATGAAGAGAGAATTAAGTAATAAGTTCAAGGTCACATAGGAGCCACTGACAGAACTAGGATGGAAGCCCAGGTAGGACTGCCTCTTACCCTGCCTTACGTGCCATTTGTAACTGTCTATGGGCAGAGCCACCACATCCAAAGCAGAGGGCATCCCACTTGGACAGAACAACTGAAAACGATCCCATGTATTTCGCTAGCATCTAGTGAGGGGTCAGTAAATTCCATGAGTGTGGGGCCATGTCTCTCTTCTGTCTATATCTCCCTGTCTCAAAACCTTTGTGCCAAATTACTTATTGAATAAAAGACTAGTGTTTAAAAGGAAAGTTTGATCTAGCTGGTTTTAAAGGTATATCTATGCCCAATCTTTTCTCAATCACTTTATAATTTCACATTGAGTACAATTGATAAGGTGCCCTTTAAAAGAGGCTTCTCTTGACTTGAAAAATTAGTACAAGTAAATCACAGTCTTATAGATAAATTAGAAATTACAGATAAACAAAGAGAAAAAATGAAACTACCCATAATTCCATTGCCTAGAGATAAGCCCCATTAATGCTCTGACGTGGAGTGCGCTCTTTGCTGTGAGTAATGCTCAGAAAACCGGAGCTCCCACGCTCCAAGAACCACTGGGCATGCACGAGGACGTGAACCGTGAGCGTCATTCACTGACGCTGCACTGTTGGACCTGGTTTCAGAATCACTCAGGAGAGCAGCAGTAAAACAGCAGCTGACTAATCTCTGTGAACAGAGCACGCCTTCAAGTTCTTTGGCCACACGGTGTTTAAAAGCTGTAGACGCTCTTTTGGACTGACTAAACCCCTGTGCTTCCTGCACCGTTCTGAACAAAGGAACTCCCGTCCCCTCACAGAAGATTGGCTGCACTTCAATCTGGCACAAAAGTGATCAAATTAGACTCTATTTGAAAAATAAAAGCTCCGCCTTCATTAGTACTTCAGCCTGGACCCATTACATAAATGATTCTACAGTGATCATTCTAATATATAAATTTTGCAACTTAGTGGGTTTAATTTATATATTGGTAAGTCCCAAGTGAATGTATAGAAGGGTGCCTGATTCATAGCAGATGATTTAATTAACTCATTTGGAAAACTTTTGGAAGGGGAATTGCTGCCCCCAAAGACCTACCTTTTAACGCTTTAGATTCATATTGTCAAAATAGCCATGATGAGACCTGCCAGCAATACTAAGGTCCTTCTAGGTGAAGAGCCCCAGTTTACTTTGCTGATCCTCTGTTACTGACTTCTTTTTCTCACACCGAGTCCCTGATGCTCCACGTTCACCATCTCCAGATGAACAACAGTAAAGATATCTAGGAGATCTCCCAGCTCTCTTTTCTGTCAAGGACATCTGTAGCTATTTCATTGTTTGTAGCATGTCACTGTACACATTATCACATATCTGATTCTGCCAATTCATTATTGTAATTATACCTGCCTTAGAAACCAAGAACTCAGAGAAGGAAGATGACTTGCCCAAGTTCCCTTAGCTATCAAGTAGCAGAGCCTGGATTTAGATGCTACCATATGACATTTTAAAACCCATCCTTTTAACCATGACTTGCCACACTCGTCAATGGGCTTAGAAGACATGGGTGTCCTCAGATAAAGAAAATGGAAATGCCAACTTTATGCTCTGACTTTTAGCAAGTGTTAAAATGTGTCCCCTGATCGCAATGACGCCCTAACAGGCAGACCTCCGAGCAGTAAATCGGAAGGGAAAAGACTCAGAGAAGTCTGTACGCTGAGCGGGTCCATTCTGATAAAGCACCCAGCTAGCAAAGCTCTGATAGCTGCAACTGCTAGAGCTGAACTTTCCAACCATAACATGGTGACTCTGGGGACAATGCGATTCTCTTTCTACCCAGATACCAAACTAAATGCAGAGCAGTTTGAGACACCGCCCAAATGATTGTATACTCCAGCTTGATGCTTTCAGTGTCTGTCTTTTAACTGGAGTGGGTAACTACACCTGTGAAACAACAAGTTTTAAACACAAAGAAAATTAAGACTTGCTACACTACAACCTTCTTTGTGGAAAGATTATTTATTCAATCATGTAATTGGTAATAACCAATATTTTGATGGATTAAAATACTATTCCACTTCAATGATAGCTTTATCAACTGAGTAAAATGAAGCTATGTTCTAGAATAGGAACTAAATAAATTTTCTATATAGTAGCTTAAGGCATGAATCTAGAAAGGATGACCTACAATGCTAGACTGTGGGATTTTCTGTAAAACCAGTTCCTCCTCACAGAAGTCTGCTTCTTCCTCTGCTCTTCTAGTGATGTTGATCTCTTCTGGGAGGCTGGGTTTTCCTGCAGTTTGAATTTTTGTTTTTAGATGAGCGTCTACATAGTTCGTCTCTACTTATGAACTTGTTCTATTTACCCCAAGGCTTTTTCTCCTTTCCTTCATGCTCAGCATGTGTGACACTAATTCTACGTTCCCCTAAATAGAAAAAAAAAAAGAAAAGGTTGTATTCCTGCAATGTTACACATTAGTTTTATTTTTAAATTTGAGTCCTTGGTGCTATAATTTCCTATAAATTCTTCCTAATTTAAGAAACTACTTAGGTTACTAGTTAGAAAACATTGGGGAATAGAGGCTTAGATCTTTGTGGTCAATTATTCCTTTTATCGATATGAACTATCCTGTTTTCTCCATTAAGTGCTTTTCCTCTTGAATTTGTTTAGTCTGCTACTTCATTACTATACATACTTTCTTTTCTTATGAGTAACCAGTTGCTCATACTTCTTTAATATCCCTTTATTCTGAAACCTCTGGGGAGGGATTTTTTAAACCTGGGAATCTGTTTTGGGTTTTTTTGTGTGTGTGTGTGTGTGAATAGGCATAACACACTAACATTTATTGTGGTTTCCAAATGTTCAAATTTATTCCTGCCTTCTTATTTTATGCGTCCAATTTTCTAATATTTCTAATCTTTTAAAAAATTTTCTCTGTCTTTTGTTGGATTTATCAAGTCCTTAAATCTACCTGTCTTTTGGGGGTTAATTTAGTTTACTTTGTGTTTTTTCTTGAACTTGTTCAAAAGTTACCCATTGTTTTTATTCTTGTGATGATCCTTATATTTTTAGCACACATATTAACACATAATTTTAACAATGTCCTGAATTAGTATCAATAAGAATTCCTTTTCACTGTCTTGCTATTACCCATCCTATTTCATATTTTGATATAGCTTAAAATTTTAGACCCGAAATTTTTATAGTTAATATACATTTAAACACATTTTAAACTCTAATTTCTTTTATTACCATACTTATTATAATCCTTTTTTCATCTTGGATTCAAATTTTTCTTGCTGTGGCTTATATTCACTAATAATTCTTTCAGAGATTATTTATTAACTATAAACTCTTTTGAACCACTGAACTCCAAACACTATAGTCTGGCTCACTCATCTGGGATTGACCCCCTCATCTAGCTTACCTTTTGTTCTGTAAAGCCTGCCACCTGAAAACTATGGTTCCAGTCTTCCAGAAGCTGGGTATCTGCATGGGACCTCAGTTCTGCCAAGAAGATGCACCCACGTGAGGCTCAAAGACAGCAGTGAAGGCCGGGTATAGAGAGAGAGAGCTGATCTTTGGGCAAGCACAATACTGAGGATGTCAGATTCCACTGGGGGCTGTAGCAGAGTTCATTACATCCAGCTCTTAGCACCATGAGCACTGAGCATTAAATGGACACAATCATGAGGTTTTGCTGGCTCCATCCAGTGATTTGGGTACCTGCTCCTTCCTCTGGCTGCATCATTCTGGTGATGTGACCTGCTAGCCTCATTCTCTGACCGTCCCGGAGGTTCTCTGAGCTATATACAAGCCTTTAATAGGTCCCTTTCTGCTTAAACTTGATAGAGATGATTCTGTGATCTGCCGCTGAGAATCATAACTTAATCAACTTTTATGTTTGAAAATATGTTTATTTTGCTCTTATCTTTGAATAATGAATTCATGGGATATAAAGTGCTAGGTTCAAGTATATTTTCCCTAGGAATGTTTATATTATTCCATTTTCTTCTTACAACTTATATCTCTGCTTCTCATTCCCTAGTTAATCTGTTTCTTCTCTTTGGGAGTTTTAACAGTTTTTTCCTTGTCTTAGTGTTCTGAAATGTGTCTTCTCTTTATCTAGGTGTGAGCTGATGCTGTTCTTTCTCCCTTCCTCCTACTTGTACTCATTAAGCCCATTTAGTCTGGCATCTAAAGCAGAGCAATTCTCTGTTATTCTTTGCACGTTGCCTTCCATCTATTCTCTACGTCCTCTTCTAGATCTCCTAAGTGACTGATATCAGAACTTCTTGATCTATCCTACGTACTTTAAAAATTTCCTTCAAACCCTCCAAGCCTTTATTTCGTAATTGCATATTATATCCTATCTCTGTGCTTCTTAAACTTTCATGTGCACACAGACCACCTAGGGATCTCAGTAAAAATGAATATTCTGATTTAGTACTGTGGCGTGACTCCTGAGATTCCCTACTGCTAACAGGTTCCCGGGAAATGCCAGTGCTACTGGTCTGCAATCCGTACTCTGTGTGGCAAGGTCCTAGGCAACATGTGAAGCACCACAGGTACAGAAATGCGTGCTTTCAGCACATGGCTCCACAGTCAGCCAGTGTGAATTATCCTCCTCCACTTGCTAGCCACATGACCTTGGGAAAACTGACCTGTCTCTTTGAGAATCCACTTTCCCTTCTACAAAATAAAGGTATTTGTTGTCATGTTTCACATTTCCTGCCATGATTAAGTGTGATTTTCAGCCAGCACACACCATAGGAGGTGTGAAGTAGAAAAGGACAACCCCAGGTTTCTGTTGTTGGGGGCGGGCTTTAATGCTTCCGGATGGACAGAAAGGGCCCCGGTAGTCACGTGTCTGCCCCCTGGGGAGGGCTCTATTCTCTGCTTGACCTCAGCCATGAGGTGGTTCTGTGAGTTGAAGTGTTTGGAATAAAACACCCAGACTGGTTTCATCCCCACGCAGGTGCAACCCCTCCCACAGAGCAGGGGCAAGTGCACTAAATCTCAATAAACGACAATCTTCAGGTTCCTCCACAGAAAGAGAGAAAGAAAATTATTCCATGATTTGTGGAGTATATTGAAAGAACAGATTTCTGTAAAAACTACAAAGGCATTAGTTAAAATGGAAATGGTGAAAATTCATGAGCAGAGAGTGAGGATAAGAACCTGATGTTTTGGGGAAATCTTGCCCTAAAACCATTTGACAGTTAGGGTTGTTCTGAGCAGCAGGGTCTGAGCAAAGGGAACAAAAACGGAAGGAAGGAAAGGCAGAGGAAATAAGGAGGGACATGAACATTTACTGAGTAGCTATGACAGGCTTGGCATTTTGCAAGTGTCACCATGAGATACAAGGGTCTTCCGAAGCTGAATTCAGCTCCATGCTGCCCCCACCTCCACACACACGGGCCTGTGGAAAGAACACAGCAAACCACAAAGAGGATGAGTGGCCTCAAGCAGTACAGTGAGAAGAGGAATCAGCCCGGACAAGTGTTCTTAATTTGTTTCACATATTAGAAATTTAATTATAGATATGTGTTTGGTTATAATCTTGCTGTTCACACATACAGAAACATTTGGTTATGGTTTTGCTGTTTGGAGGCCAACTTACTTCACAGGCCAACTTAAAGTTTTAGTCTTGGTAATAACATTTTTAGAAAGCAAGGAAGATATGGCCTTGCCAGATCAAATACAAAAATAAAGGAAAAGGATCACTAGGCTCCTGAAAAATTGGGTGGCAGTTTTTCTGAGAACAACTTCTAGCCTCCTTACTTCCTGTATGTATTTATAGAAAATTGCTTTGTGTTTCATTAGCCATGCTAATATCTCCCAAGAAGGAAGTCATGAATTAGACTGCACAAAAAGATTCCGATTCAAATGAGGTTTGGGAAAATTTTTTTCTTAGCTAAGGATTTTTACCAGCTTCCTTTTTGGAAAAAAAAAAATCTAGAAATTTAAAGTGAACACCACTCAGTATAAGGTATAGTTTGCTATATAGCAAACACTTAAAAGGACCTTTTCCCAAGAATCACTGTAAGTCACTTTCTCTGAGTGGGAAGGGTTGTGAAAGAGAGGCCTCCATCCATCTGCTGCAGCCAAGGGCCCCCTTTCTGGAATGGCACCTGTTACAGTGTGCTCTTCGGTGGGGTGCCTTCTGGCCAGGTGGGCTGCATGCTACACCAGAACACCTGTGAAGTATCTGGCCTTAGAGGGAGTCCAAATCTACATTTTTGTTCTTTCTTTCCTTTAACTGTTCTTCACCCTTCTCCTCTGTCCTTCCTGCCCTTCAGAGCTAGAATTACCTGTGACACTAATTCAGGGTGGAAGAGGTTCTCCTCAGGCCCAGAGTCTTCCTAACCTACTCACGTTTAAGTCAGATATATTTAAGGGAAAACAAAGCCCTGACTTCCACATCTAGAGAGAAGAAAAAATGCAGGTATCTAGGATCAAGATGAATACAAGGTGTTAGTGAGCTTCTTTCACCAAGTATTTCTTTTTTATTTTATTTATTTATTTATTTTTGATTTGAGAAGGACTCAGAAATAAACCAAAACACTTGAAAGATAAGGTCAGTACACACCATTGGAAAGGAAATACCAACATAAACTGGGACAGTTGCATAGCCCCCAAATCAACTTTTTCAGCTTCATAACTACACCCTAGACCAGCCTTGTTTCGTGTCATCTCTACTCAGGTTAAAAACAGTGGTGGCAGATGGAGAGCCTTCTTGTTCTACCTGCTGGGTATGTTCTTCCACAGGCAGAGTCAGGGGAGGTGGAAGAAAAAAATCAAATCTGAATTTTACAGAACACTAAAAGATACTGACAGAGTTAAAGAGAAAAGGCTTAATAACCAGACAGGCTTGGCTATAAGCCACACTCTATTACTGAACTCTTCTAAGCTCCAGTTTCCTGCAAAATCAAGCTCATAATACACCCCTCAAGGCTGAGAAATGATTAATTGGTGCTTAGCATGGTGCCTTGGATATAGCATTCTATCAGTCAGCTGTTGCTATATAATGAACATCCCCCAAATTTAGTGGTATAAGAGCAGTGAGATTTTATTCTCATACTCATAGGTCCAGCATAGGCTAGAGTGATGATTTTAAGCTGCAGGTGTTTGGGGAAGCTGAGCTGGCTCTAATCAACACTTCTTTTCTCCCAGGACCAGCAACTCCCTAGGGCATGTTCTCACTGCAGTGACAGAAGCACCACCACCCAAGCACATTTCACTAACACCCACTGGCCCAAGACAATCACATGGACAAGCCCAGCACCCACGGGGCAGTGGGCAGGAGAAAAGAGTAGGTGCTGAGCAAAAACACAAACTATTATGGTAGGTTCTGTTCTTTATATTAATTCATATCTTGGTATATGTAAAAATATACCCATCTCCATTCCAAGACCCTGAGAAATCTGAATCACAATGTCAGGTTCAAAGTCCAGGACCTTGTGATCTATATTAGGTCTGAATGTAGCTCTTCCTGATCCAGAGACTTAATGAAATGATAGGTTAGCCACCCAGAACACACCCTACATACAAAGGTAGAACAGTAGGATAAAAGCACTAAATCCCATTAGGAAAAAATGGAAGAATGGGAGACGTATAAGTCACTATTTCATAGCTATTCTGAAATCCTGCTGAAAAAAATGTTGCCAGATCCCACTATGGTGAGGATGGGAAATGTTTCTTGATTACACGCTGGTTCTGCTCCTGGAAGTGATTCTCCCACTCACTGATTCCCATCGCTCTGGGACCATCTTCCTTTATCATCATCCTCCTTGGTTGCTTTGGAAGATAGCATTGAAGGACATTACATTTTTTTGGATACTGAGCCGTTTTTCCAATCTGATTCCTTCTAGGACCTTTTATATCTCAAATGATGGTGCTCTTTTAGTTCAGACTGGCCATGTTTTCTCCAATATGGTTCTTTCAAAAACGTTGTAAGTTCCAGACATTATGGCACCAAACTCTACAACACTCATGATTCTTTTTGAGACATGCCTGTCTTTAGAGACTCAGTTACAAATACTTTAGAGATTTCCAGCATCAATAGAACCAAGACCTTAATCTTTGTATAAACTCATTTGTCCATGTAAGAGGATCTAGTAGGAACCTTAATCATTTCAAAAGTCTTAGCAAAGCACCTCACATCCACAGCCTTGAATTAATCTTGACTCTGAGGCAATGTCTTATTGGCATTACCCAGAATTTGTTCTTTTTCTTGACACTATGTCATAATAGCCAAATGCCTTTGGTGAGGAATAGTTTCATTTTCTATTTCCATTCCCACTGACATGTATTTTTAAATTCATTTATTAGACAGAACCTGATTTCTCTATGTGAGTAAGGGGCTATCATTCATATCATCATTTTTGCAAAGACTATATTGGAAGTGCACGAAGCCCTCCCAATGCAGACTTCGATCCTCTAAATGTTCTCCCAGAGTATGGCTAAATCTAAGATAACACAGGGAATTTATAAAGCAAAAGTAACAGAGATTCAGCAAGAGGAACAAAATTAATGATTCCACTTCAGGCAAACGATCTGTTCTTGGTGCTGGTCTTCCCAAAGCAATAAGAGAAACTTAATAAAGAGTTCCAGAAAATGTTCATAGACCAAATCACCACAACACAGTGAGCATTATTGATGAATTAAGAACAACTACCAATTATTATACCTGGAACCTTGGTGTGAAGAGAGCAATTAACAGCCACTCATTAACAAATCCAAAGGAAATGAATGAGCCTAATGGATGCTGTGCAATTATGTGAAAACATACCTTATTACGGGCACACTGGGGACTGGAAACTCATGCAGTCTCCTCGGTAGATCTTCATGGATTCACATATGGAATTGTAAAATAGAAAGTGAAATACAATTTCTTAAACCCATGCTTTTGATCCCATCTTTGCCATTCCTGGCACACAGAAGGGGCTTCTAATTTCCTCTCAAATAAGACGAAAAGTCTAATGTAGAAAGCCCTCTCATCAGTCCCTTACAAATATAGGCCATTCCCTCATACACTTTTGACCCTTCTCGACTCCCTGCGGTCTTCTTCACCTGTTATTATCTCTGACCTCAGGTGTGACCGTTGTGCTGTTCCATCAACCTCAATTCTAGTCCCTTGTGTTTTGGAGCCTTATTCCAATGCCATCCCCTCCATCAAGCATTTCCTAATTACATTGCTCAGAATTATTACCTTTTCATAGTGCTCTGTTTACCTCTCATTTGGGGATAATCACAATGTAATGCATTTTACCAGAGGCTGATATATCAAAGTCTATTAACCATGCTGGACAACAGGCTTCCTGAAGGAGCATATGGGCTTTACCCCACTTTATCCTTTGCATGTGATGTTCATTGTTCTAAATTTTATTTAATGAAAGATTCTAGCAATTGAATCATTTAGAAAATGATTCTGACTGAGCAACAACTCAGACCCCTTAGACAAATATACCCATCAACCTGTAGACTTAGCTCAGTTCTTGATTTTCCTAGCTCTGCAGTCAATCCTGTGATCTCCAAGGTCTTCAGAATGATCTTATATAATTTCAAGCCAAATATTCCAGTTGGAATACTGCTAGCAATAGTAGTCACAGGAGCTCTCTAAATATGCACTGGATCATTATTCAAGTGGGGAACTATGAATATGCTCATATACATCTGTATATGTAGGTAGAAGGTTTTTCAAAGGCTCTGAGGCTAGCTACAGATGGCTGACTAATCAACCAGAGTAGAAAAGCATAAACACTTATTTATAAAACCAAGTAAATTGAAAAAGAGTAATTCTTGGTACCTTATGGTTTAAGTTATTCCCTATACTTCCATTGCTGTTACTCTCCTAAACAAGTTAGGAGCTCTTGTAATAATGTGTTTTAGAAGTGGCCTTATTCAAGAGTTGTCAGCTGTAGAGAGTTGCACACGTGTTTTCTATTCCGCCAAGCCTCATTGAACTCAGTCTCTCCCGGATCAAAGTCGCCTAGAGATAAGTATTGATAGATGTTTGGAAGACTCCTGTTTGGGTCCCAATGCTGAGGTTAAGTGAAAAGGGGCAATGACAGAAGCTTTTCTGAGATGCAAGGCTCTGTTTTGTTACAGTTGCCTTCCTCTTGTCATCTGCATCTGTTAAAGCGGCCAACCCCTGTGACAGACAAGAAGTAAATGTGAGATTTAACAGATTTGTTCTTGAGCAACTGATCTTGCATAACAAGACGGCAGCACGCTGTCAGTTTTGTGTGTCCCTGGTCTCTAGACCTTTGCACTCCCTCACGCTGCAATCCTGCTGACCTGTTATCCCATGCAGAAAAGGAGAAAATGCTGGCTTGTGCGATGCTTTCTGTGGCATGGCACAATTTACAAGACAGGGACTCAGTGTTTCAAATTCATTTCTTTTTCTAATTTGTTGAAGTGGGGCTAGCCGGCTAAATGAAAAGTACTACAATTTCTTAGGCTTAAAGTGCAGTTAGAACTACAGATAACGCTCCTCCACCAGCACGGTAATGCACACAAAATGGTAAAGTGGTAAAGAAGGAAATGATGGGGAATCTTTACCATGGAAATAGGGCTACGTTTGTGTCGCACGTCAGTGTGCAATTGCAAAATCTAAAATTCACCAGCCAGTTAACCCATGACCAATAAGATCTTACAGGTTTATCCAATGAAGAAATGTCCTTTGTGCATTTTTCTGCAGCTTTGCTCATTTGTTTATGTTTATATATGATAATGAAATACTCTTTGAATTTATCCCACTCTGTGATAGAATTCCTTGAGGTGTTTAGGAAGTAATTTGATTTCAAAGTTGGTCCAGTTATCCTAGAATAATGAAAAAATTATCAGTTATAATTATCAAGTCTTAATCTTTCCATAAACCTAATATTTTTAATATTTACTATTTACCAATTCCTTTTTTTACTGAAACATTTTCCACCCTTTCATATATCAGACAGAGCTCATTTGTCAGGATAAAACTAATGTGGATACCTTTCTTTATAAAATATTTAACAGGACAGAAAAAATGAAATAAGACATTAGTGGATCAGTTTATTTGGCTACATTTTTTTGTCCACTGCTTAATGGCATAACCACCCAAACAAGCACAGGATGGGAAGACTTGGGTATGTGCATTCACTCACTGTCCCCTAAATCTCATTTGTTTGCAAAGGCCATATTTTATTCATATCAGATTTGAAAAATAAATGGAATTTTCCTAATTTATCTGTCTTTCTGACTGTGAAGACAGAAGGAAGATAAAATTTAATCACAGGAAAATGCTATAGGCCAGAAAAAAGGGTACTCTGCTGTGGCCAGTAACACAGACATTAACTGTAATGCAAATGCCTTTCCAGATCCCCCATCCTAGTATGTATGCAAATCCCAATAGTGTCCAGCAGATGGCGCAAGCCTAACTACAAAGTCTGGAAAGCCAGCCGTTCACATCCTGAAGGATGTCAAATATCAAACTATAGAACAAAAAAATTGTTGTACAACTTTTGGACTCTTCAATTTTATAGCATTATTGTAGTTGAACATGATCCTAGATTTACGTATCACGTTCTTCTTTTGTTCTCCTTTTACTCTACCACTAAAGTAAACCTGGGTACTGCTTGTTAAAACACTCAGCCAAACAAAAAAGCCAGAGAATACACACACATTTATTCTGTTCAGTTTGATCAGCTGAACCTATTTGTCTGTCAATACATAATTAACATACCCAGATCTATTGTTTTTCCGTATGATTTATTCATGTACTATAATTAAAAGTAAATGGAATTGACAAGTGTGGAAGACTTGAGAATGGAAAGGAAAAAAATCTAGTGGTCTTTAACAATGTCAAGAGCTCCCTTGTTTATTGATTGACAGTTGCTAACTTTTGCTTCAAAATTTCTTAGGTTTTTGTGAGCAATACAAATATAATTGTCTCTTATATAATATTCAGAAGGAAAAACTTTTTCTCAACGAAGAGGTTTGAACAACTACTCAAGAGGACACAGATTTTTATTGCAATGTTAATTGCAGAAGCAGAAAACCTTGTAGGAATGAAAACAGGATGTATTTCACAAGTGGACAGTCACAAAATTTTATAGTGGTTTATTTTCCCACAAAACCATTGTCCCCGGCATTAGGTGGTAATTTTACAGCATTGCACAGTTTGTCCCAGGAAAAGCTTAGAATGACTATAGGGTAGATCCCTTCGGGCAAATTAAGAAGCTAAAATGGGCATGCGATTCCCAGTATTATATTAGTGTGTGTGTTTTCTTGTGACTATAACTTAGACCAACTCTCTTTACTGCCACTAACATCTTATATTGTAAGTTGTGTGTTATATATTTACTTCTTTAACTAGACTGTAAAGTCCATAAGAATATGAACATTCATCTTGATATTGCCAGTGCTGGCAGGGCCTGATACATAGAAAGTATTCAGTGATGCCTATGGAGTAGAAGTGTGCTCAGTTTATTAAAATGGCCATTCAATCAAGGAAGTTCAGCTTAAACCAGTGATTTTCAACCAGTCTGCTGCAAAAAAAATTAAAACATGTAATACTTGACTATTTAGTAAGGGGCACTGACCTCTTTTCATTTACACTGTCAAATAAAAAGAATGACAACAGCCACACAACAGTAGCTGTCTAGTGTGAATGTAGGGTCTTGAATCATAAATATATAGGTCATATGATAGAGTGGCATCTCATTGCTCACATGACATAATAAGGTCATGTCTGACTGGTTAATTCTTGATACCAGAAAATCTTTTTCTTAAGATTTTATTTATTTAATTTTAGAGAGAGGGGAAGGGAGGGAGAAAAAAGGAGAAAAACATCAGTATGTGGTTGCCTCTCATGTGGCCCGCACTGGGGACCTGGCCCACAACCCAGGCATGTGCCCTGAGTGGGAATCGAACCAGCGACCCTTTGGTTCTCAGCCCTTGTTCTGTCCATTGAGCTACACCAGCCAGGGCCAGAAATTCTTATATACAAGTATAGGCAACTGATTTTTTAAAGCCACTTTGGAGCAAAAAGGGTAGGTAATTAATATTATTTTTTTGTAAATCAGTAAAAATTATATCTATTTTTGTCAGTTGCAAAAATATAACATTTTTTTTGGTGTGCTGCAGAATTTCAGTAATCAGCTTATGTGTGCCCTGAGGTGGAAAAGATTGAAAATCGCTGGGCTAACCTGTGATGTATAGGTGTTGTGCACAGATTTTCTTGCTCATCAAACAGTGGGTGACACCTCACGAACCAGGAGGTCTTTCAGCTCAAACTTATACTGAAAACTAGAGATGCTCTTCCTCCAGGATGATCTGGCTCCCCCCATCTGCAAAACACAGGCCACGGATTCACACAGGAAAGAAGATGAAGAAGGTCTCCAACCCCAGCTCCTTGGGACTTGAATGTGGTTGAAATGCCATGAGTCTGCTCAAACCAGCATTGTCAGCAGCCTCACACAGAAAGTAGACGGTGCATTCCTCTTGGCTGATCCCTCCGGTGAGGAAATTTTTTCCTACCATTTTTAGGTGTTTTTTCATAATTCCACACAAACACTTTTCCTCAGTTTAGTTTACCTTTTCCTTAACATATTTTGCATTTGCTAAAACTCGTACTGAAAGTAAAAAGAGGGAGAGGAAAGCCCATTGAGGAGGAACGTGTTAACGTAAGGTCATAAGACAGTGGTGGGGGCAGGGGCAGTATCTCCATGAGTCGTGTGAGCCCGCCTGTCTCGAGGCTGGCTTTGTTTAAAAAAAAAAAATCCTAAAAGCAAATGGGACAACTGTAATAGCATAATCAATAAAATATATTTAAAAAATTTCTAAAAGCTAGATGCCTCCCTCCTCTTCTTTCTTCTCCTCCTTCTTCTTCCTCCTTGTCCTCCTTCTTCTTCCTGCTCCTTCTTTTTTAAATGTGTTTAAAATTTACACAGTAAAAGATACTGCTAACATTTTTTTTTCACTTTGTACAATGGTATTTAACTTCAACCCCTACAGCTACCCCTCAGTTGTTTTTCCCAGAAGAATGTCAGTTTTCATTCCTTTCCAAAAACGTTCTAGGCATGTACGAGCACACCCACATTTATACAAGAGTACGTTTTTAAAATGGAATCCTACTCCACACACTATTCTACAACTTGCTTTTTTTCAATGCACACTACTTATTTTCATGCCGAGTAATATGTCGTCATGAGTTTGCACCATAATGTATTTAATCAAGTCCCCTGTCGACCAACATTCAGGTGGTTTCCAGTTTTCCACGTCTGGGTGGTGCTTCTGTGCTCCTGCTTTCATCCATCTTTGCACGCTTGCATGAGTATGTGTGTCGGGAAGTTTACCTGGTAGTGAGACTGCAGGGTCAAAGGAAATTCACATTTTAAATTCGGCTGGGTATTTAAACTGCCCCCCCAAACAGTGCACTAAGTGATTTGGCCACAAACAAGGTACATGGACACTCTTCTTCCTCATCAACCTCCTTCATTCTTTTAATCCTCAGGAAAAGAACCCCAGATGTATTTTAATTAGCACACAATTATTGAAGGTATTATAAATATTGATCACTTGTGAAAATGTAGGAAAGACAGGCAAGGATGTTTATTCTTTACATATTTTACATTATATATGACTACAGTTTGTGTTATTTTTATTATATAATTGTAACAACAAAAGTCAAACACTTGCTGTAATGAAACATAGAAGAATAGGAATATAATCAATATGTGTATAAATTCCACTTTTCTCTGTCTCTGAGTCCCCTGCTTGCTGAGGTATAAAGGAAGCAGGTTGTTGGCTTCAATCAGGAAAAAAAACAAAAACCTATTACCCATAATTCCGTACAGCATATGTGCTTGGTGATGCGCCAATGACAGTACGATAAATCTGCTGTGCGTGAGAGCCCAGCATAGCCCAGTTAGGAAAGTGGCACTCGGCAACCTGTGTCACCATACATCACCTGGAGACACTGCTGGCTATGCTCCGGAGAGTGACACCACTCTGATTTTTCTCTGTTTTGTCACTGGCTCCTCCAGACATCACTGTCTCGTTGAGTGTAGCTGAGTCCTGACCAAGTTTCCCTTTTCCTGCCTCCTTTCGCTACTTCGACTCCGATAAATCTCCTCACTCTGGCAGGAGGGGTTGAATATACAGCCTCTCCCCCTGCAGTGAGCAAGACCTGCATGGAGATAAGCCAGGCAATAGATGGGCGGAAGGGAGCAATTGGTCTGGGTCTTTTGATGATTATGTCTCATGTTTGAGGAGCTTCTAACCTTCATGGCATAATCCGTAATAACACACATGTTAGGAGGACATGACCAAAAGATGAACACTGTCACCATGGTGCTATAAACACGCAAAGAGGGGCTTTCAGGTACAGACTACAGGCCCGACCAGGTATGTTCCTGTCATTATTTACCTATAACCGAAATCTCCCAGGCCTTACCCACATGTGGAATCAAATGGGACTCATTATATCTATGTCAACACCAATTTCAATGACCTGACTCCAGCTACTTATTCCAGCCCTGTGTAACGTCCAACCTACTTATTCCGGGGGATCTCCAGGGTCACGGAAGTGCTCATACCAAGTTGTCAGTTCCAGCCAGAGTTATGTTGCAGCACCCACTCCAGTAACGACTACCTGCAAAGGCGCTTGGAGATGCTGCCCCACTAGCTGTGTCTTGAACTTTAACCTTGAATGTCTCTGGAAAGGGGGCTATCTCCTGACCTTCACAACTTTCAAGGAGGTAGTGAGGTCCTGTGTTCCCAAGAAAGCAGAAGAATTCTTTTCTTCCCAACACTGCGCTGCCCATCAGCACCTGGGCACTAAAGCAGCTGCCCATGCCCCTTCATCCCTCATGGAAACAGCCCCCACAGCCTTGCCACTAGTCCTTTTTTATAGGGCTCAACGTAAGTCTCTGAATCACCAGAAGCCACACACCTGGCGTGGACCCCGCCACTCCTGTTTCCCACTTTCCTGAAGTCTACTTCCACTCATGCTTACATGCTGTATTCCTGCCAGGAATGTTCCATGGAAAATAAGTAGTGAAGACAATATCTGGTCTGGTGTACAAGGTCTCCATGATCCGCCCCTTTCCTTCCCCCCCCCCACGCTATGACGGTCTCACCCCTTCACACCCACTCATCAGTCATATTGAATGACATTCTATTTCCCAACAAGTTTTCCGTTTCTATGCCTATAACCCTTGTTCCCAATATAACTCAGCCTAAAACACATGTCTTCCCATCTGCTCATCTTTCAAATCCCAGGTCAAGCATAACTGCAATGGGGAAGGCTTCTCTCTCTCCCTCTACCTCCTCCCGCATACCCTGAAAGAATTGATCACTTCCTCCTCTGACCCAGCGCTACACTCTATGAAATTCTACCACAGCACCATTTTATTTTATAAAACTTGCTAAACTTAAGGGCAAGGTCATTTCATCAGCACCTACCTCAATATCTCTTGCTCAGTAAAACTTTGTTTGATGAATTAATCTCTTGAAAAGAAAATAAAAAGTGCTAGCACATCTTTGTAGCCATATGTAAATAATAGTGATCAGCCATTCTTTTTCCCAGAATGCTTCATGTAATTATATCTGGCTTTGGATAACATTTTGTTTATAGGAAATCCTCCTATAGAATAACAAAATGAATAATTCCACATGAGGGAAAATACAAATCTACAACATGGGCTATAGCGCCTGGTACCCACGTCCCCTCTCCTTGGCCCACCTCAGACTGCAGCCACAACTAGGCTGGATAGATAGATGCAAGGTGAGCCTGTGTGCATTCTTGCCCAGGGCATTCTCTGATGCTCTTCAACCTCTAGGCCCCGGGCAAGTGCAGCTGGAAGCAGAGGGAGTTAATGCCCTCTTTCCCAAGGGGAGTGGACAGTTACATGCTTCAGATTCCTTTCTCTCAGGTGGAAAATTCCAAGGGCATCCTGGGTGCTTCTCAGCAGCCCAGGCAGAAATGAACCCAGTCCTTGCAGTGGCAACGTCAATAACACACTCCCAGTTGGCATTTCCTTCTCTCACTTTGTCTTCCTGCTCCCTCACTTACACTTCATAAGATCACCTTCTAATAACTACTGGCACAAAAGTGTGTATCTCAGGCTCTGCTTTCAGAGAGCCTGAACTAAGTTGGCCATGAGACCTTGTCCTGGACAGTGAACCAGCCCACTCTCTGCAGCACAGCAGTGATGAGAAGATGTAGCAGGCTAGCTTGAGCGAGGCCTAGGAGACATATCAGTTAAAGGCAACATATGGTTCCAGATTGGATGCTGGTTTGGACAAGTCACATATAAAGGACATTTTTGAGACAATCATAAAAATGCGAATATGGTCTTGTACTTCAGATGAAAATATAGTGAAGTGGAAAAATAGGTATTGTTAACTAAAGAAGCAAATTACAAAACAAAAACAAATAATATATATAAATTATATCTCTATCCCAAAAGATATAAAAATATTTAAAATGATCTGGAAAGATATATATATAAAGGCATTGACTCTTCAATCTCTAGGTACTTGCAATAAATTTTTTTTGTTATTTTTGTTTGTCTACATTTTCAAATAGTTTACCACACACATACACTGCTACTGTATTTAAAAAAAAGTTTTTTAGGCTAATGCTGTGTCCAACTATCAACCTGTTGTTTTGTTGTTCAAGGACAGTTTCTGTACAGTTTAGTGATAAATGAGTCTGAGAAACAAAGAAAAATGTAAATGGGCTGAGGAGGGCCCCCAGAATGCACTGTGGCAGGATGAGAGCAGACAAGCCAGGACCAGCTCCTGTGCAGACAGGATCCCATAAATATCGGAGTCCAGTTCTCTGTGAGTGTTATTCATCCCTCCCTATAAACTCATTGACATGCACTCATTGAGATACCCAGAGAACGCAGACATATCCCTGAGCCCAGATGGAGGAAGATGCTTGTTCTAACCAGCATTTCGTAATTCGTAATTGCAGGGATTAGGAGCCAGCCTTCCTGCTTACTAACTGCACCTGATGTGACTCCACAAGGAACTCCCAGCACAACCTGCACATTCTCTAGAAGCTGGTTATCCTCCCAGACACTTAATCTTTTCCCAGCCAGTCCCCCAAAAAGAAAATAAATATTTGTAGATTAAAGGAGAACTGCCTTCTCATCTTTTACAGCTGCTGGCATGCAAGCTGTTAAGCACCGAGTGTTTAATTAATGGACAGATACTGTTCAGCAGCTAGACCTGCATTCAGATGAGTTTGGATTCAAGGTGCCAGGAGATAAAGATCTGAAAGTGGAAAAGCTACTGCAGTTGGGTTCATTTATAAAAGGGGCTGTTAAAGGTCAACTGTGTTTTCTTGTGCTACAGATAAAGAGATGCTATTAAAAATAATTGGAAAGTAATTCATAAGGGAGCAGGAAGTCACTCAGGTTAAATTAATTTGTCTTTCTGATAGCGTGGTATTCATGATGGGAAAGTAAAGTGACCTAAAATCAAGATCTCTCAGAAACAGCCATTGATCACGCCTTCCGTGCAAAGCCACTAGAATATGCTCCAGGTTCCAGGACCGTCGCTTCTGTCTGATCACAGCATCCCCGGAGCTCATGCAGCCGCTTCCCAGTCTGAGAATTTGCCATTGTCCCCTAAGGTTTGTAAGTGCAGTGGCATTTCTGTGGACACGCTGGGGTGCCTGAGCTTGCTGACATCTCCCCGTTGCCTCCGATGAGCTACAGTCAGGCACCAGGACAACTCATCGTGCACATGACCCCACTTTCTGACATTTAGCAACGTATTAGAACATTCTAGCTCGCCACACTCAACTCACCACCTCCCCTCCTCCCTGTCCTCATGCCAGCACACCCTTGTTCAAACAAACACATACCAGGATGGAAATGGTTTGTTTATCCAGAGAATATATCTACAACTATGACTGGCAGGTTATTTAATTCTGCATAGAAACACAATATGTTTTCTCTGTTCCTCTCCTTTCAGGGTATAAATCCTTTCATGGAAGCACTACAAACTTCGCTTCTCTTCCCAGCACATCTCCTGACACAGGCTTGTGGTACAACAAAGGGCGATGCTTTTAGTGCCTGGAAAGGGCAGCACACTGAGACACACCTTTCTCTTCCTCTGGGCAAGGTGGGGGTCGAGTCTTTCTGCTGCTGGGCCCTGGGATGAACAGGGGCAAATGCACTTTATCAGACTGTGATCTTTTGTGGACAGCCTGGGTCTTACCGGCTTCTCCCCTTCTTGTTGCCAGAGGAAAACTGCTTGTTGCTTTTCTTTCTTTCTTGGGCTTGGAAATTAATTGGGGTTTTTATTTCCTGAAATCACAGGAATAATGAGCAATTCCCTGCAAAGGTCTGTCTGTGAGCAACCTGCATTTCTAGACACACACTAATTATAGCCCAGCGCAGTGAGCTGCTCACCAGTTTTCCAGTGTCAGCCAAGGAGAGACAAAGAGGGTTGGAGGCAGTTAGTGTCACACATTTACCACTGCTGATCATTTGCAGGTTTGAACAACAGCTTTGTAATTCAGATTCTGCACTAAAAAGGCTTTCCAGATCAGATATCACAAGGTTCCTCCGAGCCTGTCGCCTTCAGAAAACCAGCGACTCGGACACAGTCAGCATTAACTAGCACTAGACTGGATGCACCATGTTCATCCTCAGACTTCATGTGTGTGACCTTAATAGGATGTGCTCTAGACTGTGGTCAGTGGAGAGAAGCCCAGAAATGGAGGCTACTGGCTGACGAAGGCCCCCCTCCTGTAATACAAACTAATGAGAACACGTCATGGAGGGAACCAAGAATAACAGCAACAACAGCTACTCTGATTGGGTACCTGCTGAATGTCATGTACTGTACCCTTATCTCATTTAATTCCTAAAAGCATGCTGGGAAGTGGGGGTTATTGTTCCATTCTCCAGTATTCAAAGAATTTAAGTGAAGCTAAGTTGGCAATCTTTAAGATTAAATGCCTGGCAAACAGAAGAGACAAAATATACCCGTGCTGTTTGCTCTGTGCTGGGTATCCGAAACCACCTCCTGTGACTCAGAGTTTACCAATGAAACTGATTTGAGAAACGACTGCAGTGTACTGGGTGCATCTTCTTGTTTTGTCTGCCCAACTCCCCTCCCATTTTAATGTGGAATCAGCCTCCATGTCTTCTTGGGCATGCCTCTCCCCCCACATCCAACCATCTCCTTAACATCGGAGCCGCTCTCTTCTTATAGACCCTCCACCCCTCTGCCCACTGCCCACTGGCCCAGAGAGGGACACCTGCCCAAGCCAGGCCAATCCCTAGGACCTCCCATCCCCAGGCTACAGTTATTTGTGGATGGCCATATGAAACAGTAATAGTAGTAAAAAAAAATATATTAGTGTTTGTTTATGTGTGAAGCATTTTAGATTTTAACTCATCTTATTTTCAAAACAATTCTATGCTATAGATACTGTTGTTGTCTCCATTTTCCAGAGGTGGAAAGTTAAAGCCAGATGGTTAGACATCTCGTCCAGAGTCACATACCTAGAAAGTTGCAGAGCTGAGACTTGGTTTGTATCAATCAGCTATTGCCACAAGAATGCTAGGTTAACAATTAAGTGACTTGGCATATTATGTGTTATCCCAGATCTGGCTGGCCCAGTCTGGGCTCGGCTGTCTGCTCTGATGATCCTGGCTGAGCTCACTCATGTGGCAGGTCAGCTGGGGTCAGGAGACGTGGCCTGGACCAGGCTGGGTGGGTGGCCGTGCTCTGTGCATCTCTCATCCCTTCTGCGGATTTGAGGGCTGGCCTGGACAAGCCCTTCTTATGGAGTAGCCAAAGAGCAGGAGCACAGATGGAAATAAGAGACCTCCTGAGGCCCCGGGCTCAGAATCAGCACACGGCTGTCTCCCCCTCATCCAAACATAGTCAAGTAGTGGGAAATGTAGTCCATCTTTTTTGAGGAGAACTTCCAGTCGAAAGCAAAAGATAAAGATTCAGGGAGACGTGAAGAATTGGGACCAGTGCCGCAATCCACCACAGAACCCCATGTGCTTCCACCTCAACCCGGGGAATTTCAGTTGGTGGTCGGTAGCTGACGGCAGGAGATGGGAAGCTTGAGGTTGTCGGCACCCATACTTGGCAGCGTGCAGAGGAAGCTGGTCTGCAGCGGGGTGCGTGGAGAGATGTGGAGACAAGACAGACAGTCCCGGGATGGCCGTGATGCTGGGACCAGTTGATCTAAGCCGCAGCTGTCTCCCTGCCTTTCCTGTCATTTGGACGTTCAAGCCTGTTTCTTATGGCCTCACCTTAAACTCTTTTAATTTAAAGTTATTTTCTGTCAAATGTTACCCAAAGAGTCCCGAGCACTAGACACCCTGTAAGTGAAAAAGAAAACAAAACAACAACAGAAAAGGAACCAGACTGCAGTAGTGCCTGCTAACATAATTTCTTCAACATACATTTTATGCATCTACTATTTGCAGTGGATTATGTTGAGAACTGGGGGTCAGACAGAATGGGTAAGCTTGACTCTCCGTCCTCAGGATAAACAACACATACATGGCTTGCGACACTGCAAGATGAGTCCCATTGGCTCCTAAAAGAAGACGGGACAGGGTGGGATTAAACTCTGACTTAGGCAAAACGGGAATGCCTCAGAGAGGAGACACTGTGTGCTGTCAAGTTCAAGTGGTTAGGAGGATGTCTGGAATGGGAGGGGAGGCAGGAGGTGGATGGTAGGGAGAGGTCTGGTGAGGGGAGTGGTGGCAGGTGCGATGAGCAGTCCTAGAGGCGTGACACTCCATGGTAACTGATGAGGGGATCAGGACCACACGGTGACGGATAAGGAATTTTAAAGTGAAAAGTTGGTAGGAAGAATTTGTCAGTGTGCCACTGAGAATTATGCGCGGCTGGCAGAATTGTTCTGCCCTACTTAACAGACACTATGTCCCTAGGGGGCCATGGGCTGTGGAGAGTGTCCCTTGAGATGGTCCTGCTCCTTTTATCCTGGCACTGAGCTCGAGAAGCAGTGTTTTCTTCATAATTTGGTTTCCCACGTAGGCTGTCCTCTGGGGAAGGAAGGCACTAACCAGGCAATCCACTTGGCCCTTCTCTTTCTTAGCATATGTTTTAAGACTGACAGCCTAGTTTATAAAACAAACTCTTGAGAGTCTAGTGTGTGGTTAGGACTCTATTTTACAGAAACCCAGCATAAGTGAAACAAAAAGAGTTTCCCAGAAAACTGTCAGTTTGGCTTTGAAAGAAAGAACTTCAGGCCCCAGAACTGAGCGGGGAGTTCAGGACATGGGACCTGGAACTTCGTGTTCTACTCTCATCATTGTTTGGGGGACTTTTTTCTGAGATCATATATTTACAGTCCACAAGCAAGAAGAAGGAGAATGATTTTGCTAGTTCCAGTGAGCAAATCCTAAATAATGCATCCCATTGTTCAGGTTTGGATGAATACATTCATTTGTGGGGTGCCAGAGGGATGAAATACAGTGATTGGTCCAGTTCAGGATCGTGTGGCCAAAGATGGTGAGAATACTGTTACAAAGTTTGGGGAGTGGGGGGAGGGTATTCTCTTGGACAGACAAAATCAGTGTCACTGCTTTTGTTTATCCTGAACCAATTGTGCATTATGGCCCAAGGCTAACGTGAAACTGAGTCTGAACCTACAAAGTGGAGGACTAGGCCTCAAAGATGGAGCAGCCCATTTTTTACCCTGGCACTATACTTTTTGAAGTCATAATTTGATATGATGCAATTTGAATAAGCATTTGGAAAGGTCATAAATTAACTCTGCAAAGGTTAACTCTGTGGGTAGGGAAGATAATTAAATTTATACCGAGGTGGAAAACTCTGACTGAGCACCACATGAAAACAGGGAATGGGTGTCTCTACCTCCTTGGCTCCCTTGGGGAGGCACCCATGTACCCGGCGGCAGACACAGAAGTTTTTAGCAATGTTCCAGATGCCTAGGGTGAGGGTGACAAGAGGAATAGCATGCCCAGAGGATGTCCAGCCATTCTCCAGAGCTCAGTCCAGGTGCCTGGCAACTCTTCCTGCCTTAGCCCCACCCCACCCAAGAGGTTCAGCATGGTGTTCAAACTGGCACAGGAAGCCTCAGGACTCACACATGCAAAGGTCAACAACTTTCCGCCATTTCTCTTAGCCTTTTGTAAAACCAAGAAGTACTTAGGCAGATCAAAAACAGCCACTCACATAGTACTTGGTAAATGGAGAATACTTAAAAGCATAGCCAATAATCCAGAGTTTTGAAAGTGAAGCATGAAACATAACAAGAAAAGCAGTGACCATCAGAAGACAAAGCCCCTGTTGCTTGTTCAGGCGCACTCTTGAGCAAAGCACGTCTTCTTCCATGACGTTTCCTCGTTTGTGAAAAGATTCTGTTGGACAGGTCAATCTCTAGGAATCTTTACGCTAAAAGATCTACAGTTTCACTGGAATCCCAGCCTGTCACCGGATTAATGCCTTAGTGTTTTCTCAGTAGGCTTCACTGTTAGTGAGGATGATGGGAACACTGGTGTGGGACCAGTGTCTATATGCAACAGGCCACACCCTGCAAAAATGGAACGATCTTCTGGAGGGCGGGTCCCTTGTAGTACAGGCTTCCCTCCTAGGTGAGTGTTCTAGGAGCCCATCTGTATCAGTGCATCAGCTAGTGGTGTTGTGAGAGCTGTGTTCGGGCTGTGTGAGGGCTTTAGCGAATTTTTCTGAAGACCCCACACGTTTGCCCATTTCATGATGGGTGGTTTGCACGCGCACCTGCTCACACTGGCACTGAGTGTTCAGCAGTTTTTGACCAAAAACAGTGTGATCCCTGTGCCCTACCCTCCCTATTTACCCCATCTCACTCAGAGCGACTTTTTTTTTCTTTCCCTGGATGGAAAAAGTCCTCAAAGGGAAAAGTTTTGCTGATGTGGAAGAGGTGAAACAGACTAACAAACAAAGTGGTAGAAACACTAAAAGGCATCAAAATCGACAAGTTTAGAAACTGTTCTGAACAGTGGAAAAAAACATGTTAGTAGGTGCATTGCAGGAAATGGAGACTATTTTGAGGGTGATTGAAATTAAATGTAAAAATAAATACATAATTTTTTATAAATAAATTCCATTTTTTTGGGGGGGGGTCCCTCCTCACACTAAACCATCCCCAGTAATTAATTTATACAGCCTAGAAAAGCATTCAGAGCTCGGCATTTGGAACCTCACAGACCTATGTTGAAACCATGCCTCCTCCACATTACCTGGTGTGACGGACATTGCAAACAGAGAAGCACTAGGACGTGGCTCCTGCCTTTCGGGTGTAGGACACTCAGCAGTGGCTCCTTGACTTTGAGTCCCGGAGAAGTAGCAAGGTGAGCTTGCCACATCTGGTCTTACATATCCCAAGACAAAATGTGCAGGAGGCAGGGAGAGAAGTGAGAACGGAGGCCAAGAGTTACAGAATTTTAAGTTGGAAAAAATGGTATCTTTTTTCTTCTTTCAGCGATGAGGGCTAAGAGCTAAAACAGGTAGATGAGCTCTGACACACAGATTAACAGTGGCCTCAAAAATGCTGTTTCATAAGGAACGGGGCTGGGAGGCCCTTGGGGCATAAGTACAGTTCTAATGTTCTGTCGACACCAAAAATCCCGGGCAGAGCTGAATTAGCTGCTGTGCCCTCCTCCCACCACGTGGTAGGAGGAGGGCAATTCCACTCAACCTCATCCTCACGTTATTTTTGGTCTTCTGATTCTCCCTATGTGTGTTATATTGTTGTGTTTGGTGAATAAAAGATAATTCTTCCAGGTACATGCCTTCTTGAGGAAGGTGGGGTGGGGCTTGTGGTCTGCAGTCAGCTAGGATGAGGCTTAGATCCGAACTTGGCAATGTACCTAGCAATGAGGTGGGAGCAAGATGGTCAGTGTGCACCCTTTACATCGTTTTGATTGTTAAACATTGTGGCTATAGAAATTTGGTTTTAGAAATTTAAATTCAAAAGAAATTTGGGTTATTTATATGTTAAAGTAATACTAGCTTCTATTGCAACTAAATCACAAAACTCAAAGGCTTAACACAATATGTATTTACTTCTCCCTCACATAACATCTCAAAGCCCATGGTTTCAGGGACCTACACTCCCTTCAGAACAGGTCTCCTTCCTCCTATGGATCTCAGAGTCCTCTGCATCCAGCTGGTGGGGCGGGGAGCGGGAGGAGGCATGGGCCTAGAAGTAGGGCAGTCACTTCTTCCCTCATTGGTTTGGCCAAAATGCAGCCCTGTGTCTACCCCTAACTGCAAAGGGAGCTGGGAACATAGTCTGGCTGTGCATCCGGCGGGGAGGAGGAAACGAATTTATTGAACAGGTGGTGTTGCTGCCACCAGTGAAATGACCTAGCAAAAGAGAATTTTATTCATTCGTTGGATAGTTGAAATCACATGTATTATTACTACAGAATTGTTTTGACCTTGTAGCACTAAGTCACTCTTCTTACAAGATAGAGATTTGTTGAGGTCAATGAGATGTGGACATTCACTATTCTCCTCCAATCATCAAATGCCTTAGTTTTTGTTTAAAGGCAGCCATTGAAAGATCTGTTATGAAGGCAAATCTTGAGGGTCCACAGAACATTAGGACTCTGTTCAGGACTCTCTATTTTGTTTTCTTCAAGGAAGATGAAAGGCCACTGTTCTGTTGATGATTCTCAAGACATAAGACAAAGAGCATCGTATGTCTCAAAGTGCCTTGAAGGTAACAGTGTCCTAGACACTGTTACCACCGGCGTGTCCAGGATTGAAAACGTATTTAATTACTAGTGTAAAGAACTTGAGAATAAATCAATAATATTACTAGGGGTCTTCAGTGGAAAAGTATGCATTGTTTACAGATGCCTTTCCAGGGTTATCTGATTATAACTTTTATTGCCTTTGAGCTATATTACCGTTGATGGCAAAGCGAATCATAAATGTCTCTGCACATGCAAATGAATTCTGTATGGTGGAGGGCCGGCCCTCTTACGAGTTCATCTGGAAACTCATTTCAATATTCCTACTCTGGAAGTGTGTCTGTTCTTTGGATTCTTCTTTGAATTGGCTGTAACATCTGCCTGGTTCCTTTGTTAAGAGTGCGCTAAATAAAATCTGTAATGCATGTTCATTTTTTATCTGCACAAGAGTCATAATTTTATCCTCTTTTAAAATGTATCCTTTAACACTAGTAATTATTGAGAACTGAGGATTTGTTAATGTTGTCGAGTTCTGGACATTGACTAATCTCATCCACTCACCAATTGCCCTAGTCTTAGGTTAAAGGCGAGTCATTGAAAGATCTGTTACTAGGGCAGAGAGCATCTGGCTCTTGTCAAGCTTTGTTTTCTTTCTTTGGTTTACTTACTTGTTTTGTTTTCTGTTTATGTTGTGCCTGTCATCGTTGCCAGAAAAGCTGTTAGGTAGTAAAGCATAAAGATCAGGCAATGGAACAATTTTGCTATCTTCCATTTCCATCCCCACCCCAACTGTTAGCATGTAATGCCAGCATAAAATCATAAGAAAGCCTGTTCTGCTGACATTTCAAGCTTCCACAGAAAATGCTGTGAATCTTCTGAAAAGACCTTATTTGCAAGATTTGTTCAACAAAGAGGTTGGATAAGTATCTTGGATTAAACCTTCAAAGCAGCAGGCCCTTGGTTACTTCTCCTGATTAACCAGGGAACTCTTTGAAACTTCCCTTCTCATCATAATACGTTTTCTGAAACCATCAGCTTTTACCACGGGAAACACTTTAGTAAACACACTCCTCTATGCATTCCCTCCTAATTAGCAAAAACCTTTATTTTGCACAAAAAGTTTCTATGTTTAAAGTTTATCTGCAAAGAATATTGAGTGTGAAGTATTATAGAATTAGATGGCTAATGGAAAGTGTATTTTTCCTACTGATAACATATCAAAATCTGTTAGTCTGTTCATTAATTTCTAGCTGCTTAGCCTCCAGGAAGCTCAGAGCCATATTTGTGGCTTGACTTTAATAACTCAGTGGGACTTGCCTCTGCATTCTACGTCCCTCCAGTTTTGATCTTGGTTCCTAATTTATATTTCACCTGTTCCTGATTTTATTTATTTATGCTTATTTTCTTCTGTTTTATTGTATAGATTGTATAAGCCATCTCTAATTTTAAGGGAGTAGTGCAGATATAAAGAAATAAATGTATACATGCTTCTGCATTTAATCTTATAAAGAAATTCCTGGGAAAATTACAATTTCCCTTGTCATTGTTCTCTCCCGGTATACTTCATTCAGAGACGATGAAGCACTTAGTTATCCTACTTACCCTGTTCATATGCTATGTAACTATATGAATCCAAAGTCACAGTAAGGTCAGATTGGTGTGTCCCAGTTCCTGCAATGATTTACCTCATAGAAATGATATTGAATTTTCTGTTTCTATACATTTCTCAGCCATATCACCATTTGTTACAAAAAGTACTTTCTGATTACCAAAATCTCATCAGTCTTTTCTATAGACATCTCATAAGGGAAAAAAAAGCCTACCATTATGCTTGCAGGTTAAAAATGCAACTAGAATAGGCTTGTTCATGGGATTTGAGATGCATCTAAGTGCCCTGGTAACCCAGTGCTTCCCAGGTCCCTTTACAGAGGTATAACCCCCATACAAGGAACTAAGGTGTCGCCTTTAAGAGGGAAAACAAAGGCTTGGTTAGCTGCCTTCCCACCGCAGTGGGGAAAGCCCACTTGATGGTGTGGTATTAAAAGCACACTGAACTGGGTGGGTTCAAGTCCTCGTTTGACAGCTCACTAAAGTGTAGTTCCCTGTACCTATGAAATATGGGTAATCATTCCCCTTAGCTTTTGAGGGGCTGTGAGGAGTCAGTGTGAGCATGTCTGGCATGGCAGTAGAAATCAGCTCTGTGTGTGTGAACCCAGGGCTCTTTAAGCTTCTTTCTTTCCTAATGCTCAGACAAGCTTCAGCAACACCTCATCCTGGGGCTGTGCTAGCTCTGTCCTTGAACATGTCTCATTTTGCTTTAATTACCTGTGAGGAAACTCATTTACGAATTTATTCGCCCATGTGTGGCAGACAGTATTTTCCAAAGACAGTCACATTCATCTCTCCCATTCCATAAGCCCCTCTGCAATGTGCAAGTAAAGAAAGGAAAATGTGGTCTGTGAAAGGATTTGATACCCAGTCTACAGTCATTCACTTTCTCGACATGGACACCAGTGTTTCAAGTTGTCCTTTTGTTTCTCATCTGGAGGTTTAGTGAGGATGGATGGGATGAGTGCTTTTTTAAAACTATAAAATGGGAAATGGAAACTGGAAGACTCCCCTCCAGGAGCATTAGTTTGGGGAAAAAAATATTAGGAAGTGAGGACCTTAAAATTGAAAATGTATTCTCCAGCTTGCAGGCTATTGCTTTTCACAACCACTCCTCTGTGGCATGGTCATTTGAGAACTAGTTTTGTTACTGGAAGTCAACAAATCGAAGTGGGACTGAGCTCAATATTGAAAAAAAAATAGTTAACTTTGATTTAACAAAGATTCTTCTTTGTATTTCTCAGAATGCACTGTGACTCTCCAGGATGGTGGAGGACGTAGAATGTAACATTCCCCAAACTGATTTGGGTGTGAAACTTTTTTTGTTTTTTCCATGATATGAGAAAAGTGTCCAACTAAACATGCTTTTGGAAGTACCGACTGTATTAGCTTCTCTTGTCGTGTAACAAAACACCACACATGTAGCTTCAAACAACACACATTTATTATCTCGCAGTTTCTGTGGCTCGGGGGTCTGGGTACACTTGGCTTGATTTTCTGCAAGGCTGCATTCAAGGTGTTGTCCAGGGATGGGTCTCGTTTGAGTGTTTGACTGGGAAGAGGTTCATTCCAATCAGGCTTTTGGCAGAGTTCATTTCCTTGTGGTTGCAGGACGGGGGCCCCCATTTTCTCACTGGCCATTCCTTGCCACTTGGGTCTCCTTTCATCAAAACCAAGTGAGTAGAGAGTCTCTTCACAAGGTGTATGCTACCATCTTATATAACGTAATTATATAAATGTCTTCATGTTCACTCCATCGTCTTTGTTGAAATCAGTTGATTAGAAGCAAGTCATAGGTCTCACCTGCACTCAAAGGGAGGGAATTACAGAAAGGCATGGATATCAAGAGTTAGGAATCATAGTGGAAAGAACTGCAAAATGCTGTGCAAATGACTTTGTCCACCACCCACACTAAGAGAATGGAGCAAATTCTATCGACTCAGGGCTGCATTCCTGGAAAGACAATCCCAGCCCTTTAAAATGGCTGCCTGAGAAGGCTCAGAAAAATTTATTGTGTCTTCTAGCTAAAATCCGACTCCCTTTTCATAGAGCACTTACTTTAGAAAACTTGCGATTGTAAATCTTTTCTCTGTCTCTTTGAGATGTATTTTTTTATAACTGAGGAATGTCCTTGTCAATGACCTGGAAGCCATTCCTTTAAATGCGGTCATCATGAAAGATAGGGTCCTTGTCCCCCATTCTCTGTGGGAGGGTAGGAGCCTAACTCAATAAGCACCAGTTAGCAGACACAAGTGGCCTAATCACACTGACCAAATTCCCCCCACAGCATCCGTTAGTAGTTTTCCATTAGCACACTCAGCATTTAAAAGGCATCCTGTTTCAGTTTCAGGGAGTTGAACTCAGTTTACACAGGAGCGCCTCTCTCCTACTGCAGTACCCTGAATAAGATCTGTCTTGCTACCTTTGACAAATGTCCAATTCTGTTTTCTCTGACAGGAGCAACCTTAAGAGTTGATCTCCCACAATTACCTAGAGGTTTTTGTATCATCTTCCTTTCCGATCTAACACATCTACCTTAGCAAAGCTGAGCTTCAATAAGCATTTGTGGATTCTGTGTTTGTAGAATAGCTTTGGTATTTCTCCTCTTGTATAATAGACATGATCCTAATGGGTGGTGACCATTTTAAAACAAATTAATAAAAAAGCATGAGGGGACTTCGGTATTTATAAGAACCACAGGCAGAGAAGTAGCGTCTGGGTTGTAGGTCTGGCTCTGACAGACCAGCCTGGGCAGTTAGCAGGGGGAGATAAATTCTCTTGGTGGTAATGCATGGTTACCTGTAGGCATTTGGGAGGGGGCGGGGGAGGCAGTCTCAGCCTTGCTGGAAGACAGAAACCGAGCTGCAGTGGGTAGCATGATGTATGACCCAAGTCCCACCCAATGGGAATTCATTCTTTTCCCCCCGAGGGGTTAGGATAATCTCAGCACAAAAAAATATTCCACTTATGCAGTTCAAGCCTGAGTTGGAAGAACTGACAAAATACAAGGAATTGGGGCTCTATAGGAAGTATGTTTGCAAAGCAAGGCACACACGGTCTGGGGCATTGATTTGAGCCCTTCTGTTAAAGAATCCTTCTGAGGCTGTGTTGGGTCTAGAAGGGGTGACTGCATGTGTTCCCTCTGACGTCCTCCTCAAGGGACCATGGTTGACCAAAAAGCAGGGCCCTGCCCCTTGAGGTGTCCTGTGAGGAGCGAGTCACTGTCTATCAGACATCTCTCCTCTGACCCCGTAGGGCCGGTTCCTCTGTGCCCTGCAAGCCTGTACCTCCCGCCCAGCTCCTCAAAGGGTGTATGTGATTCGTGAATCATGATATACCAAACCAGGAGAAGAACACGTTCACCGGGCATTGAATGAGTACAGAGCAAGAGGGTTTTGTAGGTGGTGGTGGTTTGTTTTGTTTTTCAAGGGAAGCTCAGAGCTTCTTTTATGTTTTATAATATAAGCTATGGACACGAAGAGCTGAGACATTTTATCTGTTCAGTGAACTGCAGAAAATGCAAACCTTTACAAGCCAGAGAAATGTATCTTCCTTGTGTGTGCTTAGAATATTTAAAGACGAACCTGTGTCTAGTTTTTTTGTCGTCAAAATTTTGGAAATAGCGTTCCATGAAATCATATCTTCTAAAAAATTAATTGGTTCCAGTTTTGCAAGACTGTTTCAAATCAACTGTTATTTCCTTAGTTTTGCATCACCTTTCATATTTCAAACTATATCATTTTTGTCATTGTACTGTCACTATATAGTATCCTTGAAAATATGATTCTTAGGAATAGTATTCATTCCCTATCCTCAGTGATTGGATCCAAAGCTACAGTAGCTCTAAAATCAAATTAAATTCTATATAGATTTTTGCCTTTTCTTTTATATTTTATTTTCCCTCCCAATATTTAGACCTACTTTTCAAGAAAACTATTTATTAATATCTTCATGGAAAACTTCATTTATATTTTCCTTTCATTAGTTGTTTGGTTGTAGATTCTTCAGGTTAACATTGTTCTGGTCACATTAAGAAGCTTCAGGCCTTGCTCTGAGTATTGGTCACCAGGTGGTAGATTCTGGCCTAGGACCTTGAATATCAATTGATTTTTTCTTCAGGGCCTGTTTAGACAAGTAATATTCTTTATGCTTTGAGTTTCCATCATTATGTGTAGCTTCCCTGAGCTACTTGGTTAATATTACTAGCTTTCATTTTTCTATTCTTGCTAGATTATAATAGCTTTAAGCTTATTTTGGAATAAAATGTTTTAATGAAATTATAAAAGATATGATAGAGAAGATATTTCATAAATTTAAAACTCTTTGAGAAAAAGAAATTATTTAATATCTACCATGTTCACTACTTATTTAATCTTCATATTGCAGATAAATCTTAGTGACCCTGGCCTGGGAAAGTCTGCTTCCAGTGGTCCTAACCGTCACTGCGTTTGTAGCTGACCACTCTCCACCCACAGCTGATTGGATGTGGGGAAATATGTGACACAAGAACTGTGTCAGGTTACCTCATGTGAGACTAGCATTTGTTAAAAGTTCGTAGAGTTAGATGATCAGGAACTTGTTATGGTTAATTTGAAACTATGATGGTGAATACTCAGAAAGAGATGATTTTCACCCACACATACACACAAAGAGCGGGGGTTGGTACTGAGACTAGTTAAGAAAAATAAGTGGAAGACTACAGAAAAGAATGCTGATAATCAGCTACCTTCATTCCAGCCTGTCTGAGGCTTTCTGGCCCTTGGATTCTGTTAGAAATCCCTGTACTCACATGTAAAGTTGTCTTTGACATAAATAGGTTTGAGTGGACTTTTATTCTTTACAAACTAACTGTTCGTGACTAAGAAATTTTACAACATTCCTGTGAAAAATCAGATTTAAAAATGAGGGCTGACTTTTCTTTTAAAAATAGTAGACTGAACCCATGTTTCTCTCTGCTGCTTCTCTAAGAACCAGTAAAATTGCAGAAAAAAATAAAAGGTTCTGTAATCACAGGGACAAGTAAAAAATGAGGTCAAATTTTGGACCAATGGGAGGAGAGCAGGATGAGTGATAAGTGTCTTAGCTAAGCAGAGAGGATGTGCTTGAAAAGTGGGATGAGAATCAGACTAGTCTATGTCTCAGACCCCATAAAGACTCAAGAAATGGGACCATCTGGGATGGTGGGAAGCTGGAGTGAAGAGCGAAGCTGGAAAAGAAATGAATAAGGCACAGACATCTAGGTGCATTTCCCCAACCCGCCCAGTCAGGCGAGTGTGCCTTCAGCTAAAGAAAGGGAGTCGTTCCCTGCCAGAAGGCAACCAGAGTCTCCAGATGGAGGGACAGAGGGGAGGCCGCCCACTGACTGTGAGGTTCAGTGGGTTTCCATGTGAGCCCATGAGGCTCTCTAGCCCCACAAGAGCCCTGGCTCCCACAGCCCTGGCACACGGTCTGTCCTGAGACATGGGTCCAGGATGGAGGCTGTAGCATTCTGCCTGCAGGAGACAAACAGCCTCACAAAAAAGAAACAGAGGTACTGGCATTTGGAGGAGTCTCCTATCAAAGCCTCCTGGGGCGAGGCTCACCGGCCTATGAGCTGCCACATGTACACAGTGCCCACTCTGTAAGTAGGAGTGAGTCCAAGATTTCCAGACATATGAGGAAAACTCTCAACAGGAAAGGGGAGAGTGAGGGGAACAGGTTACTTAGGGGCACAGCGGGTGAAAAGTGAGAATGAAAAATAGCTCCAGGCTTCATTTAGATGAAGAGGAGAGTTTGGAACTATCAGCTTTGTGAGAGAATGGCCTGAAATGAGTAAAGATAGGTGGCTGGAATAGAACTCTAACAAGGGGGTGCTACTAGTTTCAGAAAGCAGGACCCAGAAGGATATTTCCTGATAGAAAAGGAAAGGGGGGAACAGCTGACTGTCTCGGTCATCGAGAAAGACAGGGTATTAATAAAACAACTTTGCAAACAACCTCAGAGAAAAAAATGGGCACAACATTTGAATGTGTACTTTAACAAAGATTGTATACAGATGGCAAATAGGCACATTAAAAAGCATTCAACATCATTAGTCATTAGGGAATTGCAAATTAAAATCACTATGAGATGCCCATTTGACTGGCTAAAGACAAATCAAAACAAAGCAAAAGAAAACAAAAAATACCAAGTGCTAGTGAGAATGTGAAGACATGAAGCAACTATAGCCTTCATTGCTGGTGGGAATGTAGAATCTTGCAGTCACTTTGGCAAACATTTTAGTAGCATCTTACAAAGTTAAATATACACTTACCATTTGACCCAGCAATCCTATTCCATGTCATTTACCCAATAGAAAAGAAAGGTATGTTCTCACAAAGATCTGTGTATAGCAACTTTATTCATAATCACCAAAACCTAGAAGGCACTCAGATGTCTCTCAACTGGTGAATGGGTAAACACACTGTGGTATATCCATACAATAAACACTACTCAGCAATGAAAAAGAATCAAGTCCTGCTACATGAAATAAAATAGAAAGAAGCCCCCCTCAAAACGTTACACGTTCTACCATTCCATTTATATGATATTCTAGAAAAAAGGCAAAACTTGAGGGACAGAAAACAGATTACTGGTTCCCAGAGTTTGGGGGTGGGGAGAGGTATTTACAGTTGGCTACAAAAGTGCACAAGGAAATTTGGAAGTGGGATGGAACTGTTTGCTATCTTAATTGTGGTGACGGTTACATGATTTTATGGTTTTTCAAAACACAGAACTTCACATTAAAAGTGAATTTTACTATATGTCAATCATAATTTTCAGAAATGAAGGAAAATCAGTGAGGTTTCTGACTGGGGTGAAAATTGGAAAGTGACATTGCTAAGGTGCCTAGGAACGCTGAGCTGGGCAGCCCACGAGCCCAAAAGGAAACAGTATGCTCTGCCTTGGCCAATAGAGCCCAAGGTAGCGGAAATACAGAGAATGAACGTGGGCCAAGGTTGCGGGGCCTCTTATTGCTCACTGGTATTCTATTGTATGGTCATACCAGGACTTCTCAGTTTGCCAACTGAGGGACATCGGAGTTGTTTCCAGGTTTGGGTAATCATGAATAAATTCTCTACAGCTGTTCCTCTCTTATATGCAGTTGCACTTTCCACAGTTTCAGTCACCTGCAGTCAACCATGGTTCCAAAATATTAAACGGAAAACTCCAGAAATACACCTAAGTTTTAAATTGTGCACTGTTCTAAGTATTATGATGAAATCTCACATGGTTCTATTCCTTCCCACTCCAGATACAAATTATCCCTCTGTCCAGTGTCTCCCACCCATTAGTCACCTGGTAGCCATCTTGGTTATCAGACCAACTGTCTAGGTATCGCAGTGCTTGTATTGAAGTCACCCTTACTTTACTGAATAATGGCCCTAAAGCACAACAGTAGTGATGCTGGCAATTCGGACACGCCCCAGAAAAGCCATAACATACTTTCCTTAAGTAAAAGGATAAAAGTTCTTGACTAATAAGGCATTTTGTTATCTCATTTCATCACAAGAAGGATGAGTACAATACAGTTAGATATTTTGAGAATTGGAGATCACACTCACATAACTTTTATTACAGTATATTATTATAATTATTGTGCTCTATTATTATTATTGTAAATCTCTTACTGTGCCTAATTTATAAATTAGACTTTATTATAGGGATCTGTGCATATGAAATTATATGTACATTTTTTTTAAGATTTTATTATTTATTTTTAGAGAGAGGGGAAGGGAAGGAGAAAGAGATGGAGAGAAACATCAATGTGTGGTTGCCTCTTGCGTGTCCCAAACTGGGTACCTGGCCCGCAACTCAGGCATGTGCCCCGACTGGGAATTGAACCAGTGACCCTTTGGTTCACAGGCCTGTGCTCAACCACTGAGCTACACCAGCCAGGGTGAAATTATATGTACATTTTTATATAGATGTTTATTTATTTCAGTACTATCCATGGTTTCAGGTGTCCACTGGGGGTTTTGGGACAGATCTCCCCTGGACAGGAGAGGACTGCCGAGTACTTGTTCATGTGGCTACTGGAAGACCTGAGCAGATAAGCCAGGGATATGGGTTTCTGAAATGCAAATCCAATCATGTTATTCCCCTGATTAAAATTCTTCACCATTTCCTTATTGTCTACAGCAGGGATTCTGCACCATGCCAGCGCAGGGGAATTACCTGGAGCACTTTTCAAGCTACCAGATGCTTGGCCCACCCCCAGAGATTCTAATTTAATTGATTGTCGGATGCAGTTTGAGTGTCAGTTTTTTTAAAAGCTCCTCATGTGATTTTATTCTTTTTTTAGACTTAAATCTTTCTTTTTAGAAGAGTATTACTGAAATATAATGCATATACCATATAATTTATCTAGTTAGTGTACAATTCAATGGTATTTGTTATATTACATTATTCATTTTTAAAATTGTGGTAAAAATGTATTTGCCATTTTACATAGTAAAGTCCAGTGGCATTAATTACATTCACAATATTGTACAGCTGTCACCACTATTTCCTCTTCCTAGTTGGCTTTAATAAATACCCAATTCTATAAACCAAATCCAAGTGCCTTAGCCAAACCCAAAGCCCTCCTATCTTCCTGGACGCAGCTCCTGTCACTTCCTGCCCTGCATTCTCTTGGATCCAGACATGCTGAATCATCTTTAACCTTAGAAAACTCTTTGCCAGTGCATGTTCCTATTTCATCTCTTTGAAACTGTATTGCCAGTACTTTCGGTAAAACCCCATGTCTTCAAAGACAGATTCAATATGACTTTTATGGAGTGTTTTTTTCCACCTCTGGGCTTATTTAGCTGCTCCCTTCTGTGATCCATAACTCCTTTATCAACTTCCATTCAAGCACTTAATCGTGACTATTTTCTATGTCTGCTTCTCTCTCTCTCTTGGCGAAACTCCAATGGTGAAGTTGCAATATGAACATATAAATCCATGAGGCAGTTTTCTCCAAGAACTGCCAAGAAAGCCACCTGAGAGAGCGATGTGAATGAGAAATAAACTTTTAAGATGCTGAGATTTCAGGGATATTTGTTTCCACAACATAGCCTAGTCTAGCCTGACTAATACACACATGAAGATTTACTTACCATATATTTTTTTCTTACCCTCACCCCAGGACATTATTTCATTGCTTTTAGAGAGAGAGGAAGGGAGAGGGAGAGAGAGCAACATTGGTGTAAGAGAGAAACATCAATTGACTGTCTTCTGTACATGTCTTGACCAGGGATTGAACCTGCAACCTAGGTACGTGCCCTGACTGAGAATCAAACCCGCAACCTTTTGGTATGCAGGATAATGTTCTAACCAACTGAGCTACGCTGGCCAGGGTCATTACCGTATTTATCAGCTGCTCTCTTGCAATATAATTAAAAGGAAAATGTGAGACTCTATGGGAAAGAGATTCCGGGTTTGAGAGAAGGCAGGAAGAGAGCTAGAATTTAGAGGAGTCTGGGAAAGATGAAGGTGTGAAGAAGAGGTCTTTAGCAGAAGTTGTTCCTCCAGGAAGATAGACCTGGGCTGGGATGAGGGAAGAAGGAACTCACAAACTCAGCACTGAAGACAAACGGCCTACTAAAACCTTTTGCAGAAGCCTGTTCTTGACTTCCAAAATTAGACATAATCAAATATAAAATTTCAAATTCTAAATAATTGCGAAAAAGATGCAGTCTAAAAAACAACCAGAAAGAGTCATAATCCTGAACGGCTGTGCATTTGTTAATTTGATTTTTACTAATAAGACAGATTTTCAAAGGCACTGCTGAATACACCACTTTTGTCCCTTGTCGATATTAGATGCCTCGGTTCCACAGTGCTCTGGAGGTTGGAATGTGTTCTCCGTTATGATTTGCCGCTCTGATCAGTTCTATTTTTCTGCCTAAGAGCAAAAATGCAAACATGAGCTGAGTTTCTGTGCCATTTCTGCTTCTTACATCATGACCATTAAAGCAACTCAAAGAAAATATCTTCTTTGAGTCTCACTAAAAATGTGGCCTGAGATGCACAAGACAAAATATACTGAGGTCCAGTCTTCCATCACCATGTTAAGCTGTTGACTGTCTCACATCATTGAAAAACCAAACAAAATGTCGTGAAAAACATTAAACATATCCAATCAGAAATGAACTGTTGAAAGGAAAAAAAATAGATGTTAAAAAGCACTGCTGTCTGGGACTCAAAGGGAAAACATATGTACAGATAAAGCAAGCATGGCAAAAATCTTAAAAATCTTCTTGAATCTCAGTTCTGAGTACATGGGGAATCTCTCCACCCTTATGTGTCTGATATTGTTGATGATGATCAATGGTAGAGGGATCGTAAACTTACAGATAAACAGCTTCAACATTTATACAAATCTAAGGACACAGCTTGTTGTATTAGGCTCCTTAATCACAGAATTTCATCATGTAAAAAATAATGATGTTTTGCAAATAATAGGTTGAATCCGTCTTCAGAGTTCTTGTACATATGTCTTTTTTTTTTCATTGTGGGGCATAGAATGACAGATTCTGCAATAGTTATTACCTCTTTCCGATACTGACATGAATCATGGAGAGCCACAGCTTCTGCTCCTTAGGTATCAATAAGGGAGATTATTGTGTTCAGACTTACACATACAACATTGGATCAATTATCTATTGTTTTCTGGAAACCATATCTATTGATTGTGACTTGAAACATGCACATGGAAATTGTGACTTTTTACCCCACTGACAGCAGCAATAATGGTAGAGTATATCTTATTTCCTAGAATGAGATATTTAGTATGCTGTAGATGGAAATGAAAGATATAACCTAAGAGACAAAAGTGAACCTTTCAAACGTTAATGTGGTGTCATCTGTGTTATTACGAGCCTGATGACATCAAGTGCACACAAGAACACATAGATGTCATGCTGGGAAGCCAATGATCTAGCCCTCATCTTGACTGCAGGCAAAGAATATCTCATTAAAGCTATACATTTCATGAGTCTGTGCCCGAATTTAAAACCCTTAAGGAAAATGGCTCTTGTGGTTCAGTAGTTTTAAAGGGTTGTTCTTACTTGGCTTTGTAACAAGGAAATTAATAGTTTTTCTGAAACAAATCAGAATTTTGCCATAGTTGCATATGTTTTCATGCTGTTGTTGTTAGCACTTAACTTCCTCTGTAGAAACCAAATCATGGACTCCACATTGAATTCACCATGGGGAAACATTTATTACCTGCCATGATTGCTCAGGTAGTCAGGGGTAGAAAGGAAATGTGCTCATTCATGGCTATGTAACAATTGTTTTCTTGAGGTGATATGAAATGGAATAGATTTCTAATCAACCTTCACTATTCGGAGGGAATCCTATTTAGCCTACCATCAGGAGAAGTAAGTTGGTCCAGTCCCATATGGTGTCAGCACCCAACCAATAGAAATGTGTGCGGGCCTCAGGGACTCAAGGCATTGGGGCAATGTCAAGGCAATTGACTGAACTTATTTCTTCTTTCTCAATGGACGTCATAGTAAATCTTACATGGCTATGTGAGAGATGCATTTGTAGAAAACATTCCCTCTCTCTCTCCCCCCCGCCCCCCTCTCTCTCCGTATACATTCAATTTAAAGAGCAACTGTTTGTTGCATCTGGGAAAAATGACAAATTATAGTGGATATAGGACAGACAGTACAGATATATTAAATGCCTGCAGCTGTCTAAGCTTAGTGGAAAGGTGTGACTGTTTTACAGAAAAAAAAACATATACAAAATAAGCAATAAGAATATAATTATCGCCTTCCAAAAAAATATTAAACAAGCAACATGACCTAGACTTACCTCATTTTATGCGGATGATCAGAAAGTTACCAATGAAAAGCTATCCCACCCCAGGACGAGCATGTCCTGTTTGGGGTGTGTGGGGATGAAACTCAGAGCAGTGCATAACCCTTCAGGTTGGGGCAACTGGGCACGCGACTTGCTTTACTGCTCCCTCCAGCTTTCTACTCCAAAGGGGAATGGATAGGAATTGTCCAGAAGATATGATGATTTTAAATTTTTAAGTTGGGTTTAAATGTATTTTCAACTATAAGGCCATTAAAAAGGCATTAAAATAGAAAATGCAATCATTACAAAGCTTTAACTACATTAAATGTTTTCAATAAGACATCACACTATGTTTTGAATTTTTGTATGTTAATTTCTTTTAAAACTGTCCTTAGCATCTTTTGCAGTGATTATCTCTAACTTTTACACTGTTGTTATTACAAATGCTATTGCACAATGCTTCCAATTTCCCTGAGAGAATCAAGGATTAAACACTAATTTTGTGAACCTCACTACTTAGTGTTACAAGTGGTTTCTGAAAAGAATAACCATTATGAAGTGTATGCCTTTTATTTAAAAAGGAAAAAAAGATGTTTGTGGCTCTAGTTTGTGGCTTTTATGAATGAAGTTGTTAAAATATTTACGTATAGATTTTTGTGTGGACTCTTTTCATTTCTTTTGTGTAAAAATCTATAGCGGAGTTACTGGGTCATATATTAAGGGTATGTTTATTTTTTTAATATTTTATTTATTTATTTTTAGAGAGGGAGAGAGGGAAAGAAACATCGATGTGAGAGAGAAACATCAAGCAGTTGCCTCTCACATACCCCAGCCAAGTACCTGGCCCGCAATCGGGGCATATGCCCTGACCGGGAATCGAACCGCTGACGTTTCAGTTTGTGGGACAGTGCCCAACTCACTGAACTACACCAGTCAGACTAAGGATATGTTTAATTTCATAGGAAACTTCCTAGCTCCTTTCCAAAGTGGTGGAGCATTTTATACTTGCAGCAATAATCAGGTAGACAAGATGACAGTTTCATTTAGCTGTCAGTCAGCTTCCTTCCATGGCTACATCGGTGCTTTTTGAATAGGCTCGTGAACAAAATGGCCATCCTGCAGTGACAGAGGTTATGTACGGACTCAAGAATATTAGTGTTTATTCCTGAAGACTGATTTGGTGACCACTGCTGAATGCCTAACTTGCCAAAAGCAGCAACCTATTCTCAACCTCTTATGTGATATCTGTGTTAGTTCTCTATTGCTGCATAAATGTTACCACATTAGCAGCTGATAACGATACACACTAATTATTTCACAATTTCCATGGGTTAATGGTCTGCACATGGCTTAGATGAGTCCTTTGTATGAATTTTTATCAGACTTTAAATTATGGCCTGGGACTAATTATGTCCAGTAGAAATGAAACCACATATATAATTTCAAATTTTCTATGACCCATAATAAAAAGTGAAAATAGTTGAAATTTATTTTAATAATATATTTTACTTAACTGAATCTATTCAAATATTATCATTTCAGCGTGTAATTAGAAAAAATTATTAATGAGCTCTTTTAGCTTTTTTTCATGCTAATTCACCAAATTCTGACATGTCTTTTATAGTTACAGCACATCTCAATTGGGACTAGTCATATTTTACGTGCCTAATAGGCTGGATTGTATAGCACCATTATAGACATTTTAGTGGATCTACAACAGTAACTCATTGTGGTTTTAATTTGCATTTTCCTTTAACTAAACGATGTTGAGCATATTTACTTGTACTTATTGGCCATTTGTATATCTTCTTTTGTATGTCCAAATGTGCAGCAACAAGTGAACAGATAGACAAGGTGTGGCACATTTATACAATGAAGAATACTCAGCAGTAAAGGGAATGCACTGCTGATCCATGCAATAACATGAATGAATCTAAAATATTATGCTGAGTGAAGAAAGCCAGACTCAAAATGCCATATGCAAAATTATTCCATTTATGTGAAATTTTAGAACAGGCAAAACTAATAAGAAAGAAAGCAGGTCAGTGACTATAGTAGGGATGTGATAGTGATTTCGAAATTTCACAAGAAAACTTTTAGGGGCAATGGAAATGTTTTCTATCTAGATTAGAGTAGTGATTATATAGATATATACAAAATTTATTGTATTGCACATTTAAAATGGTTATCTTTTGTATGTAAATTATATTCCAGTAAAAATGATTTAAAGATAAAAGCAGTACATTTAGTAGTTAGTACCTGTTACACAATTTGCGGGCCAATTGCAAAATAACTCTGTGAGGCCCCTTGTTAAAAAATTAAGCCTTTTTAAGAATTTCAAGACAGTTACAGCAGACGAAGTTTGTCTGTTAGTGAATCCTCAATGACGGGCGATGCAGGGCACGTGATAGGTCCCAAGAAAGTTCTGTGGAATGAGTTTAAGAATTTGGGCATCTTAGTGCCCAGCACTTGGCATTACAGAACAGCATAACACCTCCTCCTACTTCTGCCATTTGTTCCGTAGATCTGAGGAAAAGGAATTCTGAATAAAATGTTTAAATGCTGTTCATAAGTACGAAAGTGAAAAATGCTGATTAAAAGATGTTTTATTTTTAAATTCTTTAGTAATGTGTGAAGAATTATAGTTCAATAACTAACATGAAGACAGTACACTTTGGGTGCCTGGGTGGGAATTACATAGTAGGAATCATGAGGTAGAGGGAATTCTGTCCCTCAGATATTTTATACTGTTAGTTATAGACTGACTTCTAGTATGGGTCTGAAAATAAACTAAATAATGGGGATATAGAGGTAAAACAGGTACATATAATTGTGCAGTGGTTTATCTTCTTTAGAAATCAAATTTTAGATTACATTCTAATTATTAACTTTTCTAAGGACCCTAAATATATGTAATCCATATCGCCATGGAGTTTTCATTGGGACTTCACTGTAGTGCTCCTTTACGTAACTCAGAATTGTTAAAAGAGAGGCATTTGGACTTATTTAAAGAATGTGTTATGGACTAAATGTGCCCCCCATATTCATCGGCAAAAGCTCTACCTGCACCCCTCCCCTGCATGGCTGTATTTGGGGTAAGGAGAAATTAAGGTTAATGAGGTCTTAGGCTGGGGTCCCGATCCAGTGAGATTAGTGTTCGTATAAGAAGAGATAGCAGAGAGCTTGCCTGCTCTTTCCGCATGCACTCACTGAGGGAGGACCGTGTGAGGGCACGGCAAGGCCATCGCTGGCAGGCCAGAAAGAAGTCTCACCAGAAACCAAAACCTGCTGGAGCTCGATCTGGGGCTTCCAGCCTCCATAACAGTGAAAAAATAAATATCTGTTCTTCAGGCCACCCAGCCTGGGATGTTTTATTATGAGCTAAAACAATATGTAATGTTCTATATAATATAAAATATATAATATGCACAATTTGATTCAAATTAAGTGACTAGCTTAATCACAGTCATAATATGGGCAACCTTGTAGCATGATAGCAAGATTTATATATATATATATATAAACTTAGGGTATAAATAAATGGACCCTAAAAATCTGAAAAATTCACATGGCACATTTTCCCTAAAGGAAATTTACAGTGTTTCTACTCTATTACTCACTACCCTCAATCAAGGGGTATATATTTAGAAAAATAAGTTTTTGAAGGAAAACTAGTGTTTTCAATGGTTAAAGGTATCATATCCCTTAAATATAAATACTTAAAATGCTTGCTGGGTGGTTGGCGGCCCTGTGCCTCTCATCCTCCAAACTTGCTTTCAAAATTAAAGAACTAGCAGCTGAGATGCAACACACTAATAAGTAAATAAACAGTCTACCGAAAAATATGGCCATAACGTTATTGAAAAAATCATAGAAAGCCATAAGAGGCTTTCTTACTTCTTGTTCCATCGTGTCTCAGTGTAAAAAAGATAAAGCAGGATTTTCCTGTTTTGGAGCAGGTGGAATGCTAGTTATAATTGTCTCGGTTATTCCACTCACGTCAGACTTCAAAATGAATGAAACAGGATTGAGAAGTTAGGGGAAGGACGTAAGTAGAGGAAAGGTAGCAGATAATGAACGAGGTGCTGAAAAGAAAGGGGAAGAACAGTGGGCGGAAAGAGGCACAGCACTAAGTGTTCCACAGAGATAAAAAGTGATGTTCTCGGGTGAGACTGCTGGGGTTTGAAGTCTGGATTGCGAGCTCAGAGACCTTGGTTAACTTATCTCCCTTGTCTAAGCCTCAGTCATTGGTAAAATGGGAAGGGTGAGAGTAAGCATATTATATGCTGATTGGAATGATTAGCAGTATAATGCGTGCTGAGTATTTAGCACCGTGTCTATAAAAAAATAAAGTCAGCTGTTATATGAATCATGTATTGTTGCTTCTTTTCAAAAGTAGCACTATTAATGTAATTCCAATCTACGTAAACATGTATATTTTGAAATACACTGATATCTATCTCAAAAATAGAAAAAATAGGAGGAAAAGTCCAATTAATTTGTATTTGCTTACTGCAGAAGCCCCAGGCAGACTCTGAACTGACTTCTCAGGCTTTTCTTTTTCTCCAAGTCTTTGCTCCCAGATTCTCCTAGGGAGTCCAGTCTGCGGGATACAGCTGTTCTCCTGATAGCCACTTGTGTTGCATGATTCGGGTCTTACACAGGAAGGAATTTTTCTATCTTGTCTAGTGGCAGTTTTCCCATTTCAGCTCACTGCATCAGAGGTGCCAGCACGCCCCACCGTCACACCTTTGCTGAGCTTGTCAGGCGCCTGTGATGGAACTGCAGCTGCAGGGCAAGCGCACGCATCCCGCTCGCATGGGGAGGTTGTGTTTCTGACACTCTCTCACAAGCCTTCCAAAGTTCTGCCTCTTATTTTAAGAAACTCTGCTTTAAATAATCAAACAAAGACGTTTGTCAAAAACATTTGGCTCTGCAAATAGCAAGCATTCTTTGCTCCTGCTGTAGCTGGCAAAATGATAGCTTGGGCATTAGAACCAGGGAAAGAAAAACGGCTGGTGACTGAGAACTGATAAAGATGGAAATCACAGAAATTCAACACAATTCTTAAGCCAAACAAACAGGTGGGGAATTGTTATTGAAATGTTCAGGAAAAGTGTGTAGGGCCCTGCACATAGTAGGTCCTTAGTAAATATTTTACGAATTAAAAGTCATGGCCCTAGTGGTCAGAGGGGAGGGGTTTGGGGGCTGGGTGAGAAGGGTGAAGGGGCTAAGACTCACAGACACCACCAACAGTATGGTGATTGCCAGAGGGCAGGGGGGTGGGGGAGGTAGAAGGAAAAGGGGGATAAATGGTGATGGAAGGAGACTTGACTTGGTGTGGTAAACATACAATACAACATACAGATGATGTGTTGTAGAACTGTACACCTGAAACCTATATAATTTTATTAACAAATGTCGTCCCCCAAAATTCGCTTAAAAAAAGTCACAGCCCTACTTCTGCCATAGAGAATGGTAAATTATCATTTCTTTTTAGCTTTTACTGTAATCCTAGAGTTATTACATGAAATCCAAGTTGGTATCTAAGATGAAATCAGAAGATGGCATTTAATTTTGTGGCGTTGGTTGATTTTAAGTGTATTCACGTGCATGCATTGCCTGTTTGCTTTTGAACTATGCTGGTTTTTCTTTATAAAAATAATTGGAATTCTGTTACAGCCCTTGAAGAAGACAACAGAAACTAGTAAGGGGATAAAAGACTTTCAGAGGTTTTTTTGGTGTTTTTTTTTTTTTTTGGTTGTTTGTTTTTTCTGGGTCATCCAGATGTGCTAACCTTAGGTTACTGAGAAGAGAAAAATTCTGCTATTCTCAAATTCAGTTAAGGATTTTTTTAAAAAAAATTTTAAAATCCTAACTTTTATATAAAAGTTTAAATTGCTCTAAAAACATACAAATTTCAAATGCAAGCTCCTATTTCATTTTCAACAACTTTATTCAGAACATTTTGCAGATTAAGGTTTTACAATTTAACATTTTACAATTAGAAATTTTGTCTGCTACTACATAAATTGCAAACTTTTCAAAACACTACAGAAAATCCTTTATTTCTTTGGATTTTTCTGTTCCATGCTGAGCTCCTGAGATATATTTTTTCTTTCAGCTTCATTTTCATCTTCCTGTGAAATAAATTTTAGAAAACATTAAAATATAAACTTTAGGGCATTTTATCAGCTATACTTAATACATTTTAACTCTGCTTCTCTGAAGAGCTGACTGTTGTGATTCCAGTCATCCTAGGGAAAAGGCTATAAACAAAATGGTAAAATTATGTAACATTTAAATATTTACAATGGGTGCTATTTTATACTACACGCTGACTAAAAATTTCTACGATATATTTTTAAAGCAACTTATTTTACCAACTACCTAAAAGTATCTTTTGAAATCAGACCTGCCACTACCAAGTGTCCTTTTAAAGGGGCGAATCAGATCTTTTTGCTTCACTGTTTGATGAAAAACAATAAATCTAACTTCTGAGACACCGTGTGCTCCAAGCACGGCATTTTTGTGTCATCCAGCATACTTCCTTGACAGGTCTGCCAATTTTCCAATTACTCGGACCACCATATGTTATCTGAAGATCAGTCGGCTCTAAAATAGGAAGCATGGCCATGTCAGGCTGTAGAATGCTTACAATCTCCTCCAGTTTCAATTCTAGGGGGTGGCCTCATAATTCAGAGAGGAGCTGGTGGAACATGGTGAATAAATGAAGTGACATCATAATGTCTGGCTCCATAGGAATAAAGTGCTTTTGGTGTTCAGTATTAAATGGTGACCTCCAAAGTGTGAATAATGAGAGGCTGGAAAAATATTTCATCTCACAATTTGAAACCCATCTCATCATACCAGTTCCTTCGACAATACCCAAGTACAAAGCCATCTTGTTTTTCTGATATTTTTGATTTATCAAGTAAGGTCTTTCATTTTTACTAACTGCAGTACAAAGCACTGCCTAACTCTTTCCTGAGTTAATTAAAGCAGGAGTAGCAATTTCTTAAGTATCTCTAGACAACAGTAATAGTATCAGTATCACCAAATGCATCACTCTGTTTCTCTATTATCTTATGAAACAAAATTCAGTTCAATTAAATACTTGTATGACAAAGTGAAAATCAAGGTATACGTTTTTGTTTTCCATGAAAACCCAAACTTCACCTGTAATCATTAAGTTGGAGAAAGATTCCTTTATATGCTTTGTCTCTAAATTCAATAGCATCTGTGATTCAGACTTAGTCAACACCAGGAAAGTAGAGAAATATCAATGTTATCGACCAACCTGAATATTATGGATATGTGGAATATGAGGGATGATGTTTAAATATCTTGGCAATGGAGTTCTAATACACTTCTCTAAGCAGAAAAACCACTGTATTTGTTTACTCCTTTTTACCAATTTATCTCTACTAAATAGAGATATTATGTTCTGCTGATTATTGAACATCTATTAACATGTAGTTTCCACTTTTAGACAAATGTTCCTAGAGATTACATTTTAATCACATCCTAATAAGTAAATATTACTCTGCAGTTTCCACTGCCTTCTTCAGATGAGACACCGACAGAAAGCATTAAATCAGCAGGTAAAGGTGGCAAGCAATTTTTGTTAGGTAGCCTTGGACTTGTCTGTATGTTCCTCAGGGCAGGGCTTTACCTTCTCTACCCGACATTCCTACCATCAAACAGCACACAGTTAGCATATAGCTGGAATCCAATAAATGTTTTCTGGGCCATTTGAAACAGTGGAGTAAAAACTGAATAAAAGAGAGGCCTGACTATACTAATAATGTAATTTGGAAAATCGCAATGTCCTTCCCTACCCAGTAGTCACTCTCTGGCCGTCTTAACTTCCTAGAGCAGTATTAAAAACAGAAATGAGCAATGTTTGAAGCAACATCAGCCAAGAAGCCATTATCAAGGTCATATCCTTTAATGTATACAAAATGGAGCCTTTATCATGTGGACAGCCGCCTACCAACTGCCCACACCAATAACTCACTTGTTTAAGAAGCTTGGCTATCTAGTTTTCCTGGCAACCTTCAATTATGCTCTAAGTCAAAATAGAAATGTAAAGGCTTAATAATAACCCTGAGGACTAGGAAGTATCTATATGCTTTACTTTCACATTTAACTAACTTTCTTAGTGTAATGCCAGTCTTTTTCTTGTTGAATTTTTCTGAGTAATAAAGTATGGTTTGTGAATGCATGTCTCTCCTAACATTGCCGTCTGTTCACGACAGGTGCAAAAACTCTTCCACACTTTCCTTTATGCTGAAGACATGTCTTAAAATATCTTGCCTTTGTATGCCTTTAAAACACTTGTATAAGTAACAAGATCCAATCTCTTTCTTCCTCTGTGTAAGGATAGCTGTGATCTGGATGTAAAAAGAACTATGGAGGGGTGGAAAAGACATTTAACCCTAACTGCTAGAGTATAATTCATCATAACTGCTATAGTATAACATCATCAAAATAATCAAAATAACACTAATATATTTTTATCATTATATATAAAAGCATTAGAATTAGGGCCAGTAAAGCTCCAGAAAGGATTTTAGAGATTACTTTCGCTCTTTTATTTTTTTGAAGTGTTAATTTATGTTTTTAACATTGTAGGTCAATTTTTTTTAAAGAAGTTTACATGCAGTTCACAATCAATGAAAACATTAAAATTGCTCAGCCAGTTGGGAGGGAGGTAGGAAGGGCTGGGAGGGGTGGGCTGGGATGGGAGTAAAAGGCAGAAAACTGTACTTGAACAACAATTAAAAAAATTGCTCAGCCAGCAAATCAAGTATCATTGACAAAGGAGTGCATAATGAGTGAAACTGCAAAGAAAGGAAGCTTTTTTTACCAAAGTATTTCTTCACTACTGGATATTAAAGGCAGACAAGAATTTCTTCTGATAGATGGCAGGGTTTTGTCACTTTTTGCTGAGAAAAGACATCTGTTTGTTTCCCAGTGAAAGACCCTTGCCACACGGATCATTTTCTTGGTGACAGCCCTGACAAGTTTGACATTTGTTTCATGAAGTGTTCTGAAGCAGTCAGCAAGAAAATGCACCCTTTGGGGCCACTGGGAGGTAGACCGATTTACCTCTTAATGTTTAAGCTTGTTAATTCATCCTCCAAAAAATGTGTTGATTGTGACATCCTTGTGGATCTGCCACTTACATGTGGAATTTCAAGAATACCCATTCATATAACAATAATACTCATTATGTCAAATGATGGAATATGGTTCCTCAGTCTTCTTGTTCTTCTTACCTAGCAGCATTGCTGCAGTGAGGCAACAATGTAATTATGGTCTAGTGCTCCAGGTGACAACATGAGACTAAAACAGTGATTCTAACAGAGAAATAAGTAAAAACACTGCCATTTTTATCTACACTGAATCCCTCTTTGCAAGAGGGATAAACTTGCAAGATTTCGTCTAAATGTCATTCAGCTTGAACCAGTTTGTCAGAGAGGGCGTCTTCCATTTTTCCTCCTTTGCAAATTTGACTTAGTTCTCATGACAGTTCAAAGAACTGATGCCAATGAATAAAACCTGTCCACCCCACTTCTCCTTTCTCTTAGGAGGTATCCAACTCCAAACAAATGCCACTTGTTTTAGCAGCCAGAATATCTACAGCTCAGGTAATATTTAGATTCAAATTACAGTCCATGAGCACTGATGACTTTAGGGTGGAATTACACAAAGGGACAACTTTCCCCATTGCTTCTTTATATCTTTAGAGATGGCTTTCAGAGTACCTTTATAGTGGAGAAGCCGCTCAGACACCACCAGAACCGAGTGATGAAGGTCACCATCACCGGTGACACACAGTAACATTAACCCTTTGGTGTGATACACTGAAAAAGACACATCAGCTCTGATCTGTGGTGTCCTTCCCAATAATGTGCAATGTCAATCTACTCATGAGAAAACAACAGAAAAAAACTACAAAATAATTGAACAGTAGTCTGCAAAAGTGTCAAGGTCGAGAAAGACAAGGCAAAGTCTGGACTATCACAGATTGGAGAAGACTAAGAGGACATGATGACTAAATGCAATGTGGGATCCTAGGTAATAAAAAGAACATTAGTGGGGAAACTGGGAAAATCTGACTATGGTCCATAATAGTATTGTCTTGATGTTACTTTCCTGGTTTCAGTCATTTACTTTGGTTATGGGAGATGGTAACACTGCAGGAAGCTGGATGAAGGCCAAATGAGAATTATTTTCAATTATTTTTGCAACTTTTCTTAAGTCTAAAATTATTTCAAAATAAAAAGATTAAAAAATAAAAATGGCCACTTAGTGAAAGTTTTCTAAATTCAAAGTAAATACAAAATATGCTAAAAGGTTTTATGTAGAAAAAACATAAAGCACTGTAGTTAAAATGAAAAATGTACAGCTAAAGTGAAATTTTTGCATTCCATTATTCTACTTAAAATTCCTTCCATTTTTCCTTCCTTCCTTCCTTCTTTTCTTTCTCTGAACTAGCTCTTGTTTTCACTAATCTTTTGTATTTTTTTTTTTGAGACTCTGTTTATTTCTACTCACTTTAGGCTTTGTTTGTTCTTTTTCTAGTTCCTTTAAGTGTAAAGGTAGATTGCTAATTTGATATTTTTCTTGCTTCTTGAGACAGACCTGTAATGCTCGGACTTTCCCGGTTGGTTTTTGCTGTGTCCCACAGATTTGGGGCTGTTGTGTCCTTGTTTTCATTTGTTTCAGGGTATCTTTTAGATTTCTTCCTTGATCTCATTGTTAACCCATTCATTATTTAGCAACATGTTATTTAGCCTCCGTGACTTTGTTTTTCAGTTTTTTTTTCTCTTGTGATTGATTTCTAGTTTTATACCATTATGGTCAGAAAATATGCTTGATGTGATTTCAGTCTTCTTAAATTTATTGTGGTCTATCCTAGATAATATTCCTTGTGCACTTGAAAAGAATGTATATTCTGCTGCTTTGACATGAAGTGCTCTAGAGATATCAGTTAAATCCATCTGATCTAGTGTGCCATTTAAGGCCGCTGTTTCCTTTTGATTTTCTGTGTAAAATTCCTTTCTTGAGTACTTTAAATGTTCATAATGGTTATGTTATTTTTATTTCCTTGCTGTGCTTTCATGTATTTTCTTATTTTTCTACTCTAAGCATGGATTACTTTCACAATCAGAAAACATAAGCTTTCTTTTAATAAGTCTCTTCATAATCTGGCCCTTTGAACTATTTTAAATAGAAATAAGCCAAATGGGGGTCTATGTTTACAAAGAGAATGATGTCACTTGTTTTTACTTTACTGAATTTGCTGTTCACAGCAGGCAAAGCCACATGGTGATACAACAGTGAAATGAAGGGAGAAGGTGCAACTAAACACTAACTAAAAGTATTTCTATTTTCTATGATATTTTCTTGAGATTTTGAACATGCCATTGACTAATTAGAGTTACTGTAACTGGATTCAAATGAATAAAATCATCCATATATTTTAATAATGGTCCTTTTTTAATGTTAATATATATATTAACATACATATGAGAGAGAGAGCTAGCATGTGGTTTTGGCAAAAAATACATTGACACACGTAACCTGTTCTGTTAGTTACAGAACGAGTGTAGAAAAGCAATATATATTATATTGTTCCAGTCTGTGACCAAAAACTTTCTTTTCTTCATATAAGACACATACCAGATATAACTCTCAACAGCATTTAAGATTGTGCTTTTAACAGAGAAAATATGCCCGTGCCGCAGAGTGAGCAAAAATTTATCTTAATAACTGGAAAAATACTGATGATAATGAAAATGTTTTAGGCAAAATGAGCACGCTCCATGCTCCAGACTAAAATTAATTAGAGTTTTTAACGTTTTATAATTCCGCCATAATTCTTTCACTAGTACATTTACTTCATAGCAATAAATACTTGGATCATTAAGTAAAGTGCAAAATGTGTGTGATGTGCTACATTTAACAACCTTTGGCCCTTTTTTCTGTACTTCTGCATTCGGTTTTCCAATGCATTGAATAAGCAATTGAGGAACACAATTAAATTTCCTGACTTTGCATATTTGAGATTCTTATTTCATTTAATACAAAAGGCAATTAATCTACCATTTTACAACTGAATTCCAAATTTAGTGGGCCATGATAGATACTGAAATGAACTTACAGGAAATGCTTAATTAAATTTACTGTAAAAAAGCATACAAGGTTTTTTTTCTTATGACAGAAGTTGCATATTTAATTAGAAAGTCTAGAACTATATTGTAAAATTAAACTAGGGAGGTTCTTAGTAAACCTAGCTCAAACACATATGTCATTAAACAGAATGGAGCTATTTTATAAATTTCTTTTTTCTCTACGTAGTGATTCAAACAAAAGACAGCTAATCAAAGAACTCTCCCTTTATTTAATATTACAAAAATCATATCCTTTAGTAGCAAGTAAGATATATAAAAGAGTAGTATCTAATTTCATGTATGAGAATATATTAATAAATCTATTTTATCTGTTGAGTAATCACTCATCTCTCCAATCTGTGATTCTGGAGCAGATCTAGGCCTTTTTGAAGCTTTAGTTTCTCCTGTCACCTTTTATTTCTTTGTGGTGGTTTTTGGTAGGATGGAAAAGGGGCATTTAAAAGTAAGACTTTGGATTTCCCAAGTATGATTTGGGATTAAGAGGGAATTTCTCTGACCTGGGAAGAAAGACCATAAAAATTTGCCCAGCTACCTAGGGAGGACATATTTATAGCAAAGGAAGTGAAGATCAGTGAGTAGAAGGTGAGGGTCTGTCAAACTAGGTGGGATAAAAGAGAAGAAATAAAGTGAATGGTGGATGGTTAGACAATTAATAAGCATAAACCCAAATCTATAAGCTTATAACTTTCCCATAAATATGAAAAAGCACAACTTTCATAATGTGAATTTTTAGGTGTTTAAGATATGTTCAAAACATGTTGCTGACTTCCTGGGACTAAGGATACCATCATACTCTTTTCTTCTTCTGATAGATGAGTTCTTGTATGATGACTACATTTAATAACCCCTGAGGAGCTTATGGTCTTAAAGATAAACAAAAAAACCACCTCTCCTTCTCCAGTAGACTTCTAACACGTGGGGAATAAACACAGAAGTATACCCTAGAACTGTACATTAGAGGCCCCACATTGGTAACTTCCCTTCAGTTATAACATTTTTGGTTTAAAAGATATTACTTGCTTTTTAAATATTTAGGTTGGTAAGTTGGTGTGTGGTTAGCAATAATTATAGGAAAAAATTCCCCAAATCCCATAACTGGCCAACATAAATATATTGTCAATTGAGGATACATGTCCAGTATATATTAATTAAAGTCTATGGTCTATGAAGATATAACATTTAAAGAGGTTCTTTAGAAAATATTTTTGCATATATCATATACTATTCACTAAATTTCAGAAATCCAAAATGTGATAATATTTAAAGAGATTACATATAAACCTCTGCTTTCCCAACAGGTACACATAGGTTGTTTTTGCCCCAAATACACATATACAGGTTTAAATCCCCAAGAGTTTAAAAAATTCTAGCAAATTAAAGGTAAAATAATGTCAAAAAATGTTTGAGATATGCAAGATCACCAAATTATAGATAGTTCTATCACTAAGAGATCTCCAGGTTGAATAAGAAGAATCAGTTATTAACTCATTAAAATTTTCATAGATGCATGCATTGTTTATTATGACTAGAAATTATTCAATAATTTAGTTCATTATACAAGCTGGAAATTACTTATTTATAGCATATTTTATTTATTCATTAATATAAGCAATAACCATGGTACTTGAATTGGTAGCTTTCCCAGTAATGTATAACTTAATCTAATCATGAAAAGTAACAGACAAATCTAAATTAAGATATAGTCTACAAAATAAATGCAAAGTACTCTTCAAAAGTGTCAAGGTCATGAAAGGCAAGGGCAAGGAAGTAACTGTCATGAATTGGAGGAGACATAATAACAAAATGAAATAGAGGATCCTGGGCTAGAAATAGGACATAATTGGCAAAACCAGTAAAATACAAATGAATGCTATAGTTTACTTAATAATGTTATGCTAAGGTTTATGATCGATTATTTGTCCTATGCTTACATAAGATGTTAACATAAGAAGCTGCATACTCTATGCAAGTTTTGCAACTCTTAAAATCTAAAGTTATCTCAACACAAAGTAAGTACAGACAAGTAAGCAAATAATCTTTGTTAGATGATTGAAGAATAGGTATACTTTGGTTTCAAATACTATAAAGTTTCTCATCAAAATAGTATGCTGAAGCAATCGGAGTTATGGATAATGAGGTTTTAGAATTTCTCTGATATGAATAGCACACTGCAGACTGCACAGTATAAGAAAGTGTTTACTGCTTGCTAGTAAAAACACAGTTATTCAGCAACACTGACTGATGTTTTCCACATGACATTCACTGTCATAGTTTTGGAGCTCACTCATGCAGTTTAAGAACCACTAGGACAATATTCAACTGTTAATATAATAAGATATAAGAAGACCTGCTTGTATTATTTCATACTATAGTTTTTATGGGGGTAGTAGCTGTCCTTACAAATACTGACATTTTATTTCAGTACCTTTAGTTAGGGATTCCAAAATAACGTTTGACCATTATCTGGAAGAAAAGATATACTTTTGCTTAACAAAAGAAATTTCTCCATCATTTAATTTAAGACTGACTAAATTGTGTACAAATATCAAAACAAAATAAAACTGTTAGTAAATTGAAAGCTAAAAAACAATTTTTATTTTCTTTTGTAACACAGTGACAGACTTGATTGCAATCTCATTTTCAAAGAGTCTGGAATACAGTCGTCCTTGGACTCATATTAAAACATTAATCTTTTAAAGATGGTTTTAACTCTTTAAGTAAATTCTATTCCTAGAATCCTTCCTTTCTTCCTCCCACAAAAGTTTACTGAACAGTGGTGTGTCAGACAGTGGGCAAGGTGTAGAAATAATAAAGATGAATAAGAGGTTTTGTTGCCCAGAGGAGTCCGTGTTCCAGTGAGCCAGACAGCTGTGCATAAAACCGCACTGCAGTGGAGAACGTGTATCATAAAGCTCATCGGGCATGTAAATGTGAAGGGAAGAAAACTGAACCATGACAATTCATAAGGAGAATTTTTTTAATGATTAATATTCTACAGAGTTGGGCTACAGCATCCCCCATGCTCAAAGGTCACTACCGTGAATCTTTAAAAACAAATACTTCTCAATGTAACTTACACTGCTCTTTCATTAAGATAACCAATATTGAGGACTACATCCTTCAGAAATAAACTTAAGTTTGGAAAGCAAATTTTTAAAACTTTACTCCCAAGTGAACCGATTAAGTTGCCTCAAATATCTATTTCAAGTTGAATGCTATTTTTCCCAGAGTGAACCCATTAATCTTCACAGTTTTATTGGAAATTAATTGCTCATTAGACATTCAAGTAACACATCTCCTATGGCACATTAAGTTTTCATGCATGGAAAAAAGTTGACTTTGCTGCAAAATACTTTTGATAGAACAATCTAAAAGTTTAGGGAAGGCCCCTACCCTCCTGAAAATGACAGATACCTTGTGAGCTGAAGGATAAGAAGGACAGGTGAGGTAAGGAATAGAGGGATGAGCTCTCCAGGTAGAGGGAACAGGGAGAAAGTTCCAAGTCCGCTGAAGCCCAGGGACAGAGAAGACAGGAGTGGGGAATGGCATGGAAGGGCAGGCAGTACGCCGTGTTAGCCTTTTCGGGTTCTAGCATTTCACGGTGCTCACGGACGGTCCCTCCACACATACTGTGTATCTGCCCTGTTTCCTCTGTGCAGGTGTGTCCCAGAGGAAATGGCTTTGTGGTCAGCGACTGGCAAGCCTAGATTCAAATCCTGACTCATACACACAGGGTCCAAAGCTGTGCAACTCTGCGGGGGAGAAAATCACTTGCCCTCGCTCCACTAGAGTGTAAGTTCCAAGACAGCAGATTTTCTGCCTTGCTTCCCACAGTATCCTCAGGTGCTGGTGAGGCTATCACATCGTAGCCTCTCCATGAATACTTCTGAATCTATGAATGAATTCCCTACTGTATAGATACACAGGAAACAAAAATAAAAATAGTTTTGTCTCTTTTAGTACTTTTATTAACTAACAAGGATTTACATGCCTCACAAATGCCAGGCAAGGTAAGTTTTATCATTCCTATTTCCCATTGAGGAAACTGAGGAACTGCCCTTGGTCACATACTAATATAGGAGGAGCTGGGTCTCAAACTCAGCTCTGACTCCAAAGAATTCTCTTTCCACTGTAACACATGGACAGTAATAATTGCTCATGATCAATAAAGTTTGGAGGCTTCACATACCTTTCCAAAGTAACTTAATTTTTGTCCAGTAGATATCGACCCCATTAATTACCCAGGTATACAAAACATCCTAAGTCTACCTGGTAGAACTGATCCCAAAGCCGTCGTCAAATCCGGAACAGCCAACGGTGCTGCTCCCTGAAGACTATTTATAAACACACCAACTGCTTTTCAGTTTTCAAGCACCCTGACAATGTTCAGGACTTGTTGTGTTAGATTTCCTAAATCTCATGAGGATACAGAAATAGTAGAGGACACAAAGGGGTATTGTGAAGATGTCGCAAAAATCGCTTTCTGAGCAACATAAAATTCTGCCATTACCCTGGGATGACTGCTCTTCAGAAAAGCTCATGTAAAGAGGATTTATGATCAAGGTCCGTGGCTTTCTCAATGCCTTGGCAGCTACTAACACAAAAGCTTACTTTCTGAGAGAGAAAAAATAGCCTCTATTTGTAAGAAGAAGATTCATAAGGTCCGTGAAGGACTCTTGAGGACTCTTGGGAGTGTTGGGAGTTCAAACTCAAGAGACTGAAAAAAATCCTAGTATACTGTTAAATTGTATATAAAAATTCTGATATAATGTAATAGTTAACAACAAATGAAGTTATAAATTTAAGTTTATAAAAATGAGAAAATAAAAGTTAATGATTTCATAGTCACATTATGTGGCAACCATATTGATAAGTCAAAAAATACATTAAATGTTTCAAGTGTTTTCATAATAGAGATGCTTGACAATTACACAGGAAATTAAAATTCTCTATTGTACTATGAGAGGGTTTTTAAGAAGTTATTTTACTTATTTTTTAAATTACTGGTATGTGTTTTGTCACAGACAGAAAATACATAAATAGAATGTAGCTCTCCTTTATTCAATTTTGTCTTAAAATAGAATATGGGATGGGCAAACGTAGGCTTACAGTTACAAGGACATGAAACAGTTTGTTCTCGTATTAGTAATTATTGTATTATTTATTTGTATTACAACTGTAAACCCACCTTTGCCCACCCTTGTATAAACTGTATGTTCTGCATTTCACCAGTTTGAAATGCCTTGTTAATATATTCAATATCAAAACAACAATAAAACAGGAATTCAACATTAACAACAGGCCTTTGAGACTATGACAGCATTTTAATTTTGTCCCCTCTGAAAGTAGGCAGCCTGAATCATTGTTAGGACTTGGCACACAGGCAGCTACCCCATAATGATTTTGTGTTACATGTTTCACATATACTACAAGTGGCACCGTAAATACCGTACAGTATTTGATTTCTGGAAATTTGCATGGGAAACTTAGTTTAAATAAAGCATATAGATGTTGAAAGCCTAGTTTTCCTAAAGAACAGAATGTTACTAAGATTTACTTTAAAAAATTGATGATTTTAATGATTTGTATGTAAGAATGAGGAGAGAGAAAACTACTGAAAAACATCCTCCTTTCCTTTTACCTTTCCTCCGTATTTTCAGTCAGTAATTACCTAGTAAACACCTACTACCTATCACATGTTCAGAGCAGAAAGGAGAATAGAGCTGATCTCTGTTGTCAGGACATTTGTACACTTGAAATGTGAAGATGTATTGAATTTTTTTCAATTATTTTCAAAAGACTTTATTTTATTTTTTAGAGAGTGGAAAGGAGAGAGAAAGAGAGGGAGAAAAACAACAATGTGTTGTTACCTCTCGCGTGCCCCTCCCCAGGCATGTGCCCTAGACTGGGAATTGAACCTGTGACCCTTCTGCTTCGAAGTCCGGTGCTCAACCACTAAGCCACACAAACCAGGGCAGGTGTATTGCATTTGTCTCCTACATTGTTTATAGCTAGTCAGCAGACACCTCCAAGTTTCCCCAGTAAATCAGATTTTGTTATGAAATGCTGCAAACATAATCATCATGACCATAACTTAGAACACTTATGAAGCCCTCTGGATAGTCCTTCGCCATCCCGTCTACCCATCTTCTTTCTTTCTTTCCTTCCTTCCTTCCTTCCTTCCTTCCTTCCTTCCTTCCTTCCTTCCTTCCTTCCTTCCTTCCTAGTACATGGAATTGGATATTGATCACTCCCTGGTGTGGTTTTATACTTTAACACTTTATATGAGTGACGTTATATTATATATTCTTCTACAACTTGCAGTTTATTTTCAACATTACATTTTGCATGTATATTTATGTTATAGTTTCTTAACAGAACATATGTTTTGGCTCAAAGCTAGCATCACACACCAGAAACATTACTGCTACAGTCAGGGTGAAGACAAATATACCACTATTAATTAATCTTGTTTTGGATGTACTTGCAAATAGTACTAGGCAAGAGAAAAAGACATGAAGTATAAAATTGTAAAAGAGGAGGTAAAACCATCCCTATTTGTGTACACCAGGAAATGTCAAGAGATCAAATGAAACACTGTTACAAACTAAGATAATTCAGTGAGAGCCTTTATTGATAACATGGGGATAATCAATGGTAGGTAACAGTACAACAATGTAGATTATTCAAAACTTTTAAATTCTATATCTATTCTTCTAATTACCTCCCTAAATTTCAAGACTGCTTAAAGCAAGAACACTGCCCACTATGTGTATTTCTAAGAAGAGCAAATCATCAAATAAGCAGCTCACATTCAAGAGATAAACCAGTTGCCAAGCTACAACAAATTTCAATTATCTTTTCCAGACCACTCGTCTCTATTAAGAGCCCTAAGATTTTAGGGCTAGGAGGTACCTCACTTAGAGGAGGGGCCATCTGATCCATTCTTTTAGCTCTGCGGATAGAGGAGCCACCCTCGGCATGCCTAACTGACTTCCCCAGGGCCCCGCAGCTCCCCAGGAACAGAGCTGGGATCAGAACTCATGTCTCCTAAGGTGCTGCCTGGAACTGCCTGCCATGATGAGTCAGTGTTGACCATAATGAATCAATTTGATTTTAAATCAAATGTTGGCAAAAACAGAGCATGTATAAAACAAAACAAGTTGGTGAGATTTGTGTTTGTATATGTACATATTCTGTGAATTGACGTGATCCTATGTTGAAAAAACAAGTTGTTTGATTGTCTTATGCCAAACATCTACAAGAGCACAATGGACAATGTATAGGCTTTGGCGCCGCACAAACCTATCTGAATCCTGCTGTGGCAGTTACTATTGGTGTGACTTTGGGCAGGGCATGTGACCTCTCAGCCTCAGTTTCTCACCTGTAAAATGCAAAAATAAAAAACCCTAAACTCACAAGTGATGATTTGGGAAATTAAAAATAGAATTATGCACACAAATTTTACTAGTAAAATGCTTGTAACAGTAGGTGCTCAAAAAAATGGTAGCTATTATTAAGTTTAAGACGTATTTCCAAAAAGTGTGGTCCAATGTTGAGCTCAGAAGTACATGATTGAAGTGCTTTTTTCTTCTTACAAGAATAAAAATGCCAAGTTTCGCTTCCTTTTCTAAGTATAATTTTAGTATTTCAATAAAGATGTTAATTATTATATGAAGAAGCACGCAAACTTACATGTGTAACATAGAAAAGTTTTCTATTCATTTCTCAACCTACAAATACATGAGTGTCCTCAGTGTGCCGGGTTCTGCTCCAGGGGATGGAGAAACAAGTGGTCAACAATACTATGTCCTTGTCCTCATGGATCTGAAATTCCCACAGGGAAAGACATGCAGTGCATTGTTAAGAGATAAATAATTTCATATTTTGATGTAGTAGGAAAAAAACAGGAAAAGGATAGAGCACACTTTTTCTTAAACAATGTAGTCAGGGAAGTTCCTCTACTTAAGAGGTGAATTCAGGCTGAAACCTAAATGATTTGAAGGAACTGGTCACGTAGGAAGAGAACCGCAGGCAGAAGGAACAAGGACGAGGGCCCTGCAGTACAAATGAGCTCAGCAGGTCTGAGCTCCAGAAGGGTCAGCATACCTGGCAGGAGATGAAATGTTAGGTGAGACTACGGCAGCCACCCTGGTTATTCCATTTGCAAAAACGAGAACCCACTGGGGGTTTAGGAATTTAAGTAATATGATTTGATTTTGAGTTTTAAGCATATTGTGACTGCAGTACAGAGAATAAGAGTAGAGGTTACGTTAGGTTTATAAAAATAAGGAAATAAGGCAGAAGGCTACTGCCATAGTCCAGATCAGGAATGATGGCGGCTCCAAGAACTACAGCAGTAGAGGGAATGCAAAGAATTATGATATGGTTGGGAGTCAGGGCAGGCTGATAGGGAGATAGAGGGAACAAAAGAGAGTAATGAACAATGATGCCTTTGTTTTTGGTACCCAAATATGGTAGAAGTTGGGAAAAACTATGTGAAAAGAAAGTTGTGATGGGAATGAGGATGGATCTGGAAACAATAATTTGGTTCTGACAACATTAAACTTGAGACAATCTTTAGCTATTTGTTCAGAGCTCGTTATTAGAAGTTTGAAGTCCCAACACAGCAATATTATGAGACTCTATGCAATCATCTAAGGAACAATATACAAACAGAGAAAAAGGGGTCTCAAGGACTAAGCCATGATAATAAAACTTGGTACAGTGGGGAATTCAGCTAAGATATAGGAAGAAAATTAGGGAAAATAGGGGGGGTGGCAATATAAACCAAGATAATAAAATGTTTTGAGAAAGAGGAAATGGTCAATATTGTTAAATGGTGTTGAGTGTTCAGGTAGGAAGAGTCAGACAGAGGCAATGACTATTGAGTTTGATAACAAAGAAATTTTAAGGCATTTTAATTGTTAAGACAAGAACCATTTCGGTGGAGTAGCAGAGATGAAAGCCTGGTTGGAACAGTTTACAGAAGGACTGGGTGATGTCATTGTGCACTTCTGCTTCCCTCCTTAATTTCGGAGACAGATGTGACGACTGGAAGCACAGTGGGAAGACCGAGGGAAGCACAGTGGGAAGACCGAGAGAATCACAGTAAAATTACTCTAGAGAGCCAGGGCTTTTTGTTGAATATTACATTTTTGTATCTCCTATATTAATCAAACTTTTCCTGTGGCATAAAATACCCCTCCCCTAAAATCAATATGTAATATATTCTTTATCCTGGGCTCTAAGACTAAAAAACAGAAAACAACTCCAGTGCTGATCTGCACAGAGTGAGTTCAATGCCTTTACTATGAATAGAACATTCTTTCATCTCCTTTTAGGTTTGCATCTCCTAGTTATGCTGAAAATGACCATATGGAGCTGTGTATATGAAAGAAACAAATATAGCGGACTTCTATAAATGCTATTTTTTTAAATGTGTATATATTGCATGGGCCAATAAGTCTATGTTTTTTTTTTGAAATATAAGATACTTTTTTCATTTTCACCAATAACTTTATTGATTTGGATATTTTGAGTACGTGGGTTATTTCCTGTGTGGTATAACATTGTTCTCAATTAATGGCTTGATTTGATAGTTATCAACTTCAACTGGTCTACCCAACTGTTGAGCATTGTGCAGTGAGAAACTGTCAGCACAAAACTTTGCAAACCACTTTTGACACATTTGATCAGTCATGGCACCTTCTCCGTACACTGCACACATCTTTTATTGTGTTTCAGTTGCATTTTTACCTTTCTTGAAATAATAAAGCATAATATGCCAAAAATGTTGCATATTTCCTTCCATCTTTAAAATGGAAGAAAATTCACCAACTTTGATTTTTTTTAATGCATGCTGATAAGACAACTGTCACAAAACACTCTTAAGAAAATTGTTTTGAATTAAGTTAAAGACTAATAAACACTACTAGAGCCATCTTTTGGAAAAAACAAACTTACTTTTTTGGCCAACCCAATACGTTGCTTTAGACACCCAATCATAAAGAGTCAAATCAGAATAATCTTCCTGACTTCAATTTAATGTTCGACCTCAACTTAATATTCTGAGAATTTTCTCTGCTTGACTTAATGAGGAGGGTATATAGTATTTTGTACTTTCATACTTATTTTTTTAAACATTTCCAGTTTTGGAGGAAGTAGAGAAAATGGAGGTACTGAGTACATATAACCATTTGGAAGTTTTCCTGCAGTATAAAAATAAAAATAGCTAAAAAGTGATGATGTGATCAATAAGTGGAACCTAATCAACAAAACAAACAAGCAAGCAAAGTAGAACCAGAGACATTGAAATTAAGAACAAACTGACAGTAACCAGAGGGGAGGTGGGAGGGGAAAATGGGGGGCAGGAGGGAAGGGTTTTTCAGGAACAAGTATACAGGACACATGGACAAAACCAAAGTGTGGTAGGATCGAGGGTGGGAGGTGGGGAGCAGTGGGGGAAAATGGAGACAACTATACTTGAATAACAAAAAAATACAAAAGATTAAAATCTGTGAAAGACTATCTTTATCTTATATTCTTCTGGTATTAATTTAAAAAATAAAGGCTTAGATCATAGTAAAATTGTTTACTTTCAAAATATATTTTGTAGTATGTAAATATACAGATATTATAGGAAATGTGTAAAGCACTAGAAACTATGTCATAAAACATAATATTGGAAGCCTAGATTTTCCAAGGAAACATTTTAATATAATTAATTTAATGTAATTAATAATGAAAAATTTAGGTCAACTTATTCAAGAGCTTATTTGCCATTGTTTTAACAAAAAAATTTCAATTTTTTTTTAAATTTTTATCTTAGTTTATTCAGTACAGTTTCTATCCTTTATTCCCATTCCCGCCCACCCACCCATTCCTCCCCTCCTCCCTCCCCTTTCCAACACCCCTAGTTTTGTCCATGTGTCCTCTATATTTGTTCCTGTAAACCCTTCCCTTCTCCCCTGAAATTCCCTCCCCTCTCCCCTCTGGTCACTGACAACTCTATTACAATATTAAATATGTTTTTATTTTCCTTAGTTTACTTTCTAATACTAAACAAATTTAGAATATGGTAATATACAACATATAGTATAGAATAAAAATACATGAAACAGAAAAAAATAAAAGGGTTAGTATTCGATGACATTGTTAAATTACTGTTTTAATAAAATAGGATTATGGTACTATTACATATATCTATAATACATACTACTTTTCACATTAACATTACAATGGTAAAAACAAAGCACATGATTATTTGATTAGGAAAATAGGCCTTTAAACAGTTTAATTAAGTATATTAACATAAAATTATTACAAAATTGCTATGAAACTATGATAGGTGTTTTAGGACAATAGTGTTAAAACTGGAAAAAAATAAAATGCTTCCATAAAATATAACAAGTGATTAAGCAACTTTATATTATCATACAAGTAATCTGAAAATGCTAAATTCTTTTTTGCCCAAGGGAAGTAATTCCCTAATAGACATTTTGGAGATTTGTTCATTTTCAGTCTGTTTAAGTTTATAGCAGTGATAATGATATCACAGTGGTTTTTAATGTGATGTGAATTTTTCAGACATGAGGCCTATATGCACACCAGAATGTTTTTCCTTCTAGATCCTCACCGAAATAGCCAATGGAATTTTTAAACTATGACAGAGAGAGAGAGAGAGAGATCGCGCGCACGCACGCGCAAAAGTGAGAACATATGCCTATAATGAATGGCACAGGAATCTAGGGAGGACTTTTACCATATTCTAAAATTCTAAAATTCTCAAGAATATTTGCTGGGACCCATCAACCGGGTTAGTTCCCCTGCTTCTGGTTTTAACAGTACTTTGGGTTCTTCCTCCAGAGCTTTCATGTCATTTGTCTATATTTTCTGATAGACTATAAGCCTCATGAGGACAGGCGTTATAGCCCGCTACGAACACCTAGTACTCCCAGCAACTGTTATTGGGCCTTACACTTAATAAGATGCTCAGTAAATATTCGTTAAATGAATGCAAGAAGAAAAGCTAGAAAGAAATACACCAATATGCTAACAGTGGTAATCTCTTGGAGAGAGGTTATGACTTTTGTTTTCTTCACCTATTTTTCTACTTTTTCCAAGTGAACTATAAAGAATATGTATTCTTTGCATAATGAAAACAAAATACTTAATAGATTTAAAACACAGCTCTTAAACTAAGCTGCCATTTAATTTCTTACTGAATATACCATAGGTAAGTAGCAATATAAAAATAGTAATAATTAAAATAAATTAAGGCTGCATGGTTATGTATAGAAAACATTCATGCTAAATGAAGTTTATCTTATTTACAAATTAATATAGCATACCATCTTCAAAAATTACTTAAAACATATTTTAGTATATATAATATAGTTCAATAAAATTTTACCTTTCATTGTCAGAAAAGACAGTATCAAGTCAAAGATATGTAAATCTGAATTCCCCAAGCATGTCAAATTTTTCTAACGTAACTAAAACCATTTTTATTCCTAATTATTAAATAATATTGATCAAATAGTGCATATTCGTTTGTTCCTATTCTATACAAATATTTAACTTTAAAAAATACAAGCAATACTAAATCACAGAGCTACATTTTTTTCTGTGAGCCGAAAAATCTAGATTTTTCAAAGTGACACTTTTATCAACTAGCCATTATGTCATTAATGTAGTTTCTCACTAAGTTTATATGGGGTAAATTTGAGAACTAAAATAGAAATCTATGAACTACTAAGATAAGCACTATATCATTTCTTAACATATTTTAGGAGTTTCCTGATGATCTTGCGTGTATGCGACTAAACACAACGTGGCTGAAACAGAAGCTCGCCGTTGCGTTCTCCCATCAGAAATAAGTCTTCTCTAAGGTAGGTCTGTGACTGCAATAGGTTGAATTTGTCATACTATTTGTAATAAAATACTGCTTTCCTTACTTTAATATATGGAAAGCCCATATATTTTCCTTCAAGAAGGGAAATGCTGATGTTATCTTGGTTATAAGCTTGCTGCTGAAATGATTTAGGTAGTTTTCTCTCTCGTACAATACCGCTATAAGGCCTTTCTTTTCAAGCAATAAATTATAGCTGATACTTCAAGACCATTTTATCTCTATCTTTTAGTTCAGGAGAATGAGAAAACAAATATTTATTCTATATAAACAAAACAAACACAAGATGCAGATAAAAACGATCCAGTACGGGGCAGTGAATGATAGGCTGATGCACCACTACAGAAGCAGAAGAGGGCGTCAAGTGTTTAAATTTGATCCCTAGGGTTACTAGGAAAATTTAAGATCAGTAATTTCACATGTTTGGGATTCATGATTCTGCATCGATAATAAATTTAACATTGTTGTCTACAGCACACGTTAGAGAAAATACAACAAAACTACTTGCTTTAACTCAGAGGCATCTGTGGCAGTGAAACAGCAAAAAAAGACTTGTCTAAGCAATTCTAATGTTAAAAATAATAATGAGTAGAAGTATTTGTTTAAGCAAATCATTCATTTTATTTAGCCATTTCTGTACAGATATTCAAAAGGTGGCCACCTAAAATTTTGTAGGCAAATAATTCTCAGTCTGAGAACTTGAGGAAAATATGGTAGTATTTTTATTCTTTCATGAAGCAGTATTTTTACATTTTGTGAGACTGCATCATAAGGAAATACAAGTATCAAGCAGAAACAGCAATATCACTAATAAAGTGATATAAATACAAAACTTACAGGTGCCAGGAACAAATAACTTGAAACTAGGTTTAAAAAATCTAACACAAAAATACTAAAAGATTCACATATACCACTGATGGAAAATGAAGCTGGCAATATCAAAGAATAAATCTGTATATAGAGTAAACCTCCTTATGGGAAATATATATCAAATTATGCTCTTGATAAAAATCAGTCTATTATATAACACAATGCAAAGAAAAATTTTTTAAAACTTATATGAAAATATGTCAAACAATAAGCCCACACAGATAATCACAGAAATTATACAACATTTTGGAATTTGTGGTTTAAAAGAGATGTAACCACAAATGTACATAAATGAGCACTGAACACCAGGACCATACAGGGGAAAGACCAATGGACTTGGAGACAGAAACTCAAAATCCTTATCCAGCCCCTGGTACTTATTACGGGTCTTCAAAAATTTGTTCACAAATTTTCTGAAACTCCAAATTTCTTAACCACAGAGATAATCTGGAGGGGGATGAGGTCTAAAGAGAAAGCTGACCAGTTGATCTATAAAGTCACTTCTACATTTAAATTTTGACTCCAACTACTCTAAATGTGTACTATTAGGAATAAAACTTAAGGTGAAACTGGCATTTTCCTCAAATAAACTTGGGGAACAAATTCTCTCCCTGTGTCAATGCTTTATAATTCTAACAAACTGATTTTTTAAAGGAGACATTACTTATTTTCAGGTAAGTCTGAGTACATACTACCTATCTAATGACCTCTGCTATTAGAAATAATTTAGTATCATATTAAATTCAACAACACAGTCCTAAGTTAAAAGATGCTTAAAAAATGCAGTATCCATATAATCCACTGTTTAAAATTTGTGAAATAACACTATGCTTTAATTTCATATTAATCCAGAAAAAAGTGTCAATAATCAAATATATAGATGATACTGTTTTTCTCAAGCAATCTTTTCGACAGTAAAGAGCTACTATAAATTTTTAGGCATTTCTTACTCAGGTTATGAAATACATTCAATAAAATAGCTTGACTTTGCTCATAAATCAGGATAAACATGAGATTAACAATACTAATAACTACAATAATAATAATCACACTGATATGTGTTGCCATTTATGAAGGATTTAATGGGCTAGAAATTCTGCTAGGCATTCTACATATGCTATCTCGGACCTATAGAACATTCCTATATAGAATTATCTTTATTAATGAGGAAACTGAAACTCAGGAGTGGCACAGCTACTAAGTGGAGGAGCAGACAGTCAAATCCAGGTTTGTCTGACTACAGACCTCATGCTACTAAGGCACATTTCATTTAATTTTAATTTTATAGAAATTGGCATGTATTACCTCACAGGTAATAAATATCAGAAACAGTATTGGCTTCTTGACATTTATGTGTCAAGACTGACCGTAAAGCAAAGATGTTTCCCAGGAATTAAACATTTCTCAATGTCAGTAAGTAGCTGGGAACAACGTCAGATAATGCCAAAATTTGCAACCTACTGCCATCCTACTGCATGAAGCCCTTCACTTTAACATGAAGTACAGAAACTTCGATATTATTACCTCAACCTCCTTCAAATCCTATCATTTGAACATCTTTGCTTGAACTTGTAGTTTCTTTAAATATTACTGTATATGATATTTGTGCAGTTTGTATTAATATCATATGGTGAGAAAAAAATGGACTTATAAATCTATACTGCACCATTGCTGAACAATAGATCACATCATAAAAGCTTGAAAAAACTCTACACAAAATTAGGATTATAAGCAAGTTATTACTTCCTGCTAGATTACCTGTGTTTGCTTCTAGGTCTGTATCCATGTGCCCAGACACCAAGCAAAACTATACAGACCTACATGTCAGTCAGGGTGTGTTATAACAGCAGACATGCTCTGCTCTAGACAAAAATGTGAGCTTAGTGGGTTGTGAACAACATATGTCTTAAAGGTGAAGGTTAAGAAAGTCATAAAATAGGGCACATCTCAAATAGTAAGGACGAGAAGGTGGCTGCACAGAGCTACGTGCAGTCACGTATGGGAATGTGTACAGCGTGGTGCTCGTTTGTAGGGACGTGTGCAGGGCGGTATGCAGGCATGTGTAGGATTGGTGGTTCCCAGCCAGAGGTCTTTGGAAGGTCCTGCTCCAAATTAACTGTCTGATAGGCCAGGTCATCCGCACCATCCTGACAGGAATCCAGAAGTCAATGTCATGTTTTTATGGACTGGCTGATCAAAAAGTACATTGGTACATTAAGTCATATCCTATGGAATATTTGATTGAACTCTCATCAGTTCTAGAAATATTTACTGTACTTTATGTATATCTACGACACCTTTAAAAGGTACCAACGTTACTTGTCATATATTTCATTTTTTTGGTAATTTACTTTTTATTTCTTTCAAAACAAAGCTAAAAGCTTGGCATACTCCAGATATTTGTCTTATCTTTTTAAATTATCCATGTTTTAGGGTTAGTGTAAAATAGATACATTATTCATTTAAATACAACTTTTTAAAATCCTTCAAATTTGATTTCAAACCAAAGGCTGATGATTTCTATTTGCCTTTAATTTCCTTTCAATATGAAGTTCATCAGAGTGTGTCAATTAGTTAACTTAATTAGGCTGACTTGATTAAGCCCTTTTCTAGGTCAATATGTAAAGTTACTCAAATTGAGAGCAGAGTTTGTAAAATTAATATTCCTGTGTAATGCAAATGACACTGAATCATGTATTAAATACTCTCCAAATATCAGAAGAAACAAGTATACATTGAAATAAATAGTGGTTCTAAAAGTTTAATATCAATAAACGTCTAATTTTTAGTTGAAACAAATTTTTAAATATTTTCTCCTAATATGTTTATTATTAATAAAACTATACATTTATAAATAAATCAATTGTGTTCTAGGAACAAATTTTGCTTTAAATTACTCAAAACTAACTGCTTTCTATTGTCAATTCCAGTAGGACTGAAAGAACGTATCTAAAAAACTTTCTGCTATAAAACAAAATTTTGCTTATGTATATAAATATTGTGAATGTGAAAAACAACACATACGTTTTACAGACATTCCTACTCCCTGAATTTCTGTAATAAGGATAGTTCCAAGGCCTTTGCTTTTATTAGATTTTTACTCATACAAGAAAAAAAGTAAAATATTTGTCTAAAAACAAAACCCTCCCCAAGCTATTAAAACAAGTAATATATAACAACCACATACTTGTGTTTGGCTAGATTAGTTGGGTTCCAGAATCGCTTGTTACATGAGCTCCAAATTCACTTTAAGAGGAGTAAAATTTTTAAAAATTAATTTTTATATTATATGAGTCAAGTCAATGAGTTTAAATTTTACCAACAGTGAACTAAATGAAAAAGAAACTTGAAATTAAAAATAGAAGTCTTCAGGCTGTAAAAATAAGTTCTCTGTGCCCATCCATCCCAAGGTGGTCTAGAACTTTGTGGATATTTGTATTTGCTAGCATTTCTGGATTATTATATCTCAAATGAAATCTCAAATGAAATTGAATATAATGACTGATTCTGGTAACAAGTGAATCCACTTTTACTATTAATTTAATAGTATGCCCACTGACTTTGCTTAAAAGAAATCTTACTATGGTTACTATGTAATATCATGATAAAAGGCAGGAAAAAAGTCATTTATGCCAGTGTTTCTCAACTGTTTTTTTAACATTCCCCAAAGAGTCATTTTAGAATCTTTTTCCTAAATTCCCCATGAAATTTTAACTCCACATATGTACTGTGTATCTGTTCATGTGCATATGTAAAGTTGTACTTGATTACAAAGAGTAAAAATAAAGCAGAACTTTTATTTGATACAAGATTATGAATGACTAAATATAATTTTAATCAAAATTGAAAACTATTAATATGTAACAACTTTATAACATTTCCTGAGTAATCTTTATATTATCATATATCAAATTAAATATGCAAATTATAACTCACATAAACATATAACAATATAAAAATCAAGTCCTAACAAGTAAAACTACTTTATTGCCAGCAAAAATAACTAAAAAAATTAAATAGATCTTTAAAATCATTTACAGTGAGCCCTAATTTTTGCTCGATAAGAGAAAATACCTAGCTGCTAAATAATCATATGTCAACATTTTCATTTCAGTACCTGACACAACTAATAATGGATTAAATAATTTTTGTAATGTTAAACTATAGTCTATTTTTATTTAATTCTAAAGCCCTAGTTATACACAAAAGCGCTGACGATCAAGCATAAACAACACCCAGGAGACAGCAATGGCAGCCGACAGGCACACGCACGGCACCACATGTAAAATAACTTCAAGATCAAGCCATTGGTCGAAAGTTACCTGATCGTGACCATCCGTTTGTCATTGTTTTGTAGCACTGATCGTGTGTATACATGTAACACCCTTCCCAACTCAGTGTCAGTACTACTTGTGTGATACCCAGGAAAACCAGAGAGACGCTGAATACTAACAAGATGGTATCAGAAAACAGAAGGTCACGAACCAATTAATTTTGGCTTCTGCTCCTGCAAGAACCAATTTTTGCCCCGTTGGGGTGACACTGCTCCCACTGAGAATGCATGGCATGTGTTGTATGATAGTCGATCTTAAAAAATATACACGTAGGGAAAAAGTGACAAGATGTTAGCAGTGGCTAGTCCTGAATAATTTTTATTTTCATCTTTATATATTACTTTATAATAAGCATTACTACTTATAATGTTCAAAAAGGTAATTAAAATAAGTATGACTATGTTTACCACAAACATCGTAACTAGATTAACTAGGCTTTTTGTCTGAATACCTAACTAGATATCTAGACAAGTTTCATTGACTAAATTACAGAATTTCTCAGTCTCTAAGTTAAGATTATATATTTAAATTTATGTTTATGTTTATGATTTTTTTAGCTTAGAGAACAAAAACATTTGCAATGTACCAAATGTCATAAGCATGGTTAAACCTGGTAAATGCACTTCTAAAAGTTTCAACACTTTCCAGGATCCTGTAATAATAGAATATGGCAAAAAATATGCCCATCCTGCACTGTCGTTTTTTTAAGGGAAAAATAACCATGCAAAGACTTAAACATGAAGAAAAATGTAATCCACATTTTGCTTGTAAATGCTGACAAGAAATTTCTGAAAATCTGGCTTCTTTCACAGTCCAGCATACTTTATTATGGCACTTGTGTTATTTGTGAGTCAAAAGTGAATAAACATGCTAGAATAAAGAGATGAAAAAAGCCAACAAGGCAAAAAGCCAAATACTAATCAAATACTAATTTTTTAAGCCCAAATAAAATGAAGAACTCCAAGCTCGTTCAGCTTGCATCCTGAAAAAAGGTTATTTGTAATTAAAATGCTGACGGAACTACTTAGCAGCAGCATCGCCAGGATGCCAACAGTAGGACTGGCGCGGTGGAAGTCACAATAGCTGCTAACTGCACCCAGCCTCACACTGACCTTAATCTGTGATGAGAAATGAAGGAGTTTAAAAATAGAAGAAATGCGAACAGAGCTGATTTTAGAAAGAAAGGACAAGAAGCTAGGCTTGAAATAAGATGTTGGGAAATTTAAACTGTTGTCAACAATGTTACTTAGGTGCACCCAAAGCTTATAACTAATTATTTTTTCTACCATTCCCCACCACCTGTTTTTAAATGCCATTTGACTTTAATAAGACAGGTCTGAATGTATCATAGGTTAATTCTTTACCAGTTTTCATATATCATCCTTTACCTTGGTCGGCCAGCTGAGAATTATACAAGCTATAAATTAGCTTTAAACAAGCTCTGAATCAGGTTAGAACTGGTTTTCAAATTAAAGAGCCTTCAGTATATTACGGGGTGCTGTCATTTTATTACCTCAATCAATTCTGTGTGGCCTGAGGTGGAAGGAAATGAATGCTGTCCTCATTTGCAATGGGTTTATCTCTTACAGCAGGCTCTGGAAACACAACCACAGCAATGAATTGAAAGCTAAAGTACATTTAACATTACCAATGCAGGAAATTGTTACGCCTTAACAAAGATGCGAGTTTCAATGGGGAAAAAAGCCCACATTTCTTTACTGTGAAAAATATACAAAAAATTAACGCTTGATTAAGCTTAAATTTTATAGTTTAAAAAATAATAAAGCTGACATTCTATTAAAATAATTTTAATGGTCTTCAAATAAAGAAAAAAAACACAATAGATGTGCTATTCTCAGTGTTTCAGAAGTACCAGACATAGCTATATATTTAATCTTTATGTTTGTAAAAACCATTTCATTTCTTTTTCCTGTGTAATTAAATAGAAAAGTGAATTAGGTACTAGTCAGGCTCATCATCATTGTTAAGAGACTCTACAACACAGACAAAAAAAGCCAAAAAAAAAAACAAAACCCTAATGAGTAGGTATTGTTTATTACTGATGAAATGAGGCCCGGAGAGAACAAGTCACCCCCAAATCTATACAGATACCTAGACAATTTGATTCTGAGCCTGGATTCTTGAAGAATATTTGACTAAGAACATAGGGACACTGAGTACATCTAACAGACTTTAATATCTCAGAAAACAATGTTGGTACCAGAAAGAAGTACTAATGAGAAACACTGATAGGGATGGGATAAAGTCAAGTTTAGAGGCCTTAGCAGGGTATGTAAGTCAAGAAAGAGGTGGGTTCCAATGCCGGGAGACAAAGAAATCAGCATGTTTCTGTGCGAGTGCTCACTGAACACACATAACACAAGAATGCCTTCCGTCTTCCAACAAAGTTTGCTTAGGGGACTATGTGTTGCTCTGCCTAATCATTCACTGTGTGTCCTTCTATAGTTTGAGTATACTCCTGTTGATGAAAAGTGATTTTTAGATAGCTATACTTTCTCAGTAAACTTTTTTTTAATCGTTGAACAGGTTTAGTGATAATATACTATCATTTCTGAAGTGCTCAATGACAGAATAATAAATGACTATGGAAAGATCACTAATTAGCACTAACCTGGTCATTAACTAGCTGTGTAACTCTGAGATTAACCTAAGCTTATTTCTCTGAGGCTCACTTTCACTGCTGTAAAATAAAGCATTTTGACTTTTAATAATCAATATTTTTGAAATTATTTAACCTTTTTAAGTGAAAGTGAAACCAATTTAGTGATTAATCAGCATTTTAATCCAAAAAAAGAACAAAATTTTTAGCATGATTTTATTCTATGAAATCTTTAAGTCATATATAACAAAGTATATAAAATCTCATTGAAAAAGCTTGGAAATCACTGGTCTAAATGATAACTCCTTTTCTTCTGATTCTTAACATCCTCTAAAGCAGGGGTCCCCACCTTCCCAGGCCAGGGACTGGTATGGGTCTGTGGCCTGGTAGGAACTGGGCCACACAGCAGGAGATTGAGCAGCAGGCCAGCGAGCCAAGCTTTATCCCCATCTATAGCCGCTCCCCATCACTGCAGTACTGCCTGAGCTCCGCCTCCTGTCAAATCAGCAGCAGCATTAGATACTTACAGGAGCACAAACCCTACTGTGAACTTTGCATGTGAGGCATCTAGGTTGCACACTACTTATGGGAATCTACTGTTTGATGATCTGAGCTGAGGCGGTGATGCTAGTGCTGGGGAGCAGCTGCAAATATAGATCATCATTAGCATAGAGGTCTGACTGCACAGAGGTCGTAGTAAATCAATTGTTTGCAGACTCACATCAAAACCCTATCGCTGAGAAGCAAGTGACAATTAAGCTGCATCTGGTGGCAGGCTATAAACTCATCCCCCACTCCAGGTCCATGGAAAAAATATCTTCCATGAAACTGGTCCCTGGTGCGAAAAAGGTCGGGGTCCGTTGCTCTAAAGGGCTTCAAACAGACTTTAGTAATTACAGATTCATGACATAATAGTCAAAACCCTTTATAATATGGTCTCAATCTAACCTTCCAACCACTTTGCATTAAAAACATTATTAGCTGAAAAGACTATACCTTTCTCCATTGAATTGCCTTTGCTCCTTTACTACAAATTAGTTCCTTTTACATATATATGTAAACTGTGTGTGCGTGTATATGGAGAAAGAGTGCTCTGAGCTCTCTATTCTGCTCCAGTGATCTATATGCCTGTTCTTTTGCCAGTACCACACTGTCTTGATTCCTGGACCTTTACTGTAAGTCTTGTACTTATGATAGCTTCAGTTCTCCTACTCGGTTCTTCTCCTTCTATGTTATATTGACTATTCTGGGACTTTAGACTTTCCATAGTAACTTCAGATCAGTTTGTCAATATCCACAAAATAATTTGCTAAGATTCTGATTGGAATTGTACTGAATCTATATATAGTTCAAGTGGGGAAGAGCTGTCATCTTGACAATATTGAGTTTCCTATCTATGTACATAGAATATTTCTCCACTTGTTACCTCTTTCATTAGAGTTTTGTAGTTTTCCTCATATGGATCTTGTATATATTTTACAAGATTTATGCCTAAGTATTTAACTTTTGGTATTAATTAAAAATGGTATTATAGCTTTTATGTCCTATTCCAGTTGTTCATTGCTGGAATATAAGAAAGCAACTGACTTTTGAATACTAACAAATTCAAAGCACTGAAACACTTGAACATCACATGAAAATATGAATCTACGCAGAGACCTTATAATTTTCACAAAAATTAACTCAGAATTGATCATAGACCTAAATGTAAAATGCAAGGAAGATAACATTAGGAGAAGATCTAGGTGACCATGGGTTTGACAGTGACTTTTTAGATACAACACGAAAAATAAAAAGTAAAACACACAAAAGAAAAAATTAAGTTGAACTTCATTAAGATTAAAAACTCTCTGCAAAAGACACTGATCAGGGAATGAAAAACAAGCTACAGACTGGGAAAAAATATTTGCAAAACACATGCCTGATAAGAACTACCACCCAAAATACACAAACAACTCTTTAAACTCAATGGCAAGAAAACAAACAACCTAATTAAGAAACGCGAGGAAGATACGAAGAGACACCGTACTGATGGGAATGGAAAATGGTACAGTCATTTTGAAAGAAAGTGGCACCTTCTTACCAAACTAAACATACTCTTACCATATGATCCAGTAATCATGCTCCTTGCTTTTTCCCAAATGAATTGAGAACTCCTTTATCCACATAAAAGCCCATAGTACATGTTTATAGCTGCTTTATTTAAATTGCCCAAATTTGAAAGCAACCAGAATTGTTATACACACAACAAACTAAGTGTACACACATCTAGATGAATAGATAAATCAACTGTGGTGCATATTGTATGATTCCAACTATATGACATTCTGAAGAAGGCAAAACTTCAGAAACAGTAAGAAGATCTGTGTTTTCCAAGGGTTTGGGAAAAGGGACAGAGAGGTAAACAGGTTACAGCCTACTGGGTTTTAAGGGCAGCGAGACTATTCTGAATGATACTGCAATGCTGAATATATGACAACATACATTTTTTTTCAAAACCCACAAAATATACTGTGTTATAAAAACTGAATCTTAATGTAAATTGTGGACTTTAGTTAATAACAGGGCAAAATCAAAATAAATTTTAAAACACATTAGTAACTATTATTAGTGGAATTACTACCTTCAAACTATTATGCAGTTTCCCCCATACAAATTGTACACATACTGTTTTTCTCCAAAGATTCCCCTATGTTGCTTCAAATACCAGAAAGGCCTTTGAAGTATGGTCTACGGCCATGCCACCCAGAATGCGCCCAATCTCGCCTAAAGTATGGTAGCACATGGTAGCATTATACTTCCCTGGCTTCCTAAGATTAGATCTAACCACATACTTTGTAGAATGTAAGCTGTACTGACATGTGTTAATTTCCATGTTTGATTTTTAGTCATTCTGCAATCTGCCATGTATCCTGCTGCAGTGCTTTGGACCATATATGTTGAAATAAAACTGTCATCAGCTTGGGTCCCCGAGTAACCATATGTAACCATATGTAAATACTCTGTCTTCCAACCTATACTTCCATGAGAAGCCAGCAAGTGTTAATCCACCAAAAATTTGGTATTTTTTGTGTTTATGCTGTATAACCTAGCCTACCCTAACTTACATTCCTACCAAACTGTACCTAGTTTACTTCATAATTCCATTCTAGTGATGTTATTCACAATTTCCTTTTGATTCTTGGAGCTAAAAACAATGTTCTTCATCCTTCAATTCCTACAGTAGCTCATCTGTACCTTCTAATGGCATTTCATACTTTAAATTTTGTATTATAATTATATGCATACATGCCTTATCTGTCCTTCAAGAACATAAATTCTTTAAAAGACCAAATCAAATCTGATTATTTTAGTGTATCTGTAGCACCTAATAGATAATGGCATCCCTTTTGAATACTACACAGATTTTTATTCGATATAATGGGGTTCCTAGTGCAGATATATTGGTAGGCTCATGAAGAAAAAGAAAATATCCTGGCTGGTGTAGCTCAATGGATTGGTCGCGGGCTGCAAACCAAAGGGTCACTGGTTTGATTCCCAGTTGGGGCACATGCCTGGGTTGCAGGCCAGGTCTCCAGTAGGGGGGGCGTGAGAGGCAATTATACACTGATATAGAAATATCCCTCTCTTTCTCCTTCCCTATAAAAATAAACATAATCTTAAAAAGAAAAATACCTGTATAAATAAAAGTTACTGTTTCTTCTCAAATTTTATGGATGAAAAATACAAAATAGACATTTCTTTGAGATTACTGTTACACTCTTTTGACAACTCCAGTGTTCTCCTTTCTGGAGGACAGTTTCTTTTTAATTTAAGACTATATCTCTATTCCATAGAAATCTACTATAAACCACAAGTACTCTTAAATATTCATAAAGATGCTAAGTGAACTAGATAGGATCAGAAACTATTCTAAGACAGGATATTATTAGTTTAAACTTGCTCAATAGGTATTTTATGTCGTTTACACCAGTTCTTTTCTGCATATTTGGGTCATGGCTGCAGGCATTTATGTCTCAGGCTTCATTTGTTGTTTCAACAAGTAGCCTTGGGCATTTAGGGCAAAAACTAGAACCCGCCTGCACTCTTCCACTGCCATTCAGCAAAATAAAGGTTTAAAAAATAACTTCAATAACAACTAATAGGAAACAGGCTAACAGAAGCAATTTTAAATCTGTCTTAGAAAAATTATGTGTAACATTCTACGTCCTTGTCTTTGAGGAAGTATGAGAGAAATATTCTCTGCCATAAGAGTTTGCAGTCTAGCTGGTAAACAGAACCTAGGCATATAAAGACGAATAAAAATATGAAGAAACATCTACCAAATGTCAAATGAACAGTCTAGCAAAACAAATGCACAAGAAATTTAGTCTAGTCCCAAGGATTGTAGAGAAAACCAGGATTTAAGCTGGGCATTTAATTTTTAAAAAATTGCGACAGGCCTGATGATATTTATAAGAGACAGAAGGGAGGAGGAAGGGAGTGGGAAGACAGAGGGAGACAGAGAGAGAGAGAGAGCTACGTGGAATGTTAGCTTGGGGCTAGATTGTAGATGGCCTTGAAATTCAGGGATGAAGCCCTGACCTCTGTCCTGTAGTATGGGCAACGGAGAGCTCCTTCCTTGAGTTTTCAAACTTGGAGGGGCACGTGAAAAGTCATCTTCCAAAAAGGTTGACTTGGAGAAATACTTCTAAGATGGCTTAATGAGAATAGAAAGAGATTCTGAAGAGAAAGATTTTTTGGAATAAAGAACAAAAGTAAGCGACTTATTTCTTTTTCTTCTGAGATAAGAAATAGAGATTGAGGTAGAGAAAGTAACAAAGATCAAAGTAGGAAAAGTGCAAAGGCTATTTCTCAGGTTGAGAGGAGATAAGATGAGGATGCGGCCCCTTCTTCCTCAGTGAAGTAAAAGACAGAGCCACTGGTAAGTGAGAATGCTGGAAAGAAAACCGAGACTTGAGATCCGTGGTGAAGATCTGATACAGCTGCTGTGAGCCGTCTGGTAAGGGGCTCCCATGATGGCCATGAGGCCGGTGTAACTTAGGGGCACAGTTACTGTGAACCTATGGTCATGATCTCCTCCGGTTATTTCTGGCCAGAGGAGAAACAGTTGAGAAGAATCAATATTCTTCAGAGGGTCCAGAGAAAGTTGTAATAGAGGACTGTAGTGTTTTATGAAAATGTACATTAAAATGCCATATCATAGTTTAAAAAGGAAGCAGGGGGGTTAGTCAGAAGGAGGAGGATGTCCTGGAGGTTTGGAAAGAGCTGAGGAACTGGCAGGAAGTATCTGAAAAGGTGGAAGTCCTACGGAAAAGGGCCATGACTTGAGTCATGGGAATGGGGCATTTGACATGCATTACAGGGCTCAAGGGGTGGATGAATGTTTCTCTCTGCATCCCTCATAAATGGTCTAAAATCTCTTTTTTAAAAAGATATGCGCTGAAAAATATATTTCAGAGCAAAAATTGGTCTGGTAATTCAAAGGAGAAGCCTGAAGAATGAGGAAAGGTGAGACTGGAGAGTAAGGATTCTTTAGAAGATGTACTTTAAAGGAAGGCCCAACATAAGAGGGATTTTCTGAAAAGTACTCAGAGATTTTGTCCCTTGGGGGTGTGAGGGACACAGACTGCGTGGTGATGCACGTCTGTCTAGCACAGTGACAGAGCAGCAGAGAACGGTGCAGGGGGGACCACTGCTCTTCTGAGCTTGCAAGACTAAGGTCTGCAAGTGCTTACTGAGGACAAAGGACGACCCGTGAAAGAGCAGACTCCGGTTGTCTAGAAAGGCGTCCAACCACAGAGGACAGCCTAGTGGGAACGAGGGGATACGGATCAAAGAGGAGGAAAGAAACTTAAGTTCTGAAAGTGAGTTATAAGCAACCCACAGGAGAAAGCATCTCTCACATCAAGGGAACTGCTGGTAGGAAAACTCTAGCAATGACAGACAGCTAAAACCCACAAGGGAAGCAGGGACAAGAGGCAAGTTCCAGTCAGGAGGCCCTTCCAAACTACAGACTTCCCAGTTTGAAGAAGACCTAAGATGGTCAGAGGAGAAGCTTTGAACTGGGTGAGAGACTAAGCTGGGCAACATTTTTGATATAATTTTTAAAAGGCTATTAATACCTCAGGGAGAGTGAAAAAAAAAATCCCCATAGGATATGCCCTAGAGTCATTTGAGAAAAGATCCAACAGAGCTTGTTTAAAGTCACGGGGCTGAAAGAGTTAAGTTGCTTTCTATTTGCATCTTGAGTTCAGGAAAAATATTTACCTTATATCTGAATAAAAATGGAAGACTGGACTTTTAAAAATAGGAATCTGGATAGCCCTTAAAGCATTTCCTATAGAGAAAGACCAATTCCACTGTCTCCTTTTGTACTCTTTATTTAAAATTAATTTGAAGGGTTTTTGTTACAAAGTGTCAATTTCAGACTGCAGGATTTTTTTTCAAATTGCTATGAGGAGAAAAAATAAAAAGGAACTAACTAATAATAGTTGGCCGCATTGGGGAAGTAAGTTCCTATGTTTGAGAAGCTTTTTACTGATAAAGGAGCACAAATATACTTAATAAATATAGTGTCGTGTTTCCCAATGCTGCTTTCATTAACTCAGGGGAAAAAGAGGAAGAGGTGAGAAAGCAGAAAAGAAGAAAAATGTGGAGACTTGGAAACAAATCATGAAGACAGAAGGTTTACCTTAGGCACAAGTTAGATTCATGGGCAGCAGACTTGGGAGCGCTCCAGCAGACATGGAAGACAAGGCTACACTTAATATAGTCTTCACGCTGTAAACTGGTTAAAGCTTCCACACTGTCGCTAATGTCTCAGGGAAAAGGCAGAGAAATGTCTAAGTTATACAGCAGTCTGCCTGCTTGTGAAAGAGAAAAGAATGCTTTCTAAAAATATTTACTTGATTCACAATCTTAAAATGGCTTAAAGTGGGGAAAAATTAGTGGTAAGTGAACTAATGACTGGATCCTGGAATAAATGTTAAATTGAGTTATTAAATAATAACGTTTTGTTGCTAATATATGCTGAAACTGTGGCATTAGAGTAAGAAAATAATGCTTAAATACCTTACATTTATTACTTGCTTTAAGCTCCCTATACATCTGTGCTTTGATTCACAAATATCTGGTAATCTAAATTCAGAAATCTGATTTTAGAAACAGAATTTACAGAATACTACTTGCCTTTAAAAGTTAAGAAAAAAGTTCAGTCCCTCAGGATCACAGAAGTGAACTAATAAAAATGCTCTGATGCAGCTTGAACTTTTCAAAGTGATTCTTAAAAATTTTAACCTCTGTGAGCATACTTTAAAGAGTTTTCAAACCAGTGAAGCAGATAATCATTTGTAGGCATTATGGAAGGTACAGTTAACAAAAAAACCAACGAAACTGCAGTGAAGATATATCACTACAACATAAACCTTTAAGAAACCTTCAGAGAAAACATTAAAATAGATTGTATCTTAGGTGACCAGAGTTTAAATTTAGCATATGAATATATTTCAAAAGGAAAAAGAGAACAATACATTAAGGCTAAAACAACTTGTAGAAGTCAGAGACCACAAAAGAACTTAGCCAGCTGAGCTAGGTCACAGGTGGGAAAACAGTAGAGTAAATATAGTTAAATATATGAATCTTTATCTGTCAAAGAGGAGGTAAACATGTTTTAACTTTTTATAGGTGAAGTAATCATTTCATACTATTTGATGAACAAAGAACCCAAATAAGTCTAAATTGCATTATAATTTGTATTTGATCCACTGACAAACAGGGTATTGTTTTTGAGTAAGAGGAATTTTTACTGCAGAAGAATGCGGATATTGAGGAAAGCGTACAAAATCTTCCAGTTTGTACACAAAGTGGCTGACACTGCATGAATCAGAATACTCTTAAACTATCTTTGCAAAGAGTTTGAATGTGGTTGGTTTTAGTTTCACAATAAAGGTTTTCAGACTTCACGACTCATGACATTAAGAAGAAATATTTGACTCAGCTAAACTACAGGGCTTAGTGCCTAATAAAAAATTCACTTTTAGATCTCTTTCCCTTACCCTCCCTCCAAGTATGACAGATTAGATTCTGCTGGCTCTATATAAATCATCCATATTGTCAAGTGGCAACTTTCTTAACACAGATACTTATTTCATTGAATTTTATGAAGAAAAAGCCTTGAGGAGTTACAGTTTATCTTCCACACCTTTACAGTATGACCATCTTTAATCAATTTGTTTGTTTTAAGAATAACCTCCAGGTTCTATGCCCTTAACTTGTTAGAAAGAACAAAACAGATCCTCCTTAACAACAAAGGTACTTTTCCTTTTCCTATTAGCAGTAGTGTTTATTTATGAAAGAAAAATTATCTCAGTGTCTACATTATGAAAATCTACAATGGCTTCAGGACAAAATCTAATTGAGAATCTCTTGCAACAAAGAAATAGAAAATACTTATTTCAATATATGTACAAAAGCAAGTTTCCAACATAGGCAGATGTGGGTTTGAATCTCTCTTATACCACTTATTAGCTGTGTAATCCTTAAATTCTTTAAACTTCATTGTTTAAGCTGCAGCAACGAGATAAAAAGCAGTAACTACCTTACAGACCGTGGTGAGAATTAAATGGGATTATACGTTTTGAGTGCTTAGATAATGCTAGGCACATAGAGGTGCTCGATAAATGTTAATTGCTGTTATTACTACTATGGCACTTTCTTATTTTAAAATTGTTCATTTTTTGACCCAGCAGTTACAATGAGAGTATACGTATGCAAAGAAGTATTGCACAGTACTTTAAAAATGAAAAATTATTCTGTATACAATTATGTGGAAAAGGCCATTGAAACAGAATGTATATGATTGCAATTTTTAATTAAAAATTTGTTTAATTAACATATAATATTATAGTTTCAGATGTACCACATAGTGATTAGACATTTATATAATTTACAAAATGATCACCTCAATAAGTCTAGTACCAACATGACACCAAACGTTCATGACTGTTTTTATAACTGGCAGTTAGTACTTCTTAATCTGTTCACTTATTTCACCCAGACCCGCAACCCCCAACCCCCTGGTAACCATCAGTTTATTCTCTGTATCTGTGAGTTTGTTTGTTTTGTTTGTTCATTTGTTTTTTACATTCCACATATAAGTATAATCATATGGTACTTATATCTTTCTTTGCCTGACTTATTTCACTTAGCGTAATTCCCTCTAGGTCATCCATGTTGTTGCAAATGACAAGATTTCATTCTTCTTTTATGGTTGAAAATATTCCACTGTATATATGTACTACCTCTTCCTTATCTATTTGTCTATCCGTGGACACTTAAGTTCCTTCCATATTTTGGCTGTTGTAAGTAACACTGCAATGAACATAGGGGTGCATATATCTTTTTGATTTAGTGTTTTGGATTTCTTTGAATACCTGTAAGTAGAACTGGTGGGTCATATGGTAGTTCTATTTTAATTTTTTGAGGGAACTGCACAGTATTTTCCATAGTGGCTACACTAATATGTGTTACAACCAACACTGCATTAGCATTTCCTTTTCCCCACATCTTCACCAGCATCTGTTGTTTGTTGATTTACTGATGATAGCCACTTTGACAGGTGTGAGGTGATCTCATTGTGGTTTTAATTTGCATTTCCCTTATGATTAGTGATGTTGAGCATCTTTTCATGTGTCTATTAGCCATCTGCATGTCTCCTTTAGAGAAGTGTCTATTCAGGTCCTCTGCCCATTTTTTAATTGGATATCTTTTTGGTGTTAAGTTTTATGAGTTCATAAAATTTTGGATATTAACCCCTTAACAGATATATCACTGGTGAATATCTTCTCCCATTCAACAGGTTGCTTTCTTCATTTTGTTGATGGTTTACTTTGCTTAATATGATTGCAATTCTTAAAGAGTAGGTTGTAGTAAAATATACTACCAAATATAAGCAAAAATGTAATACCTTTAGATGCTATAATTGCTGGTAATTTTAAACATTTAAATTTTATGAATTTTCTAAATATTCTACAATGACCATGTATTAAATTTATAAAAAATTTAAACACACACATACAACATATGTAACTTATTTTTCTGACTCCAAGTTTCTCTAGAGAGGAAGAGTCAGAGAAAAGGAGTAAAAGAGTGAGAGGCACATCTTTTTTTAAAGCAAGGTTTTACACATATATTATTAGTTCTGTTATATTAAAAAACTAATATTTTGAATTATTATTTTCTAGCTTTAAAATTAAACAAAAGTTAGAGATTGACACCTTCATTTTAGCACATTTAATCATATCTCCAGAATAATATTTCACTTGGAGAACAGTTGATATGTATTCTCCTACTTAAATAAGTACTACACTTTATAGTAAAAGGAGACCATTAGATAATGGGAACGGCCAACTAGAACTTATTGGTAAACTTATCACTATATTATGGCTCAGTTAGACCAAAGGATAATATTCGAAACGGCAGAAAGCCTCTCTCTTGGTGAACATTAATTCAGAGAAAGTAGATGGGTCATTACATCTAAATCCCAAGTTTTCCTGTAGCAAAACTGTGTGGCAATGAGCTCTGGGTATGGATGTTGAGACCTGCAGAGTGAGAAAAGCAGACTGTGAAAACAAGCTGAAGAAGCCTATCAAAAAGACCGAGGCATGGTCTGCTAAGATAAGAAGGGGGAAACCAGGAGAGAAGAGCTTCACTAAAGGAAAGAAAGGAGTTTGTAAAAAGTAGGAAGTTACCAACTGTGTCAACTACCACAAAGAAGCAGCAAAAGATGAGGCAGAATCACTAAGGAAGATTCTTGATGGGGACAAACTGAATACAGCTCAGGGAATATCCTCAAGATGTTGCTGGGCAATTCCAGGACTCAGAAAGAAGAACGGGCACATGGTATGTTAGTAATCACGGGATGCTGTCGGACTGAACCTAAATCCGGTGTCATCCGTTCTCCTTGAACCTGCCTCTGGGGTTGAAAGACAGTCCTGTTACAGAACAGCAAAATCTGAATACTGCATTTAGAGACAAAAGTACCATATATGTAAGGAATGTAAAAGAGAGTAGGGTCTAAGCAGTAGTTCTTAAATTTGAATAACCATAATCATCACCCATGGTGTTTATGAAAATGCTGATTCCTGAGCACCATTCCAGAAATACTGGTTCTGGTTTAGCGGGTTTGAATGGGGCCTTCCAAACACATGTTTACTGTACTTTAGATGATCCTGGTGCAGGTGGTTTGGGTTGTGGACTACATTTTGAGGAGAAATCATAGGCATTTGGGCTGTGTGAATTGACAAATGATGATAATTATAAATCATGGTGTAAATCAGAAGATTAATTTTTTGATACATGATGCACAAAAAGGAATTAAGTGACATTCACCTAACCTATTAAAGTGAGTTAAAGGTAGTTCCTAGGGCTCTGTCACAATGAAAACTGAAACTAAGAATTTAATATTGAGCAGGACTGGGCTATGCTAGGGCCATAAGGCAGTGAAGGATACTAGTCTTGTAACTTGCCTTCTTCAGCATTTTACCAGTGGAAAATACATTAAAAACAGTAAACAGGAAATTCCCAGAGATACTCATTTTTTAAAGCAACATGAAGGTAAACAAATTTGTATGCTATGATTAAGGAAGTACAGTTATCCCTTAGTATCTCTGGTAGATTGGTTTCAGAACACCCGGGGGTACCAAAATCCTCAGACTGTTAAGCCCTTAGTCAGCCCTCCAAATCTCCAAGTGCTGCATCCCTAGATTTAACCAACTGTGATTCTCAGTTGGTCGAATCCTTGGTTGTGAAATCCGTGGTACAGAGGGCTGACTGTGATTTCCTCCAATGGGAATCGGGAGCAGGTCACAGAAAGGGAGAGAGAATGGGTGTAAAAATAGAGTTCTGGAGAATTTACGTGTATAAATCATTGCCCTTTCCCCCATACATATAAAGGACATGTTGAGATATTATCTTTCTAAAAGAAAGGCATTAGTGGCATCTGAGAATGAGTATAATTTCCTTAAGAATGAGGCCTTCTCTTGGCAAAAATGCTGTAAGACATATTGAAGGCACATAATAACATTATGAAATTCTAAATGTGTTTATATAGTGTGCCCTAAACGTTAATACCCTTCATTTCTATACTCTGTAGTGAATGTGAACTGCTAGCCCAGAGTTTCTCACATTTCCATCCTTAAAAGTATTCCAACATTTACACAATAAAAGGATGAGTTTCTGATATATGCCTGCTCTCTAAAAGACATTTGTTAGGCTTGATGAATCATTTATTATCAAAAACTGCATACACCTTGACAAAGTGGGCACATAAATTATCTTACATCTGGTTTCAGTGTTGGTTACTTTTAAATTATTTTGTTTTTACTTTTTATCCTTATTTTAGTTTCAAGTTTATAGTTTTAATGACCTTGACAAAGAAATAATACCCCTACACAATGTGGAGAAAATTTCTTGAATATTTCCTAACCTATTAACACAACATGTCTTCAGTTAAAGACAGGTTTCCCTTTTGTGCACATATCAGTTCTACCTTCCTATTATTCAGTACTTGGTGGGGCCATTGGTTTAAATATGAAAGTAAACCTTTACTTTCCAAATATAATGCTAAAATAAAAGCATTAATGTACAATCTGTGTGATTCACAGAGGACCATGACTGTATACTTAATGTGAAATAGTCATTGCCATCAATATAGAAATACCAACTTTTTGCTAATGATATATAATAAATTTAGCAAAAATACCTTATGTAATACTATAGAATTTTAAAAGTCCAGAGAGCCATAGGTACCTTAGTTTTTAAGTACCTTAAAACAGGTTAATTATAAAAATACTTTTCCTTGCCTCTTAACTCTAGCAGGAAATTAAAATGAATAGCCTTTTTTTGTGAATAAAGAAATTAGACATGACCTTACTGTCGCGTGAAGCGCGAGAGATAAGGTTTTTACCTGACATGTGTGGAGACAAAAAATAAAACACAGAGAATTGCTCTTCGGGTTACTTTTTTAAAAAAACATTTTTTACATTTAAAGATCAGAACATTATCACTAAATTTGAACTTTCTGTGATTAAAAAGAGATGCCATTTACTGAGTATCTCCATTATTCCCAGTTATTGCCATTAAACTTTTCACAAATGAGGAACCTAAAGCTCACTAAAGTGAAGCAACTTGCTGAAGGTCACCAGCACTGTAAATAGTTAATATATGAACCCAATTTATATCTCTTGAAAGCTCATAAAGCTATTTTCTCTACATCATATTGCATACTTTGACTTTCTGAATATTTTAAATTATTCTATTTTCTTACTCAACAATGCCTCAAATTATAAGAAACTCCATAAATTTAATGACACATCTTTATGGAAAAAGATATTATCACTTAAAGATATAAACTGCATATAGATACACATCTGAATTTCAGAAATGTCAAAAAATAAATGTCACACTGTAAGTAATATGACATAACCTACTCTCCCTATGTCCCCTAACCCTAATCTATAATTTCTAATTTTGGTAAGGGTTCCATTAGAACATCAAGATTAGAATGCTTAAATATATTTAATTTCAAAATTCAGTTCTGTTAACTATCAGAGTTTATTCTTTGAATTTTCTAGCTCAGATTTGAAGAAGTCTGTCTTAATTGTAGGCAGAAAGGTACTGCTTAAACCACAGTATGTAGGTTAAAAAGACAATTTTTAACAGATAAGTAATTCTACAAAATGATGAAATAAACGAAATGTTTAATAAGTTAGAAGGAATAAACTAACTGTATCTACATCTAGAATACATGAAATCACAAATAATCGGTGTGACTCTCACAGCGCTGAGAGTGGACTAGCTTAGTTCGACCAGGACCATCTTTTTTGCAATGAACTATGTCTCTGATGCACACACAACAGACAAATACTGGAAGAACAAGTTCATGCAATTCATACATTCTACATTCCTTCTGAATTTACACATCACTATATTATAAAACCCAATTTTAATAATTCAAATACTAGGTTAATCAGGTAAAAACATTCTTATTAACTTTTTATAAGTGGTAATGAAATGTCTTTCAGCTTTACCATGGTCTTAGCAGTGGACTTTTTCCCTCCAAAATGATAAAAAATAAAACCATAAAAAAGTTTAAAAACTAAAGGAAAATACGAAGTTGGTGAGTTTTGAAAGACAACCCTACGTGTGGCACCCTACTGCACTTTGATTAATTATCTCCATTATGATTTCGTTTCTCATCGCATATGGCATTCCACAGCATGCATGTAAATGCAGAGGCCCACATGCCGTCTGAATTAGAAAATGGCTTGGTCTTTCCAGTTTGTAGTAAGTGTAACTTAAAAAGCAATTTTGTTTCTCAATTTTGCATATTATTAATATAGAACACATCTGTCTAATTTTAGAGGTTCCAATCATTTTCTTTCTCTGTGAATATGATGCTGAAATATATAGAATATATGTCATAAACATTGATAAATTTTACCTAGAGGAAAGAAATCAAATTTTTGAAAAGATTCTTAAGGAATACCTGACCATAACTTACTAGAGTAAATCAATATGCTTAATGCATATTATTACACAGTCCCCATGAAAACTACCTTAGGTTACAGAACTAAACAGATCAGCATAGATTCTAATTCTATTATAAAGAATAACCATAAACAGTCATGGTTTTGCTGAAAAGTGTTACTTGATAAAAATACTACCTAGGGACAGGTTTCAGAAACATGTCTAGGACAATCAGGTAAGCAGCCTCTCTGGGCAGGCAATCTTGACAATAAATAATAAGTTCAGTACATAAAAGTTCAGTTTAAACAAATAACATACTCTAAAAAAAGCACAGTGGAATTGTTTATGGCTATTACTTTTTATTGAATTCACAAATCATCGTTGCCTGTCTGAAAGTATGGCACGCCATTAGAAACTACAGGAGTAAAAAACACACAATTTTGCCTGCCAGGGAAAATGCTAGAGTAACTGCCTACATGTTGAAGTTGGACTGGGATGAGGTAGAAGATCAACTGGAAGTTTGTGGGCTTTATCACACACACTATCTAAGAGGAAATCTAAAGATTAAATATTAAACTATAGCCATCATCAAGGGTAAGCATCCCATAGTTTTAATTCTCAGACAGGTTCGTTGTGTGGGATTCTAATGTAGGGTACTGTACACAAGTTTTCTCCAGATTTGTACATACCTGTATCAGTAAAAAGCAAATCAGCACTCATTAAAGCTAACTACAGCACGCTGTGGTAAGCTCTACTGCTTGTCACACAAGTGCTAGAAGAGTACTGAGTTAAGACAGTTAAGTGGTATAAATTTTACCCGAAAATGACTTCTCTGTCAACCGTGTTAAATTCAAAGATTTAAAATTTAAACTAATGTCAGATAAAACCCAAGAAGCCCAATGAATAATTAAAATATTAAAAAGTCCTTTTTTATGAGTCAGTTATGTGCTCCAAATTTAAAAGAACCTTAAAGAATAACTCATTTTACTTTTATATTTATCATAAATCTTCATGATACATAAAATTCAGACATCCAATTTCTAGTATTTCCAGGTTCAATTAAATGTTCTTGCTTAATGTATTGTGGCAAGACACTCCTTGGAGAGACTCTTCTGATCCATTATTAAAAAGGCAAAATTCTCAATGACTATCTTACTTGAAAATATTGCTTCAACATAAGTATATTGGTTATAGAATTCTAGTTACTCAATACAGAAAATTTGGAAAATAAAATTTAGAAATATCTTACTTCCCCCTACTCAAGGATTTTAATACAATGATTATTGAAAAATACCACTTTTTTCAGTTGGCATTTGCAGTTCCACAAAAATCTTTCACAGGGATTTAGATGAAATTTCTATGCATGTTTGTGACTTAAAAAGAGTAGTATACTAGAAAAATCAAGTACAAGGAAACCACGTGGAGGTCTCCAAGCTATGGACAGCTCATCTAGTACTAGTCAGACAACGACCTGTCACGTTTACTCCGTGTTTTTCATATAACAGAGCTCCAACACGGATGAAAAGCTGCCATCGCAATCGGCACAGTCACTGTAAAATGTATGATGTATATTTAAATTTCAGTGGCACTTGTGCATGTAGATGACTTGGATGAAGCACCTTTAAGATAAATACTTATACGCGTTCATTAACTAAGTCCAAATAAGTTGTCTTCGTGCTGGGTGTCTCAGCAGATGGAAGTTATTGCGATCTCTGTCAAGTGCACCCTAGAAAGAGACCGAACAGTGAACTGTGCCCTGTATTTTAAAAATACAATATTAAGTCTACTTTATATTTTATATGTAAGCATATACATCATAATTTTTAAGTGTCAGTTAAAGTTTGGCTTGGGTTATATGTATTGTGTATTTGTTTTAAAATTCTAAAAAAGTTTGTTTTTAGCTTGAAAACTTTAATAACTGAAGAACTCATACAATATATAAAACAGTGGATCTTATTCCTGACAGTTCATTAAAAGGATTTGAAGAGCTTGTAAAAAATATAAACATCCATCCTCACTCCCTCTCTCTTTCCTGCCTGCACATTTCAGTTTAAAGCCACCAGGTTATGGTAAGCAAAGTAAGTATCCATGTGGTGTGGGCGTAAAAGGTGAGAGAGATGAGTTTTATATCAGGAGATTAATCATGTAAAAATATAAAGGATAATAGGAGCCAGTTTTCTGTCAGTGAATTACAAATATGGACAGGAGAAAAACTAGAATGGTTTATAATACCAATAAACACATGGAAACATAGATATAAATGTATATGTGTATAAATTTACATGCAGGCATACCTTGGAGATATTTTAGGTTTGGTTCAAGATAACCACAATAAAGAGAATATGGCAATAAAGCACATCATGCAAATGTTTTGGTTTCCTAGTCCATATAAAAGTTGTGCTTACACTATACTGTATTTTTTTAAGTGTGCAGTATCATATGTCTAAACATACAATGTATATACACACATACCTTACCAAAATGTGACACAGATACAAAGTGAGCAAATGCTACTGAAAGATGGTGCTGATAGACTTGCTCAATGTAGGGCTGCCACAAGCCTTCATTTGTAAAAAACCCAGTATCTCTAAAGTGCAATAAAATTAAGTGCAATAAAATGAGGTGTGCCTATACATGCATCTAGTCCTTGGCATTGTCACTGAGAAGATCTAGTAGGAGCAACGTCCCAGTAACAATGAGCACATCTAGTACCAATATCTTGGTTTCTAAATACCATTCTCCACTAAAAGGAACCAGAGCTCCTTGAATAAACAGCTGGTCCCAGGAATAGGATAATGGAAAGTACATGTTGAGCCAGGAACGTTTTTAGTAAGAAAATAATTCAAAGATTGCTGATCATGTCAAAAGAACACAGATGCCAATTTGAAGTGGCAGAAGCCAGCCCAAAGTGGCTTCCGTTAACCACATTTGGGACAACTTGAAAATCAAAATAAATAATGATAATAACCAGTATAATCCATTGGGAAAAAGCAGAAAATGAAAATTTGATGAGGAATAAGATATTTACATAGTTCCAACTTTCTTCCCCTCACAAATTACCTATTAATTAGAAAGGGGAAGAGAATAGGAAGACTTTCATTTAATTCCTAATTTGAGAAATTAAAGTTAACATCACTATCTATGGCTCAAATAAAGATCACGTGTCACCCGATAGAAAGTATAAAATGAACCTAAAAACAAGAAAAGGCCAGAAAAACACAAAGTGAAAGAACTTTTACAAAATAACTATCCTGTAATCTTCAAAAGTGGATAATAAAAGTGCAAGATAATAAAAGTCAAAAAATGACAAAAACTAGTGACTACAGCCCTGGTGGTGTGGCTCAGTGGACTGAGTGCCGGCCTGCGAACCAAAGGGTTGCTGGTTTGATTCCCAGTTGGGGCACATGCCTGGGTTCAAGTCCCCAGTAGGGGGCGTGCGAGGGGCAACCAGACATTGATGTTTCTCTCTCTCTCTTTCTCCCTCCCTTCCCCTTTCTCTAAAAATAAATACATAAAATCTTTTTTAAGAAAACCAGAAACTACAGAAACATGAAAATTAAATGCAGCAAGTGATCCTGTACTGGCTTCTTTTGCCATAAAGGACATTACTGGACAAATGGCAAAAGTTGAATAGGGTCTGAAATTTAGATAGTAAGAATGTATTAACATTAACTTCCTGATTTTGGGGGTGTTATATTTTGGAAGTGTGGGAGGATGTAAAAACACTAACAGTTACAAAGCAGAAGTTACAAATACACTCTCTGAAATATTACTCAAGTAGCAGTATAGAAGTATGGTCTTCAAATACTTTTGTTGATATATCCCAATACTAAAAATATTTAAGTATGCACCTTTTCATAAGTGTGTATATGTAAAGTTATATACTTGTCTTATAGCATGAACATATTGTTCACATTATAAAACAGACTCAGACATAGAAATTAAAATGGTATATAACACAGGACTATGTTGATCTTAATCAGTCATCTTGTCTACCTCCTGTGATGCAAATACTTCATTTGGAGCCCTCTAGTGAAGGGAATGGATAAAAGGGGAGATGAGTCCAGTACACCTATTTAGATAGCTTGTAAAATAGAAGGAACTGATAGAATGAGAAAAAAGTGAGGCACTGAATTCAGTTGGTAGGAGTAGACAAAAGGAGCTAAGAGCAGACTGGAGAAACATTTAAGGGAGAAAACTGTTACAGGACTCAGGAAATGATGTTCTGTATGGAACAAGGATGGGGAAGGCTTGAAGATGATTCCAGGTATTTGGCTTGGGTGAACTGATGGTAGTACAGATGGAACAAATAAGAGATGGGTGAGGTGGAAGAGGAAGAATAAAATACATTGTTTTTCCAGGCATATAGCATTCACTGCCAATAGTATTTTCACAACATGGTGAAGAGCAAGAAAGACATAATGCATGTTGATAGGAAGCAATGAACTAGTAGCTCCATTGAAAATAGACATAGTTCACTGTCTGGATAGCTGCTGCCTGAATCAAATGTCTTCAAAGCATAGCGTATGGGAGAAGGTATGTTTTGTGCATGTGGATTCTCAGGTGTTGGTATGTGTGCAGATTTGTGTCTCCATGTGTACACATGTAACAGTATATATGCATCCATGTAGCTGGTCATTTTTCATGGAAACTAAAGTGACTACCTAGGTTTATGAAGTGTTGATAAGATACAGAAAGTCTTATGCCATATTCATGGGATTGGATATAATAAAAATTCATTCTATATACAAACATTGAATCATTATGTCGTACACATGAGAGGAATATAATGTTATAGTCAATTATCTCTCACTTAAAAAAAGCCATTCTACTTTTAGGTGTATTGTTATTAAATTTATTTTATTAGAACTACACTTAGACGTATTTTATCTTTCATGTGCTAAAACTTAAAATTATATATTTAGATATGATGGGTCTTCGTACACTTTTGTGGAATTTCTGTAAAAGTAATAAGCATAATCAGTGACATAATGACATAAAGCCCACAGCAAAAAGCCTATTACTTGAAAGACAAAGTCATGTATAAATCTATTATGCTGCTGAGAGGATACATGGCAATATTTTTTTGAGTTTCCCTCAGTGTGTAAAGTTTGGAGAGAATGTTAACAGGTAAATAATGTTTAAAGTACAATGCATTTTCAAACACATACTAAACTATATACCCTCACCTTGTATTATTTAAATTTTAAGCTTAATAAATTATTTCCTATTAGGAAGTAATATTTTTATACTAAAAGTTAACACTTCTTAGACTTAATAATCCTGACTACCACAGTGAAAGGAAGTTAGATATGTATTTTATGGCTACAACAATTTTACACTCACTTCCCTACACCTAAAGTTATTGGCAACTAATTCACTTCCTTTCTCTGGCAGTAACTACTTTCTGCCTCAACTTTTCATGACATTAAAGTACGTGAACATGGCAAGTGTACCCAGTATTACCTAACAAATAACATTCCACCGAAGCAAAGACAGAAAAATAAAGGACAAATTATATTAACTTGCCTTCTGGGTTTCTCTGAGGCCCCAAGATGACACTAATTTTCCAGACTCAGATATTAATAATCAACTGCTTTTCCAATTGAATGGCTTCTGGGGTAGTGCACTGACTTACACAGCATGACACTGTCTGCTAATGCTTTCTTGTCGGGGCCCAAACTAGCAAGCATCTTCAAGAGAAAATGTAAACAGAAATACACTACCTGCTGGTCAGGAATGGAAGTCTTCAAAAGCAGGGAAAACAGAGTTGATATAACACAAATATTCAAGAATATGAACTGTCTCCTTAACTTGCAGTTTAACTGTTATATTGAACTTACTTTTTCACTGGAAAAAAGTGTAAGCCTATAATAGTCATGTTGGTATGATAAACATACAAATCCATTTCAGTGCTGTTGTTCTTACAGTGAACTATGACATTCCAAAAATCAGATACCACCTTTGGATGAAATTTCAAAATGTTGGTTGATTTTAGCTATTCAATCACCAGTCAAACAGAGTATAGCAAATACAATGCAAGTTTTCTAACAATGTGCCATTCTAATGGATTTCCATTCAGAGTCCAAAGGCCTATTTATTCTCTGGTAGAGAGGAAAAAACAAAAACAAAAAACATCTTACCCTTCTCATGATATACTCCCAAACTACTTGAAATATGTTTCCTTGCATTTTCAATATTCATTAATAAAATTACTACATAACTTAAAGCCACTCTTTGCATTTAATATAATGCTACATATTTATAGTAGTATAGAACCTTTTCAAAAGAATGTATGCAAAAGAACATTTACAAGAGGCAATAAATCCTTTTTCAAAAATTGCTTTCCTAATTTGCTTGTTGAGGGTAAGAGAAAACCATGAACAAAAAATGTACCTAAAATTGTTCTTTATTAAAAAGAGTTCCATAAGATAACTATTTAAAATCTATAGTATGCAACTAATTTTTTTACTCAAATACAATTTCTGGATAGCATTTTTAAATTATGCAATAAAACCTTTTGGTATTAAATATGCTCCCTCTTAAATATGGATCTTAAGAAAATAAATGGAAAATAATTCTTGATATTGTATAGTTTAAAACCTTGGGCAAATGATTTATTTATTATGAAATAAAATGAATACCATGTTCTATTTTAATAATCACTGTACAAGTATTTTAATAATGTGTTATTTTTAAAAACCTTTAAATAGTCCTTTTTCTACATCCAAATGCTCTTCTGAATTTTTTAAATTTAAAAAAAGTTTACAGATTGCCTTTGGGTAAGCAGGAGCAAATCATTTTAACTAATGCTAAAAAGAGTATTTTTGATTCCATGATCATATAGGAATTCAGTATCAATTATAATTTACTCTAGGACAGGTAAAGGCATATAAGTGGCATTTTTAAAAGGATGCCTTGATATCCACATTGTGATACAGTTAATTTCCATTGTCTATTTAAGGAAGAATAATTTAATTAACCCACAGCTGACCAGACTGTCTTAGTTCAAATATATTCAATATTTCTTTCAAATGAATCAGAGTATTAGGAGTCTAACTACTGACTAACATATTTTAAAGAAACACAATAATCTTAAACTTTAGATTTCCACCACTTAAGGTTATAATAATGATATTCAAAAGGTATAACTTCAGTAGTTTATATTGGAGATAAAATATTAAACAACCTTATTAGAAATTTCATCTTTTCTACTTAGCTAAAATAAATATCAGAAATAAATTTTAGAATATAAAAACTAGTTTTCTCAAAAAACAGACCTCATAAACATTCAAAATATACTTATTTATTTAAGATGAGTCCTCTACAAAAATTTTTAGATTTTATTGGTTATTCTTTTAGTTAACATTCATATGTATTACTATATATATCTTTTTCTGGTCAAAACAAATTTCCGTGACTCAAGTCAGAATTTCCCTGCTAGTCTCTATTTCTTAGGTGTGGCAAACTAGCAGAGGTTGCCTTTATTTGGGCTACCACAGTGCTGTTTGATAAGCTATCATAATATAGAGAATACCCAGAACAGCTAAAAAATATTTCATAGAGGAAATTTCTGTAATTTAGTAGAACTGTTTATTCCATAACTTAAGGGCAATAAAATACCCATGGCAATACATTTTTTTAAAGTACATTAGATTAAAATGTTGTTCCTTCATATTCCAATCCCTTTAAAGTTAGGAAGTTGATGGTAGGTATCAAAACAACACGTTTTCTTACAGGCTTTCCCTCTTACCTTAGAAGATGAAGAATCACACTCCTGACATATCCACCCATAGCCTGTTTGTTTAGGAGACTTTTTCAGAGGAGGATCCAGACAGCCAAAATGGTAGCACAGTCTGCATTCATCACACCTGCAAGGTAAACAGATTTATGATATACCTAAATAATATTTTTAAAACCCTCTTTCAAAGACAAATAGCAAACTATTCCACATTTCAACTTTAACACTGTTAATTCTACCATTACCTCATGAGATTATTAAATTAATGTTTATGACAAAAAACAATCTAAACATGAAATCATACTGGTAGGAAAAACAAAATATAACAATAAATTTAACAAAAAATATCACTCAGAACACTTTGAAAATAGAAATGTTAAGAGTATATGACTAAATGTATGTGTAGAGCCATATGTGTTTAAAACTAACACAACAATATCAGCTTTGAACTTCAAGAATTAATCATTTGCCCATTAGATAGCTTAAAAAAAATAGCCAAGATTTGGAAGCAGCCTAAGTGCCCATCAGTAGGTGAATGGATAAAAAAGCTATGGTAAAAAAGCAGTTACACAACGGAAAACTATGCAGCAGTAAAAAAGAAGCAACTCTTACATTTTGCAACAGCATGGATGGACCTGGATAAAATCATGCTAAGTGAAATAAGCCATTCAGTGAAAGAAAAATACCATATGATCTCACTTATATGTGGAATCTAATGAATACAATAAACTAACGAAAAAAACAGGAACAGAAGCTTAGATACAAAAAACAGACTGATAGCGGCCTGAAGGAGGGAGCGAGGTGGGGAGAATAGGATGAAACATGATGAACGGATTAACCAAAGACTATTCATGCACAGCATATGAACATGAGGACAACAATATGAGGATTGGCTAGGGGACGGTAGAGGGTGGGGCTGGGTGGAGGTGGAGAAAAGGAGAAAAAGCGGTGACAACTGTAACAGCATAAACAATGAGAATAAAATTAAAAAACAATGTGATACACATAATTCAAGATTATAACTTTAATTCAATATTGTGATTCTAAAATTTTTAGTGCTCTAAAGAATTCTACAGGCTACATATACAAGTAAATAATCAATTCTACACAATTTATATCTCATCACTTTCTCCAAGTTAATATAGATTATAAATAAATGTTCTATGTTTATTAGCATGCTACTACAATCTATTGCAAATAACAACCATTCTAAGAACTAGAAATTATTTTCTCAACTATAAATTTTCTCAAAATTTACCTGTCACTTTTTCTCAGTGTATCTGGTTTTTCAAAGGACCTCCTAATACATTTAAAATCTTATTAATAAATGTTTTGATAGTATCTTTGCCACCTATGATATACAAAATCTAAGAAAACTATCATACCTATTCTTCGTTTCAGACAATCTCATCCTGCTGACAATGAAGAAAGATCTGTATTATTTCAGTGTCTTATAAAAAGAATTTATCAGTTGGAATAACAACACCAAAATTTAACAACAAATAACAAAGATGTATACATCTTATAGAAAGAATTTTATTCCTCCTTTTCTTTGTACTTTCTTAAAACTAAAAAATACTTTCTAAAAATCAGTTTGTCAAATTCTCCTTAAATATTGTTTCTGTTACTTGATTTAAAACTTTAAAAACTGAGAAATCCACAACTAAGCAACCAAGGGGAAAAATTACAGGACCCACGTTACTTGAATATATACTAATTCCTATTTAATACCCTTTATTGAGAAAAAAGGGGGAAGCAGCTATTATAAACACCCCAAAACAGCTAATTTTTAAAAATCATCACAATAAAGGGGACTAAAAATGTACATTCACACTAAATATTTCATGTAATGCTATAAAACCCAATCTCCTAAAGACCCATTTAGGAATCAAGAGTTTTTTTCAGAAAAGTTAGCAACTTAGCTAAGTTATTGAAGTATAAAGAAGCTTAAAACACAAGTATATGTCATAAGTTTACTCATTTCTTCCTCTACATCTTTCTCCTTATGAACCAAATAACCTTATGTACTTTTCCAAAAATCTTCTTTCAGACTCAAGATATAGAATTGGAAAAAAAATGTTTACTATGATAATTCTAGACATGGAAAAAATAAAATCAAATAAGAATAACAGTACTTTATTTACTGTATCAGTGTTATAAATGAACTATCCAAAATTATATTTAAAAGCAGTTAAAATATTTAAATATCTATGTTCTAACATTAAGAAATAATAGATTAGCCAAAGGTCATATATGCATAATCCATAGACACAGACGACAGTATGGTGATGGCCAGAGGGAAGGGGGGCGAAGGCTGGGAGGAGGTGGGTGGAGGCTGGGTGGAGGTGGGCAAAGGGGGAGAAAAAGGGGACATCTGTAATAGAGTCAACAATCTATCCGAAGGAACCCAAAACACTAAATCGAAAGAATATAAGCACCCCTATGTTCATTGCAGAATCATTTACAATCACCAAGATATGGAATAAGCCCAAGTGTTCATCAATAGATGAGTAGATAAAACTTTGGGACATTTACACATTGGAATTCTGCTTAGCCGTAAAAGAGAAGAAAATTTTACCCTTTGCAACAGTATGGATGGACCTGGAGAACATTATGCTAAGTGAAATAAGCCAGTCAGAGAAAGACAAATACCATTATGATTTCATTCATATGTGAAATCTAATGAACAAACTGAACTAACAAGCAAAACAGAGACAGACTCATAGATGGAGAACAGATGACAGTAGTGGGGTGGGGAGGTTAGGGGTGGAGGGATTGAGCAAAAAAGGAAAAAGGACTCAAGGACATGGACAACAGTGTGGGGATTGCAAGCGTGCGGGGAGGGGAGTGTAAGGGGACTAAATGATAATGGAAAAAAAAACAATAAACCTAAATCAGAAAAAATAAAAATAAAATTAAAAAGACAAAAAGAAATAATAGATGATATGTAGCTAACATCAAATGTAATATAGACTAAATGGCAAGCCCACACAATTTTATGTTCTTTCCTAATGTATTTACCTTTCAATAGTTAAAACTTTAATTACATTAAATATATGGATGGTTATAGGAACCTTCAGAATATAAACATTTCTTCGTTTATGAGAATGTTGAAATTTCTAGATGGTTGAGGGCATATTTCTTCAAGCATGAAAACTAGTGGTTCAATCACATTGGAAAGGGAAATTTGAAAATCACATTCTTTACTTTATCAAGAAAATACATAAAACGTAATTACACTGTCTTTGTCATCTCTGGGTCGTGAGTATGAGTACCAGACGTGCTGTGTGGCCACCAGTGTGCCCGCCTGTTGTGTCTGCAGTGAGTGCCATCCTTGTGCTGCTGGGTTTGAATTCTTACATTCAACTTTTACCGCTTTTCAGAGTCCTCGCTTGCTTGAACAGGGTCAGCCACTGCTTTCTGGCATTGTTAGGGGGTTTGTCTAAGCAGTGTTTTCCCAACAACACTTCGTGATGGATTCACAAACCAGATCACTGACCTTACTAGGCTATGGCAAACTGACAATACAAAGGCATGAAAATGAGAATTTCTACTAAGTACAGGGACTCAATTTTTGGTAAATATAGTCTTTTCTGTTTAACTTCAGGGATTCTGGCAATGTTCCTTACATCCCACAATGCCAATAATCTGGGCTCTTGATAGGTGAAGAGTTATAGTATTAATGTCTCCCTAGTTCATATCAAATTACAACATATTTACTGCATATTTACTTTATAACTGTGTAATAATAATTTGCAAATTAAGATTTATAGTATATAATTCAAGTCAAACACCAGAATGAATATACAGGAGAATTTTAATTCATTATTTTTTACCTTCTTCTACACAGGTGATCCTTGTTGGGATATCTATGAATTTCCAGCTATTAGACTAAGAACAAGTTTGTTACATTGATACAGTCCCAGTTTGTAAATGATTTCAATTAACTGTAAAATCAAGTTATCTTTCAGCTCAAGAATAAATGGGAAAGGGAAAAGAGAGGTTTTATATGCTAGATTTGTTAGAAGATGATGTTGAAGTACATTCCACTGAGCAATGACCCAATCCTGGCTGATCCCTTCAGTTGTGGCACATTTGAGAATGGCTCAGTCTGCGTGTGGAACTCGACTGCACTTGTGACGGTTTCCAGAGGAAAGGAGGCTGCTGGTCAGAACTACGGGTGATGTGGGAGCTCTCTCGACTCAGAGCTCACTCACCAGTAAATCAGACTGCAATTCCAAGACTAAATAACAAAGAGGAGTAGCTGATACAATTAAGAACTGCCAAAATTCAGGAGAGAAAAACAAAAGAAATATCTCTATCTTGAAATCACTAGCTCTATTAATAACAAATATACTAAGATAAGCTCTTTAAAGAAATGACTAAAATTGTTTCCTTCTGGAAAAATGTGTGCTTGTTTCTATACTAGAACATTGAACTGAAGACATATTTATGTGCTAGTAACAAAAATATCCTGAATGACACAGCGAACTTGAGCAGAATTTGCAAAAATTAATATAGCATAGATAAACATACGAGATACCATTAAGAGTACTAGAAATTGAAGAACAAGGTAAATAGTAAAAATAGTGGATTACTTATTTCATGTACACACACACCATTTTGTAAACTTTAGCAAATTCTGTCAGAACAAATTCTGGACATGTTACAAATTTATATCATTTTTAAAAACTCAAAAATCAGCAACTCATAAAGATCTGCAATCATTCTGCTACCTAAAAAAAAATTGAGTTTGAAATAGTTAATGACCAAATTATTTTTGTTGGTCCCTACCTCTACTTCTTCCATATACTTGGAAGCATAATGATAGTACATATTTAATTTATCAAAATAAATAGTGAATAAAATGTTTTTAAAATCTTCTGCAAAAGAAGTCATTGACCCACAAAAGCAGTGACACAGCACAATATACTTTATTAAATAATGCAAATGTCTATGTAATAAAAACAGACTGTTATAACATACTAGTAGTACATATGTTAAATAGGAAGGAAAGGTCTTAAAATATTGAGAGCATATAAAACTAACCTGTAAAGAAACACTATGAAATTTTTAATAAAATGCAAACTGGATGCTTAAAGAAGTATTTTTTAAACATCTAATAAATACTGTCCACATTAACACTATCGGGCACTCTAAAATTACAATTTAAATGAAATTAAATGAGTCTCATTTATAAAAGGAAAACTGACTGTTTAAATGGATTTTTACTAAATACAATTTCCTAGGCATCAGATTAATAATGGATACAGATGTAAATAATAAAGTAGCTGTGTAAACTCTTTTACACATTGATTTAACAAAATGCAGTGAGCAAATAAACATGGTTCTATATGTATTTAAAATGCTTACTTAGCCTATAGCACCCTAGACAAAGAAGATGACAAAAATGATTTATGTTCGTATGTCCATGATCCATAACAAGCAGCCATGTTTATCTGATTGCTGAGAATATACATACAAGTAAAAAAGAAACAATTGATATATTTCCTTTTGTGCCCAAGAGACAGGCTAAACACCAGTGTTCCAAAGATTTAACTCCTCTAATGTCCAATTGATAATTTCACTAGGAGAGCACAGTAACTACTTTTTAAACTAACAGGAACAATTAAGTGCACCTCCTATGCATTTACTTTGTGCCCAGATGTTAAGCTAAACTTCAGGAAGAAGAGCTATCCCCAACGTGGGATTTGGAAAGGAAGGTACATTTTTTATGATCAAGTTGATTCATAATCATCCTGTTTTTTCTGTCCATGAAACATTTATTTAGATCCCTTGAAGTCCATATTGAGACAAATAAAATACTGGCTCTAACATACATGCTATTATATTGGTTCACTTTAAAGAAAACCCTAAACATCAGGAGAATTCATGGATTGCATTTTCCTATTTTTCCATCATTTCCATGTAAAAATTCTCTACAGGAAAGATCAAAAGAATTGGTCTTGAATTTTAACATTACTTAAATAAAATCTCACTAGCAGCTTGAACATTACACAAATCTATTAACCGGTAGTGATTGATTCTTTCATTGAACAGTAGCCAAATATTTCAGTTACTCATTTCAAAAGGAGAAAGTGTAGGCCTGTGGCCCATGAGTTAAATCACTTTTAACAGAATACAAACATGCACAAAATTCTGCAATCTACCAATATTCAAATAACAGTTAATATCAATAAAGACATATTTTATTCCCCATATTTTACAACAATTTTAGTGTAAACCACTTATATAATCATTTTCTTAACAGAGTACTAGAAAATGTCTTTATCGTATTTCACAAACGTAAGACCAATGTGGAAGTGTTCAACATACGGTCGTTCATGCCACTTTAGACTTTTATCACAGCCAGTAATGTGTGGTAAGGAAGACAAATATACCCTTTATACATGAAATTGTATTAATTATATCAAAATCCAAATTCATACTTAATAACCACTTAAATAATGGGATCTCTTCAGTTCACTACATCTGCACAACCAGATTACAAGATTAAAAGCGGAAAAAATGAAATATGAAATAAAAGAATTATATAAAAATACACAGTAAGGTCGAATACCTCTTCACAGCACGAGAGAACAACTCGACATTTCCATACCTGAACACGTCTGCTATGTTCTTGAATAAACTGATCTCCATCTGCTCATGCCCTGGGAAATTTTCCAGCAGTACAACCTGCTGGGCTCAAGCCCCACATAACTTTGAATTTACCTGTTCGTAATTAACTAATTATGCTCTAATCAATACTGTAGGTCTTAATTTTACAATGTAAATCAGATAAATGAGATAATGGCTGGGGGTCAATCTCATTTTATTTACAAAGCCCAGCATGAGCGTCCAATTCCATTACTTCTTCTGTACCTGAACAGCAGTGAATCTTATCAGCAGAACGGCAGAAAGTCTTCGAGCAAGTGCTGGGAGAAAGGGGCCTGCATTTTTATTAAGAATGCATTTGCAAAGTACGTCCATCTCAGAAATATTTATAATCACAATCCGTAGTATGTGTAAAATTTACAAAGTGCTGACTCAGATTGTAGAAAACGATTTCTGCCTTCACGTGCCATACAATACTAAAGCTGAATCTCTTATATAAGTTACAGTTGTCACTTAAGAAAACAAAATTAATAATGTTAATATTCCATTGTGCTGCAAAGAGTCCTTCTGAATAGGTTTTGGTAAAATATTCATAAAATATTCCCACACTGTGAATCAAGTAAAACAGTGGTAAGTTTTGTCAATACAGAACACTAAGTGTTTTAAGAGAGTAGTCTCATTAGGTGATAGAATATAAAACCGGGAAGTAAGATAATGGGTGTGAATATCCTCACTGTTTATGGTAAGCAATCTATTTTTAATATCATAAATAATAAAGATATATAAATGATACAGAATTTCTACATCTTTATTATTCTTCCAAATTTAAGATAGATAAAGGCTAAGGCTAAATTTTGTTTTCATGTTTAAAAATAACCCTAATTTCAAATCTTTTTTTAAAATGAATTAGTGAATTATGGATAAAGATATGTTTTTTGATTCACTTCTGAATCTAAAGTATTGCTTCCCCCATAATCAGTATAAAATAAAATAAACATTTAACTAAATTTATGAGAGTAACTTATATGTGTTGTATAGTGTATGTGCTGCGATAAAATTACCAGTTTTTTTTATCTAGAAACAAATATGTTTGAAAATGTAAAGGCCCTTTTAAAGAGATTAAAGCAACATTCAAGCAATCAACGTCAGCCACAGCCCTGGCTGGTGTGGCTCAGTGGATTGAGTGCCGGCCTGCAAACAGGAAGGCTGCAGTGGTTCGATTCCCAGTCAGCACCCGTGCCCAGGTTGCGGGCCAGATCCCCAGTTGGGGGTGTGTGAGAGGCAACCGATCAATGTTTCTCTCCCTCTCTTTCTCCCTTCTCCCCTCTTTCTAAAAAATAAATAAGTAAAATCTTAAAAGAAAAAGGTCAGCTACAACACAATGATTCTTTTAGGAGTATTATACGCAAATGGTTCTCAAAGTGATGTCCCTGGCCAGTGATATCAGCATCACTTGGAAACTTGTTAGAAATGCAGATTTTCGGGCCCATCACAGACACACCGAATCAGAAACTCCTGAGAGCCAGGAGGAAGGAGTACTGTGGGATAAGGAAGATAAGGAGGGAAATATATTTGTTTTTAACAAATCTTCCTGTGATTCTGATGCAATGTAAAGTTTGAGAACCACTGCTATATACTACCACATCATTCTTCTTGTATTTCAGATCTTTTAATTTCCTTCCTGGTACTTTAGTGTTTTTTTTTTTCTTTTCTTTTCCTATTGCAATACAAATAGCCATCATTTACCTATTGTGCTGTTTTCTCTCACATATGTCTGTGAATTGGTTCATATTTTCTTAAGTACCTATTAATATCTCCTTTGAATAGCAACTGGACCAATTATGGAAAAGATTTAATTTTATACTGTGGAAATAGGACAGTATTCAGGAGATTATCAGGAGAAAGTGTTTTCCACTCCCTTCAAAAGTTCTCCTATTCCAAATACATGTTTCTAGAACCAATATTTATGAATTATGCAGTTTATATTTGTGATGTGTGAGACAGATTCCTAGGGCTAGCACCAAATCTGGAAGAGCCTACCTACCACTGAAGACTGTAAGATAGAGAATGATGACAATGTAGTATTCTAATTAGAACCATGGTGGAAGGGATTTTGATTAATAGTGATACCGAAACTATAAGGCTTAATGAGTTCTCAAGAAATCTAACATAAAATGACCACTAGTAATTTCTGACCATATATCAAAGGAAGGCCAGGGTCTAGTTCATTAGCACATTCTTTTAAGAAAATGGCAATCTATAATTTTTCTTAAAATCAGCTGGACTCCAGCAATCATAATAATTACCAACATTTTTCTTAAACTAATATAGTAATAAATAATGAGTCCATTCTTATTCTTACAAAATAAGCCTACTGGTTTTGCTACAGGTTATTAATATTTTTCCTTCAATGTTATATCATTTTTCAATAAGTTAATCTAAGTTTATACATATTACTTTTAGCAAACATCCAGTAATATGGTTGCTTACTATAACTATACATTACTAGCATACAGAAACTTTATATTTACACTTGCTTTTGATTATGTGTCACATTGCCTACTCTATTCCTAAAGATGTAAACTATTTTCAATTGCCACTATACCTGAAACGATGCCCAAAACCACATTTACAAATCAGGAAATTCCAAGAAACAAGTTGACAATTTACATGTGTATGTGCATTTCAATTTCAACAAAGAGTCTCTTCTAAATCAGTTCAAGATGGAGTGATGAAATATTTGACATATTTCTGCAGTTGACTTAAAACTTGATCATTATGGCTTGAAGATCAAATTTTAATTCTGTAAACCCTGGAAAAATAAAGATGTTGATGAAGATCTTTCAGCTGGCAGGCTATATAGTCAATAAGCTTTGTATCTCTCTCCTTATTTTTCTTAACCTTATCCTTAAGGTCAAGAAAGATAAAATTATACTGAACACAAAAAGTTCATATTAAATCAATAAAGACTGAATAAATTTGGGCATTACTAAAACCATCTAGAGATCAACACAGATATATTCTTACTTATAAGCTCAAAATGTGAAGTTGTAAAAATTTCATGCTAATAATATTAGTGCTTTCACACAAGGACTAATGAGTCAAAACTAGAATACATATGCTTTGCAAGTCTTTCACTTCTGAATATTAGAAATGTTTAATGTAAGAGTCTATAGTTTCTCAATGCAGCATTTCATATATGGATATATGTATTCAGTTGAATGAAACACAATAGCAGAGTAATAGAATGCATTGTCTTTCTCGTTACTGGTATTGTCAATGACAGCAGTAAGTAGCACATTGCATTTAAGTCCCATAGGCTTCCACAACTCTTCAGTAAGTCCAAATACTGTATATCATCATTTGCCAAAGAAGCAAGAAGGAAAAACATTACTTAGTAGGACAATTCTGACAAGACGTTATCTAATATTTTTCAACAATGCACATATCAAATATTCCTGATTAGTGCAAAAAAAAAAAGTAGAAGGAAAAAAATAGAAAAAAATCCACACAAATTAAGTGCCTTGTCAGTCCAAGTAATAAACCAATCAATTACATTCTATCCAAACCTGACAAGCAAAGGCAACTTTTTGCAGTGATAAGCTTATGGAAAGGACAAGATAGCTGTTCTCCTTTACATTATGTACGCTATTGAGAGTGTTATCCACACTTTTAAAATCACACTTATAAAAGAGGTTTCCAGGATTGCCTCCGAGGATGAGTTGTGGCAGAGTTGGGTCTCATGAAGGGTATCTACACAGTAAAGTGATAAGAAAAGAACATTAACATTTAAAGATCATAGCAGCTCTGTACTATGTCTTATGAAACATACTAACAACACCACAGTAGATTCAAATAACATGTAATCTGGTCCAAAGAGATAGATACCCTAAACCTAAATGCTGCGATCTCGTGTAGGCTCCTACTGGTTAAAATGGCACTCTTTCTTCATTTAAAACATTGAGTTGTCTCTTGTATTATTATTTCTTTTAGTTATCAAAACAAATCTGTCTTACTAAAATAAAAAATATAAATATGATGGTTTGTATTTATGTGTTTGATTAATACAGCAAATGCATTTGATTAATACATATCTTGAAAAACAGTCATTTGGTATTTTTCATCAAACACGGCATTTGCACAATGCTTGGGAAAGCACACAGCCATGCCGTGAACAAGCACACCTGACCAGCGTGGACGCGCTGGTTCTACTCGCCTGTAGAGATTCAGGGCGGAAACTGTCAAATGATTCTTATCCCCTGTGCCAACACTGCCTTCCTTTAAAAACAAAACAAAACAAAACAAAACAAACACTGTACCAGGAGTGTTTGGTTACGGCTGTGAAAAGTGTATCCCTAACTAGCTGGTCCAGTGGATCGTACAGCACAGTGTCAGAGAATATACCACTGTCACGACCTGGTCATGGATCATAAACGCACCCATGTTAGCCCGATTTTCAAAACTCATACACTTGCCTTTACTTCTCAAAGCTTTCTCTAGTGTTTCTTGTACAGCTTTCCTCTATCAACATATATTCATTTGCTACCTTTGTTCCTTTATTTTTTGGAGGAGAAATTTTAGGTGCTTTGTGATTAGAATATTTTTTGACTATGGTACACATAAAAATTTATCATTTCCTTCAGATATTTATATCTGTGTAGATGAGGTGAATTGCCAAGTAGTCACACATCACAGAAAAAGTTCATTTCGATATATAACTGTCAGAGAGATGTGTTTAATGCTTCCAAGTTCCACTGAGAAAAAGAAAGTGAAAAGTGGCACGATCATAGACAAAGCACTGCTAAGAAGAGCTCCCAGGCCAAACCAAGTACCTCCAAAGAAAGCCAAAACAAAATCGTACAAAGAAAAAAGAATATAATGGAAAAGTTTTCAGAGACATGTACTTATCGACATATGAGAGATAGAGCTAATCCCCTTGCTGAGTAACAGGGAAATAGGAAGAGGTGAATTCCCTTGCTGAATAGTCTCATGTGCTAACTTCTCTCAATGCTTCAGTCTCTAAGTGAAGAGCTTTAAGCACATTCTGAATCTGATATTCTGAGAATTGCTTTGTCTACAGGTTCAGTACTACCAGGTAAACACAATGCTAGAGGAAGCAATCACATCATTTACCACAGAAGTACACCTAACTCCTAATTATATGTACAAATGATGGAGACTAACAGACAACAAAAAGTATTTTGTATTCAACTTTGATAGGGATTTGAATGTACATACATTGGGTATTAGGTAATCTGCTTTAACCACCAATTAAATCTAGGTTGAGGTCTAACTTTGTAAAAATCTAAAACACTATCGCTAATATTCTTCCATCCTAAAATTTCACTTAATATTCGAAATCTCCCTTAAAGTCATAATAAGCAATGTGGCTCATTGGCTGCTATCTTCCTAGGAGAAAAGAGTTTTGGTCTTTTACTTCAGAGATCAAGTTTTGGCTTTGTCTTCATTCTGTATATACCTAGTAAGCTTACTAGGGAATTAATGTAGAAAAGAAGAAATTAACTAATTCAAAGGACTGGCCTGATGCACGCACATATACTTTGTATCTAGTGTAGTTGGGACTGCTGCCAAGAAAAAGCATTTCCTTCTTCTGCCCCAGCACCGCCGAGCATGCAGAAGCAGCACAGGGGGTGAGGCGGTGTGCCTTTCAGAGCATGCGCTGCACAGTCAAGCCTTGCCCCGCTTTCTAGTTGAGTGACCTTGCACAAGTCTTCTTCTCATTTTCCTCACCCATAAAGTAGGAGTTAAATTTTATGGGGTGGCTGTGAGGATTATTTGAGGTAAGGTACAAAAAAGCACCAGCACATTAACTGGCATATAATAAATAAGCACTCTATAAATCAGCAACCAATAAAAAGAACAGTAGATTTATCAAACACTATAGTAGTGTTTATTGGAACGGAAAAACTATATTCTAATAATATTTACTTTTATAGTATAATTTCAATATATAACTGGAATGACTTCTGTTTCATGATGCTCAGTGTCTCTATGCCTCAGTTACCGCATCTCCAAAATGGAGACGTGTGTACTTCATAGGACTGTTTTAAAAATTCAATGAGCTAATAATACATTTAGCGAGCAGAGAGTAGAGTCTGGGACATAGTAAGATCTAATATGGGCATTTTCATTCTCAGTCAGTAAAGACTTCAACATCTATCTGAGTTTAATTACAAATGTTAAAAATATAAGATTCTTACATATTATTACCTAGATATCAAAATCTATCAGCTCCAAAATGTATATCCAATCTTATTTTTAAATTCATTTCACTTCTAATTTCATTATTATTATATGCATGTCATAAGTCCAAAACTATACAAAAATTATCCAAATCAAACCTAGTTCTAGGAGGAATGGATGAAAAAGGATATTTGATTTAAAAAAGAAAAAGAAAACCAGAGACAATATGCAGCATGTCCTCGAATAACGTCTCATTCAACACCGTTTCACTCTAACATTATTACAGAGACGTGGGAACTTAAATCTTGTTTACGTCCATTAGTCTACCGTAAAACTGGTTGTGTTTTCATTTAAAGTCACAGCACCTACCCATGACATTAAGTGAGGACTAACTGTTGTTGGTTTTAATACTGGAAAGCTAGGTTGTGCTTGTTTTATATGACTCGAAGGACTGAAATTATTGAGGCCTGACAGCTTACCCAGAGACAAAAACTGCCAAAGGTCAGAGCTGCCTGGAGGGGGAATAGATTACCGTATTTTTCAGTCTATAAGACACACTACCCCACCCCCCCAATTTGGGGGGAATAATGGTTGTTAATGCTGCTGTTGAGTTCTGTTTACATTTACATTGGTGAAATGTTATGTTATTTATATTATTAAATATTTTACCACATTTTTTATTCAAAATTTTTTTCCTATTTTCTTCCTCTAAAACCTAGGTGTGTCTTATGGTCTGAAAAATATGGCACTTACACACTTGTATCCCTGGCAGAAGCTCTTTCTCTTATCACTTAGTAGTGATGCTGGGCAGATGATTCAAGTCTCGGATAAGTAATGGGATAACAGACTTGGAGAGCATTTTCAGGACTGTACAGTGTTTGTTTTGGCATCTCTTTGCATTATAACGATAACAAATTTGAGAAAAAAATGAGGCCGATGCCCTCATTTTTTACAAACAAGAAAATGACTTGAGAGCTAACTTAATTCACAGTCTTTCATCGGGCCAGTAACAGAACTGTGACTATGGTCCCAGTCTTAACAAACAACTGATTGATAACAGAGAATCCCTTCTGTATAAATGAACAATATTGACATACTGTGGTGGAAAATAAGTAAATAACTACAAAAGTAAAGTTTACTAAAAAGTAAATGAGTGAAACAAGAAATATTTCATTGCTCTAAGTGCTTGAAATTATGATGTTTACTACTCTAAAATTGCGCACTCCAGAAATACCACACTTCACTATGTAATTAATGTATACCACATTCAGGCTTCTGTTTTCTTTAAATACAAATTACTTGTCAATAATGCATTTATATTTTTTAAATTTAAAAATTAAAATGTTAACACAATGTAAAAAATATTTATGAATCATGCAAAGTTACTTAAAGGCTTAGTGTTTTAATATGTAATAGATTTTGAAAGTCAGGGAATTTCATATATTAATACTAAATGTGTGAGGTGGGTTAGCCATTCTACACGTCTAACAAAATCATCTAATCAGCTTAATTATAAAATAAAAAATATACTGAGTAAACATTTTATTTCTAATCCTAATTTTATCAGGATATGACCTTAATAAAAAAATTCAGGGGCAGCTTGGCTACTTTCATTATACAAAAACAAATAATTTGAAAATTAAACACCTCTTCCCTAATTTTTACTAATAGAAAAGTATTCTTAAAAGTAACTTTTTAAGTAAAGTTTCCTTTACAAGACCCAGTTTATTTTCTAATTTCCTCTTTAGAATTTCTTCATGAGCACCATTTTAGGTCTAAAGATATTAAATTAAATCACTGATCATTGCTTTTAATAAAGCCAGATCTATGGCTAAAGGCCACATTCTTGGTTATAGGGATGGCCAAGCAACATGTAAGAACAGTGACATAAAGCATTCAGATTTAGATTTTAGACTGCTCTGTGCTATGAGACCTCTCTGTTGCCCTAAATTGCTCAGTAAATGCTCAAGACAACCTTGTAATAATGGTATTTGGAAAATAAAGTAAAGAACAGCATATCCCACGGGAGAATGCAGCAGCAGGAGAACATACGGCCTTCTCTGGGTATCTTGGAGAGCATGGCTGGGCTTTCCACAGTGACTGGAATTCTGATTTTGGCCATTTTATCAGACAAGAGAAAGACCCAGAAGGTTGGGAAAGCAAGACATATTAGAGCTTCAGAATGCAGTCATACATTAGCAATAAAAAATGAGGAGAGCCAAGGGAACAGATCGAAGAATGGCTAAGCAAAAGTGAGAAACCCAAAAAGGAGGCAAGAGGAAATAATGAAGCAGCTAAGGTGTACAGAATAACATAGTAAAGAACAGTGCAACAAACACAGAGGAAGGTTTCCAGAAAGTCACAAGAATGGGAAGAGAGGGAATGATAGCAAGAAATATTATGATGGAAAATTATACCCAAATTATTCTGATATATTTTAGTTTTCAAATAATATATAACACCTTTATGTTTTTAAAATTTTGAACAAAGTCATTAAAATTGCATGAATAAAAATATATGAAGATGCTACAAGATTATATGGATTTACACACTTTTTATATATTTTATTTTTTTGTATATATGCAATACAATTTTATATCAAATAAAGATTTTAAATATATGTATTTCCACTTACCTGCCTTTACATTTTTTTAAAAAATCGATGCTATTTTTTAGAACACTTGTAAATTTGCAGAATTACTGAGCAGGTATATAAAGATTTACATATACTCCCTCCTCCCCACACTTCCCTTTTTCTTTAAATTTGAATTTTAAAAATCTTTATTTTCACATCATAGCGCCTTTTACAGCTTGGGTTTAGGAAAAAATAAAGGAAAATAATGCCAGATAGACAGAAACAGAGGAAGAGACAAACATACCAAGACTTGGGAGTATGTACACTTCATCAATTCCTATTCAGTGCAATGATACGGAACAAGTCGCTGAGTTAGATACAATGGAATAAAAAATGAATTGAGAATGTGATGGGAAGGAAGACTTTCAGATGAAGACTGAGCTAGTATTAATTCTACCCCTGGCATTTTTGTTTTAAGGTTTTACACGACTTGTGACGAAGTAAAATCATATTTAAAGGGAGTCGGTGATACATTAAGGGTGTACAGGGGGACCCCCCAAGCCAAAATTATTTTCTGGAGGCCGAGCCCCTTGTAGAGGCCTTCCCCACTAGGTGAGTGTTCTAGGAACCCATCTGTATCAGCGCGCCAGCTGGTGTTGTTGTGAGAGGCTGCATTTGGCTTCAGTGAATTTTTTTGAAGACTCAACACATTTGCCCATTTCATGGTGGGTGATTTACAAGCACACCCTGCCCACACCACACTGAGTGTTCAGCAGTTTTTGACCAAAAATGGCGTGACCCCAGTTCCCCACCCTCCCTATTTACCAGGTCTCTCTCTAAGGGACTTTGTTTTATTTCCCTGGATGAGAAAAGTCCTCAAAGGGAAACATTTTGCCATGTGGAAGAAGTGAAACAAAAAACAGCAGAAGTACTAAAAGGCACCAAAATCGATTAGTTCAAAAATTGGTTTGAACAGTGGGGAAAAAAGTCTTCACGGGCGTATTGCATCATATAGAGAGAACTTTGAAGGTGACTGAAGTTTAAAAATCTAAGAATAAACATGCAATTTTTATAAATAAATTCTGGATTTTTGGGGTCCCCCACTAAAAGTTCTTTAAAAGAGGTCTAAATAATAAGACAATAATATAGATAAAATGAAATCACAAAAAATACACAGTACAAAAGTAGACAGAAAAAGATGGGGAAAATAACAAAGAACAGATGAAGTAAACAGAAAACAATACCAAGCTGGTAGATTTAAACCTAGCCATATCAATAATTGCATTAACTAAGTAACGTTACCAACAAAAGATTGAGATTCTCAGACTGTATAAAATAGCAAGTTCCAACTACATGCTATTTACTAGAAATCCAATCCACTTTAAATGTGGTCCATGTGTCTTTGTATGCATATGTATATGAATAAATGTCATACAAATATAAATATTTTAAACATAAAGATGTAGACAGTTAAACTAAGGAGGGTAAAAGATATGCCATGGAAACAGCAATCAAAAGAAATCTGGAGTGCTATAGTAACATCAAAGTTTGCTTCAGAATACAAGGATGTTACCATGGTAAAAGGACATTACTTTAACAAAGGGGACAAATCACCAAGAAGAAATAACAAAAGAGATTCAAAATGTATAAAGCGAAAACTAATATAACAGAAAGTTGATATATACAAATCTACAGTTATAGTTGGAAACTTTAATATTCTTAATAATTAATAATACAAGTAGATAAAAGTAAGTATATATAAAATACCTGAACAATACTATCAACCTAGTCTTTTATAGGATATTCCACTCAAAAACATAAATACACATTCTTTTCAGGTGCACACAGAACAAGATAGACCATAATCTGAAACAACAACAAAAAACCCTCAATGAATTTGAAAGGGCTGAAGCCATACAATATATGTTCTTTGACACAATGGAATTAAACTACAAATCATTAACAGAAAGATATATGGGAATTTCCCCAAAGACCTGAAAATAAAACACATTTCTCAATAACCCAGGAGTTAAAGTCACAATGGAAATTAAAAGCTTAGAGTCTAAAACCTGAAACTTTTGTTGTGCAGGACTGTCTTGCACTTTCAGACTATAGTGAAACAGAAATCTTAAACACCAGGCCATGGTCTTTAAGAGATATTATCAGATATTGCACTATTTCAGAGCTGTCTAGAGCTCTGGTATTGCCAATCTGGTTCACGGGTCACCATGAGGGAAAAACACGTTTTAGCTGGTCTGTCATTTTGTATGCAGAGCTTTAAATGATTCTGAGATTCTCTGCATCCCTCCTTCAACATTTCATTATACCATTTTGTCCAAAAGAACTGTGTCTCCTCCCTAAAGGCTCTGAGAGTGAATGATCAGGTTGCGCTAGCAGGTAACAGGGTAGGGACCTACGTGCAGCTACGGCATAAAGGCTTCGAAAGCCCCACTCATTTAGGTTTAGATCAGTAAATATGTGAACATATGCAAAAAAAAAAAAGACAGCAATGTTTAAATTTACCATTCCTGTGTTGCTCACCTCTATATCTCTGGGACTAAGTCCAGGATCTGGTGCAAATGAATATACAATAATTATTTGCTGAATGAATGCTTTTCTAAAGTCTTCCCCAAATGGTTAGAACTTAGTATAATAAAAGGGTAAAGCTAAGGGCCTGAGAGAGAACTGGCACAGGTCCTGTTAGGCAGTACCTATGAGGTACTACTAGGTACCTACTACCTGTGAAGCTTTGTAAAACCACAGATGCACACACCCCACCCCCATAAATTCTACTATTTTACAATCTACTGATTTGGAATCACAAACAGTGGGTTTTGTTTGTTTGTCTTGCTTATCATTCTTTCTACAGGTGATCTGCAACCCAAGCCAAGCTGACAACCACTATCTTAGGGCTTAAGCTAAAAGGCATCTGGAATAAAGCAGTGATTCTCAAAGTGTGGTTCCCAAACCATCAGAATAAGTGTTAAATGAGAACTTGTTAGAAACACAAAATCTTTGGCACCAACCCAGAAGGTCCAAAACAGAAACTACGAGGTTTAATATAACTTTCAGATTATTTGAATATACCCTAAAGATTAAGAAGTTCTACTTAAGGTGGAGCAAATTCAGTTGGTATGAAGGAAACACAACGAGGCATGGGAACAAAAGCTAAAAAACAAACAAACAAGTAAATAAACAAAGGGGGTAAGAAACAAGTTACAAATGTTCCACACCTTGACCTAACATGGACCAGTTAACATTCAGCTAAGCAGAGACAAATATGATTTACACACAAAGATATTTTGGTCACCAAAACAAAGCTTTAATGAAAAGAAAAGAAAAAAAAAAACCATCGAGTACTAAGCAATCTCATCTTGAGGATTTCCTACTTGGTGATCAAATTTCTCTCAACTTAGCCTGTGGCCCACTGAGCCAAGGATACCTACCCAATTCTTTGGGTTCTTCCATTCTTATAGAACATGATTTCCTGCCAGACAGACCTTCAGTATCCACCCAGAGACAAAGTCATTTACTTAAAGGTAGGAGAGTTAGGTTTAGATACTTGAGTTGTGTAGAACAAATCTGTAACAGTTACCAAATCTGCTTGGAGTGTTCTGTATTTATACTCCAAAACTTTAAATACATTTTTGAAATGTCTCATTTAATACTTCTAAAAAACTCCCATGACACCATTCACCTACTATATTTGTCTCCAAAACATAAATATAGCCTAGCCACTCATCTTTCTGTTAGTGGTACCATTAGTCTTTCCAATTACAGGTATCCTCCACTTTTCAAAAGTTCATTTTTATGCTATTTCACTTTTATGCAAGTCCTATATTAGTACCTGTGTTCACCAACAGAAAGAAATCCAAAGATGATTTTCACTTAAAAAAAACTGAAAGGCAAAAATAGCATTCAGTGTTGGTTTTGCAGCGAACTGGTATAGATGCAGCATGCACCTTGAGCAGTGAAAGTAGGTAGTACCCCCATGTTGCTTCCCAGGGAACTACACTCAGCATCTCAGCAGCAAGCCCCCAGAGCTCTGAACTGTGTCTTTGAGCATCTGTGCTTTAGCTCCCTTTATTGTGTGTGGCCGTTAGCAAGATGTGTTTGGTCTAAGTTATCAGAAGCCTAAGAGAGCTCCTAAGGATGTTACATACACATGGCGTAAAACTGGACACAATTAAGGGTTTCAAGGCAAATGAAATAAGGGCATTGGGCACACATTGTACTTTCCTGTATCCACAAATATATTGAGTTTTGAAAGGGCTCATAAATTTAGAGCCGATTTTCAGGATGTTTTCCGTGCCTACCAAGAACTCTACAATAGAAAAATGAGGCAAAGAAGTCAAGCATACTGTCATATTTCAAGTCTTCCACATCAGCCACACAGATGACAAACTTCGACCTTCGACATCAAGTCAGGCAGACATAGGAGGTGTAGATGTTAGTAACATGCCTGTCCTGATAAAGTCAAATGACAGTGTGATGCTAATAGATGACCCGTTTCTTCTCTCTCCGACACTCCAGTCTCCCACACCTCGTACCACCCCGACCTCAATCGACTCAGCCCAACGTCGCTCGCTCTCAGATGTCCAGCGTGTTCACTGCCTTCCCAATTCTGGTTCAGTGAAACTGCACTGCACATACATTATTTCTACCTTACACAGGCTGTGTAGTCATCAAACCATTCCTGCTTTTATTATGTTAGTGTCATTTTTAGGTGCTATTTGGTAGGTTCTTTTTGGGTTCTGGGAGTGTTCAAAAATTTTTCCATGTAAATCAATGGCAGTTGCTTTGTCACTTTAACACCATTTCCACTTATGAAAGATTCACAGGAATCCTCTACTTTCAGATAGTAAGGAAAATACTCAGTAGTTATATTAAAGTCAGCCAGTTTCAGTTAACACTTGCCTTCCTTCCTTGCTTCCCCACTGTAGTTAAGTCTGCTATAACCTCTAGTATAAATGTATGTCTCCTGAATCCTTTCCATTTATCTTTCCATCAGTCTGGATTCACAGCCCCCACACTGGTCTGCTTCCAGATGCTCATTCATCACATAGGCCACCACAGTATCAGTCTGCTAAAGCACTGTCCTCCCTATCATCTCTTGCCTTCGAAGTGTCCCCAGTAGGACTCTTAAAATCTTTAACCAGAACCCAGGCCCCACTCTACCTTACACCTGCAACACACAACTCAACAGTCCCTCCCTGTCTCCTTTTCACCTTCATTCATTCTCTAGGATTTGCTACCTCCCATGATAATATTCTGAAACCTGCTCAGACTGTGAGATCCAGCTGAAATGTCGCCTTGGTTTAATATGAAAATTTCTCCTCCTTCTTTATGAAATATGCCCATGATCCATTATATTGCTATGTCTCTTATATACCCTCTATGTAACAAGCTGATGGATGAATAAATTAATCGATTTTAATACCTTTAATGAATATGAAATCAATTTGAAAAATTTATAACAATAACACAAGAAACTTATTTCTAAGAGAATAGGGAAAAATAGATTCTATCATTTCTCGACAAATGAAAGCTTCAAAAGAACAGTAAAAGAAATCTCTGGTCAATGTGCTCAGTGCTCTGTGTGAAGCTCAACTTCTCTTTTAAAAAAGATCTACATTTACAGACCATGTCACAAAAAGGTCCTGGATATAATCAGGTAATTTTTTGATTCTTTAATAATTGACACAAATAAGTAATCTGACAAGAGAAATTTGGGTCTGGAAGATTTCAGTCACCTAAATGGAAAGTTATTGAGTGATGAAATTTCACCAGGAAGTGACTGCATCCCACTGATGTAGTCTCGTAGGCCTATCTTCCTTGAGCAGCTGTCTGTGTCCATCTGATTTACTAAGCAATTACAGGGAGTGCCTAACACTTTAATTCAAAGCAGAACTCCTCCTCTGCTTGCAGTTATTTGGGGAGAACACACTTAAACGCTTACTTTTCTGTAGTTCAATCTATCACATCTCATAGTGCTCAAGCGGTTGCTATTTATGAAGTAAATCACACAGAGTTCTTGGCTGCGTGTATTATTTGTGTACTAAAAAGTGGCAAACACACAGAATGCATGGACAATTTGACACTAAAGTCACATCATACATGTACATTTTTAATAGTATAGCCCCAAGGTAATAATCAACCTCTGCAAATGGTCACTCTTTTCTTTACCCATAATACTTTTTTCAAATTGCCTAAGTATTTTAGGAATATAGAGATATAGTAAACACCTCATAAAAAAAGTTTCCAGAGTACTCATCTATAGTTCACAGGAAAACCAGAAGTCCTTAAACAACTGATATAGGACCTATGAAAGAAAGGCTGAGGAAACTGGGTTATCCACTTTTTAATAGTTTTCTAAATGTCTTTCTCTTTCACCAAAGAACTAAAGTAAGGGTACAATAAAACACACTTTGATTAAATAACAGCATACCCTTGTCTAGGATAGAATTAAATATCATCATAACCAATCTGGATAAATTTAAAAAGGTATTGTTTTGGAGAGAAATGATAAATCTTGGAATTAATAATTTAATTTTCAGATAATAATACATGTGAGGAAATAAAGATCACAAGAAACTTTCTTTCTAATATGTAAGGTTTAAAGAGAAAAATCCAGATTTAACAGTAAATAAATCTTTTGAAATTTATGTTAAGGCATGTCCCTTATTTACATTCTAGATTCTAAATCCAATTCTACTAATAAATAAAGTAAATTAGAGTAAATCAAAATTATAGTTGATAAAAAGAACAGTCAAGATGAAGACAAATAATTTAATTCCAAATCTAATATCCTCTTAGATTATTATAAGTCAAGCAATAAAGTAGAAAGTAGGCAATGTCATTATTTATATACATGTTTATATATTATATGTTAAGGATGAGTTATTATTATTTATCTGTATAAAAGAAGAGGCTTAGTGGCAGTGAAAAACTTGCCTACACATGACAATTCCGTCTGATACCAATAAATCATATGTTGTTATCAAAAACTGTTCTCAGAGATTTAAGACTGCCAGACTCAGAACAGGATCTAGGAAATTTATAAAGTGAACAATTTTATATATGGGATAAAATACAACTGCTGTACCAGGTGCAGAATTTAAAAAGATATGACTGTGAAGATTAAAGCTCAAGAAATGTATTAAGAACTGATCACCGATTACACTGAAGTGACCAGCCTAAGTGAATAAAATGTGACAGAATAAAAGTCGCTATTGTCACCGACAGGAAACGTGGAAGCCCGAGGAAATACAGTGACATGACACTGCAACAGGTTTCTCAAGGACTTAAACCATGAGGAGACGTGTATAGTTAATGCAGAAGGAGGAACTATATACTCCAGAACAATTAAAATGGTGAACAGTTAAGACACTAGAATTAAAGTGTTAAAAATTACATTTGTTTCATTAAAACATCATTATTGACAGGGCACAGGAAGATACAAGTGTGCATTGTATGTTCTTCAAAAAGAGTAGGATTATTATGAGAACTTAGTAACACAGACCCTGTGGAAACAGTATGATAATGAACCCCGAAGTTGAGAGGTCTGGGTTCCAGGCTTCAATCACAGACAAGTGATCTTTTATGAACCATCCATTCAAAAAAGCACTGAAAGAGTATACAGCATGCCGAGTCTTACCCTGGCTTTTGAGATATGAGGTAAGACTCTTTCATTAAGTTCACAGTCCAATGGGGGTGGGGGATCCAATGAATGCAAGTATAAGACTCTAAATTAGGAGAGATTTCATACAGCGTGACAAGTGTTAATACAGAGGCCTGCATTACTGCTAATGAAGCATATTGGGTAAACAGTCTTTGCTGAAGAACTAGGAGGGGGTTAGGGAAAGGATAAACAAAAAAGACAAACAAATATTAAAGCCAGTGTTAAAAAGTAGGAATTTATCAGGCAGAGAATATGTGGAATAAAACTGAGGCTGAAAGAAAACACAAGGAAATTTAAAATATGTATGTATATATTTATATATATGTGTCAAATTAAAAAGCAGTTTGGTATGGTTGGAGTAAAGGATACTTGTAGTTACATGACAGGGCTCTGGATATTTTCCTGGAGATCCACTGAAAAGACGTAAACAAACAGGTAACATAAGTATGTGATATAGAAAGAGGGGTATAGATGAATTAACTGGAGAAAAAGGTAGCTATCAGGAGGAAAAACTTTTAGAAAGTTTTCTGGAAAAATTCAAATAAGACAGTACAAAGGCCAAACTGAGACAGTAGAAGTGAAGATGTAGACTGAAGATACAGATTATTAGGAGCTATGAGAAACTGAGTCAAGAGTTTACATACTAAATCTGAGATGCCTGTGAAATCTCAACTGGCGATGTCATGCTAGGCATTTGGCTATACCTGTCAGAAACTAAGTAGAGAGTCTGGCTATAATTAAAATTTTGGAAATATTCACCATTGTTGGAATAATGAAAGATATGTCAAAGACAAAATCACCAGAGACCATGTAAAACAAAAAGAGGACCTTGTACAGAAAGTTAAGGAGCAATAAATGTGCAGGGAAGGCAGGCAGAGGTAGAGAAGTCTATATAAAAGAACTCTCCAGAAAGACAGGAGAATACCTAGAGGAATGCCATGTCTTGAAAGCCAAAGGAAAGGAATCAATGAAGAAAAAGTTGAAGATATAGAAGAGTAGGAAATAAAGTCAAGGAGGTTGGGATACAGGGTAGTGGTCGAAATATTAGCTTCAGAAGAAATAGGGAACCTCTTCTGTACTGTTAGGAAAGGAGAGGGAAGGGCTGGGGAGGAGAGATGCCTAAGGATGTTACGGTTACGGGTAAGTTACAGGTTACATGTTACAAAGTGCAGGCATTTCTGTCTGATGGCGCCTGTTTACTATGCTAAGCAGGAGATGAGGTCATCTGTTAAACATGGAGAAAGGGAAGGGGTGAGGAGATCTGGGGCACGAGGAAAATGGAAATCAGCATTTATTAAATTCATGTTAAATTTTGTAAAAAATAAAAAGTAATTTTACCCATAATCTTACCATACCAAAAATAAAACATGCTCATTTTTTGTTCTCTTTCAATCTCTAGCTATCTATACATAAAAATTTAGTAGTATATACTTATCTCCTAAAATAGGTTTTATCATCCTATGTAATTATCTCATAACTTATAAAAGGTACATAATATTTTTTGTTCCACTGATTTGCTATAGTTTATCATAACCCTTCTACACAATTGTTATGCTGTTTTTAATTATGGATTTGTGTGTTTTTAGCATGTATGATTTTTCTACTATAAATAGTTATAAATGTTCTTTTATATATATATAGCTTTCTCCTTTGACTATTTCCTTGTACTAAATTGAGGCAGAAGTTACTATGACACCAGATAAGGATATATAACACAGGTGAAACAAGAAAGTTCATTTTTTTTAATGAAAGAGTTATATAAAAATTATGTTAAATTTGTGCAACATACTTTTTCAATGTCTGAAAATCAAAAATATTGTGTTACTAATATTGTAACAATATTAGTTGTCGGTGTCGGAATCATGTGACAATCTGCACAATGCTCACGCTGGGAGAGAGGTTCCTGCGTGTGCCTGTGCATGCACGTGTGTGGCCAGTGCACTTCCTTCTGAAGCTAATGATAACCCTCAACGTTACATTTTCTACTAAAGAACACAAAGCAAGCAGTATTCTTCCAGAAGTTGAGACTTGCAAAACTTGTAAAATTATGTCCTACAGAACATAATTTTTAGGTGATTTATAAGCTTTATGTTAGTTTGAACATGTACATTTTACTTTTTCTTTTTGCCTCCATTTAACTTGTGAAAATCATCACAATTTTCCTAAATTATTCTGTTGATTTTCTTCTTTGATATTTCAAGGGCTTACCCAACAGCAGAAGAATGCTAGAGTTAGGGTATTATACATGTATCTATATGTGTCATACAAAACACACGTACATGCAAAGCTATGAACGTGAATGAAATCACCTAGAGGTTAATTAACAAGTGAGAAAGGTACTGAGGGTCAGAAAGCTCATGAATATAATTCATGTCAGAAGAGCCACTGAAATAAACAGCTGGGTAAAGACTTAGAAGTTAATCAATAGAGTAAAGCAAAAGAATATGGCACTATACAGGATATGGCACAAATAGAGCCCCCCATTTAATTTTTTTAATTTATTTTTTAAATATATTCTATTGATTATGCTATTACAGTTGTCCCATCCCCCACCTTTATTCCCATCTACCCTGTACACCCCCTCCTGCCTGTATTCCACCCCCTTAGTTCATGTCCATGGGTTGTACATATAAGTTCTTTGGCTTTTACATTTCCGATACTATTCTAACCCTCCACCTGTCTGTTTTGCACCTGCCATTTATGCTACATTTTCCCTGAACCCTTTCCCCCATTCCCCTCCCTGCTGATAACATGCCATAGGATCTCCATTTCTGTGATTCTGAAATAATGCCCCATTTTATTACAAAATCTTTTCTTACAAAATCATAAGCAGGTAATTCTGTAACGTAGTAACATCACACTCAAGCACATCACATGACATTTTAGGTGAAATGTTCAAATTAAAGCTATAAACCATTGCACCCATGTCATTACCCTACTATCCACACTCAAGCCGGCGTTCCTTCTGCCAGCCCCTGTATGTCAAAGTACCTGTATCAAAACAAAGCAAGCAAAGCAGCACAATGTCTTCTAGTGCCGTGGAGTGACCCCAGGAAGCCAAATTAGGAGTTCTTAACCGGCTAACAAATTTCTCTCAAACCGGAGTGAAAAGAAGACCCAGACAATTACTATATATCCTCATTTGCTCTATTCTGACCAAAGTTAGATTAACATTCAGTCAGATGGTCAGATGTAACTCTACTGACTCTGTGTAACCCACGCGGTCAAACCGTGTAACTGAGCCAGGACCCAGGCACTCCATGTCAATACTGAAGCTGAAAACCCAATGCTGCAGAACTTTTACAAACTGTATTTTGGCAAGTTTCTTTCTCTTTCTTACCATGTTTTCATCTGTATAAATAAGCTTTGTACTTTTTTTTAAGCTGGTTTCCAAAGTTTAATAAAAATCAAAGATTAGAAAAACTGTACACAAAAATGTCAATTTTAGCTTCCACACTGTTGTCTACACACAACACATACACACAAATCAAAACGTGGTATCTTTTTCTTAAACCTGTAGCCCGTGACCCCAGCGGCACCCAGGATGAGTAATTCAGCTCACCACTGGGGTGGAGCATGGCCCCTGTGCCTGCAAACAGAGCTTTAAAATGGGCACCCACGGGACACTCCCTGCTGTCCCTGCAGCGGGGTCCTCAATACAGGGTTACAGTTGATATTGCAAATGTGTAGTTTTGTACTAGTTTTATTGGGACAACTTCACAACTTCATTGCCAATAGAAATATATCCTGTCAAAATTAACAGACATAATCTTTGGGACCTTTGAGTCTATCTGTACTTTGTGTCCTTGTATAGGTACAGTGATATACATCCAAAGTGAGAGTAAAAAGGCAGACACTTTTCTAGGTTACAAGTAGTAGGTAAGGTTTATCTAATTACTAAACGGAGCTTTCCTGATTTACTGACATGTTATTTATGAGCAGTGGTTACTAGAAAGAAAAAAGAAGAGGACAATGGAGAAAAAAATGAACTTTATAAAGAAAAAAAATAACATGAAGATATAATAGAATTAAGTGATTTGTATATAACATAAAATGTAAAAAGGGAAAAAACCTTGTTCCTAAAGTATTTATTTACGTATTTAGAAAACATTCACATAATAGAATTCAGTGCTTGGTCACTCTTCCCCTACATTCCTATCCTAACTTTGGTTTCTTTTTAATGAATAAAAGGAGTCAGCAAAACAAAATGCCACCATTAAATCATTTTGCAACATTTTGTGTCAAAAATGTAATGGGAAATGCACACATCAAGGGAAAGGTTACTGTTCTTCCAGAACATCTTTTCGCTTAGTTCATGGCTCATTCTTCTACGTAACTGTGCAGGCACTACTGATGGCTTTCTCTCCCGGTTTAATGTGGCATTTGAAGGATGATGGCATTTTCAGGAAACCACAGTGCAGTGATTTTAGTGGTTATCTGGCTGAAAGTGATACTGTGATGGGGAGTCAGCGCACTGTTTGCGTGCACTGGTAAAAGTCAGCTACCAAGTCATCTCGCAATGTCAAACCCCTTCTCGATTATGCACTTTCTTACTAATACATGAGCTCAGTCTAAACAGTGAGACAGCATTAGAGGAAAGTGCTTTGAAATGGGAGCCTGCTGTGTATTAGGTACACTATATTTAGCTTTCGATCCTATTAAGTACATGGTAATAGGGAGGGCCAGTTCAGAAACTGATCATCTTAATTCATTTCAGTTTAAGATGTAATTGCTCCATGAAATTGTTTCACAAAAAGGATGCAAATGAATTAATAATTAAATGAAAAATTCTTAAGAATTAAAATGAAAAGAAACAATGGATCATCTGCACACAACAATCAGGAGCCACCAAGTGACTAAATATGGAAAATGTTACAAATACCCAGATAACATGTCATTATTATCTACTATATATTTTAGCCTATTTAAAAGCTCAGTGTATAATATTTTATTTTAAGGAATTAAAACAAAAAACTTTTCAGATTAAACTATTATCAACATTCCTCACAAACATACATCTCAATTAGTAAAAACTGAAAAGTGGCTGCTGTACAATTGACTCACATATTTATGCTAGGCTATAATCTATAAAATATATAACCAAAATTGAAATCAGAAAAATATTATGGCTAACAATACAATTAACAGCACTGTTGGTGGGAGATCTGTGCTATAACTTATTCAGAATTCCTTACACCTGGATAATAGTTTTCATTTCCAAATTTTTCTTTTTCTTTCCTACAGTAGTATAAAATCATAAAACACAAAAGTTAAAGGGATCTCCAAATCGACCTAATATATTTCTTATTTTATGAATGAAATAACTGGTTCCCAGAGAAGCTACCTGCGTGCCTCATGGTAACACAGCCTCTTG
>CM052549.1:22067407-22083973 GCA_028533065.1 Trachops cirrhosus
CTTATATTTAGTGACCAGTATGTCCTAGGAATAAATTATAATAGTAAAAGTTTCGTATTAATTCAGCAAACGATAATCAGTCATTACTTATGTGGAGTAGTCATGTGTTATTATGCATTCATTGAGTATTAAATGTGCTAGGAACCGTGGAAATAAAAACAAGTAAGATGTCACTAAGTGAGCCCATAATGACCTCCACCAAAAACAGAGATGCACACGTAAAAAGACCTTACGATTCTAAGTCAGAGTTTCAGTTTGGCTTTTAGCATTTAATTTCAATAAATAACAAAGGAATATATTTTAATCTGAAACTTCCCAGGTAACTTTTAATTAAATTTAAAAAGTAGATGGCAAAAATGGAAACACTATTTTTAAAAAGTTCATAAGATATTATCAACCATCTTTCTCTTTAAGACCATGACAATTTTTATATTTCCCATATCTGGCAGAAATAGCTCAATCTAATCATTTTAGAACATGTTTCAACAAATTAACTTTTCTGTCCCACATATTCTAGAAATAATTATATATAAAAACAGAACACGCACATTCTCTGAAAGGTAAAAATATAAGCATTTGCTATTACTGGAATATATTCACCTATTGGAATCTTTATTTCAGAGCCAACATATATGTATCCTTTATATTACTAAATAGTTATCACTGTTACTAAATAACAGTGATGTCCCACTATTTTATATGGAAAGAATTTACTATCGCTCAGCAATTATTCACAATGTCCCCAATGGAGTAGAATGTGATTTTTATCATATACATTAAAGAGAAAATGAGACAGAGAAAGACTAAATCACGTGCCAAAGGAAGAACTGAAAAAAACTTAAGAGGCAAAACAAAATGAAGCTGGAACCTACTATTATAGTTGACAGATAAATTGAATGCAATTTCCCAGTGATGTTAAAATATTATAAATGTATATTGACACGTATATATACACAAAAAACTGAAAAACCAAGGAAAATAATTAAGGAAGAAATTTTGATATAGCCTGAATTACATAGAGAAGTGTGGTTTCGAAATCAAAGCTGCTAAACAGCAGATTCTCATGACTTGAGTTCATTTGTTCAAAGGAACTTGAGAAAGTAAATATGGTGTAGTCAATAAAATATTATTAATTAAATTATGACCCAAGAGGAATAATTTTATAAGAGAACCTAATAGACATATACAATAAGTGTAATGTTTCTCTGACCAAGCACTGAAATATATCTTAAGAGAAAACAAACTCTAATTTAAAATGTCTGAAAATTAAAGTTACAAAAAAGAATTTCATGTGTACATAATATTTTAGATACAACTTGATCATAAATTGTGGACTTTTTAGGGAATTTGCAAACAATGATGGTGCCAATTACAAAATAAAAGAGATAATATGGGAAATGGCAGATATCAGCTTGTCATATTACCTTTTTAAATACATTAAATTCTACATAAAATGAAATTCTTCTGTAACTCAAGAGCAATCGTGCTTAAACTGAATGTGTATTTTTTGGTACAGAACAACTACATTATAATCACAAAATTTTATGGCATTGTGTTATATATATATTTATATCCAGCTTATTTTGTCCTCAAAATCATTATAAAACTTTTTAAGTCCCTCTTCATTACCTCTTTAAATCGTCTGCAGAAAATTTGTGATGTTATCCTCTTAACAAGGTAAAACTAAGGAAGAAGGCTTTATATCCATCATTTCTATAGCAACAAAAATATCTTTACCTTCCAGAAGACTTTCACAAAATCCCAGACACTGGCATGTTATAATAATGCAATTAGGAATGAAAATTTTATAAGAGAAACTAAATAAGTGAGAGTAAAGACTAATATTATTCAAAAATATTATCAAGAATCAAAGAAAGATGGTAACTATTTTTTAATACAATTAAAATATTTGTTGAAGATGCCCCTATTATAAAGTGGTTTTAAAAATAAAAGTTGTATATATTTCCTGGATTATTTCTTTAATATACATGACTAAATAAATAAATAAAAACATGGTAAAAATGTATAGGTCTTATAGTAAAACGCCCTGAATTAACCTACTATTTAAAAATAAATAAATAAGAGAGTAGATATTTCCATAGGTTCAATTAATTGAAAAAAAGATAACCAGCTAAGATTTTAACTATTGTTTCAAACTGATCATGCATGACAATGTACCCTCAACTCCAAGGAAATTTCCTCTAGAATGAATTTTTGTCCAATATACAGGATTGTTTTTTATGTTTTTTTCTTTTGTTCACTAATATGTGTTGTTTTGTTATTTCATGTACTCCATTATAGTATGCTTATGCCTGAAATTTCTTTTTATACATAAATCAAAAAATTATATCATAGCAGAATTATTAACATGTATCTTGTCTTATTAGAACTACTTTACCCTAAATTTCAATGAGTTTAACCTTCAGGAGAGCTCACATGACATTCAAAAAGCACTGGCCAAATGTTACAGACTTTCTTGACTTTGTTGAAGCATTTTGTATTTCTTCACTGTAATTTTAATTTTCTCCTTATCTTGTTCACTGATAGTATAAAAAACTCATAAATTCAAAACTTCTTGCCTTTATTTGAGCAATGAAAACATTTAAATAGAAATTATATTTTAATGACAAATAAATGACATCATTTTGGAAGCAAATATTTAAAATTATATAACAGTATTAATATATATTTTATCCATTTAGTGTTTTAAAACATTTCATTTCTGTGCCTTCAGGTAATTTAAATGGGGTTTATAAAATGACAGTTTTTTCAAGAAAGCAGAAAGGGTTCCCCTGCCACACTAAAAGATTATTTATGTAAGAGTGATAATGCTTTTAAATGAGGTCTCCTGAGTTCACCCATCGACTCCTCCGTCTCACCCAGGGTTTTGAGCAATTTCTTCATCTCAGCAAAAGAGGCAAATGTCTAAAGTTAGCAGTGTCTGGACCATCAGGAATAGCCACTGTGCAACATCAGCTGAGATTCCTGATTTGCATTATGTCTGCTAAAAAAAAAAAGTACCAAAACAAAACAAAGGAGAAAACAAACATAAAACAAAATAAAATCTATCTAGGCCATCTTTTCACCTTTCTTTATTTCATAAGAGAGAAGCATTTAACACATTTGTTTTGATAAACAGGACCTAGTGATGAAGCTCCTATCAATAAAAGGTATATCTTATCATTACTGCTAATAAAGTTTTAGAGCATGCTAAGAGAATTTAGTAATTTTCATTGTTTAATAAGATAAAACAATAATCTTAGTGCCAAGTGTTTGGATTAAATTGCTTTTGTGGCTTCTAAATACAGAATATTGTCAACTCTTATCAAGAAAACATTAATTCTCTTGTGTTCAAAATTCAGATTACCACTCCTAATTACATCTAACTCCAGAGAATAACCAAATGTGGCATGTTAGTAAGTGGATGAAATCTGCTTCTGAAGTAGTGTTTCCACTAAATAAAGTTTAGAAAAGATCCTGTACTGTGATTTTTCCCCATTGTATCTGTGACTACAAAAACGATGAAAATGCCACTGCAACCCCCTAAAGACAAGGTCTCAGCCTACAATTTACCTGACAAGATTTTCATTGTCTCCAGTTCCCTTGCAGGTGGCACATTCAGTTCGTAAATCTTCAGTCTTGGGCTTCTTCTGTAACACAGACTGCCTCTGTCTTCTCTCTCTAGGGACTCTTTCCTGCCATCCCAGGGAGAGCAGAACAAAACAAAACAGAAGCAAAATCAGGATATAAGCAAAACAGAAATAATTTTGAGCATACAAGTTTACCAAAGTTTCAACTAGGTAAAACATGCTTAACTTATTCCAACCTCATGTTTTTCTTCATCAGGAATGAAGCTTCGTTTTCGTCCTCTGGTTCTCTAAAAAGAAAAAAAAATCCACAACTGCTTACACACTTGGAAAATTAGTATTTCTAATTAAAACTGTAATGTTCTATTGTACTGCTACAATTTATGTCACAGGAAATAAAATCCAAGCAAATTTTCAGTGCTTTACTTAATAACACAAGTATCTGACAGGAAAAAGTTCTCCAAAATTAATTCAAAGAATTTTTTCAATACTTCACATCACACAATTTTGATTTATGCGGAAAATTTAAATTTTCATAACTTATAAGACTTCTACAGCTGAAATGCTAAACCTAGACTCATACTACATCTATTATATGTCCGTGTGTGTGTGCATGCATGTTTGTGTAAGATGAACAATTTTTAACAGCCATAAAAAGGGGGAGGCAAGAATCTCAGATGTCCCCAAACTTTTGTTAAAGTAGACCTAAAACATGATATAAATGACTTATTTCAAATTTAATTAAAATATTTCAGAACACACTTACCATTTGAAAGACAACACCCAAATATTTAAGCGTAATAAAGTATGAAATACAAAATTATTTACCGCCAATATGTTAAAAAATCTCCGCCCACATAGAAAGCCTCTGCAGACCTATAATCCCACATACAGACTAGTGGTCTTCAGATAATGGGAGAGAAAGGAGGTACTCTCCCACAAATTACCACATCGAGATCAAGGAACATTTCCAGGTTAGAGTAGTTACCAAGTAATTCTAAACATAATTTCTATCCAATGTAAATACGTTGATGTTTTCCTAAAGTACTGTTGTTTCAATTCATAATACCAAGTCCCTTGTAAATTAATACCACGGCTAATTACACATTATTTAATCTGCCCCTAGACAACCGAGACCTGATTGAACTAGTCATTCAAAAGAAGTATATTTATAAACTATGTATTCATTTATATTTGCATTGCCAATTAGTATGTTTTAATCACACTATGTAAGGAATTAGGAAGAAAAAGTAACACTGTATCTAAGAAGACTCTTTAAATGCAGACCCTACATCTATTCTTATCCCAAAGAACAATACTGAGCTTGTTCCTCAAAATATCAACCGTGGCTCATAAGCATTGGCCTTCCCTAAGAGCTTCTCAGACATTTAGACTCTTAATTCTGACTTCATACTGCCTTTTAACAAGATCTGCAAGTAAGTCATACACACATCTGAGTTAGAGAACATGAGTGCAGAGGAGTCCTTAACACTGACAACACTTATCTGCGCTCTGACTAAAACTTTATGGCTAGCTCTTTACATATCCATCTTTCCCTTCTGTGACATCCCTGTCCTTTATGCCTCAATTTCTGCCCCCCAACACAGTTTATCCCCACACTGGTGAGGATCATACCATACTCATCTTCCCCAATGCAATTAACCTTAATATACTATGTATTACATAAAGGCTGAATGAATTTGTTGTAATAAAATAAATAAGTGGTTAGATTAAAATTCATAAATGACTTGCTAGATAATACAAATGATGAAACATTGACTAAAAGGGTAAATTATTGTTCCCTTCTCTAATAAGCTTTTTTTCAATTTGAGTAATTTTTGCATATAGGGCATTTCAATAAGGTGACTAGAATAACCGATATCAAAGGGAAAATATTCAAATTACTCATTTTAGTTCTATAAACATTTCAGAATGCTCAAAACTCCACATATTCCCATGCTTTTTTTCATTCAAGCCATCTTTTATGTAATGAAGTACCAAATGAATAATTGAACTTTTGAGTCATGTAGTCAGTGAATTAATTTTTGAGGTGTATACGTGAAAGCTCCAAGTTCATGTTATCAATTATTTTCAAGATATACAGTTATTTACCATTTTTAATTAATACTTTAAATCTTCAATTATCTGGAATGACTATCAACTGGAAGTTTTTCAAACCCATACTACAATTAGTATCATAAAGCACAATGATGCCAGTAAGTGATTATAACATATGCATAAGTTACACTGCTCTATAAATCCTTCTTATAATAACTATGTATGTATTTAACTAAATTGCTCTTTTAAAAGTGAATAAGTATATTTATAATTATCTAAAACACTCATTTTAAATTGAGTGCATTTATTACCAAATAGTAATCACCGATGTATTCCTATAATACATCATTCCTATGATGTAATTTTAAGTAACTAACCAAAGCAACATAAACAGACTCCAGCCAGAAACACATTGTTACAAGCAGTACGAAATGAGTGTCTCAGAGCTTCGGAAAAGCAGTCCAGGGAAGGACCTGACGATCACACAGCTGACTGCGGTAAACTTCAAACCTGGGGATCTCAACTCTCAACTCAGTGTTTGTTCTTGCATGACAAACCTAAGATTAATAAGTTTAATCCCAAACAGATGACCAAAATTACCATGCAAAAACAAATCTCTTACTCTCACCTGAATACTTAAACTGTAACATCATAAAGCCTACATGAAGAATTCTTACATTTCAAAACCAGTACATTAGAGAATTGTACCCAATGGAGAGGAGACCTCAATACCTCAAATTAACACTATATTCTATCCACTCTGCTACCCTACACAGTATAATATTACCATGGTTCATTACCATTACCATGGTAAAGGAGCAAGCTTCTTTAGCATTTATCACATCACCAGTATTTACAATGGAAAAAAAAAAGGTGATTTAATCCAAACACAACTCTTCACAATACAAAGTCCTCCAAGAAAATACCAAGAGCTGTTGGTTTCTTTCTAGTTTTAAGGAAGCAGTCAAGACATCTCACAAATGCCTGTGATCACAACAGAATATATCTTAAACATGGCACCTCTGAATGAATCAGAAAGTCTAAAGGGCATTAATAAGTGGAGATATGATGCAAAAAAGCAAAAAGAAAGAAAAACAAAAACATATCTGGCTCATCCAACAAATTTCAATTATCAAAGAACTTGCCCCATCTTAAATATAAAGAAGTATTCATAATCAGATGGCTATTTCATGATGTACATTTGGCTGATACTTTTTTTTTTAAAAATTATTTATTTTTAGAGAGAGGAGAAGGGAGGGACAAAGAGACATACTGATGTGTGAGAGAAGCATTCATCGGCTCCCCCTACTGGGAACCTGGTCCCCTACCCAGGCACATGCCCCGACAAGGAATCAAACCACAACCCCTCAGTTCACAGGCCGATGCTCAACCCGCTGAGCCACACCAGCCAGGGTGAGGCTGACACTATTCTAGAAACAAAATAAAGGAATAGGGTAAAAATGACGTGTGGAAAGAAGAATTTTATTTAATGATTATGTGTCTTAGAACTTAACATAGATACATTATCTAGTTCCAAATGATCAGCTGAGGATTCAATTCCAAATCATGGTTCCTTTTGCAATTATTAACCTATAAAAAGCAAATGAAAGTTTGAAACTCACTCTACATCCTGACACATTCCTATTTTTTTTGTTTTGTTACATTTTAATATCTTTATTTGCCTGGGGAACAATGCAACCTGAGCATCTTAGATCATCTGGTTCTTTATCTATGATACATTTACTTGAAAACAAGAGGTGGAAAAAACACCCCCATGAGAATGAAATGATATTAGAGACAATGTATCTAAGTTAGAAAAGAATAAAGTATTATTAGTCGTCAGACATCATTTTAATAGCTTATTCATCTGAAACAATAAGTAAACATTTCAATCATTTCATTTAGATAGGAAACATGTAACCAATTTAAATTAATTCTTTAGAGCTCGCGTTCTTTTAATTTACAATTAAGTTCGAGGCATGATGACTCTCCCAAGGTCAGAGCTGAATTTAAGACTGAAAGTGCCCCCGCATCTTCCACACCACGGGACGGCTTTCACACGTTCACACGTTCACGTGCGCAGTGTCCGCTAAATTCAACGACGTACCTTCTTCGTGACTGATCAGCACTTATACAAAGGATAATGAATAAGCCATTATTTAACTAGATAAGACAGAAGGAATGCCTCCCTATGCGATTTATATGTAAAAAGAGAAAATGCTTATTCTTGAGCAAAATTTCAAACTCAATGTTAACTAGGACAATTAAATCAAACACTGAAAACCTCCGTAAAGCTGAGTATCTTCAGATTTATACAGAGAAGTAAATGCCAGCAGCTGTCTGGCAGCTGTTCAAAATGCTTCAATATACATTTTATACATATAAAGTTTACATATATATTCTGAAAAAATAAGTATTTGTTTTCCAATTATAGAACAGTATATTGAAAACAATCATATTAAAGCTCATAAAATATGCAAAACATTTACATATGTAAACAAGGTTGAACAGAGTGCCATCTGTTTCTGTTAGCTACTGGCACACAGCAGATGGAACAGTGATCACGGAAACCCAGTGTTTTCCCTTCTTATCAATTGGTTGTAGGGTTTATTTCTACCTAATCGAATTTGTATTAACGGGTAGGAAAATACATAGCCCTGGCTGGTGTGGCTGAGTGGATTGAGTGCTGGTCTATGAACCAAATGGTCTCCAGTTTGACTCCCAGTCAGAGCACATGCCTGGGGTGTGGGCCGGGTCCCCGTGGGGGTGTATGGGATGCAACCACACACTGATGTTTCTCTCCCTCTCTTTCTCCCTTCCTTCCCCTCTCTCTAAAAATAAATAAATAAAATCTTTTAAAAAAAAAAAGGAAAATAGAAGAATAAAAAGAAAATCATAATCAATTGGGTTAACACTATACATTAAAATAACCACAAGCCTAAAAACATAAAATATACACTATTTATGTAAGTATTTCTATAAAACCCTTCTCACAGATAATGCTATATTCAAAAAAGTAAAATCCTGAAGCTCTAATTCTAATTCTCTTTATTTCAAACTCTTGGAAATAAAAATGATGGATTTCCAAAGGCAAAATGCACAGACTCTGGGCTCTGAATAAGACTGCTTGACACCCACAGTGAGTCTCTTTCTTCCAAGAGCCAAAGTGAGGTAAGTACGGTCCAGTTCCACCGAAAAAGAAGTTTGCCAGCGTTCCTCTAAAGATAGCAGACTCAGTAATAGCTCTGATATCTAAAGCCTTCAAATAAACCTTTTTCACAGAACTGTAATAATTTAATTAAAACAGTTAGTGTAAAATAACAAGGACATGGTGCACAGTAATCTTTAGTCATTTTGGTAGGGCTCAATGGGACATTTATACAATGGATTACTACTCGGCCATAAAAAAGAAAATTTTATGCTTTATGACACAATGGATGGACCTGGAGAATTTCATGCTAAGTGAAGTAATAAGCCAGTCAGAGAAACTCCTATGTGGACTTAATGAACACACTGAACTAACAAGCAAAACAGAGAAAGACTCACAGATAGAGAGCAGGATGACAGCTATGGGGGGGAGAGGGAGGGGGTAGAAGGATTGAGCACAAAGGGAAAAGAACTCATGGACATGGACAACAGTCTGGTGGTGATTGTAGGGGGCAGGGTATAAAGGAGCTAAATGGTAATGGAAAAATACAATAATTTTTTTAAAATTCAGAATATAAATATATAATTAAATTACAAATTAAATTTTAAAAATATATTAAAATACATATTCCAATTTTCAAATTCTTAGGACTTAAGTTCTAACTTTGTTAAATAATATACCACTTTGTAGTTGTAAAACTAATTTAACAACAAATGTAGTAAGAGTAGACTTGAGGGTATTTGATTCACAAAGGAAAAAAAAAAAAAGGACAGACTATTGATTTACAGTTTTAAGTAAGAGAGAAAACAGATTAACAAAGTGTTTAAGTCTAGTTCCAAAACAATGACCTGTAAGAAAAGGTACATCCTGAAAAACAACATGGTTTCAGTCAAAGGTGCTAAAAAGTACTCTTTTAAAACTATTTTGTATTGTTCTAATACAGTCATCTCCATTCCCCCCCCAGTACCCTCCCACCCCAGCCATCCCCACCTCCCACCCTCTTTGGTTTTGTCCATGTGTCCTTTATACATGTTCCTGAAAACCCGTCCCCTCCCCCCCAATTATGTCCTCCCACCTCCCCTCTGGTTACTGTCAGTTTGTTCTTAATTTCAATGTACTTTTGACTTTTTATTGCATTTATTTTTTTTAAAAATGGAGATATACAAAACAAAATAAAAAATGCATGAGACAGGAAGAAAGATCTGACAACTTCAAAGACAGCAGAAGATGCTGCATGTGTGTGAAGGAGTATGGGAAGGCAGGTCCCAACAAGTCCTTTGGCACTTGTGTAAAAGATGAAAAGAGATTACATGATATAAAATGTAAAGAAAATGAAAAGAAAATCAGAAAGCTTTCAAGTTACATTAAAGTTGTTAGGAAATATGCCAAAAAAGTACAAACATCAATTTTAAAGTAACTTCAAAAGGGACATGGGTATGCTAATTTATATTTTCTTCAAAAGTAATTTACTTGCCTAAAAGCAAGTGAAAAGTTTCCACATAAAAAAACATGCAGAGAAAATGTCTAAATAATGGATATTTAAACAGGAGTATCCCAGGCTGTCTTTACAATAATTCTCTAGTTTCACCAATGAAATAGGAGTAACACACAAGGAGAAGGGGGACCAATTACCTCCTAACACTAAAGGGCTAGCAAAAAAAGAGTTCCAAAGTACACTGGCTTCAAATGCCTGGCCACAGTGGAAGATGGAAGAGCTCATTTGTGAAATACTAAGGACCTAGTGTGAACCAAACCTTGTAGCACTTTGTGGACATAGAGTGGTAAACAGGATAGCTCCTGTCCATGGGGTTTCAGGTCTATGAGTCTACAGATACCAAACAAATAATTACATGAACAATTACCTGTAAATATGGTAAATGCAACTAAAGTAAACTAAAAGAATAAAATCACACTGCTCAGATCTTCCAAAATCTTTCAAAATCTCTACTGCAATCAAAATTGCTCTTAAGTTTAAGAGTGAGTCATATTTTTAATTCCCTTCATAATGATATAAAACTCTACAATCATCTTAAAGATATGTATAGAGAACTCTACAATCATCTTAAAGATATGTATACATATATACATATGTATATATGTATCACATTTTTTAAACCTCAAAGGAACACATTTCAGTGTGATGCTAGCAACCCTCAGGCAGGAATGGAAAAAGAACAAGTTCGATTGGCAAGAGGGAATCAAGGATGATAGCAAAAGCATTACTGAAATGACTAAACATAGGATCCATTTAAGACACTAGAATTGTCCGTGATAGCAGGAGGTGCCTGGGTAAGCAAGTTGCTAGGTAACTGTGAGAATGAAGATGGTCACTGGACTAGAAACGTAAAGAAGGACCCACAACAAACTGACTCATGGTTATTTCACATTCACCTTAATGTTAAAATCAAAAATTATTTCATCTAACATTCTCTCTCTACTCAATGCAGAAAACACATCAAAAAAATATCCCTGATAGTCATATTAGCTTTAACTATTCCAGAGAACGAGCAGTGTGTTCCACTGTGAGATGGCTCTAATTGTCGGGCCCAGTTTTACTGTCTGAACTTATCCTAGCGTTCATGTAACAGAGGCTTAAATATTCAAAGATAAATGACCAGGTCATTATTATGTAGAGAGTCTCTGTTCATCCATTTATTAAACTTATAAACACACAACAGGCTTAATTATAACTGTGAAAAGGGCGGCAAAGGAAAACAGTGCTATGGAAATACTCTTTCAATTATTCCGCAGAGTATCTTTCTGGAACTTCATCGTAACATCACACTAGGTTTTTCTGTCTTAGCTCATAGGAACTAAAATTGGGGGATAATGACCACAATACAGGGTTAATTACACTTTACTACAGATATATAATCTCAGTCACTTATCATTTGTTTGAAAGTTCAACTAGAAACATTTTAGCATTAGTGACAGTACAGATAACAAAGAAGGGAAGGGGGCTGCATCATTTTTTTTCTTTTAACATATCATCAGGGTTCCCGTCTCCCCGTGAGAACACAAGACGACGACCCTCGCTGACTACGCTGGCACCTGATCTTTAGCCTCCAGAACTGTGAGCAGTAAATTTCTGTCACAAAGGAAACAGGAAAGGGAAAGGGAAAGCGAAGGGGAAAGGGAATGAAAGGAATGGGAAGGGACGGAAAGAAGAAAGATCATCAGTGTCAGTGGCTAACAAAGAAATGCAAATCAAAACCACAACGAGATAGCCCTTCACACCCGCTAGGATGGCTATAATCAAAAGGACAGACAATAATAAATGATGGTGAGGATGTGGAAAAGCTGGAGCCTGCATACACCACTGGTGAGAATGGAAAATACCACAGCTACATGGGAAAAGAGTCTGGCAGTTTCTTAAAAGTTAAAATTAGGGTTAACATATGAGCCAGCAATTCCATTCCTAGGTGTATCATACACCCGAGACAAGTGAAAACTCGCATTCACAGAAAAAACTTGTACATGAATATTCATAGCAGCATGACCTAGAACAGCCAAAAAGTGAGGGAGGGGCCCACAATAGTCAATCACGTGATGAGTGAAGATAAGTAAAATCCGGTACACACATAATGAAATACTGTATGAAAATCAGAAATGAAGTACTGATACATGCTGTAACATGAATAAATCTTGAAAATATTATGCTAAGTGAAAAAAAAGTCATATTATTCCATTTATACGGAATGTCCAGAAAGCAAATCTATAGTGACAAAGAGCAGATAAGTAGCTGCCCAGGGTTTGAGCTTGGGGGAGTAGAAAATGCAGCCACTGCTAATGGATGCAGGATATTTTTTTTTCAGGGAAGCAATAAAAATATTCTAAAATTGATTGTGGTGATAGCTGTCCAACTCTATGAATTAATAAAAACCCCTGAATTGTATAACTTTAATAAATGAATTGTATGGTATATGAATTATATCTCACCAAAGCTGTGATTAAAAAATTCATCAGCCATAACTGGATCAAGAGTCAATTTTAATAGTAGCAAACTTTGAAAAATAATAAACAGATTTTCCATTACTGCTTATATTATTAAATCTCATATTTAAGTTATAGCTAAATAAGGCCAAAGTGGCACAGAATTATTTCCACTTCCATCAATGATGAAAAAGCTAAGCACTTTGAAATCCACCGGTGGACTCTATCATTTAGTGGTACAAAGCACTGATGTGAATATGAACTACTGCACTACTGGAACCTTCCGAACGTGTGAATCAATGTGCCATTCATTTCTAACACCTATGCCTTCAAGTAAAAATTATGTAGTGTTATAAATCATCTTCCCATTTTAGTTTTAAATGACAAAAGAAAAGTGGAAGTCACTCTATGTATCACTGCCATAATAAATTATCACAAATTTAGCGGCTTAAAACATAACAGATGTATTAATTTACAGCTCTGCAGGTCGTGAGTGTTAGTAGGGCTGTGTCACTTTCTGGATGCTCTAAAGAGAAGTCAGCCTGCTCGCCTTTTCCATCTCCTAGAGGCTGCCCCCATTCCTTGGCTCATGGCCCCTTTCTTCCTTTTTGAAAGGCAACGATGCTGCATCTCTCTGACGCACTGTCTACAGTTACGTCTCCCTCTTAATTAAAAACAGGAAAGGTCTTCTCCTTTTAGGTACTTATGAGATTAGATTGGACCCACATGGAAGTTCTGGTTAGTCTTCCCATCTCAAGGTCCATAAATTTAATCATACCTGCAAAGCACCTTGGGCCAAGTAAGGTAACGTACTCACAGGTTCTGAGGATCAGGGCATGAGTGCAACAAGATAAATTACTTACCCACAGCCGCATAAAGGGTTATTGGCATAGTATGGGCCAGAAATTAAATCTACCATGTGTTAGCTCAAGTACTTTCTGCCACATACTATGTTACATTATGGGTTTTAATGCTATCTAAAACACTCAAGAATTTGAGTTTGTACCATCTAACTTTTAAAGGGAATAATGATACAAAAAAATTGTCCCAGAGAGAAAAATACCATTACATTTTAAATGGTTACTTTCTCAAGCATAAGTCATATCCTTATACAAGATATTTCTAATTGAATAAATACAAGAAAGTTATTTAAATTTAAAAAACTCTTAATCAATATACTAATGATCAGAATTTTCTTAGCACAAAAGTAATTTAAAAAGAAATGAGTTGACAAAATCACAACTATCAACAACCAAACTTATAAAACAAAAACAAAAATGAACTAAGCAAACAACTAGAACTGGAACAGAATCTCAGAAATGGAGATCATATGGAGGTTTATCAGTGGGGAGCGAGAGGGGGGAATGGGGGAAAGGTGCAGGGAATAAGAAGCATAAATTGTAGATATAAATAGATGGGGGGTGTTAAGAATCGCATAGGAAATGGAGAAGCCAAAGAACTTACATGTACAACCCACGGACAGCAACTAAGGAGGGGTGGTATGCAGGTGAGAGGGCAGGTGTAGGGCAGAGGAGAACAAAGGGGGGGAAAATGGGGCCAAAAAAAAAAAGAAAGAAGCTATCCTAAAACCTATTCACACCTATTTATCTAAAAAATAAAGTGGCTGAAATAGCAAATGGTTTTTTTTGCTAAAGGTGTGCTAATAACCATCAATAACCTTGACTGATAAGCAAATCTGCATTAAAATTAAATTATTAAGAATTAATCCAATTAACATCTTTAAAATTTTGCCAGGTTAGTAATGGGAGAGGCTGTTGCCATCAAAATGGCTACCATAAAAACACATTGTAAGAAAGACAGCTATAGGTATCATGATACCCAAAGATGGTTCAAATTGTTACACTACATTTTATGCTAAAGGGCCCAATGCATCTGGCTTGCTGTTACTTTAAAATTTTCAATTTATTAATATCCAGGCTTTGGGCTATAACAGCAGTCAACCTGCAGTCTTTGTTGCTCACCTCAATTTCTTTTCTCTTCCCAACTGTCGTGTTACCCACTACAGCAATCACTTCTCATATGGACATTGCACTTTCTAATTTATATTCCATTTTCTTGACAGTTGACTTTCTTTCAACTTTCTAGTTTCTAAAGGACACACAGCATGTCTTCATTTTGGTATTCTATCCATCTTCTGTTGCCCAGTGCCTGGCATTATTAGTTGCTCAATAAATAAATGTGGGAAAAGATTAACTTGATCATGCTTCAAGAGCAGAGCAGAGTCACAAGCAAGGACTAGGAGTATGCAAAGACCTGGACTCCCATGCAGCCATTTTTACTGCTTCACACAAAAAACTACTCAACTCGGAATAAATATGACCAAAGCATTCACACAAATAATTGCCTAAATTTTGACAACTGTGAAGAAAATCATAATATAAATTCATGTTCCTATCTATTATAAGCAGAAGTTCACCTTAAAGTACTGTCTTCCCTTTACTGGACTTTGAAGGTTTACCCAAGAGCACAAAATACACTTAAGATCAAATCAATGAGGCTGAGAATTATGTTGCATGCATCAGAAGTCATGATCCACCCTCAAAGTGCTATGAGATCAAACTTAAAATTACTAAAATCAGTAGATGGAATAACTGTAGAACTACTGGGATTTCCAAAGATGTGAAAAACAAAACAATTAAGTATTAAAACTAGAATATTATAAAATCATAAAATGGACTATGTGATACAAGACAGTGAATGCTTCACAGATTGGTAAAACAGCAACCTACAATGTCAAAGGGATGACAGAGTCGTTTTGGCTCAATGCCAGAGAAGCAATGCAGAAATGTGGAAAGACAAAAGACAGTATTTCAAAGTGGTGGAATGGAAGTACTATAGTAAAAATTTACAGAGAAAGAGTAAAGCCACATAACATTTTAAGAAGTTCAAGAAAAAGTTTTTCTTAATCCAAGTAATATTGAAGTATGGCAGTGATTTTTCAACTTTTTTCATTTCATAGCACACATAAACTAATTACTAAAATTCTGTGGCACAGCCAAAAAATAGATTTTTTGCCCATTTGACAAAAAAATAGGTATAATTTTAATTTATCCACACCAAATGGCTATTGTTGTGTTGGCTGCTGTCATTTTTTTTTTAATTTGATAATCTAAGGGAAAAGAGGTCAGTGACCCTGACTATTAGTCAGGTATTGCATGTTTTATTTTTTTAAAGATTTTATTTATTTATTTTTAGAGAGAGGAGCAGGGAAGGGGAAAGAGAGGGAGAGAAACATCAATGTGTGGCTGCCTCTCGCACAGGCCCTACTGGGGACGTGGCCTGGAACCCAGGCATGTGCCCTGACTGGGAATCAAATCAGCGACCCTTTGGTTCACAGGCCTGTGCTCACTCCACTGAGCCACACCAGCCAGGGCAGGTACTGCATGTTTTAAAGATACCTGGGGCACACCAGTGTGGCATGGTACACCAGCTGAATATCACTGAAGCATGGTGATTTTACATTTAAAGGTAGGCTAGTTATAGAAATTGATTCATTGTCCTATAAGAAAGACCTTGCACAGGAGAAGAAAAGCAATTCTCCCAGAACAAAAGAAGTTGAATTATATTATGATAAGTGAGATTCTAGTCCTGAAGACTAAACATTTTCATCCTGCAATAAATGAAAAGTATATTTTAAAATTATCCCCAATTGTTATTATTGGCTATCAGTGCAGAAATTAATACTACTAGTTTTCTCCAGACTGTTCAATTAGACATATGAAAGTAATTATTTTATAAAGTGATATTATTTTTTTAATTTATTTTTTAATCATTATTCAAGTACAGTTTCTATCCTTTACTCCCATTCCAGCCAACCCA
>CM052549.1:22084473-22109285 GCA_028533065.1 Trachops cirrhosus
GAGCAACCCATGGCCTCTGGAACACAAAAGCTGGCACCACATGGGACTCTCTGCTACAATTTTGTTAAAAAGTACCTTGAAAAAGTGCTCATTGATAAAATAAGTTAGGAAAAAAGATAAATAATTTACATATTTTTCTAAACAGCAGCATTTCTGAGAGTTTCAATGAACTTTTGAATTCCCCCAAGAGAGAAAATAACCATGCTTGGACATTTCCTAAAATTACTGGCCATGGGATATTGTCTTGTTTTACCCACCAATATCTATAAGATTAAAACTTTTACACAAGAAAACCAGAGACAAAGAATAGGATGAAAACAATTAGACTAAATTAGAAAATTATAAAGCTTCCTTATAATTCTAATTCTAAAAAATAGGATCCTCCTTTATCTTAAATAATACTAAACTATGAGCACATAAATATCCCTACTCTATAATATGTACAAAATTTCCCTCTACATAACTCCAAAGGTAATGATGACATAACTCCAAAGGTAATATCGACCACAAGGATTTCTCTAAACAATAACTAGAAAAAGTGTTTCTTAAGAGGATAATCTTTATAGACATCTACATATGAAGTATCTACATATGAAGACCTCTAAGATCTTAAGAATAGCTACAGATTGGAATCAAACAGTTACAGAAAATATTTTAGAAACAGAGAAACAAGCAGGCTCATTCAAGGAAGGAAAATTCTCTTTTGTTCATTTGTAAACAAAATATATTTGTAAAGCCTTTAAAAAAGTTTAAAACTTGTTGAAAATTACACGCAAAAAAAACTTTCAAGTTGACCAGTTTAGAGCACCCATAATTAACTATTTCAATTATCTAAGAGACAATTCCAGGATTTGCCTCATCAATTTCAAATGAGCCCATAACACAAAAATGGATGAAATAATCTAGGTGATTTCTTAAATGAGATCTTTTAAATGATTCCAATATAGAGGGTTACTACAGATTACAGAGAACTTTTACGTTAAGGGAAAAAAATAAAGACTCTAAAACTGAAGAGGGAACAAAACAAGTGATGACAACCAACACTAAAAATATCTTTACATCTCCCTGGGGGAGGGGGCTGATTTTTGACAACCTTGGCTCAAGGTAAGAAAGTAAAATGTCTCCCCAAAGAATTCATAACTACAAGCTGGCCTTCATGGGTTTGGAGCAGGAATTCACACTACTTGTGTAACAGAAAAGATGTACACCAAGCTTTAGAGCTCCCAGGCATCTGGTAATAACAAATATGAATGTTTTCTGGAAGAAATTCTTTAAACTTTGGCCTCAAGGAATTTTTAATGTGAAACACGCTAACAACCTGATAGGAAAACTAGAAACAAGTTGAGTATACATTTCCTAAAAGGGGAAATACAACTGACCAAAAATATAGATGCTCAAAGTTTTGAGGGCAACACTAAATAAAGCGACGATATACTATTTTATATGTATACACTGAAAAGCATTAAAACAGTGGACAACGCAAGTCTGGGAGCAAGGGTATCATTATTCATTGCTGGTATGAGTGTAAAATGCTTCAGGAAACGGGAATTATCTTGGAAAACTGAAGATGCAAATATTCTCCAGCTAAGCAAAGCCACCCCTTACTATACGCCCTAACTCCTTGTTACCGTGCTGCAGGAGCCCTTTACAGAAATATTTAAAACAAAATTGTTTATAGAACAAAAAAAAAAAGACGCAAACAACAAAAAGGACAATCTATAGAACAAAATACAAAATAAATAATGACCTATTCTTTTAAAAAAGAAAATCACACCTTAGTGAAAATAAATGCGCTATAACTACACAGATCAGCACGTATGAATGAAATCCATATAATGTGGTCAAAGTACCTAGTAACAGAAGAAACTAGGTTGACTCCACTCATACCAAATTCAAAACCAGGAAAACTATGTATTATTTATGAATGCACACATTTGGAGTGTAATTAAAAGAAGAGAATGAGAAATATAAAGCTGAGGAAGGAGGTGACTTCTGGACTAAATGGATGGGAATGTGATTACCCAGGAATTCACAGGGGACTTCAAAAGCTTTAGTAATGTTCTATTTTTAAAATTGGTCAGTATGTTCATTATATTAGTAATGGGTGTTCCTTATTTTTATGCTTTAAGTGGAATACATAAACAATAAATTCTCAGGTATGTATGGTATATTTCATAATGTAAAATAATACAGTCCTAAGAATAGCCAATAGCAATACACATCTTTCTTCCTCTGGCTCCTGAGTACACGTTCACCCTTTGTCTTTCTCACCTCTGATGTTTTCGTCTCGGAATTTTGTGATGATTATGATAAAGAGGGAATAAATTACCGTGTTTCTTATTGGAATCTTCTTGGGCTCTGGAGGCATGTCCTGCGGAACAAATTTCACTGGCTCCTTAATCTGCCTCCTCGATCGCTTGGTTCCGTCGGGTAAGGTTTCCATGGCCATGTCCGTTTCCATGTCGCTGCTCCCGGCCTGGTCACATTCCGAACACTGCCTACGTAGAGAAAGAGTGTAAGTTCATACATTTAGTCTTACCTTCCAGTGTTGGCACTGCTTTCTAGAAACACAAAATTCAGGTATATGTGAAAAATAAATAAAAACATACATGGGTCTATGTAATAACAGGGTATATAATGACTATACATATGGAAAAGCATGTATACTCCTATAACAAGTAAGTGTATAAGGCAATTCGATGAAGCCCTATAAGTGTACTAAGAACATATGTAATAATGCTGCATTTTTATAACACTAGAGATTCAACACTGATTAAAAAGGCATCTTTTTGGAAACCGTGACTTTTATTTAAGTGACATGTTGTGACACCTAAAAATCAAAGTCATTACCGACCCTGACTCTATTCCTGTCACAGCTATCATATCTTTTAATCTTAGTTAATGACAAGCCAAGATGAATATGCCAACTAAAAAAACTCTATAGAAACAGATTCTAAACAGCGTTGAAAAAATAAATGGGTCATTTTAGTTAGTGGCCCATACAACTTATAAAAGAAGAAACATAAACTTACTCATTAAAAGAATTTAATGAAGCATTTTCAAAAACATGGGGATGTGGGGAAGATGACAGAGTAGGAAGCAAGAGAAATCTGTTTCTCCAGCTAGAAAACAGTGGCACTAGCAGAATTTGTCTGATGTAACTATTTTAGAAGGCTGGTGTCCTTGAAGGCTTGTAGCTTTCAGGGAAAGGCTTGCACAGGCAAGCTGGTATTAACTTTGGTCAACTTCAGCTCTGAGTGCGCAGCAGCTGCTCAATCTCTATCCCAAGCCACCTGGCAGGCAGCTGTGCGCTCATCCCTGCAGCACTAGTTTATACACAGTAGTTAAGAGCCAGGAGAGCAAATCGAACCCTGACTACAAATACTGGAATCTGTGCTCTGATTGCTGATCGCTGTTTTTGATCAGGAAAGTGTAGACAAAGGCGTGGGTGACCTCCTTCTATTAGTGCAAGGCACTCCCTCTCGGTCTGAAGTGACTTCCAAGACTTAGAAGACCAGTGTCCTTTATCCCTCCACCTTTATTTTTCTCTTCTTTCCCTTTTGGGAGCCAAACATTAAAGGAGGCTAGGACATTCAAAAGTAAGTACATAAACTACCCAAACTAGGAAGTGGCCACACTTGCCCAGGGAAAAGCTAAGAAAAGACTTGAGAAGATCATAAGTTCACACCTCAGTCTGATCCTCAGCAAAGAGACAGCCCACTATTAAATAAATAAATAAATAAATAAACAAACAAACAAACAAAAACAAAATACAGCATATCCTGGGGATATAGGAGAATTTCATTTCCAGAGTTACCACATTATAAAATTTCAATGCCCAGCTGTTGACAAAAGAAACCTTAAAGCATACAAAAAAGGCAAAAGTAGAGTCCAATCCAGGGACAAAAATTAAGTAAACAGAGACCATGTCAGAAGACTTGATGGAAAATCTATAAGACAAAGACTTTAAAACAACTATGACAAAGATGCTCACTGAAGTGGGTTGTGAAGAACGTCTGGAAAACAATGTATGAACAAAATGGAAATATCAATAAAGAGATAGAAAGCCAAAAAAATCAAAAAGAAATCTGGAGATGAAAAGTACAGTAATTGAAACTAAAAATACAATTTTCATGGGAAATAAGGGAGATTTAAGCACGTAAGAATCAGTGAACTTGAAGATAGGACAGTGGAAATTATCAAGTATGAGGAACAGAAAGAAAAAAAAGACTGAAGAAAAGTGAACAGAGCCTAAGCTCCATGTGGGACATCAACAAGCAGACGAACATTTGCATTGTGACAGTCCCAGAAGAAGAGAGAAAGGGGCAGAGAATGTTTGAAGATATAATGACTGAAATCTCAAATTTGATGGGAGACATGAATATAAACATCCAAGAAGCTCAATGAAACCCAACTGAGACACATTACAATCAAACTTTCCAAAGAAAAAGACACAGACTCTTGAAAGCAGAAGGAATTTCAGAATCATCACATAGGATTCACAATAAGATTATCAGCAGATTTTTCATTGACACTTTGGAGGCCAGAAGGCACTGGGTAAATATATTCAAAATGTTAAAAGGAAAAAAAACCTGTCAACTAAGAATTCTATGTCCAGCAAAACTGTCCTTCAAAAGTGAGAGAGAGATTAGACATTCCCAGGCAAACAAAAGCTGAGGAAATTTATTACCACTAGACCTATCCTATAAGAAATACTCAAGAAAATCCTGCAGGGTAAAAACAAACAAAATAAACAACTCACTATGTATTTATCCATTTAGCTCTGAGACACTAGACAGTAACTCTGAGCTGTATGGATATATAAAGATTTCAATAAAGTTTAATACTTTAATATATATGGATATATAAAGATTTCAATAAAGTTTAAAAAGCTAGTATTATTCTTGTAACAATGGTTTTTAACTCCACATTTTGTTTTTTACATGACACAAGAGACTAATACACTGAAAAAAAAAAAGTATTGCCCTAAAAGCTAGTATTACGTAACTTTGACTTGTAAGCACACATGTTGAACAAAGATCTGAATAAACATTTCTCCAAAGATATACAAATAGCTAATAAACATATGAAAAGATGTTCATTACTACTAATCATTAGAGAAATGAAAATTAAAACTATAATGAGATACTACCTCACATCCATTAGGATGACTGCTCTACAAAAAAAAAAAAAACAGAAAATAACAAGTGCTGACATGGGTGTGGAGAAACAGAATGCTTATGCACTGTTGGTGGGTGTATACAGTGTGACTGTTCCTCAAAAAATTAAAAAGTGTTACCATTTAATCCGCTGATTCCCATTCTGAGTCTATACCCAAAAGAATGGAAAGCTGCATCTCGAGGACATCTTTGTACACCCACATTCACGGAAGCATTACTCACAAGAGCTGTAATGTGGAAGCAACCCAAGTATCCACTGACCAATGAATGGATAAGCAAAATGTGGTCTGTACTTACAATGGAACATTATTCAGTTTTTAAAAAGAAAAATTCTGCAATATGCTACAGCATGGATGAACCTTGAGCACCTTGTACTGAGTAAAATCAGCCAGTTACAAGACAAATACTGTATGATTCCATTTAGATGAGGCAAAATAGTCAAAACCAGAGTCAGAGAGTAGGATGGCAGTTGGCAGGGGCTGGGTGGAGGGAAGAGTAGGGAGTTACTATTTAATGGGTACAGAGTTACAGTTTTGCAAGATGAAAAACACTACAGAGACTCATGGTTGCACATTATTAATCTATTTAATAACACTGAAATGTGTATCTTAAAAATGATTAAAATAGTAAATTTTGTTATGTATATTTTGCCACAATAAAAAAAATTGGAAAAACATATGAGTTACGTCAAAGAATTAAAACTGAAAGACCAGTCTAAATCTGTGCTGCCCAAGAGAACTTTACATGTCAGAATCGTCTGTGTCTGCTCTGTCCAGCACAGTAGCCACTGGCCCCATGCGGCTATTCAGCACTTGTAATGTAGCTAATGTGACTCAGGAATTGACTTTTAAACTTAAATTAAAATCAATTTAAATTCAAACAGCCACACGTGACTAGTGGCTAACATCCGAACAGCACAAGTCTACACAATGACTGATGGACATCTTGATACTGAAATTATAAAAGCCTGTTTCAAAAATTCATACCAAGTTGTTAAAAGTAAAATTTTTTCATATATTTTCTTCAAATGTAAAAGAATGATCAGGAAGCACTTTTATAAAAGTCTAATTTGATAAGCATCCCCTTTATAAAAATGTAATAACGTATAAAATTACATTTGATTTAGTTTACATGTTTATATCAGTACCTTTGAATGAAACTTACAATTCTTTTATCAAGTATTTTCAAAGATCTCTTATCGTCTGAATTCATGCTCCAACAAAATTCATATCTCTCACTCATTAATACAGTAAAACTATCAAACTAATATTTATTTTTAATTAAAAACAGCTTTAAATTTTAAACTCCAATAACAGAATTAAATACAATGTGCCATTTGTGTTGCTAATACAAGCCCATAATTGCTAAAATGCAAATTAATATTTAAGGCATTAATCTTAATATCTTAAAATTCTCATTTATTTAAGCAAAGCTGTTGAACAAAAATTTTAACAGTAAAAACACTGACCAATAAAAGAAAAACATGGAAGTAATTTATCATGTGTTACTTAAAAATTTTTATATATCTATTACTAGAACAACCAAGCGTTTTATGCCTTGGAATCATAGATTACCATGAAAATAAAAATATAACTCAAGTATGATATACAAAATTGCTTGTTTTGTCCCATGAGCCTTTAGATGAGAGTAAAGGCTCATTTGAAAAGTAAACAGCTTATGGAATCTCCTAATTGAAATGATGAGTATATTTTGAAATAATTTGTTGACAGTCCTAAATTGTGAAAATCCCATTAGTAAATAATAAAATACAAAAACCATCAAAACAGAAGTACCTGTAGAAAGATATCTAATTATATCACAGAAAGGGACCAGTTCCTTGCCTTTACAGCGTATAACCTTAATAATAATTGATCATTTCTACCAAATGAAGTGAAATGTAGTCAAAGTTTCCCAGACAGTTACAATTCTTTTAACATACATGAATTTCCGAGGTGTTTAGGATAAGTCATTATGCTGTGTATTTTTTTAATTGAGTTATTCCCCTTATTGTCTTATTTTGTAACTATAACTCTTGTCAGGGCATTCTCTAACTTCTCACGTTTATTCTCATCTCCAGCAGAAGTAGTACATCCGGGTGACAAAGAAACTTGCTTTTGGAGAACTGTTATGCCCTGAACACCAAAAAACACTAAATAACTCAGAAATCAAAGGAAAACACAACCACAAATGCAGAAATGGCTTGCCCAATGCAATCGAGTTACATAATACCTGGAGGAAAGTCACAGTTATCTTTCATCATGTCAAAACACACACCTGGCTTCTCTTTATAACCCACTAAGCTACTATCATCCATGAATTTAGCTCAACTCTCCTTAGTCCTATACATTTTAACTTAATATACTCTACTAGGGAAGTGAATCCTGTAATTTGTAATTCCCATGCAAAATACTAAAGATAACCTTAAGTAATCAAAACATTCAATTAAAAGTGGATTTTTTTAAAGTATAAATAATGAAAATTCATTGTCTGGAGTTTATGCAAAAGAACAACCTCAATATTGAAATGCCAAGAGACTTTTCTCAATGAGCTATATACCCTGTTCATCTCCAGCACCATACTATAACACATGTTCAGAATAATTATGCTTAATATATAATAATGCTAAGTATGCTAATTTATTTATAGGGAATATTATATGCATAAGCTAAAGAAAAATAATTGTATTAATGCTTAAATGTAATAAACCTAGTAATACTCTATTTTCCAAATTTTATACAAAGATCATGATTTACTTTTTTTCTTCTTTATAGATAACTTCTTTTAATCTTCAAAGATTCCACACTATAGTTTCTTTTTTACCCCTTATCCAATGCTTTCCCTTCTTTTTAGAGGAAAACCTTCATAGGTGCCTATATAAAACTTCATCAGGAAAATCAAAACCAAAGTGAGATACCACCTCACCCCTATAGAATGGCTATCATCAAAACAAGATAGCAAGGGTTGGCAAGAATGTGGAGAAAAAGAAACCCTGGTGCACTGTTGGTGGGAATGTAAAATGCTGCAGCAACTATGGAAAAACATCTGGAGAGTACTCGAAAACTTCAAAATAGAACTACCATATGATCCAGCAATTCCGCTTCTGGGTACACACATACACCCAAAAGAATGAAATCACTATTCCTGAGAAGATATCTGCACTTCCATGTTCACTGCATCATTATTTACAATATTCGAGACATGGAAACAACCTGTGTCCACCAATGAATGCATGGATTAAGGAAATGTGATATATATATACACACGCACATACACAATGAAATGTTCTTCAGCTATAAAACAGAAGGAAATCTTGTCATGTGCAACAACATGGATAGACCTTGAAGTCATTGTGCTAAATGCATAAATCAAAGGCAAATACTGTATGATCTTGCTTATATGTGGAATATGAAACACAAATAAACTATAGATACAGAGAACAGATTGGTGAATGCCAGAGATAAAGAAAAAATAATTCTCTAACACTTACAGGGGTTGGCAAAAGTAGGTTTACAGTTGTGAGTATGCAAAACGGTTTATTCTTTTATTATTTATTAATTATGTATTATTTATTTGTATTAAAACTGTTAATATAATTAAACTGCTAGGCAAAGCTAAGTTAATTTTAGAGGCCAAAGGAAATACGATTACTAGAAACCAAAAGATATTGAAGTTTTTAGTTTTTTTGCTACAATTTTAGTTTCTACTTTCACTTTAAAACACAGCAACCAATGCCGAGGACTCTAAGTCATTTATGTCTCTTAAAGAGAGCCTTCACAAAACATCCCAGGTTATGTCCTTAGAACTTGTGTTCTAAGTTCTTCCAAAATCGTTCAACCACTAGAAACCAGAGCTCTGCAGACAAGTTCATAACCTCATTGAAGGAGAGAACTGCATATCTCCATGTCCAAGATCATGACTAAGCACCCTGGCCCTGGAGACTAGCAAACTGGCTTTCAATTTAGAAACCTACGTAAGATGCTTATTAATACTGCTGGCATGCCAGTAAGATAGACTATTATCTTCTTAAATTTTGGTTTCAAAAGCACATAAATATAAAGAGTAATACATTCCACTACATTTGAGAAGAGCAGACCAGTATAAGTTTCTAATGACAAATTGATAAAAGGACATTATGAAAAAGAAATCCTGTAAAATGGTGAAAAAATGGAAGCTCACTAATAAAATGAACAGAGGCAGCTTTATGAGATAGAACAATGAGGTCAAAAACACGCTTAGTATCTTTGAGAAACAAGCAACTTTTGTATAGATTACCATTTAAGAATCTGGGGTTCATTCTTTTCTAAAACGAGAAAGGTATTTTGTATAAAAAGAATACCATGTCTATTACAAAGTTTTCCATGTCCTATATTTTTCCTATATAGAATCAGCCTATTAAAATTTGAATGAAAATCTGTCTCTCCCATGGACAAATTTAAGGAAAGTATAAATTCATCATAGGTATCATAAGCTTTTATCAAACATCTGTAGTGATTCAATAGGCACAAGTTGAGGGAAAAAATAAGAAACGTCAAATGTTTCTAGATTTGCAAAAAAAAAATGGCTGAATATAAATATAACTAGCACAAATGACAAATACTAGGAATAAAGCTTTCAGTAATACTAATTTAGAAATAAAATATTAAATTACAAATAAAATGAATGGAGGCAAATTCTTTTTTTTAACTTCACTATCACAAATGTCCCCCTTTTCCTTCCTTTTGCCAATTGCCAGCCCACCTTCCCTCTGGCGATTAACATTTCAAAACAAACAAAGCATTTGAGAAACTCTTTTTTTGTTTTTTTTGGAAATTCTTACAATAAAGCAAAAGAAAATTACAAAAATACTAGACAATTCATGCTTTAAGAATCCACTAAGATACCAAAATAGCCTCAATTAACTTAAAATGCATTTAAAAAACTATTACAGTTTTATTCATATAATACTATAATAAACACTTATGTCTGAAGCATTTTTTACCACAAGAATAGAAAACAGAAACAATGTAAGGTGAAGAACATGTTAATTAGCTCGATTGTGGTGATTATTTTACAATGTATATGTATATCAAATTGTTAAGTTGTATACCTTAAATATATACAAATTTTAATGGTCAATTATGTCTCAGTAGAGTTGGATAAAATATTTATAAATGATCAATTATAAAATGTGCCAAAAACTTTTTATGAAATAATATAATACTTCATCTTACACTTCTGAAATGAAGCCAACCCAATTCTAACATCTAAATTTTCTCCATTTTACTTACCAATAACTGTTTTTGGTCTTTCTTGGCATCCTCGTAAGAGGAGGGTCCAGACATCCAAGGTGGTAATGGAGTTTGCAGGTATCGCAAAGTAAAAGGAGATGCTGATCATGGTTCTTCTTACAGATTCCACAACTTTGAATAAAGACAGCAAATAAAGTATTAACATAATAATTACCACTGAAATTAACAGCATATTTTATAAATTTCAAAATCTTTCAATTAATTTGATATTTCTTTTGTTTGAAATCATAAGGTTTTTCATAACACATCTTTTTATAACATCAATAACTAATTCTAAATGTTTTTAAGAGTACAGAAAAATAGCTCGGATCTAGTATAAATTTAAATAGTGCTAGAAACAAACCTTTCAGAGTAGTGCATGTACATTTATTCCCAACATCATCTTTATCTTAATTTTAATTATCATTGAAAATCCACTGAACATTAGCTCAATTTTTCTCCAAAAGTACAATTAAATAAAAATTTTCCCATTTTCTACTTCTCCAAAACTACAAAAGAAGTGACTTTACAAAGAAAATTGAGTTTCTTTTCTACCATTACGTATAAATTTTTCAAAGAGCCCTCAACACATAAGTAAGCTACATATGTGTGCATGTATATATTTTTGAAAAGGCACACACACACATACACATATATATCATGTCTCTTTTCAAAATCAGACTCTGCATCTTAAAAATACACTATAGCTGTTTACTTCAGAGAATGGGATGTTTTACTATTCATGTTAGTGTTATTTTGGATTTGGATTTTTATAAGAAATCTAACTCTTCTTGTGCGAAAAGGCAAATTTACTACCTCTGAGAGCACACACACCATGACCTAAAAATCTAGAGTATATTTATTTATACTGGGAATGTAAAGACTGAGGAAAACACTGTTGAGAACCTAAAAGCCATCCATGTACAGAAACAGCAATGTTTGAATTTTTTAAATAATCCTAGGGGAAAAAAGAGCACACATACACACACAAAAAAAAAAAACAACATAAAACCAGTATTTGGTCTCAGAGTTGCTCAGAGTAAAAAAAAAAAAAAAAAAATCACCTAAAATATATCCAAAGTAAAAATGAACTCGAGTGATAAAACTCAGAAGTACAGTGCTATGCCTAATGGTTTCAAATGAACCAATTTTGTTTGGAAAAAGCTGGATTCAGAATGTACTAGTCTTCACACAGTACACTAGTGGGCTTTTCCCACATTTTAAGAAAGTTATTTGCTATTACCTATGGAGGGAGACTTCAACCAGGAATGGAAAGTAATTATAAAGATTGATGTTGTTGCTATTGCTGCTATTTCTGAAAAAGGAAGAGGTTGTATGGATATTTATGTGTTACATAAGTATACATGCATGTTTACATAAAGATACACATTTGTATGTGTATGTATATACACACAAACATAAATCTACTAGCATATTCTAAACTTTTCTCATTTAATCAGTTACATTAAAGAAAAAGATCATTTGGGGTGGTGAACACACGATACAGTACACAGATGATGTGTTGCAGAATTATGCACCTGAAACCTGTATCATTTTGTTAATCAGTGTCACTCCAATATATTCAATAAAAAGGAAAATTTTAATTAATTAATTTTAAAAGATCATAACCTGTTAAGGCACGGAAAGAAGTCTTAACTCTGTAAAATTACTATAATGATGAGCACTATAAAACATTGAACCAAAAATTAAAGAACAAAAATACTCTGAAAACAAAATTATTACAACTTAGTATAGAGGAAAAAATGTAGGCATTTAAATCTGTAACTCATCTTCATTCTCCACCACTACACAAGGGCAATAATTCAGAGTATATATATAATACCTATCACTATCTAAAAACACATGCAAAACTCTAAAACTCATTCACCAAGTAAAATAAAAATGCTCATTTATCTAATACATTGTTTAATTATTTATAAAAATAATCATCTACAATATTTAAAGTCACTTTCCAATTCTCAAAATTGGACCTTTCATTTCCATGAAGCTTGCACATATTTCCCCAGTTCTTAAAAGGATACAAAAAGTCATTTCATTTATCTTATTAAAAGAGGTATAAAAAATCTCTTCTACCATAAAACTTGAAAAGCATCTTTGATGAAGGTACTAATAAAATGAATATTAAATGCATGTGACTTAAATTCTGATATGGACAATTTATTCTCAGATACTTGAAGCACCTTGTAACTAAAAGGTCCATTTAAAAATACACAATATTAATCGGTCATAATTTTATTACTTGCCTATAAAGTACTGTAGGAAGAGCAGATGTCTTTTGTGTGCCTCCTTCCTTTTTACTTGGTTTTCGCTCCTTGGGTGCTCGCAAAATTGCCGGTATGTTCAACTTCTATTGATTTGAACAAATGCAGTTTACTTTGTTTTAAAGAAGAATGTAAAGCCACATTTTCCTCTCTATGCCATTCAAGTAAACCGAAAGTGCTAGGGTTGTGAAGGGGGGAATTTTTACCAGCCATTACACCAGCAAAAAGGATTAAAATGAGTTTTTGTTTCACAGTTACTTCCATTAGAAACCTATAATTACATACTTCCATCCATTTTCAGTGGAACACTATAACATTATGAAAATTAAACCTCTGCTTCAGCTTTAAAAGGTAAAAGACAAAGACAAGCATTTAAGAACATTAAAAAAACACACACAGTATACTTGACAAAAGGAATATTGAAGCCGTTTATTTTCCTCAACATCCCAGCTACACTGGTGCTCCATAGGTTAATTAGAAAAATTATCTTATTGGACCAAACTCTCCACAAAGTGAATGAGATTCTCTCTGGGCTTCTACTAATCTGTAGTATACTGGCTTCTCGGACAGCGGCCATCTATCAAAGTCATTTCTCAGTGGCCCAGTGGGCCGGCATCTGTTCAACCAACTGGAAAAAAGTGTCACGCAAGCAGTACAAATAAATTCTACCTCTGCTGTGTATTTTATATTTGCACAAGGAAATCTGTGGACGTCTGTTAAGTCATTTAATAAAGGAAAATGCCCTTTTATAGCAGATTCATATGAGACACACTTGCAAATCAAGCCAAAAGATAATGCTAGCTTGGCAAATAAACTAATAATAGGCTTGCACTCAACATTAACTTCTCTAAATATAAAATATAAAACACCACAATCTTCCAAAAATCCATCAACCACCTATCAATAGGAACAAAGGCCAATTCTGCATAAGCAAGTATTCATTCTCATCTTTGAAATTATGTTATTCATTATAAGCCACATGCACCGTGTTCACAAAAGCATCTACAAAGCTATAATTGCACAATACGTGTCGTATTACTTCCTAAACTATGTCTACACAAATCGTATGATGAATTCGACTCTTCATAAACCTGTGAAACGAGTACAAAGAAAAGTATCTGTTCTTTGAAAATCACCTTCACAAATAAAACTACTTTCATAGTGAAAGGGCCACAGTGAGTCTCCATCATCCTTAAAAATATAGCTGAAATTACTTGAATGAATTCTTAATTTATGAATTACATACACTGTACCAAAAAATTCAAAGAAATCCATTTGGCAATGATTTTCCTTTCAACACTAAGAACTTTAACAGGCTAAAAATGTTCAAGGATAAAGTAATTTTTTTCACAACTATAATAATACCTACTAAAAGGGAAAAACTACACTTTATCATTAAAGTTTCAAAAACCAGTTCTTACACAGCTCAAAAGCAGATCAACATGAAAACAAATCTTTCAAGTTTGCCTTTTAAATTTTACATTTAAAAAACCCTTAGATGGGTTTTTAGTTATATAAACCCAACTTATATATTCAGTTATATAAGAATAAGACAGAAAAAAATCTGACAAAGAATCTAAAACTGCTAAGTTGGGGGGCAGGGGATATGGTAGGAGTTAATTCACACTTCAGATCCTAACTTCAGCACAATGACAGGTCAATCGGTAAGAGCAAATGAAAAAACTTTGCAAACAAGATAGCTGTTAAAACAACCAAATTAAGCTACAGGTTCTCAGTAGGCAGCTTCTAATGCTCTAGATGTGTTTTAGGCAGAAATCATTAACCCAGGGGGTTATTCAGCCCTAATCACACAGAATTACTCAGTTAGCAAAGTTACAGTTGTATCAGAGATCTGATTTTTGAAAACAATACAGAGAACCAGAATAGGAGATAGCAATTGGAAAGAAACGAACCTGCCCTGTGATTCTGCCTAGTAAGGCCCATATTCCTTGCCCTTCACTTCGAAGTTTCCCATTCAGGTTTTGTAGTTCTTCTAAAGATTCACACAGCTACAATGCAAATAATTTTAAATTAGTAAACCATTAAAATACATGGTAAAATGTGTGAAAAATTAAACTTATCAATATATATCCAAAAATATCTATACTTATATCCTCCATAGTTTTAATACATTTAATTCACAATTCCACTGAGAGATGGGGCTGTCCAAATTAGTTAAGAAGCTTCAACAAAATGTAAGCATTTTAGTTTGCATTTTTACTAATGACAATACCTACATTTGTATATTGCTATAGTTTACTATATTATTTTACACATATGTTTGCTAATTACTCCTTGTGACTATCAAAATGCATTTTTACCATATCCCAATGAGAAAACTAAGGAACATAGGGTTTATATGACTTGGCCAAGATCATAGAACTAGCAAGAACCCTCAGGTCTTCTGAATTTAATCCTGGTACTCTTTTCACTACCATGTGGCTAATTACGGGATATTTCTTCCTATTAAGTTTTTATCACTTAAAATATTAGTTATCTAACAATAAGTCAATACCAAGTTTTATATGCTCATGTTACTTATTACCTAACATTTTAGCCACATCTTGCTTTTACACAATCTTTCTTTTTCAGCACCTTCATCATTACAATGAAGAAGTAGAATAAAACTTTAATTAGGAGGTATTTTTTTTAAATCAAAAGTAACATTGCAAAACAACTCATGATAAAAATAGTAATTTTATTTTATTTTTATTAAATTTATTGGAGTGACATTGGTTAATAAGATCATACAGGTTCAAGTGTACATTCTATGATACTAGGTCTATATATTGCACTGTGTGCCCACAACTCACATATATACAACGGAATACTACTCAGCCATAAGAAAAGATGAAATACTGCCATTTGCAATGGCATGGATGGACCTTGAGAATTTCACATTGTCATGCTTAGTGAAATAAGTCAATTGGAAACAGCTAAGAACTATATGATTTCATTCACATGTGGGAAAAATGGTAATTTAATAATAAGTTTCTAAGTTTTCTACAAACTTAAGAGAAGTTCAATAGTCCACAGGGGTTAGGAATCAAGAATTGAGTCAGACTGCTTGGCCTCAAACACCAACTCTATGGCTTGACGCCTGACATGAGCCTCTAAGCAAATTACTTTACCTGTTTAGGGCTCAGTTTCCTCCCCTGAAAATGGGAGCGATTAGCATAACCCACATTAAAAAGCTGAAGTGAGAATTTAATGAGTATATCTACAGTTCTCAGAACTGTGCCTGGCACATAGCAAGTGCTCAGCAAGGTGTCGGAGATGATAATGAAGATAATGCAGGGTAGAAATTGTAGGGAAGGGCCTAAAAACTCCAGAAGAATTTCAAAGTGAAACATAAATAGAAATGCTGTAAAATCACAAAAGAAATCATCAGTTAGATATATTGTTTGTTATATAGCTAACTTACCTTATTATATTCCACATGAAGCTTTTCTTGTTCATTCTCTAATTTATCCTTTATATTCTTTTGTTCAGCCATATTTTCCTGAATTTGAATCATGCGCATATTTCTCTCTATTTAAATTAAATATCCAATTTTACTTTGGCAGACAATATAAGCTAATACACAAAATACACAAAGAAACTACAACAGAGCTGATCACATGGATAAACCTACATTATTTAAAACAGTTTTAATTCTATTCACAAATATATGAACCTAGCATTTTACAATAACCCAGAACTTATTAGGAAAATAAACATGCCTTTTGCTTCATATATAGAGCATGGATAATGAATTAAAAATTGACAGCATGTAAAATATTTTCATTAGCAAATTGTTCTCATTGAGAATGTGCTCGTATCAGTGTCTATACTGACCAAAATAATAATTCACAAAATCAGCAGTGAGAGCAGGTTGCTTATGCTTTCTCCTTCCATCCACACTAGAACTAGTATCTGAATTGTCCACTGGGAAGATATCTGTACTGATCCCCATTAGTTCTGCTTTCCGCATCAGTTTACGGATGGCTGAAGCACTGCTAGTGAGCGGTCTGGGCAATTTCTCTCTGGGGACCCAGGCCTGGGGTCTGGTAGATCGAGCTAGTTCTGCTTTGGCACGATACTGCTGCAGCCGAGCATTGATCCTTGCCTATAAAAAAAAGTATACAAATCAAAAAGATATTAAAGTAGAATATACTCCTTGTGATTTTTACTTCCATACTTGGACAAAGTAAACATAACCAGAATTCCCTCTACTGAGGCAAGTTATATCTATCCACAGTAAGATATACTGGTCCTTAAGGTATACTATATAATTCTTGGGTTACAGTAAATTAGGTCTACCCTTAGTAACAACTGACCTACTTACTCTATGAACAGAGTTGTCACAAACTAATGTGATTAAGCTGAAGTTTCTCTTCTTAATAATTGGAATAGTATCCATATATTTACTTAATTTAAATAGAAATACATTTTAAATGATAGGCAAACTGATCAAATCCTTTGCAATAAATATCCATCAGAACAGCCTGAAAAAGTTGTGATAAACATATTGCACTGATAGAATAACTTCTTCTAAGCCACTTATTCAGTGTATTAGAAAACATGCTTTATAAATGTTAAATGGCTGCTCTGTTGACTTGATAAGGAGTAATGCATTTAGCCACAAACTACACTCACCATTTAACTGAATACCAATCTATTTCCTAAGTAACTAACCAAATGTCATAACTATATTTCACATGTCGTTGGCAAACACACACGAGACCTGAAATACACATCCTCACAAGAATAAACATGAGTTTCGGCATAAATTGCATACCTGTGCTTCCGGTGACAGCTGCTTCTCTCTTTCTTGTAAGGACATTTTACAATAGGACTGTAGAGCCAAGTAGTTTTTCCTCTTCCACTTTCTGTCCAACCTGTCTGCGTGTTGCTTACAATAAGCAAAGAATGGATCTGCTATGTCCTACATCAAAAAACAAAGGGGAGAAGTGAACATTTTTACTCCAAAGGGTCATAAAAAAAACCTAACACAAGAGATAACTTTTAAATACTCTCCTACCATGGCAGTTATTTCTAAAACAAATTATAAAAGTAATTTATATACATAGTGATAAAAATTGCTTCTTTAGAACCTTAATCCTAATATATCAATGTCAACTTAGCAATTTTTTTCTTTAAAAGGTCTTGTGGATTTAGAAATACTGCAGTCAAATCTTATGTATTATATCTAATTATAATGGTGTACCTTTAAAAATCTTGTTTAAAGTAAATAGAGTTTTAATAATCTTAGGTAGAAATTATCATTAAATATTAAAGTTATGCATACATAGATTAATATTGTAAAACAGATTCAGAAAATAGCCAGAACGAGCCAATGCAGACAAGTGGGACACTTCTAGCCGGCTAGTGATGCATGGACAGAGTCTAACCAGGACAACAATGGATTAAGAAGGCCAGGCCCTATCAATAAAACACTTTAGGTATCCCCTTTAATTCTTTATATAGCCCTAAAACTGTAAATGGAAACAGAACTTTCTCATAGCCATCTTTCATGGTACTAGCCCAATGGGTACATTTTTTTATTCATAAAGAGTTGGGTACAAAAAAAGATGAAAAGAAGGTATTTATCAAAAATAGAAATTTTTTTAAAAATACAGAGCCTAAAAAAGTAATCTACAAGGTAGATTGCTAACAAAATGACAGGTACTCTCAAGGATGAGAAATAAAGACAAGCATCTGTATAGGTTTTGTTTAAGTTATAGTAAAGGAATCTTAGTAAGGTGGGGTTTTACAACCCAAAGAAAAATAATGACACACATACAACAGAAAGGAATGAGAAAGAACAGAAAGAGAAACAATAATTTTAAAAGAATCTAAAATGTCCTTAACATTAAAACAAATATATGATACAGTTCTGTAGTGTGAGACCCACAGATCTCAACAGCATAGCACTGTGGATAAGATCACAGAATTTGGAAATATAAAACCCTGGATACAAATCTTGGCTCCACAATTTACTGGTTTTACAGCTCCCAACAAGTTGCTAAACATCTCTGGGCCTCTGATAACTCATTAGTAAAACAGGCTTAATAATAACTACATGTGGCTATAAAAATAAAATACAAAAATGTAGGTAGGAGATTGCATTCACACATACACGCAGCTTCTTTCTCAATGACGCGCTCTAAATCATGGTGACAGAAAATACTAAATGGAAATAAAGAGTACATTGAAGTCCAATCAAATGGCCAGATCTGAAGTATTACTCATTGTTTTAAAATAGGAAAGACTGAAATTGAGCTATCAGATAGAATTTATGCTTGCATAGGTAAGATAGACATTGGGGCCAAAGCCTGACTTAGGAAGACCAGTCAGTCATTTTTGGTCTCAAAGGTATCTGAAAGGGAATAAGTAGCCCAAGTAATGCTTTGTGGTTGTTGTTGTTGTTTTGTTTCTTTGTTTATTTTAATCAGTTAATTTTGGATTGAGGGACAATAAACCCTAATTCTAAGGTTAGCGTGACCAAGGGATTCATCTTGTATAGAGAATGGAACAGGTATATTAAGCAAATATCAACTACTATAAAAACCACCACCTTCTAATACCTATTCTTCTCTTTTCTTCCCTTTAGTATTAGAACCCTCTGAGTTTTTACTGAGTACATGGCTACCCTGCTGGAAATGTTCTGCTTCAGCCTCCCGGTAACCAGACATGGTCATGTGATAACTTCTGGCCAATGAGGTGTATGAAATTTCCAGACCATGTTCTTGAAAGAAAGCTTAACTCTGAATCTCCTTTTTCCTCCTTCCCACAGGGTGAACCCAGTCAAAGTGGTATTAAACTATCTCCCACCATGTGAGAAAAATACAGTAATTTACACATACACAAAATTTTTTAAGAAGAGTGGCACCATTTTCCATTTTTGTAAATCAGTTTAATGTCTACACAGTTGACATAAAGGAAGATAGCTTGATTCTCAAAACTGTTTCCACATTCAAAAATGTTATATTGTTATGTTATGTAATCTCTGGATATCACCCCAGTTGCTTAAGAGAGAATTAAGAATAAAAGCAGTCTTCACCACTTTCATATTGTCATGAAGATAGCTTTAACTTCACAGACCCCTTGAAATAATACTAGGGAGTCTCCAAAACACACTTTTAAAACAACTTATTCCTTAATTTAAAGCTGATAAACCTAGGAGAAAAATTATAGAATTAAAAATAATTGCAAAGAGATAGAAATGCAGCTTATAAAGACAAAGTAATGATTTTATTTAGAGAGTAATAGCAAGATTATTACCCAAATACAATTTCTGATTCTCATATAAAATATGCTGATATTTTAACGCTTTAAGACACTTCGGATTATGTTTCATTTCATCCATCAGATCTCACTACCAAATTTTAACGTGTTTTTCAAATGTCTGACTTGCTTTAAGATTGAGAAAACCTCAGATATGTTGTTTACTCTTGAAGTTTTAGACCAGCGATCTAGGCAAAGACTTTAAAAATAAACTTGTAAGTTTAACTGATGAGGCATACCTGCTGTAGGATGTAACTGGGTCATTAGAAGTCTCACGAACGTGTTCATCAACTATGGGTTTAAATAAACCTACCTCCTCCGCTGCTGCCTCTGAAAGCAGACCTTCCTTCTGGGCGCAGGTCACGTGGAAATAAGCTCTGCACATCCCTGCATCACAGCTAATGCAAACTCCAGTTCTAGCAAAACGAGGGTCTTCACAGAAGCTGCATTCCTACAATGGAGTAACAGGGAAGTGCTCAAAGATAGGATAGGATAGAAGATAGGATTCTCAAACGAAGCATCCACAAAATGCACATAGTGAACCAATAGTAGCATATTAATGCAAACAGTAACTCTGGGCAAGCCAAGAGTTTACATGAAAAAAGTAATTCTCTATGTAGTTCAAACAAACCAAGTTTCACTGACATAATCATAATGATAATATTGTTTGAGGGCTTATCATATGTTAGGCACTATTCTAAGCACTTTATGTATATTAATATCATTTGATAATACTTCACACTGATATGTGAATGAGATACTATAAGTATTCCCACTTTATACATGAGAAATTTGAGCTGAAGAGACATTAATAAATCTGCTTAAAATAACACAAGAAATAATTGGGAACCAGTCTTCCAACCAGGGTAATCTTACTTTACAGTCCATGCTTTTAACCATTAAGGTACACTGATTGGAACAATATAATACTGCTTGGAAAAATGAATGACAATAAACAAAAACTCAAAGGAAATTCACCAAAAGATCTAGCCATTACAACCAAAGAAATCATGCATTTTTAAAATATCTTCAAGAAAATTAAAAGTAATCTTAAGTAAATAATTTGGTGAAATCAGTAGTGATATCTGATATAGACAATTACTTATATTATTTCTGTATATAAAAGGAAAAACTGTAAAACTGAAAGTATAAACTGCTGAAATTATCTCAAATTCCCTCCAAATCTATTTTTTTATCCTTTTAACTCTCTTAACTATACAGAGGAAAAAAATATAGTCTCAAAATATATACTGCTTTGGTATAGGAATCTTCATAAAAGAAAAACTTGCTAAATTGTGGAAGACTGCCAATAGACAATTAAGGAAGTTCTATTTAGTAAATAAATGTTTTCTAAGTAAATTAAGTATGAGGGAAACATATAAAGGGGGGAAGTTTCAGTTGGCACTAGAAACACTGTTAAAATACTGCAACAGTTAGTGTCTCCCTAATGGGGAGACGTCAGACGGACACACCAGCAGTGAGTGAAAGCAGCGGGAGCAGGACTTTGGGTGCTGATGTGAAAACATTCCCAACTCCTGCTACTCTACTGCCTACTTAAGGGTCTTTTCCCAATAATAGTAGAATGCGCGTGCTATGAAACATCAGCAAATAGTAATCTAAACATGATACCAAAAAGAGAGAGAGAGAGAGTAGAGAGGGCAGGAAAGAAAAAGAGAGATTAAATTATTTAAAGGATGTCGATACTATGAACAGAACCAAACTGGTGCGAATAGTTCCCTGCGTAATTTAATATAATGTGATACAAGTGAGCAAGGGATTTCAGAGTGGATACAGAGAAAACTTTCCTGACAAAAAATCTCCTGACTTACAAGAGTGTAGAAAAACCTATCAGGGGAAACAGAATATTCCTTAACTGCCTGACTCATTTCACATGCTAGGGAGTTCAACAACTGAGGACACAGGGGAGAAGCGGTCAGGCTCAGGAAGTGGGTGGACAACGTGGCCCAGGAGAGCCGTCCCTGTTTCAACCCACAGCACTGCGCTTGATTTTGCAGATCAGGTAGAGAATACATACTTCTCTACTCCTTTTCCTAGTAATACTTCAAAATGAAAGCAAGTGACAATGAAAAAATCAGCTAACAGTTGGACATTTAATGACTCCTCAGTCCAGAGGATACTGCTGACTTCAGTTACATGAAGTAATAATTAGTTACTGTTTTTTTCTAGATTTATATTTATGATAATAATGTGTGCCTATTAAAAATGACTGGAGCGAGTCCCTTCTAGCTCTGTGCTTGTAAATTATGGAGCTACTATCAAAAAGCAGTAACTTCTACTTCCAATAATGGTGAACTAGGTCATCTGTATTAATGTGGCTCAACTAGAAAATGTGGACAAACATTTTTTTTAAACTATAGCTTAAAGGCATTTGAGAGGTAACAAGATAGTGTAGAATTACCTGAGGACCAGGAAAATAAATTTGGTGCCTGGACCTGCTTTTCTCCCTGGGGGTTTTAGCTAATTCTGGAGGGGGAAGCTACAGATAGTTAAATAAAAATTATCCAAACTAAAGCACACTTACTGCAAGGGGGTGGGGCATGGAGGTGGTCAGAGCCCAAGGAAGATACTCTAAATATAATTACAGAAATTGTCAAATTTCTAAGTTTTCAATGTCAAAATTTTCCACAATCTATAAATTCTCCACTTCATCTTTAACATGTTTCTGATACTATTCAAGAGTCTTTCTTCCCAACTTCCCAAGAAGCAGTAATGAAAAGAGAACATATTAATAGTACCCAATTAGTTCTAGTGTTCCAGGATGTTTGTAGTGATTGTACACTTGAGTTTAAGTTAATAAGTGGGTATTTTTACCATTTATAATCCTAAACAACAGTCAATAAAAATTAATTTATAAACAATCAAGGCTGAGAATCATTTATCCAGCAGGTTATGTAGTCATACTGATAAAACTGGTCCTTGAAACCCGAGTAAAATACGTGCTTCCAGTACTCTTTGTCTCAATTTTGACAAATTCCACTTCAAAAGTAAAGTCAGAAATTAGGTTTTCACTAGATCTAACCAATTAAAAATAAGAATTTGTTCTGAGAACTCAGTATACACTGGGCAGTGTGTTAAATGCTAGGGAAATAGCAGTAGTATCATCTTTTTACCGCCACAGGTTATTGTAAATTAAAAATACATGTGAGAATTTATACATTTTTGACTTTCTAAGAAAATTACTATAAATGATAAACAGCTTAATGCTCACTACTATACAAATAGCATGATTACTAACAATCATATCTGTAATCAACAATAGTAGTAAAAAGTCATGCAAATTAATAAGTAAAAACTTTTCTAGGCAATCAAAAACACTTTGTCTCACCTTGGCACCATACTTGGAGTAGTTCATTTCAGTTAGTGTCACTGGTCGTAACTTGTCAATATCTCCAAATGCTACTCCAGGAACATACAGGGCACAAACAATGTGAACCCATCTATAAAGACAGAACATAAATATCTGCCATCAAACCCTTTTATAAAATGTCCACATGGAAAATAGACATAAAATATATACCATCTCAAGTAACTACTGAAAAGAGTTGTTCTATGGTCAGATTTCAAAATTTCAGATATACAACGGAAGAATATGGAACACATATAGAATATCTTTTATTTACAGAAAAAGAGACAAGCACTACTTTTCCAGCCACTTAGCCAAAGGCTAAGAGCTAACAGCTATAATTTTCTCCGACTGCACTTTGTACTTATCTGTTATTCTTAAATATTTGCACAAAACCATTACTCACATGGAAGAAAACATCATTTTCATATGTAAGAAAAAGTATTCATGTTCATTATTTTAAGCACTTTGAGAATTAAAGATCTTAATTTAATACTGTAAAGTTACTCTGTAGTAATTAGGTAAAATAGTTCTTGTTACATTTTTTTCTAAAAGCTGTTGGATAATACTTAAGGACATATTTTAAAACAATATTTGATATGCATCTTGACTTTCTTCCCAGGTTAAAACTAATCGCTAGAAAACTGTACAGGACAGTTATAATAATATAAGGAAGTCATGTTTCATTCACAGATCTCTTCCCCATACAACCTACATTCCCCACATACAAATCTGTTAAGGTCTGAATGACTACACTAAACAAAGAATGCTCAAAGTCTCAGCACACTCAAAGAGACAAATGGAAGTTGATTCTAATTCTTTTTTTTAAGTGCTCTGAACCTTCTTTAATATATTAGGGTCCATTTCCATTTGCTATAACCAAACAAAATATGGATTTTGAAATTTAAACAGATTTATATCCCTTCTGTAAGAAAGGGTAAAAATGAGATGGCAAATCTCTCTTACCTTGTGAATATATTAACAATTTCTGCTTTATCACAGCTTAACAGGCTATGATTGCTACATGGTTCTGTTTTGTGATATACTAAGCGTTTTAAAGAAGACTAAGAATCCTTTTATAAAGGTTCTAGGTAAAATAGTTACAAATCTTTTTAAATTATCTTTTTTATTGGAAGAAAATCCAAGGTTTTGAGATTTTTCCTTGATAGAATGTTTTAATCCAGCCTCCCAAATGCATCCTGTGGAGTTCAATATAAAGATACACATCTTCAACAAGCAGCTTTCTCAATTTAATTTGCTCAGTTTTTTCATGCTCCACTGGTGTATTCAGTGCTGCTGCACTCTGCAGGAGTTTATCTTTGATAAACCCAACAGCTGGCTGCTTGCTTCATACTGACCTTCTTAATACGTTTTAGTACAAGTCACACCAAGTACTACAGATTTAAACTGCCATTTCAGGATGACTGGCACACAAGTGTATCATTTTCCC
>CM052549.1:22109785-22140029 GCA_028533065.1 Trachops cirrhosus
TAAAATCAGAGTTACTGAGAAATCTAAATATAGGTAGTCTATCTTGAAAGCTAACACTTGAAATGCTATACTAAACTCCCTAATTCCAGGCCAAAGTCAGTCCAACATAAAATAATGCCTCTGTCTATGATACAGACCACAGATTCATATCATGAGTCCAACTGTTTGTTATCTTTTTTGGGGGGGATCAGAAATGAGGAAGAAGAGTTAAGAAGTTTAGCCAATTTTTTCTTGAAATCCACACACAGGGCTCTCTACGAGTTCATGGCAGAGCATACCCCAACAATATTAGACAGCAGGATTTCTCAAGGGCCTATGTACCAATTGAGGCAAAAATGGGAAACGTAAGAAAAATATTTTTTTACCTTACTAAAGAAACACTTATGAAATTTTAAATCCTATCCTTTATTTTGGAACAGAATGCAGCCTATCCTTTCCAGTGCTAAAATATGAGAAATAATGGTGATAATTTATATAGGTTGTTTTGTTCTTGTTATAATCTTAAACATGTTTGATAAAAATACTGAAGTAACTTTATGTTGCAAAATAAAATATTGAGCACCTCCCTTATAAGGAGGGGTGAGAGTGGAGACAGTGTGGGTGGTAATCCACAAAGTACAAAATGTTAGGAACTACTCCTACATTTCCGTCATCCGTACCAGATGGTCGTCTCCTAAGAAAAAACAGGAAAGACATCACACTATTCTGGCAACAACTGCTTAGCTGTGATAATAAAGATAAGTGTGAATACAATAGTGAAAGAACATAGGTGTTTGTGCCAGTTAACAATTTACTGCCTCTCAGCTCCAAATCCACCCTTCTATATCTGCTCTGCAGTAATGGATAGAAGCCCTACAGCAAACATTTCTGCTTTACAGTGAGCATGATGTTAAGCTTCCTCAGAGTGGTGGAGGACATTGCAGGAGGACAGGGCTTCTCAGCAAGGACAGAGGACGAGAGGAGGACATCTGCCAGAGCCCTGCCCCAGCCACATGCATCGTCCTCCAACGACCTTGCAGGCCCAGCCTGGAGATCACTTTTCTGAGGCCTTCACAACACAGACACCACAGGTAGGGCCCGGACTCCCTCTGCAGCCTGTGCGCAGCCATCTGTACTTGCCAAGAACCACAGGTCAGGTCTGGCCAAAGCACACCAGCAAACTTCCCTGCCATCCGGTAGGCTACAACTGCACCTTTTCCAACAAGGTCTGAGCCCCAGCCTGGGAGCAGGGGTTATCCTTCTAATCTTTTGGGATTCTTTTATATCTCATAGTTACTTTTTATCATAGCTTAATAATTCTTTAAATTAAACTTCCCCTTTTAATCCACTATATGGGCTCTGTCCCCTAATATATTCTTGGAGTCAAAAAAGATACAGATTCAGCTCTGGCCAGGAAGCTCTCACTTGGTTAGAGCATCATCTCAATACACCAAGGTTAAGGGTTTGATCCCCAGTCAGGGCACATACAAGAATCAACCAATGAATGCATAAATAAGTGGAACAACAAATCGATGTGTGTGTATGTCTCTCAACCTGCCTTCCTCTCTTTCTCTAAATTCGATCAAATCAAATCAATCAATAAAGGCATGGGTTCAAACTTGATTGTTCCCTAGCTTGTGGTTTTGAGAAAACTGAAATTAGTTAAACAATCTAAGCCTTCGGTACTACACCTATAAAATTAGGAACTTTATAACCTGTATCACTACAAGGCTAATATTAGGATTAATTAGGATACTGGGTATACAGACAAATGTAGGTACTTAATAAATGGTCTTCCCTCCTTGCCACTCTGATCTTTAGCATTTACTCTCTGCCAAGAAGATACAAAAAGCATCAAAGGAAAGGGTGTAACTCAGAAAATCAGAGTAAAAGATAGAGTCAAAAGCAGACACATTATAAAGCAGGCATATTAACCCAACAGAATTATGACATCGACCTTCCAGCATCTGTCTCCTTGAAAATTCCATCCTGATTAGGACACAGTTCACAGCTAGGGGAAACACCACATTTACATGCATCACAAAACCAAGGTTCAGTGGAGTTTTCAGAAGCTGAACTCATAATAGAGTCACTCTCTCCATCAACTCCATAGCAACCTAAAAAACAAAAAAAAGGATGATTAAATAATTTATTTTTAAATTTAAATTTATAAAGTCACAAAAGGAAAAAAGAAACAGAAGAGGAAAATTCTAAAAAAAATGTTTATAATATGAATGTCAAAACAGAAAGATAAAATCTTTTTATAAAAAATACTTCTTACCTACCATAAAATATGCAATAAAATAAATGACTTTTTAAAATAGTTTTAGACCTACTGAAAAATCATTAGAGGAGGGGAAAAATTTCCAGTTCTTTACGATGTTTTTTAATTTAAAAAATACTTAAATATGAGTTTTCACTAAAAAAATCAAACTGAGTCTAGGAACTATTGATTTGTAAGAATTTTTTTAGCTCTCTTTGCAGAACAAACATACAAACAAAAAAGTCTCTTACCTAATTTTGGAGGTGGCAGATTAGAACGCAAACTCATCAACCGTAATTGCAAAGAAAACATTAGTCAAAGGAAAAGAAGGGTGACAGAACATTTGAACAGTTCAGACTAGAGTCAGACAAGCTGAGTTCCATTCAAAAATGAGCCAACTAGCTATGAGGTGTTTTTTTTAAACATTTATAATTCAATCTTCTGTAAAAGTGAGCCCATAACTGAAATGAATGAAAACATTCTTCTTCTCATTCACTAATAACCTGTATTCTGATAGGAGTTAGTTAATGTGATAAAAATGTTTAAAGATAACTCATGAACATACCAAATAAACATTATTTAGCATTGTTCTTTATCTTTTAGAGTAGGGCATGTTATTCTTCAACTACCTTGAAATTATCAAAAGCAAAAAGTTTCCTTATAACTCAAATATGCATGTCTGGGATTACAAATAATATTTAAAGTTATTATTTGGGTTTCCAAATCTGTCTAAAATTTGCATAAAATCAAAAAGATTTTCCCCAATTTTGAGCTTTAAGAAGGTAGGTGGGTGTCAAAGCGGTTGGCCAACAGGAGATTCAGTCAGCGCATCACTGTCAGCACTGTGGTAAAATCAGGTTCTCATCATTAAAATTCCTAAAACTCAGTTTTGTCTACATACTAGAGATGATGAGACTCTCAGTATCTGACAAACCAGCCTAACTCACTAGAAAGTGACATCGCCTCCAATATAATTATTTCTTCCTCAGTAGAAAGATACCAAGAAAATGTATTGACATCAGCAAAATACTGATAATCCTGGAATCCAATAAAGGGAAATTGAAAAACTGAGAGATAATTTCACCCAGACTATAAAAAACTATGCTGTACTAGTGATGGGTTACAATAAATATCATTTCCCTGGTGGCTAAACTAGTAACTCCTAAATAATTTTATTTTCCCTAAATGGTACTGGATACACACCAACTTTATATAATCCAATTTCTCTTCCTCTGTAAAAGAAGACATGGCCCTCGTGTTAAAACATCCATCAGGGAAACAATGTATTTCACGTACGGTAGTGCAATAGATCACGACTCAATTCTAGTCCAGATGGATGCCCTTGCCATCCTCAGGCCTGGGCATTTTCTCTCATCTCCTAAGACGCATTTATGACCTCTCCAGACATGTCGCTTCCACAGAGAGCCAAACGTGAGCCATCCTGAGACACTTTCCACCAGGTTTATTCTAGCAAGGGGGTCCTGGTGACAAATTCTAAGGGGCACCACAGCAACCTTCCATAAAATGAAGACATGAGAAAAACCACTGTAAGAAAGATATATAAATAATGATCACCTCTCAAAGGCTTCACCACTTAGGTTAGTTTATATATCCATGTGCATTACAGGACTAGAAGGCCATGTGATTTTGTGACACGGCTATGCACTAACCAGACAAAAAGAACCTAAGCTGGAGAGTGCCTCCTCACAACCACTAAAGGTACCCAAATTACAGTAAATAAATAACTACATAAATAAGTAAAACAAATCAGAAAGAAAAAGAACAACATACAACTGATAAATAATTTTTAACTAACATTAATTTACTAGATGTCATTAATAGGTCAAGACTTGCGTGTAAGCATTTTATTCATACCTTACTACCACTCAATACCGACTATAATTAAAACAACCTAGTAGGCAAGAAACTAAAAGCTGAACTGCAGCTATGATTTACATAAGCTGCCTCAAAAGATCCAATAATTGTCATCCTTAAGCTACTCAATGGCTTTATAGTAGTGATAATGTAAAAGTCATAAAAAGAATGCCAAAGAAAAGATTTTAAATAAACTAGACTACAGAGTACAAGATAAGCAAAGTAATCAAAATTCATTAATTTCTTTAACATCATTAAATTGTGTTGGTAATCATTATCTTCATCACTGACAGATCATATAATTAAAAGGAAATATAATTTCCTTCTTGGGAGCAGTTATTATTCATTGTCACCAAAGCAAAATAATGTATTTAAAGAAAAATCATAAAGCAAAAAAAAACAGTCACCCTGCTTTCTCAAAGGGTTACACAATAATACAAGGGGAGAGAATCTATTTTCTTTACAAAATAATGTTCCCTTTGAAGCAAATTCTTTCATTTGTATTCACACAAACAATGAAGCCCTGAAGGGGCTATCCATTTTATTCTTTTCATTCACCAAAATCAAGGTAAATCACAGTTTGCTTTTTTTACAATAAAGCAATATTTCAATTCTATTTTTTTTGAAGAATATACTACACACAGAGCAAACATTCACACGGATATTTAATGTCCTAGGAACAAACCTCTGGACTGATTTCTGAGAGCCTCTCCTAGACAATTTCTACTTGCAAGCTGGAAGAGTGGTATCACGCAAGCTCAAAGAACAACCAGCAAGTGGGCATCTACTTCTCCGTCAGCTCTGCTGCCCCTGACAAAGAGCCCACACGTGTATTCGCCTTTACAAGGTTCTTTCCTTGCTGGCCACCTGCCATTCTTCCCATCTTTCTCTGACATACCTGTTGGGTATACTCAGCTCCAGACCAAAGTGATAGCACTTAAAACTCTAATCTATTTTAATTAGTGACTAAATACCTTTTTTAATCTTTTTTTTTCCTTTCTTCCGTACAAAACAGAATTTAGAGTACCACTAAATAATGTTTACTCTTTTTTACCTAACCTAAATAAAATATGCAAAAAGTGCATCTTCAATATGATTAAGCAAAACGTTTTTTTTTAAATATGGGTAAACATAAAATAAAACATTTATAGACATAAAACCCATTTCAGATAGATTAATCATGTTTTCAAATGAGTAAAAATAGAAAATGTTTCTATGGCTCATTAGGATCAACCTTTAAGTAACACATGCAAACTACACCCATCATTGCTGAGGAAAAATAGTATAAAATGTGTTTACAGTTGTTCTGAATTACAACTGTAATTCAAAGTTGCAATATAGGTATGGACAGGTATGGACAAAGGTATTGATAGTTCAAACAGGTGGAAATTTTCCCCATTCAACTTGTCTCGAGGGACCAAAAGACCTGCAGTCTTCTACCTTCTAGCTATGTCTCTGGACAAACTGCATCTCTGAGGCTGAATCATCTCATCTGCAATATGTACTTAATTATATCTATCCTAATTATCTCTCAGTATAGAAAGGAAAATATAGGAACACAAAAGCTGCCATTAAAAAACTTAAAACACTTCTCAGTTATTTAAAATAGTATCCTCTGATTACACTAAACCTCTAATTATAATATCCACTAAAAGGTTTTAAAGTAATGTTATTTATTAGAAAAGACCTTATACATGATACCTGTCAGAAATATACCCTAAAGCACAAAAGAACCAAAGTGCCTTTGACTTTAAGTCCAAATGGTTATGACTTGAACAAACTTTTACTACCCAGTAAACACTCATGCAGATATATTTTGCATACATTAAGAAATAAAAATGGTGTAGGACTAGACTAATAGCAGAATGAAAAATAAACAAATTGGCAGAAAACATCTCTTAGTAGACCTGATCCGATTTAATGCACAGCAACTAAACTTAAGGGTAATTGCTGGCAAGTATACTACCTAATTCTCTGTCTTGTACTGTGACACACACCTGACATTTTTCTTCAGACACAGTACAATCAGTGTATCATGAAAACTGGCATCCCAGTCAGGGGTACCCTAGTATTACAAATCAGTTACAAGACCTTGTCACAAAGGTGTTTATACTAAGTGACAGTTTGGAACCCTTCAATTTCAAAAAGAAAAGAGATTTATCTACATTTACATGAGGTGAGTCCTCTGAAAACTAATTAGACAAGCATACATTTAAAAATACATTTGGAGTACTATCTTTTAGCAGAACCTCAACTTTAAAGTCTCCCAATTATAATTATTTAAGGGGTATGTTTAAAAAGGAGGAGGAGAAAAAAAGATAAAGGAAATACACCAAAACACTAACTAGGGTTGTCTAGATACAAGAACTATTAGAAATTTTTTTTTCTCTGTTCTCTATTTCCCACAATTTATTTAACATTCACGTATTATATTATGGTGGGCAAATAGTTTCTCTCTAAAATAAAGCACTCAAGTTCATGTTTAACCAGGAGAGGTTTAAAGGAAAGTTGCATGGCTGGATTACAATATGGAAACCCGTCATTTAGGTACCTGACTTTTCAACAAGCAAATAAACCTTCATAACACTAGCTTCCTATTATGCTTTAGAAAATTTCCCTTTTTCTCAATTAATTTTACATGAAAATTCATTTAAGGACTTAAAAAGTAGTAAAGAAAAATCTACAAATGTGACTATAAAAAAGAACATTCTAAACAGTGAAAAATACCACAAAGTGAAAAGGTACAGGTCAGGGTAGAAAAAACATTTGTAAGGATGGAAAATAATTGTAACACAAAGAGCAGGCAAAGGATAGTCAATGAGAAAAAGACAAGTAAAACCTATTTTAAAATGACAAAGCAAATGTATAGCAAGTAACAAAATAAAATGCAATGGCCCGTTGGGAAAGATCACCACCATCACCAGTGGACCCAGCAGCTGGACCTGGGCAACTGAAGGCGTCCCACTCCCTCTCCTGTATGTGGAATTGTGCATTTCCCTGTGCTAGAAGCTGCCCGAGTATACAGAGCTGAGATAGAAATACGCTGATGAGATTATCTGGACTTGGTACTGACTGAACCCTGTTAAAGCCTCCTATACAAGTGACTACCCCAGCTAAGTCTTGGGTGTAAATTTTTTTTATCCTCATTCGAGGACATCTTTTTATTGCTTCTAGAGGGGATTGGGGAAAGGGAGAGACATCAATGTGAGAGAGAAACATCCAGTGGCTGCCTTCTCGCACACACCCCAAACTGGCAACCTGGGTCTGTGCCCTAACCTAACCAGGAATCAAACCCGCAACCCTTTGGTCTATGTATGGTACTCAGCTCCAACAGAGCCATACTGGCCAGGCAAGGCTGCTATGTAAACCTTTAAGATTCTTACCAGTGGATGCAGAAAACTACTTGTCTGTGGCTGCCCACAATAAGTTTCCTAAGTTCCTTTGCTTATTAAACCTGCCACCTACCAACCTAGAGTGATGTGCCTTTTCCCTCAGTGGCTCATCTGAAGGCTGGTAAGTCCCAAATTTATATCTCTAGTCCCAACATCTTACTACACTCAGAGAGTTTAAAACCAAACTTACCCTATCTACCTCCAAATCTATTCCTCTCTTAGATCACTGCAATGGTCTCCCTAAACCATCTCTCTAAATCCCACCTTAGACCTAGTAGACTACTTCATACTTCAGTCTAGTCTCAACCCAATAGACTGATCCTTCCAAAATACGTCAAATCGGATTAAGTGCTCTGATCAAAACTCATGTATGTCTTCCTATACCCATCACAGTAAAATCTAAAGTCAGTACTATTAACCTGCAAGGCTTCACCTGGTTTGTCCCTGTCTCTATCTGATCACAAAGCAGCTCACTCATTCGGTTCCAGCCATACCAATCTCTGGGTCATTACACAAACACTCCAAGTATATTCCTATTCCAAGATCTTTACACTCACTACTCCCTCTTCCTAGAGTGATCTTTCCCCAAATATTCATATAGCTTCTCCCTTACATCCTTCAGGTCAACTGCTCACATATCATCTTATCAGATAGTTTTATCACTTTTTATAAATTCAAACTTCTACCTATCCACTCAACCACCCACCCACACCCATAGCATTCCTACTAATCCTTGTCCTGTTTTATTTTTCTCCATTGTCCAAGTCACCACCTGATATATAGTTATTTATTATTTCATTTTTCCATTGCCTGTCTTTCTTACCTGAACATTAAGCTCCATGAAGTCAGCATTTTCTATATTCTATTTATTTTACATGTGTAAAACCTATAGAATGCCTAGTACATGAAAGCTACTCAACAAACATTACTGAAAAAATGTATGAATGAATAATAGAAAGAGGAGACATTCCCACAGTAAGCCCTAATGACAAGCAAGGGCAATTTCATATGAAGGCAAGAGGATGGGTTAGACAGCACAGGTCCCACGGGTCCCCAAGGTCCCACAAGCCCAGCAGACTCTCAGAACTAGCTGTGAGGAGTACTGTAACACCAGAAAGGCAAGCAAAGGCAGGGCCATAGAAACGCTGTTTTGTGGAAGTCATGACCGTGGTAGAAAAAAATTAACTGTCCTGGCCGTGTAGCTCGGTTGGTTAAAGCATTGCACCAATACACTAAGGCTGTGGGTTTGATCCCTGGCAGGGCGCATACAAGAATCAACCAATGAATGCATGAACAAGTGAAACAACAAATAGACAGCTCTCTCTCTCCCTCCCTCTCTCTAAAATCAATCCATGAATAAAATTTTTTTAAAAGAGGAAAAAAGTTACCATATTTTGCTGTGTATAATGCACATTTTTTACCCAAATTCTTGAGGGAAAAATAAGGAAGGCCATTATACATGGGGAGTACTAATTCCATATCTATATAAATGTTTTTAATTCTTTTATTTATGCTTATGCATTAAAAGTATAACTCTAGAAAGCAATAATGATACCTGTATGCAAAATAATACCCTGGAATATGATAACTGGTTTTGTTTCTAAATATAAATAAATAAATAATTGAATTGAAATTAAAATGAAAGATTTTTTTTCCTGAAAGCTTGGGCCAAAAACCTGGGTGCACATTATACATGGCTAAATATAGTAACTGATAGGAAAAAATAAAATGTTACTGCAGAGTGACCTTGAAGAACCAAGAGATCAAAGTAACATCACCAGCAACTGGACAAATAAACATTATATGATTTCTAATATGATGCACTGAGAATACAATGAAACATCTGTGATATTCCTGCCTAAAGCACATCATCTAAATCTGATGATGAAAAAACATTTAAAAAACATATTAAGGACATTCGATAAAATAACTGACCAGTATTCTTCAAAAATACCAATGACATGAAACACAAAGGCTCAGGATATTTTCTAGATGAAAGGTGACTAAATAGTCAAGACAACTGAATGCAATCAATGATTCTAGATTTTATTTTGCTAGAATTGACACTATTGGAATGATAGGTTAAAAAATGTGAATACAGTGGGTAGATAATAGTATTCTATCAGTGCTAATTTGCTGACTTTGATTAATTATGTGGTTACCAGTATATAAGAAAATGCCCTTTTTCTTAAGAATTACATACAGGTATTCAGAGGTAGCGGGGGCATTATATTTACAGTTTACTCTCACAGAGGTCAGAAAAAAAACTTTTATATGAATGAGTACTATAAATCAATATAGCAAAATGTTACCATCTGTGATATCTAAAAAAAAATATGGGACTTCTTTGTATTACTCTTATAACTTTATTGTAAGTCAGAAATTACATCAAAATAAAAATTTTAAGTAAAAAATAAAAATAAAAATGTTTGAAAATTATAATCAGGAAAAATACTTTCAATATGTTACAGTGACTCCTATGTCAGATTTTTAAAGATGACCTCCATATATTCTCCTTTCAAGTTCAAAATTTAAAATAACTATGAAAGACACGTATAACATCACTAGACTTAGAATGCAACTTTTTAAATACTGTAATACATTCTACTACACTAACATATTAGACTTTTTCTACATCTAAATTTCATTTAAAAACTAGAAATAAATAATGCCATGAAGAAAAAATGTAATCCTGACCATCAAAGAAATACAGTGGCTTCCACACAGTAAGATTTCTATTTTAATTATTTAAAAACACATTCAGGGTCGGGAGGTTGTTGAGGGTAAAGAAGTTCAAACATATGGTGACAGAAGGAGACTAAACTTTGAGTGATGAGCACACAATACACAGATGACATATAATATTATACACTTGAAGCTTACATAATCATAGTAACCAATATCACCCCAATAATTAAATTAAAAATTGAGAAAACACATTTAAAGTTAACATAATCTGAAAAAATAACACCCATCATACTTTAAGGACTCAGTATGTCTTATACCAATTGAAACATCGGTGCACTATTGGTGGGAATGCAGACTTGTGCAGCCACTGTGGAATACAATACGGAGTATCCTTTAAAAATTAAAGATGGAACTCCCTTTTGACCCAGCGATTCCACTTTTGGGACTATACCCCAAGGACCCCAAAATACCAATACAAAAAAGTATGTGCAGCCCTATGTTTACAGCAGTGCTATTTACAATAGCCAAGATCTACAAACAGCCCTAGTGCCTATCAACAGATGAGTGGATAAAATAGCTGTGGTACATTTATTTACTGCACAGCAGTACAAAACAAGAAAACTTGCATTTCGCAACAGCATGGATGAACCTGGAGAAAATCATGCTAAATGAATTAAGCGACTCAGCAAAAAGAGAAATACCACATGACCCCACTTATGTGTGGAATCTGATGAGCATAAACTAGCGAACAAGACAGTAACAGAAGGTCCGTACATAGAACACACTGACAGCTGCTGAAAAGTGGGGACAGGATGAAAGATGGTGAAGGGATTAACCAAAGGGCATTTATGCACAGTCCACGGACATGGACAACAATGAGGGGACTGCACCTTGGGGAGGGGAGAAGGTAGGGTTGGATGAGGGAGAGGAAGGGGAGAAACGTAGGAACAACTGTAACAGCGTAAACAATAATGTAATTTTAAAAGAAACAGTATAGAAAAATCTTAGAATAGTACAAATATAAAGGAGTTGATTTTACTTTTATAATGCAGTTTTGATCAGCCATTTCTAAAAGGAGAAAAAAAAACAAAGCAAAATTACCTTCATGGACTGTAATGCCACAATTGTCACACTGAATTATTTCATCAGCATCTTCACTGTTATCTCCAAGACAAACACAGCAAATCAGAATATGGTCCATTTTTTGAGAACTCCAGTTTTGACTCTTCTCAAGAATCAGCGAGTCCTAATATTAAAATATATCAGAAAATCACATATTTAAGTTAAAAGGTAATTTTAACAAATAAAATTCTCACTTTAAATGATTTTATGCATTTTTAAAATCATGCTGCATTCTCTGTCCTTTTAGTAATTTCAGAGTAGGCTGCATTTGAGAAGTTCGCCTCTTTCTCAAGGACCCTATAAGAGCCCTCTAATTTTTCACTTCTCTGCAAGTCCCACACACCCTCTCCTCTAGGAAATGACAAAGCAAACACGCATGCAACAACTTTACATCTGCTTTGCCATTGTGAATTATAGTCTAAAGTTTTAAACTAGGGGAAAGGAAAAATTAATCCATAAATAATCATTAATTCTATGCATTGGTTTAAAAGGTATAAAACATTAGGCTCCTACTCTTTGGAAACTTATGATCCTACCTAGAGAAGACAGGACACACATATATTAAACAAGAATAAATCAATTCAAGGTAACATATAAGCAACTATGTATGTGATGGCATAGTTTCAGACTCTATAACCCTCAAGTGTATAAGGGGAATTCAGAAGTTCCAGGGTCATCCACCTACTGGATGACAGGTACATGAGCACCTACCTAGGTATGTGTGTATTTGGGTACAGAAAACCATCTAAAGAAGGATCCAGGGTGACTAGTTGCTAGAAGTCAGAGCACTCTACTGGGTTTATGTCAAGAAATATCTAGTGTAAAGTGGTAATAAGGATACCAAGCTAACTGTAATATAGGAGAAAGATGTAAAGTATAAAAAGATAAAATTTCAAGAGAGGGAAGAGTTTGCTTCTTTTAATTTAAACCTTCTGCATTATGGATTTCAACTTTAAAGGATAAGTTAACAAAAGGATGATTCTTGTCATATTTAACAGATTGGTCTTCGTATTACATATAAAAGATGGCACTTGAGTCTACATATGTTCATTTAAGAACCTAACCATATTCAGAAATAAAAGTAATGAATTAGTTCCATATTATATATTCACTAAATATATTATTTCATATTATTTTTTAATATTCTTTTAAACTGACCAAATTACAAGGTAATAATAGCAATTTATGACATTTAAATGACACCTGAATGTCACAACGATACTTTCAATATATTTAATACATTTAAACGTTCAGTTGATCTGTAAAATAAATCAGAAATGAATGCAAAAGTCAACAAGGAGATATGACATTTCTCTTGAGAACTCTAGTACTTTAAATTTTATACTTTGCTTCCTTTTGTTATAAAAGCAAAGTAGTTAATACATGGCAAGCAAATAAAGGTAAAAACTTCCTAAAAAGAAAACATATGTTTTACAATATTTTGGTACAGTGAGCAAAAAAAAAATCTGCCAGATTTTCATTCAATTAGCCATGTTTCAATGTAACAGCATTTAACTTAAGAGTCAAAAGTACTTTCATTCTCATCTCTCACTTAATGGCTACTGAACCTTAAAGCTACAGTTTTCTCATCTATAAAATGGGATGATAAAAAAAATACCTATCTCTTGGGGTGGTTGTGAGAATTAACAACATAATGTATGTAAAAATGCTCCTAAGCACTGGCTGGTGTGGATCAGTGGATTGAGAGGTGGCCTGCTCACTGAAAGGTCACCGGTTCAACTCCTAGTCAGGGTACATGCCTGGGTTGCAGGCCAGGTCCCCAGTTGGGGGCACACGAGAGGCAACCAATCAATTAACGTGTCTCTCGCATATTGCTGTTTCTGCCTCTCCCTACCCCTCTCTGAAAGTAAATAAATAAAATCTTTTAAAAAAATGTTCCCAAGACACACTAGGTACTCAATAAAGATCTGTTCCCATTCCTCTGTACTTCTTGTAGGGGGTCAACAGAGAAATATGAGCTGACCATTTATTACACCATGACTCTTCCTTGGAACCCCAAAATAAAAGTTGTAAGCCTCAATGAACATAGTTACTGTAACTTTTTCACAGACTAGGAAAAGACCTAACAACCAGAGTTTGATATCTAAGAGGTATGATACTCGTGTTTATACTCTTTGACAGTATTTCTCTGGTAGAATTACAACAAATCAGCCCTTCAAAAAAAGGTTTATCCATGTGGGAAACAAGTAAATTTCTAAGGATCAGAAAAATTGACTTCAACTAATTCCATTACTTACCAATTTTTCTATTTTGCTCAAAATACAAAAAGTCTAAGTAGCTAAATTACACCTGCACCAACTTCTATACATATTATCATTTAGAGGCAGAGAAAACAAATTTAATGGGTGTCTCTGGCCCTCTGCTCCCCATCATTAGAAACTCTTACTAGAAATGTAACACTATCCAATACAATGGCTGACAGGCTACGCTTCAGTGGGAAGACCTAAATAACACATTCTCTTAAAAAATTATGATCCAAGTGTCTTCAATAGATCAAACATGGGTTTAAGTATCCTTATAATCAGAGTATAAAAGCTAATTTAGTATCAATTTTTATTAGCATATTTCTAAAGCTGTATATTCTAAGTTTCTGGAGAAAATACGATAACATTTTCACTACAATAGATTAGTTGAAAATAGAACTTTTACATAAAAATAGAAATTTGGAAAGTCAGTTTTGAATGGCTCAAGAGTTTACCAACTAGAATATAACTTTAATATTATGGAATGACTTAAAGGAATCTATTGGTGATGGTAAGAATAAATGGGACACTACAGTAAATGAATTATAGTAAATAATCTCATTTTTCCCTGGGGACTTAAAATATATACCAAAAATTATATTATTGGCCAACAGTCTCATGTCTCAAGGCTCTAAAACATGTTCAGGGCTCATTTATGTGTGTATGCCACAGAGATGGTTATAAATGATGTATACAACAGGGTAAATTCTAAGTTGTATGTGTTTAATAGAAGGAAATTCCAGCACACTTCATGTAAAACCAGAATTAAAGAAACCTATTGACATGCAGTAGAGAAAAAAATTAGTATAGCAAGAAGTTTGACCCATAGTTCTTCCTCTATGTTTTTAGAGAACATTAAATTCTTAAGAATCTCAAGTAATTTTTGTATAGTGTTATAAATTGGTATTTTTTGGACTTAGAGAAATTTGTTTTATTTTGAAATATGTAAAAAGGCAATTGATTAGTAAGAAGCCCTAAACACAGTGGCTATTTATAAATTTCAGCCAAATTTGTACATTTTAATTAGTAAATCAGATGACAACTGCCATTTCTTCACAAGGCAAGACACTGATATTCCATTTAATATAACTGAGTCTTTTATTTAAAAAAAAACTTCAATCTGAAAATTTCTATTGTAATGACTTTTTGTCATATATTAATTCAAAGGTCTAGTTTTAAAGTCCTGAAAAATGAGAACCAGTCTCTGGACATACTACACAGCCCTCCCCCAAAAATCTACTTCAGAAAACTAAAATGTAAGCTAACCTTAGTGAATCTCAAAGCTTCAAGATAAAAGTTTGAAAAAACACATAACCATATTCTTAGGGGATTGTTCATAATGTGCCAAATTCGAAAATGCCATAATACCACCGACAAAGGCAAGTGTCCATATGCAAAAAATGCCCAGTTCCAGAACAATAGCTCTCAAGATATGGTCTGAGAACTCTCCTTTAGGGAGGTCTACAAAGTAAAGGCTATTCTCATAATACTGAGGTTCTTTGCCTTTTTCACTCTCTATCATGGGTATAAGGTCAAGTTTTTCACAAACTACATGACTTGGGATGGCTTTATTGATCTGACAACTTATGTGTCTCCATATATATAATTTTTTGAAGTTTCAGAGTTTTAATTTGAAATAGTAAATATTGATATATAGCCTACATAAATAACTGGGATCTCAATAATTTCTTTAAACCTCACTTGAAGATATGGTTATTGATTTTGAGAGAGAGATTAAGAGAAAGAGAAACATGATTGGCTGCCTCCCATACATGTCCCAAAGGGGAATTAAACCTGCAACCTAGGTATGTGCCCTGAACAGGAATCGAACCTGCAACCTTTCTGGTGCATGCGACAATGCTCCAACCAACTGAGCCACCTGGCCAGGGCTGGATCCTTAATAATTTTTAAAAGTGTAAAGATGTCCTGAGACCAAAATGTTTGAGGACCCCTGCTTTAGAGTATTTCTAAGGTCTACAGCATAGATAGGTATGTTAAGGACATTAAGAGCCAATAGTTATAAAAGGCTCCTGCTCAAAAAAAAAATCAAATTCTCCTAAGAAACTTCAAAATTATGTAAGTTCCTGGGCACCATTTACATGACATTTAACATCCTTTCCCTACAAAGTAGCTGACATAGCAGCCAAGAAAAAAAATGTACCTGCTTATAAACTAAATATAATTCTATTATGTACTGCTAAAGCCACATTTTACCTATGTCTGCTACAAAATAGTATTTGAAAACTTAAAGGAAAAACAGAGAAATATAATACTTCAAATATAATCAAATATATACAGATTGACTAATGGACCCTTGGCAAGGTATAACTACCTAAAATAGCCAGGAAGACACAACCATTACCTCTAGGGCAACAAGGATTACTTTTAGTCCTCTTTTTACAAAGCTAAGAATAAAGCTTAAAGAATAGAAAATGTAAAAACATAAGACAATAATCTCAATTGATTCATTTTTTAATTTAATATCTATTTTGTTAAATTGATTAGTTTTTATTAAAATTTAATATCTAATTTGAGTAACACTTAAATAGAACTATAATAATAAATACTGAGGAATTTCAATTATAGTCTTGGAGGGGAAAACAGTTACCAGGCTTTCAGGTATAATATTATTCAGGGAAAATTAACTTCCTGTAAGTTCTTCAACATTTCTGCATCGGGGAGAGCAAAAGAAAAATTAACATAAAATAACAGAAGAGGAATTAATTTAGCTAATTAAGAAGAAAAGGCACTTTTCCAAGAAATGCTCTGGAATCTCAATCCTTTGGGAGTGTTAATCTAAATATATCAAACTCCATTATTTACTAAAGTCTCTTCTGAAAGGAAAAACTGAACAGCGCATGTGGCCTTTAAATGCATCATAAAAATAGTCTACAACCTCTTAAGCAATACTTATGTATTACAGATTATGAACAAATGGATAATGTACAGATTTTATGTGGCAAATTTCTAAATATATGCAGGTGTTCCCCATACGTTAGCATAAATCTAATCCACACTGGCTCTATCCTCAGCCAGCTACTCTGTGACTGTCAGGCTAATAAAAATGAAGTAAGGAAGTGATGCTGCCAAAGGTAAAATTATTCAGTAAATACAGATGTAATGCTAAGTGCTATAAAATGAACTGGATACATGCCTAAAAATCAAATATGAACAATTGGACTTTCCATAGTTCTATTTCCATAAATTGGTATTGAGAATATGGAACTGCCTGTGCTATATCATTATAAATGCTACATTATGTTCCAAATGACATTTTCCTTTACCTAAAGATAAGAATTAGGAGTAATAGAGGTAAGCAACACTCTTTATATGAAAGTGGGTAAACTAGAAGTTAAAAAAGATGTTTATAATCTAAAATATAAACTGTTGTTTCATCTCTAACATATAACCCCTCATAGACTGCTGTATATTATTTAAGAAAATCACCAAAGTTTTAAATAAAACTTAGTTAAGATGGATAATCACCGCTACAAAAAATTTGTAAGCAGAAGAAATGTAAAAAAACAAATAAAGCATAAAAGGAAAATTTTTCTACCAGTTTAACCTATTGCAATGGTATGAAGAAAAAAAAACAAAAAATAAGTGCTTGATAAAATGAAAAAGTGAATTTTCATGACTATAAACATGCTAACAAAATGACAATTATTCATGACTATAAACATGCTAACAAAATAACAGACTTAATTAGTCTAGTTCTACATGTGATGCAACAGATATATCTACATGTGAGAAGACAACTCAATCTTTCTTTTGAGGAAGAACAAATACATAAACACACAGACAAAGAGACACAGATGTGTTTGGCTGAAGAGTCTTGAATGTTGCATCTCGGGCCCAATGGATAAACCTAACTTTCAGTAGTAGAACTTCAAGTGGAAGAACTGAGTCATTACTGTAGTTTTATGACAAAAATGTTTGTTTTGTGATAGAAATGTCTGTTTTCATTTCTTTGTGGAGAGAACTTATTTACTAAATACATGTAAACATGTAGTTGCACTTACTCCAATGCATCTAAAGCAAAGATTTGGTGACTATTCAGATGATGGTGCTACAATTGGTGAAGTAATTAACCTTGAAAATGAATCTCTAAAAGTCTGAGACAATCGTTAAGCTGCTTGTTGCCCTGCTCTAAAGTATTCTAAAAGTCTCACCTTTTATGTGGATATGACTATAACTAAATCGAAAGAGAAGTGCCCTTTCTCATAATCCAGTTAGCACCATTCAGCAGTCCTATGAACAATGGGGTGAGAGAATAGAATGGGGAAAGAAAACTCCTACCATTTCCCAAGTCTACGGATATAAAAATATTCCTCTAAATATATAGACTGTGAGCTCCTTGAGAACGATGACTGTGAACTCCTTGAGAACGGTGACAAACAGTAGGTACTCAATAAAAGTTGGTTGGTCAAATGAATAAGTGCTACCGTTAGGGCTCATTCACTCCCATAACGTCTATAAATAGGATTTCAAGGAAGCCACTCAATATAATTAGTAGAATGGTTTAGAGAATTCCCTTTTCCCCAGACAGACAGATATCATAAAAATTGGGTTGATCTACCTCATTACTCTTGCTTTGAGATAATGTCAGGCTATCATTGGTCAGTTCCTCATCATCAGCACTGTTTCTGCTAAGAACTTTACTCTTCTTTTTCTTGCAACCCCCTTCACTGGCAGGGCTGCTATGATCTTCATCATTGCCTTCATCATTCTCATCCTCATCACTCCCACTTCCCTCATCTTCATCATCCTCATTGTCTCCATCACTTCCTTCTTTCTGAGATGCAGATCTCCCCTTTCTCTTTACTACAGTAGGTCGCCAGTCATTGTCATCTTCACTGTCATAGTCATCCATGTCATTCAGTTCTTCCATGGATACAAAATCCAAAAGGGGTCGATTTCGACGAAGGTTCCACTTTTTTGGCTCACTGACTTGTTCCTCTGTAGCTGTTGTTGTAGTGGGGACTGAAGGAGATGTGTTAACAGCAGGAGGACTCGTGGCTGGTGAGGGGGCAGCAGCAGAAGCAGCCACATTATCAGATACTGTTGCTTTTTCTTTCTCCTTCTCTTTCTCCTTCTCTTTCTCTTTTTCTTTTTCTTTCTCCTTCTCTTTTTCCTTTTCTTTTTCCTTTTTCTTTCTAGGTCTTTCTCCATTTTCTTCTTCTTCCTTCTTTTCCATTTTAACTAACTGTTTTTCTGATGACAGTATTTCTTCCTCTGCAGAATTTTTAAGCTGTTCTTCTTTTACTTTAATGTCTTCATTCAGTTCTTCCTCTAAAACATTTTCTTCAGAATCACTACAGGAACCTTCTCCACTGTCCTTTGAGGGGTCTTCACTTCCATTACCACTCCCTTCAGAATCTGTTGAAAATATGAGAAAAAAAAACCACACATATGTATATACATACACACACACACACACAACGCTGACACAAATGAAACCACCAAAATCTGTGAGTAACTTGCAAAACAATATAAACAAATTTAAGTCAAAGGATGGTAGACATTACTAACCTGGTTAAATAATAAATCGATGAAGTTGGTGTAATGGTTTTAGTTCAATATAGTACTAATGAAGATGAATATATGTAACTCTAAATTAAAATATGCTTTAAAAAGAGGAGCACTGTTTTGTCATGACACATGCTATATCTGGTACCCTAGAGGCTTTTTTTTTTAAGTAAAAATCATTTGTTTTAAATTGGGCACTTGATTTTTATTTTAATTCAATTATAATAGAATACACACCAAATTTTTCTTCCCTTGTATCTTCCTTTCATAAACTTTATGGACTTAAAAGCACTAAGTCACAATCAGAACAAGAAAATCCTGGCCCAAAAAGCTTTATCATTTTATGCTTTACCCACAAAAATTAAACATAGATATTTATGTTGGTCACCTTGTATCATATCCCTAATACAGCAATCTATTTTAGAAGCACCAAAGACACAGATGAGAAGAGACAATAGCAATGGCACAGAAAATGGAAGTTGTAAGAGAAGTTATCAATTTTCCTGTTTGTTAGGATACTTAGGGTATCAATAAAAGGGTCACCTAAACATTCAAAAATTCTAACAGTAAGTGCTATATCCCCCAGATTGAAAGAAATTAATGATTTTTTTAAAAACTGAGCCATCTTGGAAATGAGCACCCACAATAGTCACTAAAAAGATATGCTAAGGACATTACAGAGTTCACAAAGGACTATAAGCCTTCTAGCAAGTTTCTTCCGTTCTTGCCTAGCAAAGCCCAGGCCCTCTCAGACCAGTACTATTCAGTAACCTAATCATCTTTATGCCTAATCAAATAAATATAAATCTAAAAATCTGGGGAAAGGGATAAGGAGGAGGAGAAAAAAGGAGGAAGTGGGAAACAAACCAGTCATAGTCAGGTCATGGTCAACACCAATAGTAAAATCTGTAGGGTGATAAATATTTTGCACCAATAGCTAAGAAAAGGGTTATAATAAATGATTAAAAAAGCCTATGATTCCACACCATTTTACTTTCTGTTAACCAGCCTTAGCCGGTATTATTAATTGGGCATTAAATATAAAAGAAAGTTGTCTACAATTAGACCTGGTATTTAAATAGTGCAGAAATCCTTTACAAGTAGCTGATTTAAAAATATCCTGCTAGTTAAGGCACATTAAAAAACAAAGACTAACATTTGGCAGATGTCCACTGATCTTATAAAATCATTATCAATCTCTACATTATCATGCAGGTATCCATAGCTTAGTCAGGACTGCTGTGAAAAAACATTCTCGTCCTAAACAGTCTTGCATAAATTTCTGCAGTAAAATAAATGTACAAATATTTATAAGTATGACCAATAAACATTACAAATAAACTCCTATCAGAGCCAGTCAGGTTTTATCATCAAATAACCTTGTGCCCAACTTTGAAAACATATCTGGATTTGTTAGCTCCTTGGATTTCAGAAAGTGTATGGGCCCAATATCACTCACATAAAAGGTGACTGCTTTCAGTCCAATAGCCCTACAAATCATTAAGAAATTTTTGATTTTTTTAATACCACTCACAACAATTACACCTAACTTACCAAGAAAAACTACCTCTAGTAAAAAAAAAATTTCTAGATATTTTTAGTAAGGATCTATTAAACAATAAGTACAGTTGACTAAACACATCCAAGGCAAAAAAGAATCTTTGGGCAGTGACTAAAGAGAAGAGGAACACCTTGCAAACAATGTCATAATGAAGAGAGCTGGGAGATGGAGAAAGGGTACTTTTCGTCTGGATTCATCTTCTAGAAGCCTTTTTAGAATTACCTAAGAAGTACTCCTAATTATTTTACCAATAAAAACATAATGATACAAAAGTAAGATTAACTGTAGCACAATTGTGGGTATTGGATCAAAACTGAGAGGAATCCAACTGCGATATTAGTAAATTCTACAAACATCAAGAATTTTTAAATTTTGTTTTGGTAGTTATTGCCAATACAAATCAATTAATTAGTTTTCAAAGTAGAGGGAAATTTAATTATTTTTATTTTATAATCATGCCTGAATAGAAAGCAAATCTTAAAAGATTTAAGTGCTTAACATTGTTAACATATTATTAGAAAACTGTGAGATTCTCCCACAAATCCTAATCCTCATAGCTTATTCAACCGTTCCTTCTCCAAATATAACATACTAGCCATACTCCACTCACAGGCATCAGGAATATGTCAAGTTTTATTTTCCTTTGATCTCTGAAAAATAACTTCATCTAATTAGTCATCACTTCTTTTTGGTACATATGTACTTGAGGGATGGAGATAAAAATATTTAGTTACAAGCACAGCTCGGTAATAATGCCAGTGAGAAAATAAGAGTCCTTGGCTATCTATATTTTTGTAGGCTGCAAAGAAAAATTTCCTATCACTAAGAATGCAAACATAGACTCTCTGCCATATTCCAAATCTATCACTCTTACACCATTAAAAGAAAAAAAAACAGACTAGAGAAATAATCTAAATACCTCAAATATAGCTAATCTTAGGCATGAAGACCAGCGAATTCTAAGTCTGTAAGAAAAATTTTTATACTAGAAAAAGATATTTAAAATTGAATTCCTTTCTATTCAGTTAAACGAAAGGTAACCTTTCTCACACACACACTATATCAAAATCTCTCCAATTAATAGCTATTTCAACTTATAGAAAGTTAAAGAGTTTTTTTACAGTTATAGAATTAAAAAACCAACCTTCAAGAATCCCTTCACAATATTCAGTGCTTAAGTTCTCTCCATGATAAATACCAAACAATAAAACCAAAACCAAAACAAAATCAAAAAAATAAAATAGTATCATTTAAACCAGAGTTTTATGTTACCTTTGCAATATAAAGAATCACCTTGGCTCATCAAATCTGATTTTTCAATTATTCTGGTCATTTATGTAACCCAACAGTGATTAGTATTATAACTATACACAATAGACAATAGATAGATCACCATGCTATTCTTTATTCAGTTAGCATCCTGTGACCATTTTGACAAACCCTGTACAGCATGAGTGTCAAACTCATTTTCACCAGGGGGCCACATCAGCCTTGCAGTTGCCCTCAAAGGGCCAAATGTAATTTCAGGACTGTGTAAATGTAACTGCTCCTTAACAGTTAAGGGAGAGCTCAGTGCTGCTGCAGGGCAGACACAAGGTGTTGAGCCTGATAAAACAAGGTGGAGGGCCGGATTCAGCCCGCAGGTCTTGTGTGTGCCACCTGTGCTGTATAGCTCTATTTTAAAAGCCAATCAGTCAACACAACTCACCCTCTGGTTCCAACTGTGACAATTTTGTGCCACAGTGGACATTTGGCAGTGTCTAGAGACAACGGTTGCCATGAAAGGACAAGGGTTGGAGGGTGCTGGGTAGGAAAGATGCTACTGGAATTTAGTAAGGAGAAAACAGGGATACTAAAGAACATCCTACAATACAGGCCAAGTCTCCAAAACAAAGAATTATCCATTATGAAATGTCAGTAGTACTGAGATTAAGAAACCATGGTCTAGCAAACAAGGCCTCAATGTGACCTCATTCTACTTCCCCAGGCTCATCTCTTCTATTCTTTTGTTTAGTCATGACCGAAGACTAATAAACAACATTTTCCAGCCTCTACACTTTTAACAATGTTTCCCCACCAAGATTTCATTTTCTACTTTAACTCCTATGTCCTCAATAAAATCTCCTAAAATCAATCCGATCTAAAGTAGTCCCATACCCTTTGAAATACCGTGAACTCTGTAAGTGATCAATCATGGTTTATATCATCTATCCATTATTTCATCTAATTATTCTAATATTATCACTATTTCTTTGTGAATTCACCATAACATCCACAAGTGCCTTTAAGCAAAACTACAGATAGTCAATAAACATATTTCAATCCACTTAAAGTCAGATTAAGCACAAAATAATACCAAAGTCTCAGCCTGAATCTTCCAGTTAAATTACTTTCTGACAATTTTACCTAATTAACCTAACTATAACTAAAGACATAAAGTTAACCATCTTACTGTGGCCAGAGGGTTGGGGGACACAGCACTGCTATTTTGTCTTGTTTAGTAAAAGTTGTATAAGTACTTTTCTTCAAAAAATTCCATTTATACAACAGATTACTAAATATAATCTATCCTAACCCTAATCCTAGGTCCAAGTCTCAAATATAACCACTTTAACTAGGCCACACCATGAAATTGACAATATTTGACAGTTTTATATTTTAAAAACACTGGTAATTTCGTATGGTTTCATCTAACATTCCCACACATGGTTTTTCTGATGGTTATCACCATAAACCTAATATACTTCTATCCCATTTTAGCACTTATTAATTTTTAAGTTTATTTATTGACTCTTCTTAGTGAAAAGTGAGAAATTTAGGTCTACCTTCACATTAGAGATAAAAGATAATCTATTTTCAGTTCATAATTTTGTAATTATAGAGGCTTATAATTATTTTTTAATTTTTATTTATTGATTTTAGAAAGAGAAGAAAGGAGAGACAGAGAGAGAGACATCGATTTGCTGTTCCACTTATTTATTTATTTATTGGTTGACTCTTATATGTACTATGACCAGGGATCAAACCTGCACCCTTGGCATATGGGGAACGATGCTCCAACCAACTGAATTACCTGGCCAGGGCAAGGCTTATAATTATTAACTTGCCAATTTTCTGTCAGATAATTTCTGAGCAATATCCATCCTTTTCGATTTTAACATCTGAGGAATACATGAATAAAAAATGTTTACCTACAAGGTTCTTAAATATAACCTTTGTCTATAGAATTGTCTATATTTATTCTTCAAGCCCAACAGAAATGTGAAGTTTCGTGTCAGAATTTCAGATTTCAAAATAAATATCAGAAGAAACTGATACACAGAATTCAGATAAAAATTGAAGCCAATTAAGCTAAGCACTTTAACATTAAGTTCTAAGGAAGTCAGTAGCTCATTCAGTAATTTCTAGAAATTGATTTGAAAGAAGCTATGATCAACAAATGATTACCTACTATATTTCCACTTTCAATTTAATCTCCTATTCATAAGTAGACTTGGGATTCCACAATGTTAACATGTTTGAAAACCAGTGATGAATCTAATGTCTTATTTCATGTAAGAGTCCACTATCTCAGGCAGAGAAAAGATTCAAACAGGAATAATCACTGGTTACCTAGAATAAGCTGACATCTCAGCTATGTGAGGCACCAATACACCTTAACCAAAAGCAGAAAAAACATTCAATTTCTACTGACTATGAACTATGTTAAAGAAAACCATTTTCTAGTGAACGTTCATTTACAACAACATCAAGAACTACACAGATAAATTTTGACTTGGGGTCACAAATTTAATAACCCCAGAGGCCAGGAAAGTAAATTACAAGTACAGCCAAGCCAACTAGGTATTATGACAAGAGGGAACAGAAAGTATATAGATTTTTAGTACCTTTAGATTTTTTTAAATAAAATTATCAGCTAACAAAACTCATCCTACCACTTACCACAAATAATAGATAATTTCCATCAACTCTCATTGAGATTTAACAAAGTCAGGAATCTCTACTTAGCTTGATACCATAAATTATTTTGAGAAAGTAGTTTGTACCATTAAATTGTTTTAACTCTTCTAAAAGTGATACCTGTGAATGACTCCATCTCAATAAGCAAAAAGAAAAAAATTCTACAAAATCAGAATTTATTGCCACAAAAATAATTATGCAATACTTAAAGAAATTAAGCTTTGGAGTTTTTCTTAGAAAGGTATTCAAGTAAGTCATAATTTCTGAGACTCAGCTATTTTTGTCACACTTTACAATATGGATCATAATAAACCAAAACAACATAAAGAATATTCTTCTCTGCCAAGGTTTCACCAAGAGAACTAAAGTATGTTTGGATTTTACACCTTGCCCTTCCCATTCTTTCTCTTCTTTGGAAGTACCAAGCGTCAGTGAATCTACTAAATGGAAGATAAAAAAAGCAGCAAAGGTTAAAAAAAGCAATCAAGATAAACATTTTGATTACTGGGAGTGACCTCAACTAGTCATCGCAACATCCAAGTAGTTTCAGTTTGAGATTACATCCTATCTCTTTTTTAGGATCTAAGTAGAGAAAAGATTGTAAATTTTGGAATCAAAGGATATGGATTAGATCTATTATGGCCTGAGTGACGTCATGCAAGTTCTTTAAACTCAGTTCCTCTGTCATATGTAAAATAACATCTCCTTCACTAAATTACATTAAAAATTAAGGGAGATTACAGAAACAAAAGTTCTCAGTAAATCACAAGCAAGTTCTGACTGCTGGTGCTCTTAACTGTAATAATAAAAACACAACCTAACTTCATCCCTTTCTATCATCACTAGCAGGGAAAAGAAAGAGAAAAGAAGGCAGGCCAGCAAGGAGAGAGATATGACTAAACATAGAAAATTCTGGGGAAGAATATTTTTAAACTGTTAAAGGGATGAAACTGGAAGGGCTTTCATTTTTGACTTTATTTAAATTTCTACTCAAAAGGGGCAGAATTATAAGTAATTTTTATTGTTTATGTGCACCTTGGTATTTTTCATATAAAACATTTTAACATAATTTGTGTCCATTTCCTGCAATGAAAACTTTAGATGTATCTCTCTATATGTGAGTTACAGTGAACAGAAGATACAAAGTACACCATACTTTTCTATATTTTCCAATTTTGTACAATGTGAATATATGACCTTTTTAAAAGTCCATTGTTTTTAAAAATCACAAAATATAGAGCAAGCATGCATGCTTTACATCTCAGAGATTTTTGAAAGGCCCAATCCACAAGGTCCAGCAGCTACTAAGAAGCACAACTTTTTTTCTCTGGTCAGTTTTATTCTGGTAAGGGAGCTAATACACAAAAAGGAAAACTCCCCTCGAGAGTGCCAAGTGACCTGGAAAGAGAAGAGCCCTGCTCACGAGCAGTTCATGACTGACATTACTCTCAGGATATTACTCTACCCAGTGATATCTGTCAATTTCCCCTCCATCCATGAAATAAGCATAAATATATTTTCAAGTAAAGAATAGAGAAAATGTTTTGGCATCTTTGAAGTAAGTCCTCTGCCAGTTCATTATCTAAGTATCAACAGAAACAGAGGTAACGACAGAACCTAGTGATAGGATCTCAGGGAAAAGTGGGAAATCAAATGGACAAAATAAGTGACGTTTATGTGCTTTAAACTTTCAATTGGCATTTTAATCAAAACCAATTCTTAAAAAAAAAAGTCTAAAAATAAACCCAACTCCAGAAATCTGAGAAAGGGAAGAGAGAAACATTTACCTGAGGCATCTCCAACTTTAAAATCACTGTCATCTGAACTATCATAATCGAGAGCTTCTAGCAGAGAAGCTGCCAAAGGCTTCACCTGCCTCCTCTTGGAGCTGCGATCCACTGTTGAAGGGGGGAAAAAATACAGCGTCATTCAAAATCACACCAAGCACAGGGGAGGGCTGTGGTGCTGAAGGAAGGTACAAAAGACCTCATGCAGAGAATCTTTATCTAATTCACTTCTCAGCAAAAGGTGTTGGGGTAGGTTGGGGTGGGAACGCGGGCTCGCAAGGACCGGGCCACAAGGTGGGCAGCTCCAGCCACTAGGTGAGGCGAAAGCGAACCCAGGCTGGCCGAAATCGAAGCTGGCCCTCTTGCACACCGTGTGATGTTTGGATGACTTGCTCGTAATCCCTCATTTAGACACCGTGACAATCAACAGAAAGAAAACACAAAACCCAAAGAATACAAGAAGCCGCGATCATTCCCGCGGACTGTGAAGGGTAAGAGTCCACGGAGCGCCCCAACCCCCACCCTGGTGTCCCACCGGCCCTGACTTCTAGAAGAGCTAAAACGGTTCTTTCTCCCCGCGGAGGCCTCCGACACTTACTAAGGAATCCGTGAGGTGGTCGTTTGGAGGAGAACTAGAGAGAGGCTGCGAGAGCCCAGGCAGCGCCGAGGTTGGGGACTGAGACCGCGGAAACAGATCGGAAAGATGCTACTTAAAATCGGCGGTGCCGCCGAGCGAATCGGGGCATCCCAGGTGCACCCCTGCAGTCCCCGCCCGCACCCCACCCCCCGGCCCGCCCCCCAGTCTACTCGGAGCCGGCCTGGCCTCTCGCGCCCCCTTCCCACGGCGCTCCCCGGGCACCGGTGCCCTCCGCTCCAGGCAGCGTGGCCCACCCGGCAGGCCTGGAGAGTTAAAGTCCCCCGTTAAAACTGTTGGGGAAAAAAAAGAAAGAAAAACTTTATTATTCTGCACCAAAAGCAACAGAAAAAAAAAAAAAAAGAATTTGCACAGTCCGAGGCCGATTGCGGAGACAATAGGGAAAGCAACGACCCGGATACAGCTCGGGAGGGAAGGAAGTGAAAACACGAGGCAGAGCGGGGGCCCTAAGTGCAGCAGCAGCCGAGAGCGCCTGCGCCGGGGCTCGCAGCCGCTCTCCCTCCCAGAGAGGAACCCCGCAGAGCCGAAAGGGAGCCGACAGGAACCGGAGACAGAGCAGAGACCAAGCCTAGCGTAGCCGACTGGTACCGAAAGGAACGGAGAACCTTCCCGGTCCCCGCGCGGCTCCGCCCACAAATCCCTGAGGCTCCACCTTCAGTCCAAATCTCGGGGGCGGGGCGGAGGCCGGTTTGGTTTCTGGCTTTAAGTATTCACTCAGAATACATTTTCCATAAAAGGACGTTTGCTAACTTAAGTCACTGTCGAAAAAACATAAGGAATACCACCTCTTTTGCTGCTCCTTCTGTAAATTGCACCCTTTAAAATATCTAGGTACCTGGGAAATTTTTAAAATCTGGAAGTGGGTAATGTGAGAATAGCATTAGACCTTGTTTGATGGCTGCTTTGATAAATACAACTCTAACAGAGAGAAAATCATTCATTTAATTATATTAACAATTGTTTCAATTATTGTAGTGTGGAGAGACATTTCCACATGAAATATACATAGTATTTTTATATAATATGAGAAAGATATAATACACTTGGGAAAATATTCCGTTTTACAAATATGTTGTGCATTAACTGAAGATGGGTGTCCACAGGAATGTGAAATAGTGCCTTGCATCCACTTAGACAACTTATTAAAATGAATTTTTAAACTCATAACAACAGGACAGTATGTACAACCAGACATAGCAGTCTTCTGTCAACAGATGGCCGGATGGTCCTTGGAGCTAATTCAATGCCAGTAGGAATCTCCAGTTTGGGGTGCAGTGAAGAATGGAACTTTATTCAGTGCATACAGCTCAACCGTGATATAGTGTGGCAGTGGAACAACTCAACAGTATACAGCTCAATTATGAAGCAGCATAGCATGGCTGGGCGGCAACACTGGGAACCAGACCCCTCTCTGCTCCTGGTCTGCTCCCCTCTGTTCCAGTGAGACATCTTTGGTGTTTCAGCCTGAGCCAGGGAAACAGTCTTCAGTCTTTCCTGGAAAGGGAAAGTGCTCTTTTGGAGCCAGAGGGCAGCTGACTTCTATAGACAGAAGTCCTGCCCCTGTGGCTTTTACAAGTGAGGACTCCAAATCTCCCCAGTTTAATTGGTCCAAAAATCACTGTCCTGATTTGTCAAAATAGAGCTTCTCTGATTGCTCAGTGAAGATTCTGATGGTGAAATAGCTGTGCAGCTCTGATGGGATGGGGAAAACTTCAGTCCCAGTGATTGAAATACTACTGTTCCAGGAACTCCTATATAAGGGCTGGCTCATGTGGCAGGAACACAGTGCAGGGAGGCAATTCAGTGCAGGCCTCTCCCTAAAGTGTGGTTTGCGTGATCCCCCTATGTAGAAATGGATGCTTGACTCTGCCTTCAAATCTGAGTCCTGTTAGCCACCAGGAGTCCTTTTCTGTGGGTATCTTTTTTCTTAAGGGTTCACACCTTCAGCAGTTTCAAACATCATGCTTATTCACATACAAGTTAACTACTTTTAAAAGAAACATTAAAATGTTAAAATATAGGCAGTATTAATATTTTTAAATGTTTATATATCAAGGATAAAGATTTGCACGAAGCTGATTCAATTTGTTTGTTTATTACACAAGTATACATTTGTAATAGGCAATGTTCATAACATGAGAAAATACACTGCTATGAAAGACTTTAAATTAAATGTGTAGGAATCAAATTGTATAATGCAGTAATGGAATTTACTCTTTGAAGAAACATGTTTAGTGCTTTTATAAGCTAGAATTAAATTATGCAACATTAAATTTAAAAAATATTGGGTTGGAAAAAAAGTTCATGTGTTTTTTTTCTGTAAAATAAAAGACACAGTTTTCATTTCCACCAATAACTTTTTGATTTGGAGATTTTGAGTATGTTGGCCATCTCCTACATGGTTAAATTGTTCTCAATTAACATCTCGATTTGATCACTATCCATTTCAACTGGTCTACCCGACGATGGAACATCATCCAGACAGAAATCTCTAGCATGAAACTTACCAAAACCACTTTTGACACATTCAATCAGTCACAGCACCTCCTCTATACACTGTACAAATCTTTTTTTGCATTTCAGTTGCATTTTTACCTTTCTTGAAATAATAAAACATAATATGCCCAAAATGTTGCTTATTTTCTTCCATCTTCAATATTAAAATGGCAACACAAAAATTCACCAATTTTGCTAAGCTTTTTTAATGTACACTGATATGACAGTTGTCATAATACAATGTAATAAAATTGTTTTGAATGAAGTTAAAGACAACTAAGCCTTACTAGAGCCATCTTACAGAAAAAGCCAAATGAACTTTTTGGCCAACCCAATAGTATATATGTATGCTGTACAGTTTGTGGGATGATTACACAGAGGTTGGACTTTCTGCAAGACAGTTGTTGTCTTTTCCTTTTCCAGAGTTTAGGGTGTATTTGGGGACACAAACAAGTCAATAAACCATTGCTGTATATTGTAGAAAGGGGTACCAGAGAGAAAATACACATGCAAAGAAGAGAGAAGGTACCCAGGGAGAGCTTCCTGGAGAAACTTGTATTTAGATCCAGACACAAAGTGTCTGAGCTGGCCTGGAGAAGGGTGTTGGGAACTGTCCTGCCTGGTTTCAGAAGCTGTAACGTACCACCCCCACCCATGGCTAAGGCTGAGTGAG
>CM052549.1:22140529-22196813 GCA_028533065.1 Trachops cirrhosus
AAAAAACTCACCATTTCATGTTGCAAAATTTAATGCTTTTTATTATATTCAAAATTTGTAAACCACCACCACTATTTAATTTTAGAACATTTACATCATCACAGAAAGAACCCCTCCCCATACGCATTAGCAGTAACTCCTCATGTTCTCTATTCCTGTCCCCTGACAATCACTAATCTAATTTCTGCTATGGATTTATGTATTCTAAACATTTCACATACATGGGATAAAATCTGTGTGGTCTTCGTTTCTGGTTTCTTTTGGCTACCATAGTGTTTTTCATGGTTCATCCGCATGGTAATATAGTTTGTTTTTAAGTTAACATGGTATTGTAAAATGTGATCCGTATTTGTTCTTCATTGAGAAAAAACAAAAGTGAGAAGTGAGTACCTCAATATTTGCTATAATAGCTATTTATTAGACAGCTCTCTTAGACAAGTCAAGGTGTTTTATCGTGTTTCAGGGCATATTAATGGCAGTCTTAGGGGCTGAGTTTCACAAGAGGCAAGTCCCAAGAAAGCAAAGCAGATGGGCAAAGACAGCATCTGTGGAGCAACATCATAAAGTTTACAATATCGTATGTTAGACAGACAAATAAGGTTAGTTAGAGACAGGAGGTTTCATGTCATCAACTCAAAAGGTGGAAAAGCTTTCAAAGAAACAAATATGCATAATGATACCTTCTGTTCATTTTAATCCATCAGATCTTTACGTGACAAATCATAAGCAAACTTCCTAACATTGTTCTAAATCTATACAACTTACTTTTCAACATATGTTTATTGGAAGATATAACAGAGAAAAGTGAGAAATAAATAAATGTTTAGATACAAGGATCATCAAGAAGAAAACATCTTGCTAAGTACCAGTAAGCCTCTCTTGAGCCCCCTCAATTAATACTTCTTTGGTGCCTATAAAGATGGTCATTATCCTGAGTCTAACACTATTTTTAAATTGTGTGTAAATGGACTCACACAGTATGTTTGGTTTTGTTTCCAGTTTGTTTGACTTTTTTTTTTTTTGGTGAGGATCACCTACGTTGTGTGTAGAGGTAGTTCATTTGCATTGTGGAAACACATGCTTGAATGTATTGCAATTTATCTATTCATTTATCTTTGATCAACATTTTGGCTCTTTCAAGTTCAAGGCTATTAAAAGTAATGATTCTGTATGTGCTCCTGTTCATGTGTCTTGGTGTACATAAGCACACGTTTCCTTTGGGTTTGTATCTCAAAGTGAAATTGCTTGATTATATAGTAGGCAAATATCCAACCTTAGTAGGAAAAAATCCAACAGATTTTCAAAGTGTAGTACAAATTTATACTCTCATCAGCAATGTACCAGTATTTAGGTGTAGCTTGCTTTTTCTTCTATGTCGTAGTTGAAGACAGTTTTGAATCTTTAGTTGGATATCTTATATCAGATTTGAAATGATCTTTTTTATACTTCCAAATATTTGCTTATGCTCTAGTCCAGCAATTTTCAACATTTTTCATGGCATACAAACCAATTATGAAAATTCTGCAGCACAGAAAAAAAGTATTATATTTTTTGCCAATCTGACCAAAAAATATGTATAATTTTTATTCATTCACACAAGACAGCTATTATTTTGGCTTTTTTCATTATTTTATTTGACAGTCTAAGGGAAAAGAGGCCAATGTCCCTGACTGAAGAGTCAGGTAGTCCATGTTTTAAAAATTCTGGTGGCACCCCAGTTGAAAATTGCTAAATCGCTGCTCTAGTCTTCTCGTCTTCTCCAGAACTTAACTTCATATCCATATTACTCTTTTATCTTCTGTGTCTCCTGCACTATTTCCATTTTGCTTCACAGTTCTTTGTTTTCATTGTTCTTGGCTACTTGTCATTTATTTTCCACTTGGTGAAAGGCATATGGTTACAGGGTATCAGGAAAGCTCGCATATGGCTTGGATAGTAAATTTCCTCTTTGGTGTTTTGTTATAAAAGTACCTGCCCTGGCTGCTGTGGCTCAGTGGATTGAGCGCTGGCCTGAATACTGAAAGGTTACCAGTTCAATTCCCAGTCAGGGTTGCAGTCCAGGTCTCCAGCTGGGGGCATACAAAAGGCAACCAGTCAATAATGTCTCTCTCATACATCGAAGTCTTTCTCTCTCAAATTAAATAAATAAAATCTTTAAAAGAACCCAACTTTGTGCTTGCTGCAGCCCGCCTAGACTATGGGGTGGGGTAGAGGGGAAGGGAGGGAGGAGAAGGGAAGGGTGGGGAAAAGGGGCTCAAAAGAGCCTAGCACTTCTGAAAGTCAGGTAGCTGGTGGTGGCAACTCAGGATGGGGGCCTGGTGTTGGCTTTGACGGGGGACTGGCCAACAAGCTGCTTTTTTCATGGTTTCCTCAGCCAGGTCATAGGTGATCGTGTTGCTGGAGGCCTGGGGAGATTTCAAGTGCTCTGGGTACTCCAACATCGTTGCCATGAATGGCAGAGTAACTTCCTCAAGAAGAAGCTCACCCACCAGTGACCTAGTTAGGCCTTGGGGAGACTGGGAGGTAGGGGGTAGAGGATGACTTCCCCAGGGTACCCAGCACTTCCACAGGAGCTGTTATTGGAACTGGAACCCAGGCGGTGCCAGTAGTAGTCATGGGTAGCCAACGGCAAGTCACTGGAGGGGCAGAGGGGAAGGCTGCCATGGTCTTGCTTATGTGCTGGTAGAAACCTTGGTGGTGACCCCTTAAAGGCCTTAGCACACAATCATGGGTGGCAGAGAAGGGGGCACCAGGTCTGGGAGCCCAGTTGTTGGGAGACTGCTTCTTTAATTTATCTCTTTCCTCTTGCATTTTAGTGTAAGTAGCAGGGACAAACAAGGCTTTATCTCCAGCACTTTGCTTGGAAATCTCAGCTAATATCCAAGTGTATCATTTACCAGTTCCACTTTATGCTCAATAACAGAACACAATTCAGCCGTTGTCTTCCACATGTAACAAGAATCACCTTTTCCCCAGTGTCCAATAACACGTTTCTCATTTCGTTCTGTGACCTCACCAGAAGCACCTTTAATATTCATATTTCTACCAATATTTTGTTCACGACAAGTTCTGTATTCTCTAAGATGATAGAAGCTTTCTCTTCCATGCTCCTTATTTCCATCTGAACTCTCATCAGAACTGCCTTTGATGTCCATGTTTCTAGCAATTGTCTCTTCAAGGTAATCTGGACTTTTTCTATCATGTAGTTCAAAATTCTTCTAACCTCTACCCATAACCCTACTCCAAAGACATTTCCCCAATATTAGGTATTTGGTACAGCAGCAACTCACTTTTGGTACCAAAATCTGTGTTAGCTTTCAAGGACTTCCATAAAATATTACTATAATTTGGGTGGCTTAAAACAATAGGAATTTATTTTCTCACAGTTCTGGAGGTCAGAAGTGTGAAATCAAGGTATCAACAGGGCACACTTCCTCCACAGGTTCTGAGGGAGAATCTTTCCCTGCCTCTTCCAGTTCCCAGTGCCTCCTGGTGTTCTTGAGCTTTTGGTAGCTTAACACCAATTTCTGGGTTCTTTATATGTATTGACCTTCTTCCTTATATGTTTCTTTGTCTGTGTGTTCATTCCTCTTCTTATGAGGACACCAGTCACTGGACTTAGATCCTACCCTAATCCAGTGTGACATTATCTTAACCAATAACTTCTGCAAAGACCCTGTTTCCAAATCAGTTCAGATTCCAAGACTCTGGGTGTTCACAAATTTTTCAGTGGGCACTATTAAACCCACTGCACCCTTCAATGTCTTTGAACACAAAAACATAGTCTGTTTTGTCTGAATAATCTAGAGTGCCAATCTTGGAGTGAAAGTCTGTGAATAGTTTTAAAATCAAGTAATTTTAAATCAGTATGTTACTACTGCCCCACATTTTGAGGGATATGATATTTCTTTGGTAAATAGCTGTCATCAGTCTGGTTGGGATTAAAGAAAGCATGAGTTTATGTTAAATTTTAGTATTGAGGTTAATGCTTGCTTTGTAATGTGAATTTGGAATACTCCTTTTTCAATGTTATGGAACAAATTTAATAGTATAGGAATTATTTATACCTTGAAGGTTTTTAAAAATTTTTTATTTTATTTACTTTTAGAGAGAGGGGAACGGAAGGAGAAAGAGAGGAAGAGAAACATCATGTGTGGTTGCCTCTCATGTGTGCCCCACTAGGGACCTGGCCTGCAACCCAGGCATGTGCCCTGACTGGGAATCAAACCTGCGAATCTTTGGTTCGCAGCCTGTGCTCAATCCACTGAGTTACACCAGCCAGGGCTATACCTTGAAATTTTGATAGATATTATGAGTTGAATGTTTGTATCCTGCAAAAATTCATACATTGAAGCCCTAACCCCCAGTGCGATACTATTTGGACATGGGGCCTTTTAGAGGTAATTGGGTTTAGAAGAGAGTGTTGTGGAGACCCTATAATTGGATTAATGTCCTTATAAGTAGTAGAGAGAAAACCAGTGAGGACACAGTGACAAGGCTTTCACCTGCAATCCAAGAAGAAGGTTCTCACTAGGAACCAAATCTGAGGGCACCTTGATCTTGGACTGGCAAATGCTTTTTGTATCAATAGCTGTTAATAAAGACCACTGAGAATAGTTTGATTTAGGCACTCTCCCTCCCAGGAGCACACCCACACTTTTCCCTTCTTCAGCCTCCCACCCCCGACCCCCACCCAGGTGGATTTCCATTGCCCTTATCTCTTCTAAGCTCCAAGGGACCTTTCTTTTGCCCTTGGAACTTGTTTTGAACCAATATCTTCTATTGCTCACTTCTTCTACCTGTGGCTTTCTAAGTAAACTTTATCTTGTAGTTTGAGTCTTGACTCAGAATTCTTTCTTAGCCAGAGCTAAAGTACTGAGATTGCTGAACCAAGGTTCCATCTAACTCCACTGGTGCAACACCGGGTACCATTCTCACTGCCAACAAGTCTAGGTGAAGGCCACATGGTAATCACATTGTATTTTTTTCAATTTTTCTATGGGCTTAAAAATTTTTTAAATAAAAACTAGAGGAAAGCATGGAAATGAGATATAAACTCTTGAACAAAAGCATTATAAGTTAATACTGTAATAAAAAGTATAAGTATATCAACTTTTTTAAGAAAGTAGTTTTCTTTCTGTCGACTCATAACATACTTTGTCTTCCCTCAGGGATACATTAACTCTGCATCTGGCAGGGCTCTTGATCATCTCTTAATTTCACAGAAAATCGTGAGGGTCAGTTACGTTGATGGTATCATGTTGATTGAACCTAGTAGGAAAGAAGAAATAGCTACCCTTGACATACTGGCAATATAATTGTAGACCAGATCATAGGAATTAAATCTGACCACAAAGCAGGTTTCTGTCACCACAGTGATATTTATTGGGTTCCAGTGGTCCGGGACATGTCAAGATAACCCTTTCAAAGTTAAAAACTTGGCAGGGGAGATATCATGATCACAGAGTTGGTTTTCCCAGGGCAAGCAAGGCTAACACCAATGTGTGCTGACCCCTACGATTTCCCCAGCTGTGGGAAACTCAGCTGGGTAATTTGTGGTGGCGGGGGACAGTGTTCATGCTCCCCCCTAAAACAACAAAAAGTGAAGGGCTACATTTGGCTCCTCTTCTCAGAAAGGTGCATAATACTAAGTGGGTATTTACAATATTCTTTGGAAATGGGAGGCAAAATTTACCTGATCTGGGTGTGCTCCTCTGACCTATGTATTGAGCAAACTGGAAAGGTACAGGCTTGGGGCGGGGCACTGCAACCAGTCTGGGATGCCAGGTAAATTGCTCTTCAACCGAGGTGTATAACCCAGCAGATCTGTTAGTGCTTGGAGCAAATTACCATGCTACCTGAGTTACCTATCATGAACTGGGTCACATCTGACAAAGTCATGAGATTGCATATGCACAGCATCAGTCCAACACCAGATGGAAACCGATGGGTTCGAGTGGGTTCTGAAGGCATTAAGCTGCGTGAGCGAATGTTGCAGATGCCCATGTTCTAAGCTCCTGCAATAATGTCTGCTACCCTCTCCACCTGCATCTATGGTTATATGCAGCATTTCCAATGACCAGTGAACTGAGGAAGGAATTATTTACAGGTGGCTCTGTATGAAATTCTGTCGATATACCAAAGTAGACAATTGTAGCACTATAGTCCCACTCTGGATGGACTCTGAAGGATAGTAGTGAAAGACAATATAGGAGTAGCTCTTACTATTTTTCCTAGTGATTGCCAACGAAAGTTTGACTTACTAACTCTGTAACTGGCTTTGTTGCTCTAGAAGTTTTAGTTTCAAGGGAAGAAAGCTTCTCTCAGGAGATAGGGCAATGATTGCATTAAACTCAAAGCTGAGACAGTCAGCTAGTCACTTTGGGCTCCTCATGTCAATCAATAAACAGGCAAACAAGAGGGGTTTAGTCTATTAGCTTTCATGATTAATTTTGATTAGCAAGGGAAAATTGAAATACCTCATTTTTGGACTATAAGACGCACCATTCTCCCCAAATTTGGGAGGAAGAGGGGTGTGTCTTATAGTCTGAATGTAGCTTACCTGGCTCACTGTTGGGGGGCAGGGGGAAACAGCAGTGGAGCAGGGCCACAGATTATTAAATATTTTACCCCATTTTTTGCTTTAAATTTTTTTCCCTATTTTCCTCCTCTAAAACCTAGGTGCATCTTATGGTCCAGTGCATCTTATAGTCCTAAAATATGGTACTACAACTCAATGAGGGTAAGGAGTATGTCTGGAATGCATGAGATTCCCAGGGGTGCCTCTTTGTTTTTTGCAAAATTATTCCTGTAGTTTCTATATTCCTGGGTCAGGCTTATATCTAGTTCTGTGACAAATAGCTCTCAAGTCTTCTGCAAGATGCTCACACCATTGAATTTGAGAGTTTGGAGGCAACTACAGGTCCAGAGGGATCTCTCTGTCCTCATGAGTTCATCCTCACAAGTTCTAGTGCGTCTGCTTCTGCACTTCACATCCCACTTCCCTTCCTGGTCACCTCCCTGCTGACATCAGGCTGCAACAAGAAACACTGCTCCACAACTGCATGATGCCAAACCCTTGTAATAAATCTGTTATTATATATGTATGTATTTGGGAAGTTCTATCTCTTTGATTGAACTGCGACTGATGTATCTTCCTACATCTCTGACTTATTCTAACTTTTCTATTCTGACTCCTCCCTCCTGGCCTGGTCCTCATTTTAATCATGTTCTATAGGGTTTTAACATTGACCCTCTTCTCTCTTTACACTTTCCTTCTTACACATTCTTTGTAGACAAGCTCACCATTATGCTCTTTCCTTTTAGATTGTACACTCCCAAACCAAACAACTCTTGAGTGATGTTTCTGCCAGTATCCAGAATATCTTTAATTGGGTGTGTCATAGGTATCCTGGACTCAACATTCAAAAAATAAAATTGTATTCTTGATCTTGGTATGGACACTATACGCCCAGTAGCCTAAGCCATATATCTGTGTTTATTGTAGCACTTGTCATAAGCTTTATAATTATACCCCCAGACCCTCTAGACTACAAGGTGTTAAAGAAAGACAGCAGGGTATTATTTTTCTTATCCTAAGTACTCAGTATGCTGAACAATACATAGTGGGCACTTAATACATGTTTAATAAATGAACACATTAATGCTGAACAATACATAGTGGGCACTTAATACATGTTTAATAAATGAACACATTAATAAATAACGACTGAATGGATGAATCCATAGAAAAGATAGAAATTGCAGATAATAAATGGCAACATAGAAGAGTAATAAAATGTGTTTTTTTAAAAAAGGTTATAACCTGATGATTTAGGTATAGGGTATAATATGCTAAAAATTGTAAATACAGTTTTCCTAGAATTATTTAGCTGTAAGTTTCCAGCGACAAGAAGTACCACTTATTTCAAATTGCTAGAGTTTCTTTACTTTTTAGTATTCATTGAATTGTGTACATAAAGTGCTTCAGGTATTTAATTTAATCTGATGAGAATATACGAAGCTTTGACATTTATAATAGGGAAGTAAACTTTCACAGACAAAAATATGTTTTCATTTTTCTAATAGAAATTTTATAATTAAATACAGTTTATGCAAAGTAGCCATAATACTAATGGAAGAGCATATTTATTTTTAGATTAAGGATAGCTGCAGAATCTTTATTAACAAGTGAAGGTATAATTTGTATTTGTATTATCAGAAAAACAACTCCAGTTGTCAATTTACCTGCTAGAAAAATAATTAAATGCCTAAATGCAAACAGAGTAAAAAATACAAGATTCTGCCTTGAATTTACATTAATATAATTGTACTCCATGGCTCACTTATCAAACCATTTCTCTCTAAAGAACCTATTTCTTTACTGTCACACATTAATGACACATAATCGCTAAGCTCCCAGAATTTTTTAGGCTTGTTTATTCAGAGAAACTGTGCAACAGAAATCATTTTGGGGGGTCCTATTGATATACTGCCTAGATGTTTTTAGAGCTGGTCACGGTACAACTTACATTTCATTCAAACAACTAATATTTATATTATCTTTGTGCATTTTAAAATTGTTCCCAAAATTAAATCAAGCAAAGGAACAAGAAATCCAGAGGACACAGGTCTCAAGGGCAGGATGATAATAAAAACAGCTCCAAATCATTTAAGATATTGTGCCCTGTGGTTGTTTATCGCATGTTTTGATATAAAACTTTGTATGAGTCTTCAGTGCCAAAATAATAGTTCCAAATCTAAAATTCTTAAAAATCTGGGTTAACCTTTTCTATTTTACTTTCTGTAACACCTTCGTATGCAACCCAAGCTCTCATCATACTAACCTCATCTCAATTCCTCCTACACATTATGCACTTACACTGTGAACTTTTATTTCTTCTGCTTTATTCAGGCTATTCCACATATATGGAATGTATATTTTCCCTCTTTTTATGGCCTGATCATTCTGTGAAGATCATAGTTAAGTTCTTCTCAGGCCCCACAGTCTTTGTTTTTCTGTATTATCAGTAATTTTACTTATGTGTACTTATTGCCCAAATCAAGTCATCTGGCTAAGCATGGTATAAACAAGGGGATAGAAATATAATCTTTCCCCAGTAAGGACATTACATATTATGAATACAAAGACAATCTACCACAATTTGCCCTTTTTTAAAAATCCTCACAGGAGGACATATTTTCATTGCTTTTCTTTTTTTAAGAGAGAGAGAGAGAAAGAGAAAGAGAGGAAGAAACTGCAACATGGGCATGAGCTCTGACCAGAAATCAAGCGCAAGACCTCTTGGTCTGTGTGAGGACACTCCGACCAACTGACCACACCAGCCAGGGCAGTCTGCCCTTCTGATGTGCAATCATTTCAGTCTTTCTCCTTTCCTATTTCAAAATATACTCACCCTCCTCCCCAAGGGAGTTAACTTAAAGGTCCTATATGATCATTATTGCCAGATCAAATCCCAAGATCCCCGAACAATGCTGTAGTCTCTCTGTTTGTTCTGGGTATGTTTCCTTTTGATCTGGAGACCTGTGAAGTAACAGTTACTTGCCTCACAACATGCAAAATACAATGGTGGAACAGGAATTGGATGACTGTAGTTAAATACATTTATACTACTCAGAAAGAGAAAGAATGGGAGACACATGCTGGTCCTGAAAATCTCACAAGGCAGAAGTTGCTGCTGGCTGAAGGTGTGGAATATTCCTTGATTAGGCCCTGATATTGCTGTCTGGGGATTAGTTCTAGTACATTCTTCCTTGTGGCTCCTGTCTCCCACTCTGGAAAGTCTTATCTTAGATCCACTAAAGAGGAAATTATAAAATAGGCCTTCCTTGGAAGATAAGCAAATCTCTCAGCCTGCTTCCCATCTCCAGATGGTTGGTGAATCCAAGTGTCATTACACATTTCAAACTGTCAGAGATACTTGATCTCAAGGCTGATGTTTTTTTCAGCAGTACCCGATCTACTTCTCTTCCATTTGACTCCAGTCAACTCCAGCCATCAAAAAAGCCATACTCACAATTCTTTTTAGAGATACCTTTTTCTTTCTCTAGATTTAATTTCAGTCACTCTGATTCTATCAGACTTTGGTGGGACAGCTACGCCTTTATCTATTTGACTTCCAAATTGTTCAGTTGAGAATGGCTAATTTCTTGAATACACATTCAAGCAATGAATGTGTGAACATACATTAACTTCAGGATCTTTTTTTAAAATTCTTTATTGGTTGATTTTAGAGAGAGATAAAGGGAGAGAGGAAGGGAAGTGTGAGGAGTGAGAGAGAGAGAGAGAAAGAGAGAAAGAGTTAGAGTTGTTGTTCCATTTATTTATGTATTCGTTAGTTGCTTCTTGTATGTGCCCTGACTGGGGATCAAACCCACAACCTTGGTGTATCTGGACAATGTTTTAACCAGCTGAGCTACCTGACCAGGGCTGAATATTGCTTTTTTATTAACAGTGGTATTCTTTATTTCATTATCAACTGTTATCATTAAAAATAAAATATCCCCTTCTAATTTCTTTCCTGAAATCCTACCTATACTTACTGCTGCTAGGTTTCTATAGTCACTTCTAAATATTTTCCATGATTTTTGTGCTTAAATTTTTAAAACATGGCCATACTCCTTATCATAGTCTGTAAGGTCAATGTCAGAGAGGCCTTTATAACCTCTCCGATCTCATTTTCTTCTCTACTTTGTTATGGATCAACCACACTGGCCTCCCCTGAGCATTTTTTTTAACTTCAAAACCATTTCTCTTGACAATTGAAATGTTCTTCTCACAGATCTTCACCAGGTTACCTCCTTCGTTTCATTTAGATTCAACTCAAATATTACCTCTTTAGATGGACCTTCCTTGTCTATTCTCACTAAAGTAAACTTTCCTCCACTTCCCCATGCTTCTGTCTCAGTATTCTATTTAATTGGTTTATCACAATCTAAAATTATCTTAATTGTTTGTTTACAGTTTGTCTTTCCAATCAGTGTGGAAGCTCCTTTAGGGCAGAACAAGTTTCGCATTCCTAGATATCTACCTAGAAGAACTGTGCCTGGTGCAGAGTAGGTACTTAGTAAAGATTTATTGAATGAATGAAAAGACACCAGTCTTCCTAAGCTTCCTGATACATCATCTTGATAATAACCATTTATCTTTTTTTCCCTGCCACACTGGCCATGTCTCTTCTCCCAAGCATTGTGTGTTGGATGTCCTCAGCTCTATGTCCTTTGCTTCTCTTGTCACTGTTCCTTCTCTCCCTAAACAATCTGTCTCATTCAGTCATATGGCTTCAATTCACATCAACAAATTGAATCCTAAATATATTCTTTAATTCAGGTTGCTCTTCTGCCCTACACAAATCCACTTGAATTTTACATACACACCCATCATCCTCTATTGTTTCTTATTTAATAATTGCCATCATCCTCCACACAAATGGTTGAAAATTGAACCTCTGAAGAAAGTATCCTAGACTTACCCATCTTTTCACTTCCCCATATTCTACGCATCACAAAGTCCTGTTGGTGCTACTTCCTTAATACTTCTGGAATCTTGTCTTCCTCGTTGCATTCCCTACACTAGTCCAAGCTACCATTATCTCACATACTGACTGTTGCAATGGCCCATTAACCAGCCCCTCCCCTTTCATGCTAATTTCCTCTAATCCATTCTTCACAAAGCAATCATTTCAAAACCACAGTATCTTGCTTTGCTTAGCTTCCCAATTCTCTTAGCATAACACCCATGATGTGCACTGCATGTAAGTGGTCATTGGCCCATTGGATCTGATCCCCACCTTGCTCTCACTGTTCAAGTGCCAGCCACACCAGACCTTCCGCAGCTTCTCAAAAGGTTTCTCTAGATTCAGACCAATCACCTGTTACCTCTGCTCTGTACACCTGCATCCTCCATCTTCAGTCATTTAACGACGACTTCTCCTTCAGGTCTAATGTTACTTCATTGACGGAGCCTTTATTCTACTCTTCTCAGACCCAATTACCTGTGTGATCTTTTGATTAAGGCTTTTAAATTCAGTTTGCCCTTACAGCCCCCTAAGATTTGACCCATAGAAGGCTTTGGGGTGACAGAGACAGACAGACAGCAGGGAGAGAAATATGAAAACTACTGTGTCATTAGAAAAGATGTGTACGAAACAATCATTGAAATCACATTTTTAGAATGCGATTTTGATGGGAGTAAAAGACAGAAAACTGTACTGGAACAATTAAAATAAAAAAAAATAACAATGCACCTTGGCTGGTGTAGCTTAGTGGATTGAGCATGGGCTGTGAACCAAAGGGTCACCAGTTTGATTCCCAGTCAGGGCACATGCCTGGGTTGCAGGCCAGGTCCCCAGTGGGGCTCACATAACAGCCAACCACACATTGATGTTTCTCTCCCTCTCTTTCTGTTTCCCTTCTCCTCCCTCTAAAATAAATAAATAAAATCTTTTAAAAAATAATGCGATTTTGAGCCCAAGGAGAGGGCAATGTCACAAATGACTCTGTGTCGTTGAACATTCAATTGAGGTTCAGGGACCTGAGAATTTAGAGATCACAATGGCAGAACTATTGCCATCTTTAAAGCATTTACTAGTTTTTAACCTCTGCCCGTAAGCGACAGTTTAAGACAGGAAGCAGCTGCAGTCTTCTTAAACCGCAGTCGCTGACCTTAGCGGCAAGAGACTCGACCTGCCCTCCAAGCGCCAGGCGCTCAGCTGTTGCAGGCGCCGCTCTGCTCCCTCTGGGGCGGTCAGGGCCGGCCGGCGCGCGCCCGGCACGCGCGCCCCCAGCGCCTCGGCGCGCGGACTGCGGGGAGAGTAGGCGCCTAGCGAGAGGACTCGGCGGGCGGGGAGCGCGCGCCCGCCTCCCTCTCCCCACGCGAGGCCTCCTGAGAAAGTGCCTGGCTGGTCAATACAAGTGTTCCAGTTTTGACGGAACGAATTGCCCGTCGGGAATGTACATGGCACAGGGGTAAGAAAGTTTCCCTCGGAGTGGAACGCCAAAGGTCTGGTTAGGTTAGACTGGACCCGTGTGGCGCAGGGTGAAGCAGGCGCTGCCACGGACAGCCGCATGGAGGCCCTCCTGCCGCAGGGTGCCCGTCGGCCAGGGGACCTTCAGGTAGGAGGTCCTGGGTGACTTTGGACGTCCGCTCCTCCTCTGCGCACTACCTGCTCCTGGCGGTGCGGTTTTCCTTTCCGTCGTTTCCCGACCCTTTGCCGCAGCCATGCTCCGTCAGATCGTCGGGCAGGCCAAGAAGCATCCTAGCGTAAGTTCGCGACCCATCCCCCGGTGGGCCACCCCGTGCGGGACTGCGGCGGGACTGCGGCTGCCCCAGTCCCGTGGGTGCTTCCTCCTTCCCTGCCACTCACCGGCTCGCGTCTTGAGGCCGGACCTGGCCTCTTTTTGCCCTGTCTGGCTGTTTGCTCCAGGCCCTTGAGCTCTGACCTTCTTCGCCGAGCATGGTGGGGCTCGGGCTGCCCGGCTGAAGGTGAGGGGTACGTTCGAGGAAAGGAGGTAAATAAACTGGTGAATGTTGGAACAGTTTGGTGGCCGTGGCCTCTTGCGGATTCCTCGGACGAAGGGGAATGGTTGTGCGCTGTGTGGGTTAGAGCCAAGTAAAGCTTGGGTTGCCCATTTTTTGTACTGTCTGTCGAGGACCCCGCATGCACTGTTGAACCGCCAGGCCTTGCGGCAAACATGAGGGTCTACGATGCTGGAATCCTCAGTTTGTTTTGACCTGTTGACATCTTGAGGGGGTTCGGTAGCGCAGAACTTAATTGCTGCTAAGTTCTTTTGTGTCTCTCATTTTCCCATAGCACATCTTTAAACCCCTACTGTGGTTTAAAGACTAAATTACGCAGTGTTTGTCTTTATCTTAAATTCGTTTGTTTACGCACGAAGCGTTGGTAGCAGAATGCTTTCAGAGATTATGCCTAAAACTAATATTTGTAACAGGTGTGTTTCTCTCTACTGTTTGTGTTCTTTAGATGTCTATGTCAAGGCAAGCTTAAGTATTTTGCCAAGAACTTGTTTTTCAAGCCTCAAAATAAAGGAAGCTGGAATATTTAATGGGAATGATGCATAGAACTTAGATAAAGTAGATGATATATTTTCTTAGGAGATTTTGAAGCTTTAATATTGTTTCTGCATTAAACCAGCATCATCTTCACATCCTTTGGAAATCCCACTTCTTTCTTTTGAGCCCAGTAATAAGAAATATGGTTTCAATGTAAGAACTACCTTTATTAAAATTTAAACAGAATTGAAAAATAGCAGTTTGAAACTTCGGAATCCGTGTGTAGAAACTACGGTAGCTTTTCTGTTATCAGTATCTAGGTTTTGAAGACGACTAATAATAATTCCTGTCTGTTTTGTGTTTGATTCTAGTTGATCCCCCTCTTTGTATTTATTGGAGCTGGAGGTACTGGAGCTTTGCTGTATGTCATGCGCCTGGCATTTTTCAACCCAGATGTCTGGTAAGTACTTAAAATATTTGAAAGTTCGCTGGTTTATCAAGCTAGTGTAGGAGACAGTTTTTCTGGGGAGGCAGCATCAAGTAATAGAAAGAACCTGAGTTTTGTAGTCATACAGTAAGTTCCGATCCCATTTCTGCTGTTGCCGTTTGCTTTTCCTGGTTCATAAAATCATCTCAATTTCTCTTGAGTCTCATTTTCCAATCGGTAGAGTAGAACTGCTAATACCTATCTTGTAAAGATTGAGATAACTATTTTTATAAAAAACTTAATCAGGGTTGTTGGTACATATACATGATTTTTGCTTGCTTTTCCATGATAACATTTTTTTTTAAAGGGTGGAAAACATCAGGCAAGGGAAAAAGATTGATTCATTGTTATTTTATGCACTTTTCTATATATCACTTCATTGATGAACTAGAAAACTTTAGTAATACCCAAGAATAAAGTTTCCTGTGACAGGGAGAGGGACAAGGACAACTGCCCCAAGAGGTTCTGTTTACCTTTTTTTCTAATCGATTGCATGGGATTCCTTCTTACAGATCCTCTCTCTGTTTCAACTTACAATGAAAACACCATGCTTCACTTAAGAAGAAGTGAGATCGATCTTTTCAAAATAATAGCTTTTTAAGAAGTACAAAACTGTTTTAAATCATTTTTATTGCTATGTTTTGTTTTAGTTGGGACAAAAAGAATAACCCAGAACCCTGGAACAAGCTGGGCCCCAATGAGCAGTATAAGGTAAGCAACAAAAGTCATTTCAGAATGCTGGAGAGTGTGTTTTAATAAAGTTTGTCATGGAGTAGTTTTTTTGAAATTGGATGCACAGGTAAAGTTCCATTATAGAGAACTTTTAAGAGCTGCTAGACTGTTCTAAGAAATTAAACTGGTGAATTTTTCTAATAAATATTTTTGCTAAGAATTTTATTCACAGACTAGATTTGAGATATGAAATTAAGATAATGTCTCAATTCTACTGATTTGATGAAGGAAAAAGATAGTATAGCTGTTGTTTACTATTTTCATAGATGTTAGTCTAGTGTAGGTTTTCTCAAGCTTCACTGTACATAGGTATCAACTAGAGAGTTCATTCAGATTCTTCAGCTCCACCCCCAGGTTCTGATTCAGCTGGTCCGTTGTGGAGATGGAGAATTTGCATTTCTAACAAGGTTTCATGGGATGGAGAATTTGCATTTCTAACAAGGTTTCATGGGATGCTAACACTGCTGGTCCAGGAACCACACTTAGAGTAGCACTAATCTAGTATAATAAATGTCTTGTCTGGCTGTTCTTGGTGTGATTGAAATATTTCACGTGAAGATTAGTAGGAAGAAATGAGTCCGTTGAAACTGAAATTTTACCTTGAACCTTCTAGATAAATTTTTTAACATCTTTTCTGAAGAGCAGTTTGTGGAACTACTCTTCCGAAGAATGATTTCATGGTCTGGGACTGTTTACTTACTTTTTTGAGATATAATTGACATAATGTTTAAGTTTGTACATGTTGGTTTGGTATATTGCAGCATGATTACTACAGTAGCATTAACTAATACTTTTGTCACATCACGTAATTATCATTTTTTGGGGTGTGTGGAGAACAATTAAGATCTAGTTTCTTAGCAATTTTGAAATTTACAATACAGTTGACTAGGTCTCCAGAACTTACCTACTAGTTTCAAGTTTGTACCCTTTAAACACATCTTCCCAGTTCTTCCATCTCTTAGTAACCAGCATTCTATTCTGTTTTTATTAGTTCAGCTTTTTAGATTTCACATATAAGTGATATTATACAGTATTTGTCTTTCTCTGTCTGACTTAGCTCACTTAGCATAACGCCCTCAAGGTCCATCCATGTTGCTAATACCTGAGACCATTTATTGATTCCCCAAACATAACCTTATGTGTAAAATTTTTGTGTATGAAGACAAACCCTTGCAATGTCAGAAAACCCCAAAACAAAACAAAAAACAGGGCAGTCTTATAGGGTATAATTTATATACCATACAACTTACCTATTTAAAGTATATAACTCACCCATGCACTTTCCACTATACCAAACTGCTTCATCAAAAGAGAAGTAACAGTTTGCATAAGCACTTAGAGGTAGTCTGACCAATGTGTGTCTAGGACCCCTTTGACACCTCCAGGGGTGTCAAACTCATTTTCACGGGGTGGGGGGCCACATCAGCCTTGCGGTTGCCTTCAAAGGGCCGAATGTAATTTTAGGACTGTATAAATGTAACTACTCCTTAACTAGGGGTCAGGAGCTCAGGCGCAGGTGCCGGGCCACATAAAACAAGGTGGAGGGCTGGGTTTGGCCCGCGGGCCTTGTGTTTGCCACCTGTGCTAGGAACTATACCTCCAGGATGGAGATGGATGCTGTCATTACTGGTAACAGCAACTTTTAAGATAAGTATCACCTTTTGCTGATGCCAAGCTTTCCACTTAATTTTGGATTATAATTTGGCTTCCAAATCTCTAAAAAGACCTCATTATAAGAAACAAACAAAAATGTACCAGTGAAGCTGAAATGAGCTATCTGATCTCTGTTAAATTTTGCCTCAAAAATATAAACAGGCATTGTGGTTTTTTTCCCTCTCAAATTTGTTTAAGTCCATTCTAGAGAAAATGGATTTATATCCAATAAAGTTTGAAAAAGAAAACTGAAAAATAGGCGTTGATCCTTCTACCAAGGAACATTTTGGAGTCTGTGGGTCTATGTGGTTCACGAAGCTCCCCAGGTGATTCTGACAATGCAGCCAGTTACCAGTGCTCTGGGAAATGACAACATGCCAGTATGAGGCCATGTGAATTCGGAGATGGATTGTTGCTACAATAAAAATCTGACGTGTGTGGCACGATTGGGCTGTGAGTAGCTGTGACACTGATGTTAGATACTGGAAAGATAAATCTTATAATAGCAAAATATTTGATAAAGTGTCACCTGCTGTACTTGGAAGGTAGACTATGTGCCTGCAGAGCTGTTACAGGAAAAGATTTTGGAAAACAGGACGTTAATGGACTATTACTGCTGGATGTATTTGTCAGGAGATGAGCTTGTGTAAGAATTGGATGATTTGCAAGCAGAAATAAAAGGGAACAAGTCCAGAAACTAGTGAGCCTAGAGTGAATGAAGCCTACTACTGCTTCTAAGCCCTTAGTGAGGTAGACTAGATTATTCTATCATTCACTGCCCTTCACCTAAGAGAATTTGTTTTTATGGCCCACCGACATCAGGTTTAACAATGTGATCTGCTCTGACAAATCATAAGTGAGGGGAAGTGATATCTGCCAGTTCTAAACCAGTGTGTGCTTACCCCCATTGTTCTTTTCCATCTGTTCTGAGACCAGAATTGACAGTTAAGGATTACACATTCAGCCTAGGATAGGAATCAGGAGAGCAGGGACCAGTTAGTTTGTAAGTGGTATATAATCTGAATGAAAAATAAACCTTTGTTGTTGTAAACCACTAAGATTTGGAGGTTATTTGTTGCCTCTTTACAAAGCTAACTAATACAAATCAGAGAGGGGACTGAAATAGGATTTAAGCACCAATGGCTCAGCAACACTTCTCAGTGGAGTAAAAAGCCCAAAGTCAAGATCAGAATATGTTGTGCCTTCCCAGCTGTTCTGAAGACCTTCAAGGTAGCAATTAAATTGAGAAAAAGAATGGGGACATGGAAACTGAAAAATAAAGCAGATTTGAAAATTACTTCAACAGAGAATTTTGATATTGGCACATGGAACTAAATAGAGGCAAATACATGAGAAGCCTGGTTAGTTTTGAGAAAACTGGCAAAGGAACTGTGACCTTTACACTTTGCAAGGGTGTAGTGGCTTGATCCTGCTCATTCTGTGTTTGGCAACCTGATCTTCTTTGCCTCTTTTATAGAGAATGAGTAAGGTTGTGTTCATTAACCAAGATAAACAAAACATTCTGCCTATAGTGCCTGGCATCTATTAAAAAGGCCCCAAAATGTTTATTTTCTTCTTAATATATAACCTGTAATTTCTTCTACAAACATTCCCTTAATATTTTGTTAGCATGTTAGGGATAGTAAAGTTTTTTTTTTTAAGACCTACTATCTAGGTTCAGTTGCTTCATGAGAGAATACTGTCAGAACAAAGAATACTGCTTTAGTACTTATTCATACTTCTCTGTCCATGAAAGTCTCTGTTATCTCAAGGATATCAAGGATCAACTTTACTACCTGGGAATTTTTTTTTTATCAGTCAAATGAATAAGAATTTTTTAGTTAGAGATAAAAAAGCTAGGGTGTGTTTGGAGAAAGAAAACAAAGGACTTGAAGAAAAGGATACAGATTTATGAGCTTCTTGTTTAAATCCCCAAAATGTGAATGATTCTGCGATTTTGATTTTTTTTTGAGTCTTCAAGTAATTATATATAGCACAATTTCATCAGTGTTGTTTGGCACAAGAATGAGTAAACCCAAGATTATAGCCTTATTTGCGCTTATGTACAAATTCTAATGTTTCCTCGGTCTGGAGGCAGTCCAAGACAGGAATCATTAAAAAAGAAGTTACTGAGATTTAGAGGAAGCTAGCATTTGTAGTAAGATTTCTAATATTAATGTAAGGAAATTTTTGGAAATGACAGAAGTTCCAAATATATAGTATTATTTAAATATATTATTATTTAAAAACAAAAAACAAAAATACAGTACTATTTAAAACCTTTTGTACCAGAGGTGGTCAGATGTCAGTCTGATATTGACGCAGTGTGGGTTAGGAAAGTAATGGGGGACAAAGCCATCAAAGTAAGCTAGTTTGTATCTAAAAAGTTATGTAAACCATACAACAAAGCATTACCACTTACTGGCTTATCTTGGTTGTTATAAATCTCTCCTATCAAACTTATAAAACTTTGCTAACCAAAGTACTGGTGATAATTCTTGGTATTCCTCTATTCTGTTGGAGATGCACGTGTATACTGGGTGGGCATGAAAGGAAAAACTTAAGCGTTGGATGTATGTATCAAAAGGAATTCTTATTCACTATGAAACAAGAATTTTTTAGAGGTTTTGATTGATAGATTATACTAACACTGCTCTTCTGCAGTAGACTGAATGTTTTGACCTTACAAAATTATTAATAAAGAACTGGAGTTTTGGTGTCTTATCTTTGAATGACTTTCACATTGTAAACATTCTTAATAAAAAATTCATGTTTGTAATTTTTACTGTAGATAGCTGCATAAAAATAATTCTAAAACTTCTGTACAATCTCTGTATTTGATAGATTATCTAAAATATTTTTTTTCTTTTCCAAGTTCTACTCAGTGAATGTAGATTACAGCAAACTGAAGAAAGAAGGTCCTGAGTTCTAAATGAAATATTTCAGTATAAAGCTGCTTAGAATGAAGGTCTTCCAGAAGTCATCCGCACAATTTTCCACTTAACCAGGAAATATTTCCCCCAAATGCACGAAATCATGTTGGTGTATTCTGTTGGGGTTTACACTGATTAATAAATGTTTGAAACTTGATATGTCTCACTATTTAATGCTGAAAATGGGCTCTGAATTTTATAACTGGGATATAGGAAATAAATACTAGAATTTAAAGAATTTCTTGAGTATAATTTGAAAATAAGACTTTAAGTTGCTCAGGAAGACACTTTGATTTTGTGTATAAGTCATAACTTCACTAGAGCGTAATTAACAACCGCAACTGGAAAATATACAAAGGTGGGTCAGGAAAATATTTAAGCCTCTTTGCCACTGGCAAAAGGGAAACTTCTGGATTTCTGTTACGGGCTGATACTGAAGTATGTGCAATTGTTAACAATGATTATTACCATGGTATTCATTCTCTTTGCTGAAGATTTTCAAGGTTATCAGTCACAGTGGTCTAGCCGGGGATTTTAGTTGGATCCAAGTCCATCACTACTAACCATGGAGCTAGTGGCCAAGGACAGAACTTGGGGATATATTCTGAGTCTTGGCAGGTTTCCAAGGAAGGCCAGGAAATATATTAGTAGTAATTTTAGGGTGGGGAAAATGCGAGAGTGATCTTTTTTCAGAATAGTCTGTAGAATTAGAATTCAGTTGAAGAAAATGTTAATGTGTGTATTGATGTTACCTGTTATGAGGCTCATGCCTTTTAGCCAAGTCTCAAATTATCTAATAAGCAGAACATTTCAATGGTACCTAATTAAGAATTAACCATACATCAAATATATCAAGTGTTTCTGAGTCATCACACCCCAGAGGATTTTGGATTTTGATGTATATTTCATTTAAAAGGTAGTAAGAGCACATTTTACATGTCAGGAACCGAATGAACTTAATGTTTGAATTAACATGGATTATCTCAAGTACACATTTATTTTTAAAGTTCAGAAAGCTAAGATGCAGATTAAACTCAAGTATATTTTCTTAGCCAAGTGTGGATATTTGAACCCAAGTAGTCTTGAACCTAGAGTGCAGAGTGCATTTTAGTTACTTGAAGCTCTTGTATCTTGCATAATTTCAGCCTCTAGAGCAGGGCTTCCCAATCTTGCCACTATTGACTTTCTAAGTCGTATTTAGCAGCAACCATGCCCTCTCCTGCTACGGGCCAGTAGCATTCCTCCCTTCCCCAGGATGTGAAAACCAAAAATGCCACCAGATACTGCCAGACGTTCCCTGTTGGGCAAAATGCCCCATCCCCACCTCTGTTGATAACTGCTTTAGACACATGGGTACAAATCACCTCAAAAAGTTTAAAATTGTGTAAAGATACATGGTGGCCAAAGTTAAAGGTACCTAAGTAATTTAAACACCAAGCAGTTCCAAGTAAATACTACATTAAGGAATTTTTATAACATTTTCTAGTATTGAAGACAACTGTATGGATTCTTAAAATTAATAGCATCCTTCCTCTTTGTGTTCAGTATTCTTGAAATTTCCCATGTAAGAATGAATGTTAAATTTGGCATGAAATATAGTGTATTCTGAAGAAACTAAATTCTATTACTGCTACTCAAGAAACTACAATGGCAATTAAGTAGATTGTCGCTTAGGAATTCATCAGGTGTCAATACTGCCAGGAAATATAACTTGCTCTTTTTTTCTCCTTGAATGAATTTGTTTAGAATTATACTTTTAGTGGGCTTGTTTAATTAGAGCACAGAATGCTTTGTCAGTTCTTCATCTTAATGAGGTCACCAGGCAAAGCTGCATTTAAATGCAAATATCTTGCTCATAGATGAAGAACAGATGACAGCTAGTGGGGAGGCAGGGATATTAGGGGGTGGAGGGATTGAGCAAAAAGAAAAGGACTCGTGGACATGGACAACAGTGAGGTGATTGATGGCGGAGGGGGTTATAAGGGGACTAAATGGTAACGGGGAAAATATATTAAAAAATAAATGCAAATGTTTTGGGTTAGCACTTACTTGTTTTTAGAAAGGTGCAGTTTTAAGAATTCACAAATGCTTCCCAGTAGGTATCTGACAGATAACTAAATTGTACCGATTTTTACTTTCAAGTTTATTAACTGGCAGAGATCAGGTTGTATGCTACTATTCCACTAAAAATGCTTCTGTTTAAGTCATTGATTATCTTCGTATTTGTAAATTCGAGTCAAGTTATCAGTCCTCACTTTGACCTAACAGTTAACGGTTGACACAGCTCCTCCTCGAAACATTTTCATCCCTTAGTCTGCCATCCTGTCTTTGTTTTTTACCATTGGCTTTTCTACTCAGTGTCTTGGTGGTGCACTTTCATCTTCATGACCTTTTAATGTTGGAATGCCATGAAGGAAATACACTTTGGACCTTTTCGCTATCTGCAGTCTCCACCTAGTCTCGTATTTGCAAACACCATGCTTTGGATGTCCAAGGTTATTTCTCAGAACAGGTCTTTTTCCGTATGTATATGTATACACACACTATGTATATATATTATAGATACATATACATATATATATGTATCTTCATTTTTCCATGCTTATGCCTAATGGGCGTCTTGAATTTAATGTCAAATTCTGAACTTGTGAACCTCTCAATCCTCACATCTACAGCTTTCAATCCCCACTGTTTTTAATCGGTTTATAAGAACACCATTCTTGATGTAGTTCAGGCCAGAATACTTGGAATCTTAACCTTTTTTTTTTTGACACACTACATCCCATGAAAAAATGGATAAATCATGTTTATTAAATCAGTTAATGTTTGCTCTATGTTCAAAATATACCCAGAATCTCACTATTTTCAACACACGATTTCTCTACCATTACCTTGGTCTTAAACCATCATCTAACCAGGATTATTAAAATAACTTTCAGCTGATCTCCCTTTTTTTAATATACTCTCAATACAGCAGCTAAAGTGATCAGTACAGAAGTCAGAATACAACACTCCTTTGCTCAAAACCCACCAGTTCCCCATTTTAATCAATAAAAGCTAGATACTTAGAACTTTCTGACTCCACTTTGTACTATTCTCCATTTGCTCACACACCTCAACCAACTGGATTTCCTTGATCCTCCACAAATAGAAACATTCTGCCTCATGGCTTTGCCCTTCCCTGGCTTAGAATTCTTTTCCCCAAGTATTGGCATGGCTACTGTCTCACGGCTCACTCTAATATTTTTCTAGCTTTTGCTCCAATGTCACTTTTTCAATGAGGGCGTCCCTGTGCAAAATTTTACATCCCTCTTCACCTGCATGACTTTCTATCTTTCCCTACTTTGTTTTTCACCTTAGTGCTTATTACCATTTATTGTGTAATTAACAGACTTGTTTGAAATTTTATTCCCAAAATATAAGCTCTGTGGAGACAAGTATTTTTGTCTGTTTTGTTTCTTGATATATCCTCAACATCTACAATATCACCTAGCACATACTTGGTGTTCAATATTTGTTATGTGGGTAAATACAAGGCCAGTTCATTAATTGTCTAGAACAGAGTGTCTAGTCTAAGTGCCTACAAGTGACTCTTGATGGAGGCAGAGAATTAGATCTGAAGATGGTAGAATGCCATTTGCAAAAGTACCCTGAGCTATACTCATCTCCACCCCCATTTGACAATTTTTTAATAGATCTTTTTTTATTTCCCACCAAAGCATTATGCTTATACTAAAACAACATTTCTTATCCTGGAATGTAAAGGCTACTTTCTTATTTCACAACATTTTAATAAAGATGAGTCTGAATCAAGAAAGAAAGTAGATACAAGCACAAATAAAACCAGATAGGTCCTCCTTTTATTTAAAAAAACAAAAAGTCCTGTTGGCCCAAACTATTCATTTTCTTTTAATCTCATTTTTTCTTTCCAATTATAAAGGTTAATACCTGCTCAACACAATTAAAATTACTCTCAGAAAACATTTTTTGTATATCGAAGGCTTTTTTATAGTGGTAGAAAATATCTTAGAATGCTATTCTGTAACCACTTCCTCAAAAGGGCTCAAATATGGCATTCAGCAACCTCATTTTTTTTGTTTTATTTATCAATTAAAGTTGACATTCAACATTATTTTATCTTAGTTTTAGGTGTATGCATAGTGGTTAGACAGTCATATCATTTATGAAGTGATCCCTCAATAAGTCTTAATTGTTTATCTTAATAGCAATTGTGTTTTAATTCTGTTCATTTGAAATTTAAATTTCAAATCAAATAAAAATATACATATAAATTATACTACACTTTAATATTTTCCATTATAGCAACTTTTCCCTTTCCTCCAGTCTGGTTGGTAGAATTCATTTCTGGAGGAAATCTCCATTTTTCTTGGTTATATAGAAGGCAAAGAAAACAGACAAGAGAAAGGCTTACATTAGTAGTATCAGGATGAAACTAAAGCAATCATAGATGACATTAAGCTTTCCAGGCATAACTTCATTTATTACTAATTACAACATTGTAAGGCAGATTTATTACCGCTTTCTCTTTTTTTTTCCCAGACAGATGAGGAAACCAAGGTATAAAAGCATGTCCAATGTCAAACATAACTAGGAAGGAAGTGGTAGAGCCAGGATTTGTGTCCAAGCGTTTTGACTTCCGAGTTCACTGCTGAACCATCTAGACCCGTCTCATAGGGTCATCTTTAGAATTAAATACTATAGTGTATGTAAGAGGCTTTATATAGCTCTTAGTAAAATAAATGTTACTTACATATTAGCTAGTATAGTTATAAACCCTGGAGCAATGTCTCTCCTTTCAGAAACTTTAATGGAAAACATTTAAAGGTCATATTATATAAAACTAAAAGCAAAGAAAAGGACTATGGAGTAAAAACTTATACAACTCCCAATAATCTGAGCAAATGCTTTTTTTTTTTAATTACATATATCATTGGTTTCAACATATGGACAAGGTTAGCACATTTTACATTGGAGCTGTAAGACTAAGAAGTAGTATGGTTTATGTTTCTCCCTTGGTCTGCTAAAACAATGTCTGCCCACATAGTAGGCTATCATAATGTTCCACCCGCTCTGACTTGCATTATGACTCAGTGAATTAAAATCTTGATATGCAGGTCATCTCTTCTAGGCTGAAAATGTCACTGAATTAATTCATACCTGATATTGAAAGAAATTTTTGATGCTATATGAATGATGAATAGCATCTGGATAATTTTCTTAGGTCTCTTCATCTATTTTTTAATCTTAAAAAGCAACAGCTTGTATACTCTGTAATAGCCTTTTTCTGTTTGTTTCTAATCAGAAGAGTTTTTAGACTCTTTATTAATTCATCCCAGATGAAGATACTTTACAAACTTCATTTGTTTAAAAAAGTTAGAGTATTTGTCCTCCTCAGTTATGAAGTATATTTAAATATCTTAAATTATAAAGCAACTTTGTTAGAAGAATCTTATTAAATTGTTTTAACCCTATAATTCTTTAAAAAATTTTTTAAAAGATTTTATCTATGGTATTTTTAGAGAGGGGAAGGGAAGGAGAAAGAAAGGGAGAGGAACATCAATGTGTGGTTGCCTCTCACGTGCAGCCTACTGTGGACCTGGCCTGCAACCCAGGCATGTGTCCTAGACTAGAAATGGAAACAGTGACCACTGAGCCACACCAGCCAGGGCTTAACCCTATAATTCTTATAAGGGGTTTCTCTCATGTCCCCTGATGATTATTTGTAGTAGTGGTATGCTGGTAAATATTTAACAACCATCTCTTTAAGGGAAAAATCCTGATTTGTAGAATTTGCCAATTTTGGTGATTGGAAGATTAATGCCTTCCCCCAAAGTAGTCCACTTCCTAATGCCTGGAACCTGAGAATATATTAGGTTACATGGCAAAAAGAGTAAGGTTGTAGATGAAATTAATGTTGCCAATCATCTGACTTTAAAATCAGGGGACTATCCTGAATTATTTGGGGCCCAGTGTAATCAGAAAATTCCTTAAAATGAAAGAGGGAGGTGTGACTCCAAAAGTAAGATCAAAGAAATGTAATGTTGCTTGCTTTAAAGATGAAGAAAAGGGCCATAAACCAAGGAATGTAGAAGGCCTCTAGATTCTGGAAAAACTATGGAAATGCATTCTCTTAAATCTTCCAGAAAGGAATTCAGCTCAGTGAGACCTGTGACAGACGTCTAATCTACATAAGATAATAAATTTGTGTATTATGCCACTAAATGCATAGTAATTTGCTACAACAGCAATAGAAAACTAACACACCCGCTGTGATAGGGTCTAAGGTACCATCTTGCAGTTACTGATTACCATTTGGAAAAAGATGAGGACAAGCAGCTCCTGGAAACTGATGTGATGTGGCTCCAGCATACCATTGAGTGGATCCAAATTAAAAAAAAGCTTTGTGGGCCAAGGAGGGGAAAAGGGGACATCTGTAATAGTGTAAACAATAAAAATAAAGTGAAAAAAATAAAAAGTTTTGTTTAGTTTCTTCTAAGCAAAAGATCAGGGTCAAGGCAAGATGGCCTCTCTCATGGCTTCTTTTCAACATCATTACTGGAAGTCCTAGCTAAAGCAGTAAGACAAGAAAAAGGGGAAAATGTACATAGATTGAGAAGGAAGAAATAAAATTGTCTTTGTTCACAGGTGACATGATCACCTACGTAGAAAATCTGAAAGGATCAACTAAAAATGTGTGGAATTAATACAAGTGACTAACTGTATAGCAAAGGCTACAGGATGGAAGGTTAGTATACAGAAATCAATCATTTTCCTACAAACTAGCAATAAACAAATGGAATTTGACATTAAAAACAACACCATTTACTTTACAATGTAAAAAAAGAAATACTTAGGTAAAATCTCATGAAATATGTATAATAACTGTATGAGAAAACTTCAAACTTCAATGAAAGAGATAAAAAAATAAAATAATAAATGGAGAGATAGTCCATACTCATGGGTAAGAAATCTCAGTATTTTCAAGATGTCAATTTTTCCCAACTTGATCGATAGATTGAATGTAATCCCAGTCAAAATCTTCATGAGTTATTTTTGTAAATATTGACAAACTGATTCTGAAGTTTCTATGGAGAGGGAAAAAACCCGGAAGAGCCAACACAATATTGAAAAACAACAAAATTGGAACATTTACATTACCCAACTTCAAGACTTACTATTGTATAAAGCTACAGTAACACAGTGTGGTATTGGTAAAAGAATAGAGAAACAGATTAATGGAATAGAATAGAGAGGCCAGGAAAAAATTACAGCCACTTTGGAAAACAGTATAATGGCTTTCTTATAAAAACTAAGCATATACTTACTATAGGATCCAGAAATTGTGCCTCTTAGTATTTACCCAAAGGAACTCAAAACATGCCCACGTAAAACTTCACATGGGTGTTTATAGTAGCTTTATTCATAATTGTCAAAACTTGGAAGCCAGCAAGATGTTTTTCAGTAGATGAGTGGATAAATGGTGGTACATCCAAACAATCAAATACTATTCAGCACTAAAAAGAGATGAACTATGAAGCCATGAAAAGACATGGAAGAACCTTAAAGATATATTACTAAGTAAAAGAAGCCAATCCGAAAAGGCTTCATACTATTTGATGTTCTGGAAAAGGCAAAGCTATGGAGACAGTAAAAAGTTCAGTGGTTGGGGAGCGAGGTGGCAAAGGGATGAGTAAGTGGAACATAGGAGATTTTTCAGGCACTGAAAATACTCTCTATAATACTATAATGATGGACACATCATTATATATTTGTCCAAATCCATAGCATGAGCAACATCAAGAGTGAACCATAATAATAAACTACGGACTTGGAATCATATATTGTGTCAGTGTAGATTCATCGCTCTAACAAATGGACCACTCTGGTGAGGGTTGTTGCCAATAGGGAGGCTGTGCGTGTGTGGGAGCAGGGGGGTTATGGGAAATCTCTGCACTGTCCCCTCAATTAGGCCATGAACCTACAGCTGTTCTAAAAAAATTAAATCTTAATTTTTTAAAAAATGGAAAAGAAAAGAAATTTTAAAATATTTTAGAATGTGACTTCTAGACAATCTTTTCATCTTTTCTGCAATTCTTTTCTTCCTTGGACCTATAATAACACACTGCAATGATTTTGTTTTATCTATCTATCTATCTATCTATCTAGAATGATTCACTAACTTTTTTATTTTGGGTGCACAAAACATATTAACTACGGCAACATAAAGTATCATGCAAAAAAAAAGGACAACAAATATAAAAAAGAAGTGTCTGAAGGTTTGTTGTTCAACTACAGTTGTCTCCATTTTCCTCCCACCCATCCCCACTGCCCTACCCATCACCACCTCCCACCCCCCATCCTATACCCCTTTGACTTTGTCCATATGTCCTTTATACATGTTTTTGATGACCCTTCCCCTTTTTCCTCTCATTATTCCCTCCCCCCCTCTGGTTACTATCACTTTGTTCTTTATTTCACTGTCTCCAATTATATTTTGTTTGCTTATTTTGTTGATTAGGTTCCACTTATAGGTGAGATCATATGTTATTATTTGTCTTTCACCACCTGTCTTATTTCTCTTAGCATAGTGCTCTTCAGATCCATCCATGCTGTCAAGAAGGGTAGGAGCTCCTTCTTTCTTTCTACTGCATAGTATTCCATTGTGTAAGAGTACCATAGTTTTTTGATCCACTCATTTACTGGTGGGCACTTAGGTTGCTTCCAACACTTGGCTATTATAATTGTGCTGCTATGAACGTTGGGGTGCATAGGTTCTTTTGGATTGATGTTTCAGGATTCTTAGGGTATAATCCCAGCAGTGGAATTGCTGGGTCAAAAGGCAGGTCCATTTTTAGTTTTCTGAGGAAATTCCACACTGTTTTCCACAGTGGCTGCACCAGTCTGCATCCCTGCCCACCATGTACTGGGGTTCCCTTTTCTCCACAACCTTGCCAGCACTTGTTTGTTGATTTGGTTATGATGGCCATTCCGAGCGGTGTGGAGTGGTATCTCACTGTGGTTTTAATTTGCATCACTCTGATGGCTAGTGATGCTGAGCATCCTTTCATATGTTTCCGGACCCTGAGTATGTCCTCCTTGGAGAACTGTCTGCTCAGGTCCCTTGCCCATTTTTTAATTGGATTGTGTATCTTCCTGGAGTAGAGTCATGTGAGTTCTTTATACATTTTAGGGATCAAACCCTTGTCCGAGGTATCATTTGCAAATATATTTTCCCATATGACTGGTTCTCTTTTCATTTTGCTGATGCTTTCTTTAGTCATGCAGATGCTTTTTATTTCAATGAAGTCTCATTTGCTCGAAATGGTTTTAATATTTATGATGGCTACAAAAACTTTATGCAGAAGTCTACTTCTCCATTACACATATATTGAATGCAGCAGTGAGGTTTTCTATGGATCTGTGAGAACAGGGCCGAAGTCTGTTTTGCTTGTCATTGTATCTCCAGGACCTGACAGTGTCTGCAATTAATAGGCCTAAAAGTCCATATTCATTGATTGAATACTTAGAACGTAATGTGATTGCAGAGTCTTTTCATTTATACACATTTTCTTGGTATAACTTAATTTGTAGATCGTAGCTAAATTTTGAGTGAATGTTTAGAATCAAAAACTCAAGTGCTTATAGGATATGAAAATGAAAATAAAATGCAGTGAAATGTTTTTATAAGCACTGAAGAGATCATATATAAACAGCAGTAAAACAGCTGTTAAAAACCGTAATTACTGACAGTTGTTGCCATATAGACACCTTATATGACATTTCTAGATGGAAGCTATTAATTTGAATTACTCTGGAAAAACAAGGTATATAGGCATTTGTAGTTTATCATTGTAATATGGTAATATACCCCCTCTTTTTTTATTGAATCCTACAGTGCCTAACAGTCATGAGTAAATTTATAGACTTGTTTTTCATATTGAAGCAAAATGACTGTAAGCATGAAATGTCCTCTTCTTTTAGTTTCCTTACAGCAGACTAATAAAACAAAAGACCTAGTGGATAACGAGAATAAATTACTCAAAGGAGAAATAAGAATTAGATGCCTGTTATTAATTTTTAGGTCCATAAACAAACAAGCAAATTAGATCATATTACTTGGTCAGCATTAGAACAAAAAATCATTTTAATTTTAGTTTTGAACTTGACTTTTAAATAAGTATAATTTTTTAGTTTGAACAAATGTTGTCAGGAGAAGAAAATAAGTATGGTATTTGCTGGCATATGAATATGTAGACATGATCAAAATCATAAACAATTGCCAAAAATACAGTGCTATTTATTTATTAGAATGCAGTGAGAATTAGTTTACTGGAAAGAAAACAGAAAGACATGTGAGCTAATTTATATTGCTTCTTTAGAGTAAAAACCTAATAAAATATTGTGTTAGGAAAGAAATGGTTGGGAAGCAAAGAACATGGAGAAACATTAAATAATCAGACTACTAGGGATAAAAAAATAAAGCTTCAGGAATTAAGAGGATTAATTTTGCACTCGCTTCTGTAATGGATAGGGAGGCGAGAGGGGAGTTCTTGTTTAGATGTACAAAGCTATTTACATGCGTTATATGACTTTTTATCCTCACATCAGTCCTATTGGGCTGCCATTATTTGACTCATTTCCATACAGGAAAAACAAAGTGCAAAGAGGCTGGTTGAATAAGTGATTCAAAGCCTCATAACTATATTATAAGAGTAGGTATTTGAATTCAAATCTGTACAGCTGGAAAGTTCACTCTCTTTCCACTATACCATGCCTGCTGCCTGGCCAGATCTTCTGTGCTTGCAGCAATGCTTGTCAGGGCAGCTCGTGAAAGGTGTCACTAAGTTTGAGTCCTAAAGCCATTCACACAGTGATCTGACTTTACAAGACTGCAAACCTGGTGGGAGTGGCTTAACCTTGCCTTAACTGTAGCTAGCTTTTTCATTGCCTTTGGGTTATTTTTATTTCTATTTTGACAGATGAAGAATCGGGAGTATTGAGGTTAAGTAAATTACCTCTGGTTACATAGAACACAAATTGCTGAAATGGGATTTGAGACCAGGCAGGGTAATTCCAGAGCACACATACTTAACCACTGTGCTAAAATGTCAGGCCTCACAGAGAAGGAATTACATAATCCTTTTTTCCCTACCACAGGTTTCATTACCTCCTGGTGATTTATACTGCTTTTGAACAGGTGGCTGAGGATAAGGGGGTGGGTGGGGAGGGGAGTGCAGAGGGAAGGAAACTCAAATGCAGTTCATTAATAATTACTCTGGTGACTGTTTCATGCCTCATTCTTGCTCTTGGTGTATGTTGTGGGGGGCAGGAAAACAAAGAGTATATTTAGGTAGTGGTAAATAGGGATATAAGGTTTATGGCATAGTAAGAGATAAGACTGAAAATGTATGTTGAGGACAGACCAAGAAATGAAGAAAAGATAAGATTAAATTTTATATGGTAGTTGAAGAGGAGCGTTTATTATAGACATAATCAGAGGTTTGCTTTTGGGATATTAATCTGGTATAGTTTTATAGAAGAGGGGAGACATTGGAATCAGGAACTTTAACAAATGACTTTAAAATAATGTACACTACATGTAATTATAGGGAAATATTAATGGTTAAAATAGATAAATCCCTGTGTCTTAGTCAGTTTGGGCTGTCATAACAAAATATCATGAACTAGGGTGGCATAGTCTACAAAAGTTTATTTTCTCGCAGTTCTGGAGCCTTGGATGTTTGAGATGAATGTGCCTGCGTGGATCAGTTTCTGGTGAGCACACTTTTCCTAACTTGTAGTCTTCCTTCTATGTTATCACATGGCAGAGAGAGAGAGAGAGAGAGAGAGAGAGAGAGAGAGAGTGAGAGAGAGAGAGTGAGAGAGAGTGAGAGAGAGAATAAGCAAACTCCCTAGGATCTCACTTTCTGAGGGCACTAATGCCATCGTGAGGGTCCCACCCTCATGACCTCATCTAACTCTAATTACTTACCAAAAGCCCTACCTCAAATACCATCATATTGGGGTTAAGGGCTTCATAATATGCATGTGGGAGAATATAAGTGTTCAGTCCTTAGCACCCCAAATCTTTATGACTTATCATAATAGGGTTTAGTGATGTTCAAAACAGATATTCCTAGACAGGAAGTTTTCTTGAATATGCGTCATATTCAAGGACCTTTTTTTGTTAGGATTCCAGTCTCTTGTAGGGCCTTAAAATCCTCTGCATTTATTTGGCACATGGGTGAAGAGAATGGAGGATCATACGTGGGAGGTTTTATAGGATGTGCCTGAAGGTGGTTTATATCACTCATACTCCTTATACAATAACTCATTCATATGTCCACAGCTAACTATAAAGAGACAGACTGGACAATGTACTTGAGCTGTATCAGTCAAAATAGCTTATACTGTTGTAATAAGTAACACCAAAAATTTCACTAACAATAGAACACTCATAGAACATTTCCCAAACAGCTCAGCCGGAAGCTCTGCTTATCATAGTCACTCTGCAGCCCAAGCTCATGAAGACCTTATTTCACTAGCCACTCTTCTGACAATTGCAAATTCAACTCATTCCCGTTCTCTCAAACAAAGTGGTCACCTCCTAATTTGTATCTAGGTACAAAATTAACGTCATTGTTGAGGTTGATTCTTGGGTGATACATAAGGTTTTACACTGGGGAGTCATGTGTTATAATTTCTAAGTTAGGTCTTGATATACTGTATTTTGCTGTGTATAAGGTTCACCCACGTTTTTGACCTAAGCTTTCAGGAAAAAAATCATTCATTTTTAATTTTTTAAATTCAATTATTTATTTATTTATATTTAGAAATAAAACTGATTATTATATTCCAGGATATTATTTTGCATATGGGTATTGTTGTTGCTTTCTGAAGTTAAAAAATTAAAAAGTTATATAGATACGAAATTAGTACTACCCATGTATATGTGCACCTCATTTTTCCCTCAAAAATTTGGGCAAAAATGTGTGCATTATACACAGCAAAATACAGTGGTTCTTCTTGAGCCAGAGAACTAAGAACTACAGAACAAACTATTTACACCCCAGGTACTCAATATACGGTGGCAGACAGGGACAAGATAACCAGAATAAACATTCCTATTCAAAAAGAGGAAGAACAGGAACACACAGCAGTCTCTATCCATTAAATTCTGAAATCTCTCCGTGTTATAAGGCCTCCCTACCCTAGGGGTAGGGAATGTTTTTTGATTGGGTCAATTCTACTTCCTGGGAGGAACTGCCTAGTCCATTGTTCTCTATGGCCCTCAGGTGTTCCCTTTTGAAGAGTGTTTTGTTCCATTATTCCTCTCTGTCTCACATAGAATGAAAACTAGAGAATGAACATTAAAGTTCCTTGGAGGCTGAGTTGCTTCTTGTCCAAGGAAAGTTGGAGGCCAAGGGGTGTTCTAAGTCTCAAATAGTCACAAATATTTCTAGTCTAGGCTCATTATTTATTTGACAGAAAAATGCTCTTGTAAATTTAACAGGCATTTAACCTAATTTCAGATACTTGTATGTGCCAATGAGATATCCATAGTTCTTTTCTGGGCATGCTTAGATTTGCTGTCTTTTCTTTTTCACTCCCATTTGCTTTTTCCTCTTGCTCTCTATTACTCTCACTCTCATGCGCTCATCATTTTCTCTCGGTATCTCAACTGAGAGCACCTTAGACTTACCAGACTTTGGTGGCAGAGCACACCTTTATTTTATTTTCCATGTGTAATTGTGACCAATTGAAAGAATATACTGGGTGCCAATTCAATTTATTTACAAGCCTAACATTGGCTCTCTGCCAGAAGGCTGAATTCTACTCAGTCTCTCTTGCTCAATGTCTTCTCTGTTTTACCTTTTACTATTTGGATTTTCAGAGAGTTACCTCTTCCAACCCCACTGTTGCTAATTCTTTTCTTGAGCTTCTCATTTTGTTGTTTGAAGTATGTACTACTTCATGGAATGCAGGTAACACCAGCCAAAACAAACTACTAAACTTCGCTTTCCAACCTCAGGGCCACCAGTTCATTAGGCATATAATCTCCCATCTAAGTTGTTTCAGGTAGCAGGTCTACCACATGTTTTGGTATTGGTGTAATATTGGGAAATCATAGTTTCAGCCCCTGGAAAGAGGTTTTTTTTTTTTTTAAATCACCTGTTGCCTGAACCCAATGCCACATTTGTTAGGTTTTGCTCTTATGGAAGCTCCTGACTGGTAAGTACCAGATTCAGTATGAGGTTAGGGATATATTATAAAACCATGTTAACTGAAAAAGAGAAAGGGGAAGCCTATGTAACATTTGCTTTGTTTTTTATTATTTTAACATTTTAATGAGATTTGAATACAAATGTATACAGCTCACAATTAATTTACATTATTATTTTTTTAGCATTTTATTGAAGTAATGTTTATATTTGATACTTTATATAGAATAAAAATTCCATTATACTTACTGTGTAAATTAGTCACAAAACAATTTGGTTGTTACCTTCAGCTATAAACAGATATGACAAATTCAAGCTGATTTGGGAAATTATTTAATCAGTGAGAGACAAAACGTGTGCAAATGAAAATGAAATGTCATATTGCACAAATCAGTTTCAAGCTGAAATAATATAATTTCTGTGTACAATTTGAGCTTCCCATAAATATTAACAATGCAAAGTCAAATCCACATTTTTGTATTTCTATCACACTATGATACCCTTTTCATCATTTTCAAAAGTATGTTAATGTGAGCTATAGAAAATGAGACTCTAGTTGTAAAAGTTTGCCTGATTGAAACCTAGAAGGAAAAAAAAAACACGTTTGTGTATTTTCCTTCAATTAGGTTTATTGCATGTCTGTGAAGCTGGAGCGAATCACTGTTTTTCTGACTGTAAGATTTGTGTTCTTATGCTGTAATGTCCCCGCTGCTTCCCACAATACTCTCATAGTAATTCAACCACATTCTGGAGAACTGTATGATTAATAAAGAAACTGCAAAAAAAATAAAACTTACTTCAGATTAATTCTGTTCTTCCAAATGGAATTTTCATATGATTTTTTTCAGTGTATATTTAAAAATCTCAGTAGATGATTTAACAAGATGTTGTGACTTAAATTTTCCCTAAGAGTGCTGATAACTTTGGTAAGATTGGTAGAAAATGATTTTTAAAGAATTGTCCATTCAAACCTAGTAGTTACCCTCTGCCTCTTTTTAAATCTGGCTTAAAAAAGGAGGCACTTTGAATTGACTTAAGTGTAGACTGTTTCTTTGTTCTGGAAAAACTGGCAGTTTTATTGCACTCGGCTACCAATGAAACTGGAGCAGTTTGGGAATCTGTGGCTCTAAGGGGCTCGCTCTACTGTCCTTTATGGTGAATTGATGTTCGTCCAGGAGCAGGCAGATGTGCATTTCCATAGCAAATGTTTCCTTTGGAGAAGAGATTATTTTTCTATGTCTGCCTTTAAGCGCAACTGCGCCAGCTACCTGTCTTGCTGAGGTGTGTACTTGCTTCAGCGGGACCTCACAGGCAATGTACACCTGAGGATGGATGAGTAATTCATTGGACAGATATTGAACATCATGTATGGATCAGACTCCATGGAAGGTGCTAGAATACATCAACAAAAATATACAGAAATCCATAGAGCCTGTATTCTAGTAGAGGAAGGCAGCCAATAACAGATAAGTAAAAAATATTGTGAATGAGATGTTATAAGTGCTCCGGGGAGAAACAGTGGAGAAGAGGTCGGGAATATATTCAGTGGTTTTACTATTTTACTTATTTATTTAGAAATAACAACAAACTACAAATGTAAGAACAGTACAAGAAATTCTGTTTTCATAAACCATTATAGAGTAAGTTGCCATCACCCTGACATACTACAAACAAGGACTTTCATTAACATAGCCACACAAGCAGGCTGCCTCTCTACTGCCATCCCATCCAGTGTTCTCAGTTGTCCCAGTAATGTTTATACAAAGGACTCTATCCAGAGGCATGTACTGCATTTAGTCACCAGGTCTTTTCAGTGTCCTTCACTCAAAACCAGTTTTTCATCAATGGGTGGAATCCTTTCTCAGTGTATATGTACATAGAATCATCACATTGTATACTTTAATTATCTTATAATTTTATTTGCTAGTTATACCTGGGGTAGAATAACCACTGTTTTTCAGTGTTTCTTTGTCTTTTAACCTTGACACTTTTGAAGATTACTGGCCAAACATTTTGTAGAACGTCCCTTGTAAGGGTTTGTCGGAAGATTCCTCATGGTTAGAGGCGGATGGTATACTTTGGTAAGAATGGCACATAAGTGAAGCCGTGTTGTTACTGCATCCTGTCAGGTGACGGGTGGTTTCAGCCTGTCGCATAGTGGCACTGTTAACTTTGACCACTTCATTAAGAAGACGTCTGTCAGGTAGCTTAACTCTAAAGTTATTCCTTTTTTTTGTAATTAAAAAGCATTTTATGGGGAGGTATTTTGAGAGTATATCAATATTCCATTCCACATTAACTTTCATCCACTAGACAGCAATTGTTGATGTTTCTTGTCGATTATTACTATGATGTTCCATGACTTTCACTATATTTATTAGAGGAAATCTTTCTCTTAGAGGAAATATTTCTCTTCTCTCCATTTACTTATTATTTTAATATTTATATCAGGATGAACACATGGATTTTATTTAGGTTAGCATTATTATTTAATTTGATGCTCAAATTTTCCAGACTTTGTCAGTGGGGGCCCTTTCAAGCTGACACCTCTGTCGTTTTGACAAAGCCCTTCCTTTCCTTTCTGCTGCACATTACACTTTCTGTTGGGCATTACAAGATACTTCAGGCTTATTTTGTCATTTCTCTGCTTAGCCCTGGAATCAGCCACTTTCAAGGATCCCTGGATCTCTCCAGTGAAGAATGGCAACTAGATATTTGGAAACTAAGATCTCCATGCTATGTATGCTTATTGTTAATGGAGTATTGTTGCTCCCAGATCTTTTTAGTGGACAGAGCTGGGATTATATGTATATGTATATCCTATGCATATATTTATATACTTATTCATTTCTATATCTATATATTTAGAAAGCATGAGTTAACATTGATCTCTAGCTCCAATCTAGCACCACAGGGTTCATTCTCCCTTCTCCCTTTCCATATTTGTAACTCCCTTTTCCCCCAGCAAGCAATATGGCTGCCATTACGTTTAACATATTTACGTGTTAAATTCTCTCTGAACAGAGCAAATCTCCTGCTGCTGCTATCAGCTCCCTTCTTCCACATGGCTGTAATTTTCACTCTCCACCTACTTGATCCCATTTAGATTTCCCTATCTTGCTCTGGACTTCCTCTGTCAGCGCCCTGTGCACTGATGGCCTCCTCACTTCATGGATTCCTATACAAAGCACAGGCCCGCTGCCCCACAACCTGACTCTGCATGGATGTCTACTTCGCTGGGCTTGTGGACTAGTTATTTAGGAAGGCAGGAAAAATAAAGGCTTGTAATTTTCAATAGAAAGGTCATTGAAAACATCTTGGTAAGAAGATTAGATTTGAGGGAAGCTCTGAAGTTGGTGAGGAGTGGGTTATGTGGATATTTGGAGAAGAGTATTCCAAACAAAGCAAGTAACATGTGCGAAAGCCCTGAGGCCCAGAGGTGCCCTGTGAGTAAAAAGCAGGAAGGCTGCTATTATCAGAGCACAGTGAGAGAGGGAGAGAGTAGTACCTGAGGTCAGAGGTGTCAGTAGGTTAGATTCTGCAAGGCCTTTGGCTCATTGTACAGTCCTGGCTTTTTTCTAAGTCAGCTAGGGCACTATAGGAGGATTTTGAGCAGTGAAGTGATGTAAACTGATGTTTGTTTTGGAAGGATCATTCTAGTTCCTGTGTTTAGAATAGGCTGTGTGATGTGCTGCATGTATGTTAGTGGAGAGTAGAGGGAGATGGAAGTTGAAAGCAAAGAGAATAGTTAAAATACTATTGGGATAATTAGACAAGAAATTAGACTAAATGTGGCAGCTGTGAAGGTGGTAAGAAGTCGTCAAATTCTGGATATGTTTTAAAGGTAGAGTTGAGGGCATTTGCGAAGAGTTTACATACGTAGTATAAAAAGAAAAGATATATAGATAACAAATACTTAAAAAAATACTGAAATGTAAGCTTAAAAATGTTGGGATTTTTTTAGGGGCGTGGAATTTTGTTCAGTTTCTAGAACAATGCCCGGCACATAACAGATATTCAACAACTAGTTGATGAATTAAAAATAAAAAGTAAAGAGGGAACCTAGTCTCTGTGTTTCTTGGAGAATTTAAATCTTATCCTTTAATGGCACGTGTAGAAGCTACCACTAAGAAATATTGGGAAGAACCTGTATTTAGCCAGCTGATGAAGTGAGAGATGACTACAATAAAAGGGACTCAGAAGGCCCAACAAAAACAGACTTTTAAATGTTTTCTTACCAAAAACTACCTTCCAGAAACTAAAATACAGAATAATAAAGGGTCCTGATTGTGTCCAGTAGTTCCTCTCTCTAGGGCATCTGCACTCACCTGCTATAACACGATGGGTTCTGGTACACATGGGGTGAGTGGCATTAGATTTGCCACCCACAACGAAGACACACCAAAATCTGAGTAGGAGTTATTTAAAAGAATAAAATAAGCAGATATACTAACTCTATGGATGATAACAGCCTCCCTATTTTTGAATTAGAGAAAGCAGCAGAGTTGTAGCAAGTGTGCTGGAAAGTTTATACAACCTCCAGCCTACCCCTTGTGTCCCGCACCTCTAAACTGCTGTACATTTTCTCGAAGGATATGGACAATATAGATAGGACACTTAAAACGTATCTGTTACAATCGGTACCATGATTTCCAGTCTGTATTCCTGCTCAGTTTTATGTACGTGGATTTAGTGACTTCACAATCCTGGTTACACAAAAGGTCATATTTAGTTAAAAAACTCACTCACATATGTCATGTCAATTTTTCAAGACTCCACATGCTCAGAGTAGTAGACTGTCTGGTAACTTACTCGTGACATTTTCTTCACATAAATTGTTCAAAAATTTAGTGGGCTTGATTTGCCAAAAGAGATAGTTTTCCCTAGGGATTCTCTAGGCTGAGAAGCAATACGAGAAGGCAAGTAATCCTCTGATTTGTCTCACCTTTGAAACATTTATCCTGCCCACCTTACTGCTACCCATGTCTTTGGCTCTGATAATGCCACTATCGTCAATATGATGACCTGCACAAGCCACAGTAGTTCTTCTAGCGATTCACCCAGTCTTACAGCCAGGCATGAGTGACCCACAGTTTACATGCATGGATGCTGCTTTTATGATTATAAAATGTTATACATGCTTATTGGGTGATACCAAAAACATCAGTCAACTAACATATCAGGCCATTTCTTTTCTTTATTATTGGAATCTTAATGCAACACTTCTTATTTTTTAATGTTTACCCATTGCATTTAATGTATTATTTATTATATGTGAATGACTGTAGTTCTTGAGGTTTTTTAAACATATTTTTTAATAGTCACAAAATATGTCATTATAAGAATTATGCAGTTTATTTAATTAATTCCTGAATGTTGGACATTTAGGGTGTTTTTGTCACTTCTTTTTAAAGTGCTCCTCTGCCAGGATTTCAATTGAGCAGGTGAGGGGATTAAAGAATTTCTCAATTCCACTGTTAGTGGGAATGCAGGCTGGTGCAGCCACTGTGGAAAACAGTATGAAATATCCTCAAAAAACTAAAAATGGGACTGCCTTTTGAACCAGTAATTCCATTACTGGGATTATATCCTAAGAATCGTGAAATACCAATTCAGAAGAACTTATGCACCCCTATGTTCACAGCAGCATTATTTACAACAGCCAAGTGCTGGAAACAGTGTAAGGGCCCATCAATAAATGAGTGGGATCAAAAAACGGTGGTACATTTACACAATGGAATACTATGCAGCAGAAAAAAGAAGGAACTCTTACTTTTCATGATAGCACAGATGGAACTGGAGAGCATTATGCTAAGTGAAATAAGCCAGGTAATGAAAGACAAACAGCATATGATCTCACCTATAATAGGAACCTAATGAACAAAACAAACAAATGGGCAAAATAGAACCAGAGGCATGGAAACAAGGAACAGACTGACAACAACCAGAGGGGAAGCGGGAGGGAGATAGGGAGGGAAAGGAGGGGAAGGGTCTAGTCAAGGAGCAGTATAAATGACCCATGGACAGGAACAGCAAGGTGGGGATTGACTGTGGGTGGGGCAGGGGAGAGCAACAGGGGAAACTGGGACAACTGTAATAGAACAACAACAACAGAAGATAATTTCCTGAAAGGCCTTAGATGTGGGCAAATAAATTGAGGTTAAAAAGACTCTATTGTGGGCGTAGATGTTATCATTAGCCCCATTACAGCCCTAACTTTAAAACGAGGTTCTGATTCAGATCTACACGTGGGAGCATCATAGAACAGTGGCACCAATTATATGCCAATTTTTTTTATATGCTGAAACAATACCTGGAGTCATTCAATTCAGGAAAAACCGTGACTTGATAGTTTCAAATCCTGCCATGCTGCTAATGGCTGCTAGAGGGCAGCAGAAGCCAGGAGCTAGCAAGAAAAGCTTGGCTAGGACGGGAGGAAGAGGCTTGGCCCAGGCCTGGGGAGCCATCTGTTCAGGGTTGAGAGAGCAGATTGGGTTCAAGGAGTCCCCAATAAAGGTCTGTTTAGTAACTTGAGAGGCCAAACAATATAAAAAATAACAAGAGTGCTAAATGGCTTAGGTGCCTAACAGGCACTTCCCTTAAACCTTTTGGAGAGTTGAATCGAATAAATGAAGACTAGGAAGAATCACCAAGTTTAAGCCAAAAACCATGGCTTACAGAGTTATCCATTTGAAGGAGAAAGTGGAGTTAACGTCGTGGTAAAGTTTGAAGTACAATATCAGGGAAGCGAGACGCCTGTACACGAAGCAGCGGTGTCAGAGGTCCATGACACTGTGCCTCTACTTCCTCTTAGCAGACTGTTCATTTGAGGAGGCCTTATGTGAGGGCAACTAGTGAGCACATGCGCAAGGGCATAAGAGAACAACACTGGGCAAGCGTCTGAGAGCTGGATTTAAAGTGTAGCTACCAGCTATTAGCATAACTATAAGTAAGTCACTTAGCTTTGTTGGGCTGCTGGTTTCTCATGGACAAATTGGGGGAGGAGAGGGTTTGGATTGGGTGATTTCTAAGATTCCTAGGATATTTGAAATTCTTCTAGAGCTGGAGTAATTGATGACTAGTTAATCAAAACCATCACCTAGTTAGACTGAGTAGGTGGAGAGAGATTAATAGCCTAGCACCAGTCTTTACTTATCCTCTGTGAATTCCCTAATGTAGGTAGCCAGTGTGTGTTATAATCTTATCATTTCTTATTGGTGCTTAGAAGAACAGAAGCCAGAGGACTTGATGTTTTCACACTGCATGCTGATGTAAAAAGAAGAAGCAAAGTTTCCCAGGATTTGTTGACCTATTTTAAATAAAATGGTATGTATCTTTGTGAAATCTTCAAAGAAACTGTAAAAAAAATGCACAAAACCTCATCACTGAAGTTCACACTCTTTAGGTATTGGCATTTCAGGTCAGAGTAAGGAGGATTTTAAAGGGCCTTTGGGGTATTTTAGACTCTTTTAATCAGAGCTTATATTTTTGGATTCTAGATAAACATATTGGCAAAATGTGTATCATTTTCTCTATCAAGGTAAGATAACAAATGATTTTTTTCAAATTTCTTTTACATTTATGTGTAACCCTACTTTACATTGGGAGTTACTGCTGTTTGAATTTCAAAACTTTAGGGAAAAATTTAGTAAGTAGATAAATCTAAGGAGACTGTTTATAGTTATTAGACTACAAGCATTTTTTTTGGAAAACCTACTCTCTGAGTTGATAAGGAAGAAAGTAAAATGTAGACATTTTAAATTTTAAAGCGACTTTAAAGGAACTTAGAAATGAAATCTGATCTGCTTTTATCTAATTTTATATAAAAATTATAATATTATTAAAAATAGTGCACAGTTAAATTGATTTTTACTGCAGGAATGTATCATCAGCATTGTTTGGTACACTGCCAAGAAGAGATCTTTTAATTATTTTTTCTCTAGTGAGTCAATATTTTGAAGTATTTTGTCTAGTTTTCCCCACCAAAAGCATTCCTTAAATTATAATTAGATTTTTTAATTTCAAATTAATCAAAAGCACAACTGCTGATCTCTTTAGCATGAGTTTAGCAATGACGCCATTCTGAGATGATGAATTTTAACCAAATTACAAAACATCCTAGTGATTAGTGCAGACTCACTATGAGTACATACATTAATTCTGTCATAAGTTTCAAAACATTGAACAAAGCTCCAGGACTCACATGGACCCTGGAGAGCCACTTTTCCTTACATCTCTCAATTTTCCGGTGAGTAACTCAAATCAGTTGTTTAAAGTCACAGTGATACAAGTCCAGTGCTCTATCTACAATGCCCTTTTCTTGATTAATTATTACAGCTTATGGTAATAAATGAAGGTAAGTTCATACTGATCACAAAAAATGAATCCAGAAATTTGGATCAGTTGGTTTTTTTGTTTGTTTTGTTCTTTCTTCAATGACACTTGACTGGACAAATCTAACTTTAGGAGGCATCTCATGTAGCAGATTGGAGGAATTAAATTCTGGATATTTCCTGGAAAATCAGTTCCTAGGTAATGTCCCTTACATGATTTCTTTATAGAATCCTTCAAGAACAAGAGTGAAGATATTATTTTGTTTTAGAATCATGACTACCAGTTCATTACTTAAACTTTGTTAGGTACTAACTATTTGCAAAACAGAAAATCTTTAATTTCTAACTTCATAGAGGCCAAATAGCAACACTGTGCATGATGCACATATGTGTGTGTTTACTAATTACACGGGCAGCCTCCCCATCCCCACCCATAAACATGTTACAGGTATACAGTTTACTACAGGGGAGGGCGAAGACTATTTTGAGTAGTCCTGAAATACCAAAGTATAGGTTACCTACTCCTTCTAATTATAGAACTAGCTCACTGTATATACAAAGCCAAAATTCTCTCTTGCCATGCTCTACCTTGATGCTTGGAAGACCTGTATCCACCTTTTCTTAAAAAAATCAGAATATGCAAATATGTCATCTTGGAGGGCTAGCACAATGACTTGTCATCAGCATAACCAAGTCAACAAGAACATTTGTCAGCTAGGTTAACTAGCAGAGAGTGGGGATGAGAAACAGGGAAAATCACACTTGGAAAGAGTGGTGAGATAAGGGACAATGGAACCTAGAATGCTCAAGTGACAGGCCGGCCATGACAGCCAGAGCTCTGCTCTGAAGGCACCAGGAAGCTGGAGTTGGAAACAAAGATTAAGTACATTTTGTCCTATAGTTTGTTTAGCTTAGTTCTATACATAGTATTTGTGTTCTGAGGAAAACCAAGCCTTGAAGAACGTGTGTGGCAGTGCCTGCTTCTAACACTGATCTAGCAGTAGAACTTCACTGCTTGCTAGACCTTGCCTCTCATATTTCAGTTATCACTAGAGTAAAACAAACACGTAATTTTATGTTTTGCAAAAGATAAGCAATTAAAAATTCTTTAATCTTATACATGAAAAGACTCATTATATTTGTACTTTATGTTTGTCTCCAGAGAATATTTAAAGGAGGGCATCTTTAAAAGTAGAGTCAAGTAATTTTCTTCAATGGCAACTAGTTAAAAAAAGCACATAGAACTCCAGGGGGACAGAGCATTGCAGGGTTTTATAGAATCCTTCAGCTCATACCAGCATGGTTGGTTAGTGGCAAAATCTGGCCTAGAGACAAGGGTCCTGCTTCTGAGATGCCCAATTCACAGGACAGGGCCTCCTGAGGAACTGAAAATAAACTTGAATTTAAAATGTTTTAATTTCTCTAAAATAGGTACCACTTTTTCATTAAAGTTTTGTCATGAGCCAGGTATTATCATACATCAGCTGCAATCTTTAAAACCACCTGGAAGGTGGTGATAGCTAACGTAGAAGGTGGAATAGCACCCAGGTGAGGAACACTGGTTCTGAGTCACATGGAACAGTACCTGGTACCTATCTGGACTCAGATCCCACACTTGTCACTTAATGGCTGTGTGGCCTCGGTTTCCTCATTTTTCAGATCTAGATAAGTAGTACTAGATCTAGTAGTACTTTTAGTGTTTCTGTGAGTGAGAAAGCAGAAGCATCACCTGAGAGCTGGGAGTGGCCTGGCTCTGTCAGCTAGGACTTGGTGTTGCTAGAAGCTGGCTTGACATTGGCAGCTAGACTGTAGTATTCGCCTGCTCAACATACAAAAGTTTCTAGCATGTTAATGGCAGACAAGGCAACTCTGTGATTGTGATGGATCAAGGCAGAAAATAAGACTAGTCTATAGTCATGTCAGAACAAAGATAAAACCAAGAATAATGTCCAAACCACACGCACGCATGCACACACACACACACACACACACACACACACAAATAGCAGAGTGTTCCCCTGACCTGGCTAAAATGAATGCATAGCTTTATCAATTACAAATCTAGCCTTACTCTATTTTTTCTGCCTTCTAGATAACAATGACCAGAATACCCATTATAGAATTACACAGTATCAAATCAACAGTAATGTTCTACTTCCTCCAACTCTCCCTAAGTAACCTAACACAGGCCTGAATCCCAGTCCTCCCTAACACCCACTTGCTCAGATGCCCCACAGCCTCCATGATGTGTGTGTTGTCTCTCTCACTGTAATGAGCCCATAAACCTAGCCTTGGTTGACCAATGGTAAGCTCCTGGTGGTCCTCAGCTAGAGGTTACTGACAGGACGAGTGCATGAGTTAATCCGTGTAAAGCATTTAGAATGGTACCTGATACCTAGTAAGTGCTCAATAAATATTATGTATGTAGTGTTTTATGACTTTGCAGGCAGTGATATGGTAACTCAGAGAGGGCCCCCTGCTGGGAGGTGGTAGTGCTGAAATTCCAGTTTGGGTTTATTATGCTCCAGAGCCCATGTTGTCACTACACCACACCACACTACTGTACTTCGATTCTTCACCACTGTCCTCCCCATTCCTCCTGTTAGGAGGTGCCCTTATTGGCCCTCTGGGATTTTAATTTTGTCTTGATCTATGTTTAAATAAAAATTATTTTCCTTTAAATGGCATTAAAATTCAACCATTAACTCTTTTTATTAGGTAGAGGCTTGTTAGGTGAAAGACCTTCTGATTTTCTTTCCTTTACTACAACTTCAGTCTTTGATCATGGTAAAATTCTCTTTTATCCTTTGAAGTTTCATTGGTGGAAAAGGCCGGGGTAAAGATGGTTAACTTAGATTTTGGGCAGTGCAAGGTGTTTGGAGAACAGGAATGGCGACAGTCCCAAGCTAATCCCAGGGTAGAGAAGTCTGAAGATGGGAGCTCAAGAAAAGGCTCGGTAAAATCACCAGCCAACTGCTAATGTGATAAGGGAGTATTGGAAACCACAAGGAAAGACAACACCGACAGCCGAAGCATGCTGGACTTCCAGTGCCTTTGGCTCTGGAAGAGTTTGGAGATAAATACCACCCAGAGTTTGGTGGTAAATTAGACCATGGATGCAAGTGCCTTTTGCATCTTTCACTTTCTAGTTTATTCATCATTGGAATTTGTATGTGTTCTAGGTTGGTAGATTTGAGGTTTTCTGCATGTATTTGCTTTAGATAAAAACTCCTAAGTGTGCTTTTCCTAAACTGTGTTTCTGTGAGTACTGGTGTTCTCGGAGATATTAATATCTGTGAAAGACAGTGGAATATTATTTTTTCTTTTTTTTAATTAAATTTATTGGGGTGAGATTCGTTAATACAATTATATAGGTTTCAGGTGTATAATTCTATAATACATCATTTGTATATTGTACTGTGTGTTCACCACCCCAAGTAAAGTTTCCTTCCATCACCATTTCCTGTTGGGAACTGCCCTGCCTGGTTTCAGAAGCTGTAATCCCCGCCAAGGCTAAGGCTGAGGAAGTGACCTTGGAACGTAAGCCACCAAGGAGACAAAAGCTTATCTCCCTGGCAGGAGTGCTCCTTCTGCTCTTCTTTCCATAACTGGTCCCCAATGCTTGGTTGGTTAGCCAATGACAGGTAAGATTCCCCAAGGGGAGGAACAACCTAAGACAGGCACGATCACTTGGGAGGCCCCCAAGGAAGGACTTTGGGGGGTAGAGTAAAAGGAGGTGATGGACCCTCACCCCTCGGCTTTGACAAAGCCTGAGTCCTCATTCTGTCTGGGAGAGGTCTCGTAATCTCTTGGCTGCCTCACTTCCCTTGCTCCACCTAATCCTGAAACAATGACAGAGGGTGGTGCAGCTCTGTGCTGGAAAGGGCGGGTTCCCCGGGCAATCAGGCCTAAGAAAGAATGTGTAAAATCCTGTGATACCTGCTTTGCTTAGAATGCTCTCAATTAAATAAGGGTCCAAGCAAGAAGTGAGTTTGTTCCTCAGAGCTTTACAGCTCTTTAGCTGTCTGACCCTGACTCAAAATAGGCCCTCAGAGTTCTTTGTTATCTATTGTTTGATCCTTACTGCCTGACAATGATTAATGAGCTTTATCTGTAATCCTGTGCAAATGAACCCAATAAAAGCCCATTGAGGAACAGGCTCCTGGCCCTTCTCCTTTGAGAGATTGGCCATCTTTCCTCCCCAAGCAGATCATGTCTTGGTAGACTTATTCTCATCCGTGGCAGCGGGGGTGGGGGAGGCCTGTGGGCAGAGCCCCCCCACAATTTCCCCCCCTTTCCCTCTTCTACCATTCCTCACACCCCAAAGGTCAATTTTTTGAATTGTTCTGACTGTGTCTACTTCTTAGACATTCACAAAGGCATATTAACAGCAATTCAAAGCTATTAAAATTCAGTAAAATATGTTTATCCTTGTAAGTCAAGTATTTCCCAAATTTGTTGGAATTTAATTAAGACTTTGTCCTAGAACATACTATCATCATCATCATCATCATCATCATCATAGCTAACACTTAGAGTGTTACCATACACTAGACCCTGTTCTAAGTTCTTCTCATATATTACCTCATTGCCTCAACAGTATTATTATTGCTAGAGAGACTGAGGCAGAGAGCAGTTAAGTAAACTATTCAGTATAGAATGTTTTTTTAGCTATTAATGTTTTAGGAGAAAAGTGGGAAGTTCTCTTTTGACTTAAGGAGGTAACAAAAAGAAAAGAATTAGATTTATGCAAGCATTTTGTCAGCTCGTATTGAGAAACCAGTATGAACAAATGCTGTTCAAAGTACTGGAGATACAACACTGAGTAAGATGGACAAGATCCCAATTTTTATGGAGCTTACATTACAGTGGCGACAAATAGACAATAACATATAAACACATAAATATTAGAAAAAAACACAGGTATTGATGTTATTATGAAAACAGAATGGTGATCTGATAGAATGTGGATTAAGTATAGTTTAATTATTGTTAAAAATTAATTGCAATGCCTTATCAAATAATTTAATGTGACTCTAACAGAATAATTAGTTTAATCATTACCTTTTAATATTCGTCTTACTGATTCATTGGTAATGTGTTTTTCTCATTGGAAAGGTCATCAGTTTGACTCTCAGTGGTCAAATGGGACCAACCAAGTACTAGTTCCTGGGCATTTTAATACTCACATATGTGTCGGAATATTTTTGTGGTCAAAGAAGTTAAACTAGTTTTCCTTTTTACTATACAAATTGCTCAGAACCTCCAATACCCTTTTCTTTTTTTATAGAAGTCTAGCATGTAATATTCTAAACTTATTTGACCTCTCAGAAAACCACTCTTGTGGGAACTTTTCGTGGGAATAGCATTGTGCCCTTTGGAGTGCTTTGCTTTGGAGTTCTCTCTCTTCCTCTCTCTCCCCACCTTTTTTTTTTTTTTTTTTTGTGCATGGCACATTTGTGGTGCACTGAAGTGCGATAATTAGCTCACTTAAAAGAAGTTTTGATCTTTTGCATTGATTTAGAATAATTCCTTATTAAATTCTCCTCTGTTGTTAAGAGTTCTGAAAGACCATTTTAGTTGTAAGAGAAATAATATTTCACAGAAAAGTACTATTCTTTAATATTCTGAAATCTTGTTAATTCTGTTTGCTGGCATGTGGGTTAGTGGCTACAAGATGAGACTGGAAACTAGATAACCTGTTTATTTTCCCCTTGGTGCCTTGCTTTATTATCATAAGTTTTTCTTGAAAAATGTGTAACGCTTGGGATCTAGTAGAGACTATGTGTTATGTGCTGTTTCTCTGTCAATGAGTAAAAGAAAGTGTACACCTTTCTTTGTCACCTCACATGCACATAACAAAAAGAGAAATAAAGTTTTCCCTGAAGTACAGTGAAAAACAAGTTTTCCTCTCACCCATTTTCCCAGTTCCCAAAAGCTAAAATTGTTACCAGTTTCTTGCACATTCTTCTACAGATATTATATTATATGATATGTAATATATAATATATGCATATCATCACACATGATAATATGCACACATTACACATAATATAGACAATATACATATATTGTAAATGCACATAATATTTATAATTACATATACATATAAAACCTTCCATTTGAACACAGGTGTAACATATAACAGCACACTGTTCTGCCCCCATTTACTCACTTTACAGTTCATTTGGGGAATGTTTCCACATCATTTGGTAGAAATCTGCCTAATTAAAAGAAGGAAAATAGAAACAAAAACTCATGCAGAATATTCCACTATACAATTGTTAAATTTATATAACTACCTCCCACTATATAATTTATTTAGTCTCTATTTCATAGATATTTGGGTGATTTTTAAGTCACCATATAAAATAAAAATAAGCCCCTTAAATATTTTCTTGTGACTGGGAGAATTTTGCCTTGGTATTTTTATTCTAAAAACTTTTATGGTTTCTAAATTAACTTTTTACAATTTGAAAAGATTTTTCACTTGTTTGGTTTGGTATAAAAAAGTTTGCAGGTTTCAGAACACTGAAATTTTTATTGTTTTTTATTTTTTTACTTTTTTGTTAAAGTATATTTTATTGATTATGCTATTACAGTTGTCCCACTTTTTCTCCCCTTTATTACCCTCCTCCCTGTACCCCTCCTCCCACCAGCATTCCCCACCTTAGTTCATGTCCATGGGTCATACATAAAAGTTCTTTGGCTTCTCCATTTCTTATACTATTTTTAACCTCCCCCTGTCTATTTTGTACCTAAAATTTATGATTTTTATTCACTGCACTTTTTCCCCCATTCTACCCCCTCCCCCTCCCTGCTGATAACCCTCCATGTTATCTCCATTTTTGTGATTCTGTTTCTGTTCTAGTTGTTTGCTTATTTTGTTTCTGTTTTTGTTTTTTCTAGGTTCATTTGTTGATAGTTGTTTGTCATTTTACTGTTCATATTTTTGATCTTCTTTTTCTTAGATAAGTCCCTTTAACATTTCATAAAATAAGGGCTTGGCCTTATGTGGGAAGCACTTCATCTGCCCTTCCATTCTCAATGGAAGCTTTGCTGGATAGAGCAATCTGGGATGTAGGTCCTTGCCCTTCATGACTTGGAATACTTCTTTCCAGTCCCTTCTTGCCTGCAAGGTTTCTTTTGAGAAGTCAACTGATAGTCTTAAGGGAACTCCTTTGTTGATAGCTGTCTCCTTTTCTCTTGCTGCTTTTAAGATTCTCTCCTTATCTTTAATCTTGGCTAATGTAATTATGATGTGCCTTGGTGTGTTCCTCCTTGCGTCCAACTTCTTTGGGACTCTCTGAGCTCCCTGGATTTCCTGGAAGTCTATTTCCTTAAACAGATTTGGGAAGTTCTCCTTCATTATTTTTTCAAATAAGTTTTCTATTTCTTTCTCTTCTCTTCTCCTTCTGGCACCCCTGTGATTTGGATGTTGGAATGTTTAAAGTTGTCTCAGAAATTCCTAAGTCTCTCCTCATTTTTTAAAATTCTTATTTCTTCATTCTGTTCTAGTTGAATGTTTATTTCTTCATTCTCCAAATAGTTGATTTAAGTCCTGGTTACCTTCCATTCACTGTTGATTCCCTGTATATATATATTTCTTTCACTTTGCATAGCCTTCACTTCTTCTTCTATTTTGTGACCATACTCAACTATTTCTGTGAACATTCTGATTACCAGTGTTTTGAAGTCTGTATCTGACAGGTTGGCTCTCTCCTGTTTAGTTGTTTTTCTGCAGTTTTGATGTGTTCTTTCATTTGGGCCATATTTCTTTGTCTCGGTGCACCTGTTACATTGTGAGGGGTAGACACTTAGGTATTCAGCAGGACAGGGCAACGTACTTTGCTGCGTTGTGGCACTGTACGTGGGGGAGGGGTCAGAGAAGGAACAACGCTGCTTTCTCAGCTCTTGGCTGGCTTTCAGTCACTTCCCCTGCTACATACAAGCAAACTGGGCCCTTCTGGTGCTGATTCCTGGGTGTGTGGCTTTGTGCACATTCTAGGACCCTGTGGGTCTCTCCAATGAACTCTCCTGTGAGGCTGGGAGTTTCTCCTGCCACGTCAACTTCCACAGGATTTTACAGTCAGAGGCTTTTGGGGCTTTATTTTCCTGTGCTGGAACCCTGGTCTGTGTGGTTTGTCTCACTCCCCAGTTGTTCTACCTAGTTTATCTGCATGTGAATGTGAGACCACCAGTTGGCCAGTCACGGCCTTGCTGTGAGCCCTCTCTCCCCTGGCTGCCTGTCTCTGCCCCGCCTACCAGTCTGGATGAATGTTTCTTCTTTAACTCCTTGGTTGTTGGACTTCCATACAGTTTGATTTTCTGGCAGTTCTGGTTATTTTTGTTTTTAAATTAGTTGTTGTCCTTCTTTTGGTTGTGCGAGGAGGCAAAGTGTATCTACTTATGTCTCCATCTTGGCCGGAACTTCCCCAGAACACTGAAACTTTTAAGCTTGTAATCTAAATAGTAAGTTTATAAAAATCTGATTTCCTTTATTAAAATTCTTTTTTTCACTGATATTGTAAATTTTCATAATTATTTCATCATAATATTTAACTATACATTTCCACCAAAATATTAAATGTTAGCAAAACTTTTAAGTTTTTAATTTTTGAATTTAGGTCTAGGACCCTTCTGCATGGATTTTTGTTCTGAGATATATAGTACACTGCACATTCAGTTGGCTTCTTTCTACATAAACAAGTCACGAATAATATAAATGAGTTTAGATCGGATTAGATACTATGAGGGTTGAAGAGTGATGGTTGATTCAAACAAGAGGGGTGATTAGTATTGTTCTTACTGCATGATGAATTACCCTGTATCATGCATTAAAACAATGGATTGTCCTTCAGGATATCAAAGACTTTTTAGCAAACCATGTAATAGGAAATATATAGTCTTTTATCATTTTGCAAAAAGTGAGAGTTACAACAACAATTTTGAGAATTCTTTTGAAGTCTCAAAAACACCACGGTGCCAGCAGTGATGAGAATGTATCACCTTGTCCTTGGTAATGGACACAGTGTATTTTATTGTTCCTTTAGTCTGCAGTACTATTCTGTGATGATTCGTAAGCTGTTTTGATTTCTGGGCACTTTAGCTTAAAGTGGACCAGGAACTCTTCTACCCTTGAGGGTGTTAGAATTCTAATGATTCTGTTTGATCTACCATGTTAAATACAAATGAAATAAATCAGCAGAAATACACATAGTGAGTATATCAAAGAGTTATTTCTACTTCTGGGCATAAGGCAGTTGCTAAGCAACCTGTGTCAAGCTTCATGGTCATCTGTTAGGAAGGACACAAAGTCAATGCTCACTCAGGACACATAAGATCTTAAATGAAAAAGACCATTTTGTTGAATTCAAGAAAAAGTGCTTGGATGAATGTATAATGGTTGCAGGATATGAATTGTCTATTTGCAGATGTGTTTAAAAGAGCAATGAAATTGGAACCAAAAAAACCCCAACAATAACAAAAAAAAAAAAAAAAAAAAATCAAGAAAAACCCTACGTTCAATCCAAGCCGGTTGAGAGGACAAAGAAAATAAATTAAATTTTGTATGAGTTGTTCCTACTTCCCAGGGTGTACATTCAGACACTGTGGTTATCTGTGGGATAAAATCGCCGTAACAGGCTGCGCTGCCGACCTTCTAACGCTGGGGTAGTCCGCAGCGCACCTTTGGGATGTGGAGTTTCATTGATAATAATAAAATCACATACCATCTTCTTGCACATTATTTTTCAGTACCACGTTTTAAGATATAAAGTCTGTAACTTAGAAAAGAGTTTTTTCAGAGAAAAGAGGTATGGGATAGGTTTCAGGCTGAGTTTAACAAAGCTCTCCAAGGCGCAAAGTGTGGAGGAATTATGTTTTCTTGCTCTGCAGAACCTATAAATTCAGTATCTAAAATGACTGATGATTTTTCTTCCTTACTCTTTCTGTATATATTTTTTCTAACAGCACACTGTTGCTTGGCTGATCAAGGCGTTTGCCTGTGCTGTGACCCAGAGAGCCATGCTGAACTGCAAGTCACCATTTACCAGCCACTTTTCTCATACAAAGTGTTTTTTTTTAACTTATCAGTCCAGTTTCATAAATGTTAAACAGGGCCATAAACAGTCATCTCATGAAATTATGAGAATCTAATGAAATACTATGTGCACATATACAATCCCTAGTGAATAGTGTGCTTTTGTTTTGTAATAATTATTACTCCTATGACTTAGACTATTACATTAGGGTGTGACATTCCCAATAGGATCATTGCATTTTGTCTACTAAAGGCATACACAGTTTTAATGAGAAGGTTTATTAATTCATGCTCTCTATTCATATTTATTTTTTGAGAAATTAATCACATTTAATTAGGATTTAGATCATTATTACATCTGTGTTTGAAGTACAGATGGCAGCCCATTTTCTTTTTTTTTTCTTCAATAAGTATGAAATACCTGAAGTTTGTCAGTGTAGGAATGTTTATTTTTATAATATAATTATAATATCTTTAGCATACTGATGATACAAAAAACTCACCACCCACAAGTCTAACTTCTCTCACAGATTCATAGCTTTTCCTTGGAATTTGAAGCCAGCCTTTCCTTTTTGTTAAGAATTTTTGTGTTTAATTTTGCGAGTCTTAGAAATCTGTGAACATTTTCACAGTGATGAGTTCAGTGATCCTGTGACGTTGGTTGGGAAACGCACTATGATGACGAGGTGAAAGATCCAGAATCCATCCTCAGGTAGTTACAGCTCCTCTTTTTAGCACTAGTCAGGCCTAGGTGTTTCCTCTGTCACACCTAGTAGAACATTTGTTAATTGATTCAGTAAACCATTTTTTTGTTTTGTTTTTTGGTTTTTGCATGCTTACTATGTGCTAGCTGCTATGGGAGATGCTGGGGACACAGTAGTGAACAAATTTGAGATGAACTCCGCCCCCCTGGGACAGTGGGGAAACAGGAAGGTTCTAAGTGTCTTAAAGGCAATGGCCAGGGTGCAGGGATAGAGGATGCTGCTGCTGGGTTGGGTGAATGAGTTGAGAGGGCGGCCAGGAAAGATCTTGGAGCAGATGTCATTTATACTGAAACCATTCAGAACAGAGTTGAACCCCTGGACCTCAGAGTGCAGTGTGGATCCGTTCCTCCACCACAGCTGATGCACCTGTCATTGACCTTTCTTTGTCTCCAGGACTCATGAGTTTGAATACTACAGCATCGTCTTTGATCTCCTTTCCTTTTATGAAGGCATTCAGCTTTTATCTTTGTTTTCTGAGACAGGTGTTTCATTTTCCTGATAGATGCTGTGTCATTCTTCAGCAACCAGTGCTTCTTTCATTTTATGAGGGTTGTTTTCTTCTACACATTTTCATTCCAACCCATGCTTTTTTTTCTGATATAAATGATGAGCTCTTTAAAAAGAAACTGATCTCTTGGTACAGATCAGGGAGGAGCTGTCATCCACAAATTAGGGTGGGGTTGTTCCATTTTGCAGGTTTGTTTTTCTGTATCTTGATTTCCAGTTTCTCTTAAATAATTGAACATTGCTTAGGAATGGATTTAGAAGGTCATTTATGTAGTACTAATTACTGCATTTTCATAGAATTTTAACTCTTTGAAATTATTACATGATATACATTTAGAAGGAAGTCTGGTTTAACAGCAATAATAAAAGCATCCTTGTATTGGCAGGAGTGGTGTTTTCAATTTGTTTACCTTTCAAAACACCCATGAGTTGTAACAGTAGGAGAATATCAACATACACAATTTAAATGTTAATAGACTGGCAATCATGTTTATACCTGTATATTATTGAAGCCTGAAGTTCACAAATTCTATTTTAATACAAATCAGTACTTACATATCTATTTGGGAGTTTTCAAAATTATAATTATTACCTAACAACTGCTAGAAAGGTATTATGAGACAGGAAGGCAAACAATGTGAAACATACAGGAGGATGTCACACACAATAACATCTCTAACCCATGCTTTATCTTCACTGTGTTTAAATGTGCTATAGGCAAGAGGCTTCTAAAACTTCCTGAGGAGGTATACAAATGTGGATCAGTTGTGTACATAAAACAACTGCTTAAAATTTATTTTTTTCCTACAGATTTTTTTTATTGCTCACCTTTAATTTAAAAACAATGGAATACTGCCCTGGTCAGTGTGGCTCAGTTGGTTGGAGCATCATCCTGTAGCTGAAGTGTCGTGGGTTTGATTCTTGGTCAGGGTGCATACCTAGGCTGAGGGTTTGATCCCTAGTCCAGGTGTGTACAATCCCCAGTATGGGCATGTATGGGAGGAAACCAACCAACATTTCTCTCTCACATTGATGTTTCTCTCTCTCTTTTCCTCTCTCCCTACTCTTTCTCTAAAAGCAATGATAAAATGTCTTCAGGTGAGGATTAAAAAAAATGGAAAACTACCTGCTTTATAGTAAAGTTTTATATTTGTAAAGATTAGAAATAAGCATAATTATAAAACATAAAGTAAGGAATTCAGTTATGTTGAAGAATAAGAAAACCACTTTTCAGACTGTATATACACTTGTATAAATATGGTTTTAGACTATATTTTTCTAAATCTTACATATATTATCTTCACAAATAACCATAATTAATTTTCAGCTTCTAGCTCCATATATATAACACACCCATAAATACTTTGATACAGACATTTGGGAGTAAACATGAAAGGTATTTCATTTAATTTATAGAATGATGTTTTAAAGAATTTTCTAAACAGGAATTTTTGTGGTTCAATTGCCATTTTGCTGTGGTATTAAGACTTGGACTTACAGCAATAATTTAATTACACTTGATTAAAGTGATGTGTTTATCTTTGACTAATAGAATCACCAGATGCTGATGTGTTCGGCTTGACCCTCTTAGTGATCCAAATCAGCTACACCAGCTATATTTCTTTGTAGTCATTTTCTTAATGGCTTTGTTGACATACCCCTATTTTTTTGAGAATAGCCCCAACTTTACTCAAATGACTCGCTATGCTTCTGTTTAATGAACTCACAAAACAATATCCCGCTCTCTTTTAGAGAATATGTCGACCAAGGAGAAAGCTGTTCATTCCCATTGTGACTTGGCGCTCATCTATTAAATGTAATACACTGAGTGAGTGCACGGGAGGGGATCTGGCCTGGATAACTGCTCTCTTCTTGTCACGATTCCTCTGGGTCCGAACTTTGGAGTCCTGACAGATAAAATCAGGCTCCAAGTCCAAAGTGGAAGAAATGTAAAAACATTTGCTTTTCCCCTTTTTTCTCCCCAGTTTCAAATTCTTGAAAAATACCAGAATATCTGTTTTCGCTATTCCCATTTTTGAAGTCACAGCAGGAATAATAGGACATAATTAACCAACTATTTATTTAAATATCTATTTCTTAGTGTGCATTTCTATGTCTCCTCTCTCAACTCAAAGAGGAAGTGTCTATGTGTGTACTTGGCTTGAAGATAATTTTCCATCCTTTTTCCATGTATCTTCCCATCCTGTGGCTGTTGTTAGCAGCTGCAGTCCACACACCTTTAGCCGAAAAGCACTTGAGCAGGTTTCTGGGTAAATGAGCATGTAATCACTTTTCACACCCCTTTTACCATCATGGGAGCTAGTAGGACTAGGGGGAATGGTAGGCGACTTCCTTAGCTGCAGTTGCTACTTAGATTTATGGAAATTTGAATAACAACTGTTATTGAAAAAAAAATTGCCTTGGCCGCTTTAACTATTTTTAAAAAATGTTGACAAAAGGAGTTAGAAGTGATAATGGAAGTATATTTGATTAACAAAATCGAAGGTACTGTATTACTAATACTGTTACTGTATTCTTCCAGATGTTCTTTATGAATA